>JAMXBC010000011.1:3738750-4985000 GCA_024138005.1 Lumnitzera racemosa | reverse complement strand
GGGTGATCACATCCTCCCTTCATTTGAAGGCCAAATTTTGACCCCTACTGGGGTAGGAGTATGCAAATGTGATCAAAATTTTTCACGAGAGTTATATGTCAGGGCAGCTAAGGGAGATGGGGTATTTAGTCTAGAAATAGGCTTGTAGGAGAGGTTGGCTAAGAGGGGCGAGCCAGAAGAAAAAATTGAAGATGTCCAAATCGGTACCTCACTCGAGAAGACCACAAAAGTTGAGTTTAAGACTCTAGTAGAAGTGAAAGACAAAATCATTGCTCTCTTATGGGCAAATTTGGATAGATTCGTCCGGTCGGCATCAGCATGCCTGGAATTTCCCCTAACCTAGTGACCTACAGCCTTAACATCAACACAACAGTGCAGCTTGTTAAACAAAAAAAAGAAGCATTTTGCTCCAGATGGGCAGGCTACAATTGAAGAAGAAGTATAGAAGCTACTTTAACCCGGCTTCGTAAAGGAGGAAAAGTAGCCAACATGGCTAGTGAATATAGTACTAATAAGAAGAAGAACAAGAAGTGGCGAAGGTACATCGATTACACTAACCTCAACAAAGCTTGCCCTAAAAACTGTATTCCCCTCCTTAAGATCGACCAACTCGTTAATTCTACATCAAGACACGCCCTACTAAGCTTTTTGGACTCTTTCTCAAGGTACAATTAAATTAAAATGGACCTAAAGGATGAAGTCCATACCTCCTTTGTCACTAATTATGGCACATATTACTATACCATGATGCCGTTCAGACTAAAAAATGTCAAGGCCATAACCAGTAAATGGCGACGAAGCTCTTCAAGCCCCAAATTGGGCATAATATGGAGGTGTACGTCGACAACATGATCATCAAGAACTAGAAGCTGGTTGATCATGTTAAGGACTCCAAAAAGCCTTTGACCAAATGCATATGTATGACATGAAGCCTTTTGTCCTCGGGTTTCTAGTCACACAGAGAGGCATTGAGGCCAACCCCAAGAAAATCCTAGCCATTAGGGGAATAAAGCCTCCAACCTTCGTCCGAGACGTACAAAAGCTCACAGTATGGTAGTTGCCCTGAGTAAATTTTTCTCCAAGAGCGTTGACAGATGCGTAGAGTTCTTTAAAATCCTAAAAAATCCTAAGGGTTTTGAATGGACTCCTAAGTACATTACTAACTTTCAGCAGCTTCAGGACTTCCTTGCTCATCCACTTATCCTCTTTAAGCCTGTCCAAGGGGAAGACCTGTTCTTGTACTTGGTTATAAGCAACCAGGCACTCTCCTTTGTATTGGTCAAAGCAAAGAGAAGAGGACACAGGCTAGTGTATTATGTTAGCTATTTACTACATGGGCTTGAAGTTAGATACATTCGGGCAGAAAAATTCATCCTAGTTATCATCATCATCATAGCTCGATGGTTAAGGTCCTATTTCCAAACACACTAGGTAATCGTACTCACAGATCAACTACTATGTATCATGTTGCAGAAACCTGACGTATTTGAATGTATGATGAAGTACACAATGGAATTGAGTGCGTACAGAATCCAGTATCAACCATAAACGGCCTATAAGGCACAGGTACCGATTGACTTTGTGGTAGAATATACAAGAGAGGAAGAAACATCATTGGGTGATGACAAACCAGTGTGGACTCTCTACATCAATTGATCATCCACCTTAGGGGGTGGAGGCGTAGGTCTTGTTTTAACTAGCCTGCATAAAGTTACCATTTGCTACATCCTTAAGTTTGGATTCGATTCCGGTAATAACGAGTCTGAATATGAGGCGCTTATCGTCAGTCTCAAGTTAGTTAAGAAGAACAGGAAATGGCAAATACATGACCAAAGATGACACTATAGCAAGATATCTTAAAAAAGTAAATAGCTTCTTAGTGGAGTTCTCTTCATGGGACATTAAGAAGATCCCTCGATTGGAAAATTCTACAACAGACTAGCTATCCAAGCATGCCTTTACTGGTATATGGAAGCTTGAGGTGAAGGATAGTAAGATCTTCATAGAGTACCTATCGGAAAAAAGCATAAATTTGGGCTTTATTGAAGTTTTGAACCTAACTACAACAACACTAGTGCCGAGTTAGATGGATCATATTCGGAATTATTTAGAGTAGGGTACGCTGCTAGAAGATAATAGGGAGGTGAAGAAGCTCTAGTACCACGTTACCAACTACATGCCGGTTGATGGTGTCTTAAATTGTAGGAGTGTTAGCCTCCCTTTGCTCCAATGCCTCTAAGAAGGGGAAGAGTTTCTCGTCATGGAAGAGTTGCACGTCGGAGTGTACAGCAATCACATTCAATCTTAAGCCTTCTACTTATAGGCGCTACAATTTGGGTATTATTAGCCTACTATGAGGCAAGATGTAAAGGTCGTAGCTTAGCCCATAATGCCAGAAGTATGCCCTAATTAGTCATGCTCCCAATACCGCCCTCCAACCCTTAACGAGCCCATGGCCGTTCGCGTAATAGGGGATTCATAATTGTTACGGTCGATTGCTTCACGAAGTGGATGGAGACTGAAGCAGTTGATAGAATCAAGGAGAGAAGTATTGAATCTTTTGTCAGAAACAACATTCTCACTTAGTTCGAGGTCCCTTACGCCCTCATTATGAACAACTGTCAATAGTTTGATAACCCTAAGTTCAGGGACTTTTGTGCTAAGCACCACATCACCCCGCATTTTACCTCAGTTGCCCACCCCCAATCAAATAGATAGGTAGAGGCAACCAAATGGGTTATTTTAGATAGCCTAAAGAAATGTGAGACCAATTTCAAGGCACCTAGGCTGATAAAGATTGAATCTCTGATACCAATATGATAAGGGATCAAAGGATCGATCCAAAAAGAAACGGCAACGGATTTGAAATGAAAGAACAAGAATGGGTATTCAAAGAAAAAATAGGTACGAAGAACATGAAGGTTTTGATGGTGAATATGAATGTATATAACTCACCAAGATACAAATATAATAAGGAGTTTTGAGTTTGAAATAGACTTTGATACGACTCACGAACACTAAATGTTGTTCGGGGTTTTAAATAAAGGTTAGATATGACTCACTAATAGGTTCAAATGAAAGGGTTCACTACAATCCTAAGAATAAGATTGATAAGAATGCAGGGATGATTAAAGAGTATGATTAACACTCGATAATCTGGTAAATGCTAACTTAAGTATAGCCTTGCTTGAAAAGAGGAAAGTTTCACTCTCTGTATATATCTCTATATATCTATCTCTCTGTATCTATCTATCTGTTTCTACACAAATGTTGCTATTTACAGCAAGTCCTAAATCTTAGTAGCAAAACTATAAATAATGTACAAAACCTTGAACCCTAAAAAGTTAGGCCCATAAATAAAATGAGGGAAAACATATATAAGAATACAAAACTGTGCGTTTTATATGACTCGGCATGTAGTCATTCAACATGAAGTTACTCGGCATGTCTTAGGAGGAATAGTATTCGAACTAGATGGGGTTGGTAGTTAGATGTCTGGGTTCAAGAAGGAGTCCTTGACGTCTCGCATGTCTTGGCCGAAACATCGGAAAGGTCGGCCCATAATTGCCTTGTTATAGAATTAGTCGGCACGAGTCTCTCTCTGAAGTGTCGAGTGGTTCTTTGGTTCCGATTACTTAGCTGTGTGATCTCTTGGCACTTCGGTTGATGATAGACCTAATGCCAAGTGTTCATCTTCCTTCCTTTCATCGTTTTAGTTGTAGTTCAGCCTTGGCAAGCATTGATAAGCTTTGGCTTAGATGTGGTTGAAGGCTGATTCCCATCATTACCACAAGTTTGAAAGGAATTCATCCTCGACATTAAGTGTTGAGCATAAGCCGGAATGCCGAATAAGCTTCTCTTACCATAGGTGTCGAGTGTCTTTAGATTTCCTCAATGCTCATGAGGGTCAAGCAATAGTTCTTCCTATCCTTCTGAACAATGTAAGTGTTAAGGAAGCCGTCATGGATAACTTTCCGATCATACTCTCAAGGTCGGCTAAGAAGTAAATTCGTAGCATTCATAGGGACCACATCAAACTCAATCTCATCTTTGTATTATCCTGCCTTGAATGTAATCCGAGTAGGCTTATGTACATGGACCATACCCTTGTTATTAAACCACTTTAATCCATAGGGTTGGGGATGCGGGTAGGTCGGCAACTTCATCTTTTCTATCAATTTGGCAAAAATGATGTTGGTGCAACTACCTTCGTCAATAACCAAGGAACAGGTCTTCCCATTCACTACGCACTGCATATGAAATAAATTTTCCTGTTGTTTGGGATTTGCCTTCAGGTCAACTCGTTGACTCATCAAGGATAAGAGTTCATCCAGATTTTCGGCATAGACATCTTCTTTGATTAATCCTTGCTCCGAGCTTTTATCACTCTGACTATCAATTTGAGCCTTGGACCCTTTGCCCTTTAAGACCATGACCCTTTTATTCGGGCTTTGGGACGCAATGTGTCTGTAACCTAAGCATTTGAAGCACTTCACTTCTCGGGCTTTATTGTCGGGCGCCTTTTCTTTCTCAAAAATCTATTTCTCGGCATGTATTAGTCGACTAGGCTCTCCTTTCTCTACCTTCTTTTCTTGCCTTCTCTTAACATATCTCTCAGGCTCAAGGCTGCCTTGTTAGGGTCAGCTACTCGGCCTCTAATGCCTTATTCTCCTCTGTCTCTCTACTCTTAATGCCAAATTAATTAGCTCATCCAGAGAGTTGAACGGCTGTAGTTTAACTATGTCAGCAATGTCGTCTCAGAGTCCACTTAGGAATCTGGCAATGGTACGCTCGTATGGCTCGGCAATCTCACATCTCGTCATCAAGGTCTCAAACTCTTATAAATACTCTTTAACAGTATTTTGACCTTGTCTTAAGTGCTGAAAGGCATGGAGCATCTCTTGCTTGAAGTAGGTTGGCACAAAGCACTAATTCATCAATCACTTCATAAGTCTCCATGTTCTAATCAGCTCTTTTCCTTCAGCATCTCGCTTGGCAACCAACTAATCCTACGAAAGACTTACTTATTTAGCAAGGGATAGTAAAGCCAGCTTAACCTTTGTTCAATCATCATATTCGTAGCACTTGAACAATTTCTGAACTCAAAGAACCTAGTCGAGGAACCCAGTCAAGAACTCTTTAGGTCGGCTACTTCCATAGAAGGTCAGCAACTTAAGCTTTATATTATCAAGTTCTTGGCTAGGTGTTTGGGGTTCATCCCTTGCATTTTGAGTTGGTCGATTCTCCTCAGTTCGACCACTTCTGTTAAAGCTCTGCTTGGCCATGTTCCTTCTCAGCCTTGGCTTTCTTCTCCAGGCTTCTTGATTTGTTTCGGAGTCAGCACTCCTATCATTTCTTCCTCTCCATACTGGATGGTTTTCTCTTCTTTTCAGCTCAGCAGCTCTTCTCCACTGTTGGTTATCATGATCAAGTTCATTAGAACCACTTCTACTTATGAGTGTCCTCCCCCTTCTTTCCCTTCGACCATTACGTCTGCGGCCTTTGACTAACCCAATAAGCTCCTAAATAAAGTCGGTGAGATTCTGAATCTGGAACTCCAAGTTATCAACATATCGCCTCAAGCTTCCATGAGGACTGTCTCCAGTATTGTTGACACTATCTTCCGACATTCTTTTTCGTTTAGTAATTGACTAGAGAATTGAACAAACAAATAACAATAACCTAAAAACAATCACTACTTAGCTTCTGTAACTACTACTATTGACAGACAGCTATTATGAACAGCTACAGAATAATGATGAACAAAAATGTTAGAACCACATATACACTTTGAAGAACACTAGCATGCGTGTTTCCCTAAAGCTCTGATACCAATATGATAAGGATCGAATCTCTGATACCAATATGATAAGAGATCAAAGGATCGATCCAAAAAGAAACGACAGCGGATCTGGAACAAGAGAACAAGAATGGGTATTTAAACGAAAAATGGGTACAAAGAACAGGAAGGTTTTGATGGTGAATGTGAATGGATATAACTCATCAAGACATAAACACAATTAGGGGTTTTGAGTTTGAAATAGAGTCCGATACGACTCACATATACTAAATATTGCTTGAGGTTCTAAATAAAGGTTAGATATAACTCACTAATTGATTCAAATGAGAAGGTTCACCACAATCCTAAGAACAAGATTGATAAGAATGTAGGGATAATTAAAGAGTATGATCAACACTCGATAATCCAGAAAATGCTAACTCAAGTATAGCCTTGCTTGAAAAGAGGAAAAATGCACTCTCTATATATATCTTTGTATATCTATCTCTCTATATATATTTATATGTTTCTGTATAAATGTTGCCATTTATAACAAGTCCTAAACCCTAATGGCAAAACTATAAATAACGTATAAGGCCTTAAATCTTAAAAAATTGGGCTCATAAATAAAATGAAGGAAAGCATATACAAGAATACAAAATTGTGCGTTTTACAGGACTCGGCATGTCTTGGGAAGAGTAGTATTTAAACTAGATGGGGTTGGCAGTCGGATGTTCGGGTCTGAGAAAGGGTCTCTGATGTTTCACGTATCTTGGTTGAGACACTAAAGAGGTCGTCCTACAATTGTTGAGTCATAGAATCAGTCTGTATGGGTCTCTATCTGATGTATCGAGTGGTTCTTTGGTTCCAATTACTCAGTTGTATGATCTCTCAATACTTCAGCTGACGACAAACCTAATGCCGAGTGTTCATCTTCCTTCCTTTCGTCCTTCTGGTTGCAATTCGACCTCGACAAGCATTGATAAGTCTCAGTTTAAATGTGGTCGGAGGCTAATTCCCATCATAGGTCGACGAACTGCCCAATATCTTATAGGGGTATAGGACTAGCCATCGTACTTTTATGGGTGAGACTCCCTCTTGCCTTGCTTTCAAGTTAGAAGCAACCCTCCCCATTGAACTTAAGCTTCCTAATATCCGGACTTAAAGTATCGACGTCGCCCTTGATGACTTAATACTGCAAGCGACAATTGACACCATTGAGGAAATCAAAGACCTTGTTATTGTTTGGGTAATCACATACCAATATCGGGTCGCTTAGTACTATAATTAGAAAGTTAGACATAAGGACTTCAAGGTCGTTGACCTAGTCTACCAAAAACTAGAAGCTACAGGTTCATGTGAAGGGCAGGGTAAGCTGGCCCCCAATTGGGAAGACCAAGTCAGAGTCAGGAAAAGATTGGGCAATCGAGCATATAGGCTAGAAAGATTGGATGGTGAGCTTATCCCGTGCATATGGAATGCGATAATCTCTAGCTTTATTTTGATTAGTTTTTTGTCTTGTACGTTTCTCCAGAATGATGAAACAAAAACTTATTTCATAATTGATTGTCTATGCTCCCTTTTTCCTATTTTCCATCTACGCCTTCAAACATGCATAAGGATGCTCTACTAGATAGGTCGAAATGCCACCAACCTGTCCCTTACTCGAATAACCTTGGCAAAGGGAAACACCCCTTGCACAGAGGAACTCCTCTACACTGGACAGGTCAGAACACCACCAACCTAACCCCCATTAGGGTAACTTCGGTAAGGGGAAACACCTCTTGTACAGAAAACTCCCTAACCTTTTAGGTAACCTCGGCAAAAGGCAACACCTTGGTATAAAGAAACTTCCTCAACAATTAACCTCGATAAAGGTAAGCTCCCCTTGTGTAGAAGAATTCTTAAGCAAATATATTCAAAGGCAGAAGACAGGATAGGACATTTCAAAAATATTCATCATCCCAATTCGACTTATATGTTAAAAAAAAAACAAAAAAAGAGAGAAATACACATCTTAACTCTTAGGATCAGCTAACTCTGGCAATTTAGAAAAGTCTAACGCATTTATCTATTTGGAGTAATGATTTGTCAGTGCTTCAGGTAGTAGGCCTTAACTTGGAGCAAGGCTTAAGGAATGCGAACCAAGAGTAACAGGAGGATCGCTCGCTGATGGATTGTCTTCAGGAACTACTTCGAAGGCGACCTCCTACTGGTTTACTGGGGTAGAAGCGGATATAGAAGTGCCATGCCCGTCCCTAGTAGCAGAGGGAATGCTGGCATCATCAAAGACCACTTGGGCGGTCTCTTTTTCTAGCGCCAGAGCTTCCTTCTTCTCATTAAAGGTCAGAGAGTCTAAGAAGTCGAAAAAGTTGAGATCCAGGTCGAGATAATAAGAGAGAACCTCCCTTCGAGTGTAGCGAGCGGAGTCAGTGGTTAGGTCTTCCAGCTTATCTAAACACTCCTTGGTCTTCTTGTAGTTGGCGATTACCTTCTTAGCGGTAGCATCACTGAGGACCTCCATACTCTCCATCTTAGAGATGATCTCTTCCATCTCGGAAACTCTATTTCATAGCTCGCCAACCTACTGCTCTAAACCGATCTTTAAACCTACTAGCTCCAACAAAGTGGCCTTAATGCCCTTACACTTGGACGCCTTTATCATCAGCTCGGTTTGCTGCTCGGCTACGGTTGCCTTCAACTTGGCATTTTCTTTCTAGATTTGGGCCTTGGCTTTGCCCTCTACATTTAGCCTCTAAAAGAAGCAAGTCTTCGTCCTTTGCTTGGCCTCCAGCTGAGCCTTTAGGTCGATAGCTTTCTTGGTCGCCTTTTTAGCATTTTTTCTCTCCCACTCCGCATCCTTGAGCCTTACCTTAAGCTTTTCCACTTGCATAATAGGGCGGCATAGGTTCCTGTTATCTTTGGTAAGTTTTTTCAAGTACCTCTTACTAGAAGTCTTTGCCTCTAGTAGGTACTTCTCATGTTGATGCAACGCTTCCCGAAAGCCCTTTACCTCTTTCTAGGTGGCATCGGACTTGTTTAGTTAAAGTAACACCTAACCATGGCACTACAATTAGAAACAAAGCCCACCATTAATATAATGACAGATAAAGCATCACAACAGGAGCAGCGAAAACTTATCTACTACATCAGTGTACTTAAGTGGCCCGCTATCTGTATGGGGTCATCCACACATTCTTGGGATAACCTCTCGAGGATAGCCTAATCACTAAGGTGTAAGACCTTATCAAAGCTTGGTAGTTGAGTGTCTGATGCCATAGCATTAGACATTGGTATGGACCTTCCACTTTGGCCTAAAGAGATTCCCTTAGACCCTCTTCATTTTTGCTTCAAAGGCCCCCCTTAATAGCTTGTCGTCTCAAGAAGTGTACGATACTTCCTGAAATGAATTTAGCCCTATCCCTATCAACTTAAAATTGTTGAAGACTTCAAAAAATCTGTCCCCCATGTCGTTGACACTCTAGTAGGAATGAGCTATAAGGCATTCATTCCACTTACCCAGACTTAAAGCTGCCTTCACCATGGGCTCTACTTCTTCAGTCTAGGACTTAGCTCCCTAGTCATCTTGGGAGCCTTGCGCTTTTGGTTAGTTGCTTAAGAAAGGGTAACCCCTTCAACAATCTCTTCCCCACTTGCCTTTGAAAGGGAAAGCGCCTGGACTTTGGGCCCCTCCGTTTCGACTCCTTCATTGCCCACAATAATGGGCTCAATAGAGGGGATGAAGGCAGGAGTGGGTAAAGCCATACGCAAGGGCTCTACATCTATGGGTTCATCTCGAATGCCGAGTGGAATCCTTAAGGAACAGGCCTTGATAGTACCTTTCTAGTCTACTTTGGTCGTGACTTCAGCCTTATTACCTTTCCCTTCGACGAGTTTACTTTGGTTCATGCTTAGTGTCGGCTCATTAGGTAATCCATAGACGAACGAGACATCATTAAGGTCAATTTTTTTCCTACAAGAAATTCGAGGGAAAGTTAGTAAAGGAAAACAAGAATAAATCAAAAGAAACTACAACTATCATTCACAAAACACCGCCATGACTAGCATGGCAAAGGAAGTCCTCCCATCCTATAAGCGTCGAAGGAAGCACCTCAACACTAGTATATGCTGGAGAAGAGCTTGGAGATTAGATATCGGAAATGTCTCTCTACGATCTCCACAACTTTAATCTCCTAGCCGTATCTCAATGCCATAAAGGCTAAGATCTCTTAGGCGGCCTTGGCATCGCTGGGACCAAGCCCCTTCTTACCTCCGGTACGGACCATCTCGGTCCACCAAGTCCAGAAGTCTCCCTCTTCTGGTAGTTCAACTATTACATATTTGTCCTGCTAGTCTTTGAAATAGCTTCTTTCTTGGGGAGGGCTGGAGGTAAGGCTACCCCCCAACACTCTTCCACATGTAGAAGTGATAGAAGAGCTCGGAACTAACCCTTACCACCAGGTATTCATAAAGCACTTGGAAAACCTTCAGTACCCTCCACCTATTGGGAAGGACCTACTACAGACTGCAACGGTGGTAATTGAAGGACTCCTTCTTGAAGTGACCCTAAGGGAGGCGTTGCCCAAACTCTAAGCACTGCTCAAATACTGTGAAATGCCTCCCTGTTAGTAGGGCTACCGTTCGTCCCTGCCTAATAACTTAATCTACTACCCAAGGATCACCTCCACAAGAAAGTTGCTTATGATCTAACTAAAGATAGATTGCTTGCTTCTATTAATACGGCCGCTAGGCGCTTTACCTGTCTTAGGAGCACTAAACAAATCTTTTAGGGGGAGAAGGTAAAGGAATGCACGCATATACGTCCCTAGGGATAGCATTGATGATTTTAGCCCTATCCAACACCTTTACGACTATCCTCGTAGGTTTGTCGAGTTGTAGTAGTAATGAGACTTCATCTTCCCGTGCTTAAGAGGGATCACTCCTTGTAGACTTTGAACTAGAAAGATGCAGCAACAAAGAGGAATTAGTCTCACCTCTATTGGTTGACATGATTGTAGTACTCAAAGAAGGAAGAAAGACCTTAGGAAACTTTTGAAGAAAGTCTGAAAGTTCGAATCCAAATGGAGAATTTGTAATAACCGAATGAGAAGATTGTAGAAAAGTAGTCTTTCTTTGTGATCCTCTTATTTATATGCAAACCACCTAAGAAATAGTACAAGCGGTTATATGGGCTTGTATAAGTACGAGTCCCTTGGAATGCTGCATAGTAGACATGTGGAAAGTATTTTGATCGAACAGTCACCTTTAAAAGGCAAAAGGATATAGTTGCATACTAGTTTGGTACAACACAATACCTATCATGTCGCATTTCATGCACGGAATACAGGCGAGCAAAAATCACATTTCGAAAAAGTTCCTTCGATAAGAAGCTTCCTTAGGGCACATTTGACTTTCACCTAATCAGCATGATAAAGACATGACGTAGTTGCATTTACTTTGTCCTTGTCAAACACTGTTTGGACAGACCAGTTTGTAGCCTTGAAACACTTGCTTAGTAAGTTGCAAGGGTATCCTACTCTAATACCCTAACCTAAGCCTAACTCGAGTCTTTAGTACTCCGTTCAAGAATAACTATTGACCACTCTTACTCATCTCGCCTCAAACATTTTTAGATCGAGTATCTACTACTTTGAACACCTTTACCGCGGCTAGCTTCCAGTCCGAACCTATGTACCCACCATGTTAATCCCATAGCGCTAGGTTAGATTACTTGGAGTTAGATTAGTCACGCCTGAGCAACCTATATGTCCCTTTTTCTTGCCTTTGCCTCGACAACAAGACTGTAGAGGGGCAAGTGTTGACGGGGTAACTATTGACATGGTACTTTAGACGTAGACCTCTCAAGTCCTACCGTATCCAACATGCCTCATAACCTAGGGCTCATTGCTATAGGCTTAAGCCTTCGGCCTATATAAACTAAGCCTAGTAAGCCTTGCAACAGTTAGAATGCACAAAATATGAATGAAGTAGTTACGTTTTGAATAAATGGGATACATCAAGTATAACAGCTCCATACTCTTATACTTGTAAGAGAAGATCTCTCTCATTAACTGACCTCTAACTGCCGGTTTCACTTCACTATAAATACCAAGTTACTACCTAACGATAAAACTCTCTAGACTTTGCATATCAAGCTTGCATACTTTCCTATATTACTTTCTACTTTCAAGAGCCTACTGTTAACTTAAGTATCGGAATTGTCACATTAGACAACCTTCCAGTATTTTCTTACTGTATATTGTTTTGTAAGCTCTCTATATGTAGAGCCCAATCACCTACTGATAAAAATTTAGAGACAGCAACATATGTGAACATGACAAACTACTGAAGTACATCAGACACAAGCACATGCCCATTTTACCACCTTAAAGTACCCAAATGATAGAATGGTTTAGTTAAAACCTCATAAATGATGCTTCTCTTTCAACATACAAACTTTATTTAAATGAAATACAATGTCATGTTTTTTAAATTCTTCGAGGGATTTGTTGAAATAATTTTTACTTTGCTCGAGGAAAGTGGGAATCAAACGATATACATAATGATAATCATTGATAACCATTAATTTAAGTGAATATATATATATATATATATGCGTGTATATATGTTAGTTGATTATGGACCCATGGGAACAATATGTCGGCCTACCATGTCAGGCTTTCGACCTATATATTACCTATAAGTTTCTCCTCTCTTTTCGGCATACAATACCACACCATTCCCAGGTTAATAATATCTCTAGCATATAAGCTCTTCCTGCCCTTCTTATTTATCTTATGATAAAAGACAAGGGTGTTACAATATAATTCACAGGTAACACACATTATTTATTATACCAGTTGTTGGTTTTGCAGGAAAAAGGAAAAAATGGCTGTACTCGAAATTATGGTGGTAGGATTGCTTTGGATGGTTTCATCTGTCCATAGTTTCTACTATGGCGGCTGGACGAATGCTCATGCCACTTTCTATGGAGGAAGTGATGCTTCTGGCACTATGGGTATGTAATATTCTAGCAATTGATTCTATAGGTAATATAATATACGTTATGTACACGTGCATGTTGGTATGTAAGTAATGATTATGATTACACTATGCTAGTGGTAGTAGATAGTTTAGAAAATAATTAGTATCTCTGTATGTCTAAATATAATTAATATTTACATATTATATATATATATATATATATATGGTATGTATTATTTAATAAATCTTTTTTCCAGCACATAATTTCTAGTGGAGGAAGCTTTTCATTCCTCTGATGAGAAACTATTCATACATTCTTTATGATTTGATTTGGTTTACGGTTTTATCGTGTGTGTTTGTAAACAGGTGGGGCTTGTGGGTATGGAAATCTGTACAGTCAGGGTTACGGGACAAACACAGCTGCCCTTAGCACAGCACTGTTCAACAATGGCTTGAGCTGTGGTGCGTGCTTTGAGCTACGCTGCATCAACGATCCACAGTGGTGTCTACCACGGACCCTAGTGGTCACCGCCACCAATTTCTGCCCTCCTGGTGGTTGGTGTGACCCTCCTCAGCAACATTTCGATCTTTCTCAGCCAGTCTTTCAACAGATTGCTCAATACAGAGCCGGAATTGTTCCTGTTGCCTACAGAAGGTAATGGCAATGGACCATGTCGACCCCCAAAATTGACAAATTAATACCTTAGGGTACCAAGATATTTTAAACATTTTATATCGTTACCACCTCATCCTTTTAATGTAATTTCAATTGTATCTTTTCTTTTGTTTTTATCGTTATTTTTTTAATTAAAAATTACATTTACTACATGCTATCAACTTTCAAAATTATATCAATATCCTCAATTTTTTAATATATGCATATCTATATCCTCCAAGATCCATTGGATACATATTTATAAAATTTATCAAGAATATAAATCTAAAATATGATGTACTTGTAAAACTTGTGGGTATAAAATCGATTAGAAAGGGGATATCATGTAAATCTTAAAACTTTTTGGATCGCCTAAAACTTTTTGTTTTTATTTATTAATGTTTTTTGACCTTAGCCTATAAGGAATGAAATGGTAAAAAATATGAGCAACGTATACCTTCATTAATTTGAAAGGCAAATTTAGCAATTCATTCAGCAAATGATTCCAGACTCAGTCAAAGGAGAAAAGCTTTATTTATTTATTTTTTTATTAGAACAAGGGAAGGGCAAATCCAACATGCTCCCACCTACGTTTATGTCATCCCACCTACGTTTATGTCATTAGGTCATAAGACTAGTGTTTAAACCGTATGTATTAATAATAGATATTAGATAATTTTATTTTTTTTAAAAAAAAACAACCATCTATATTTATATATACTACATATTTAAATTCTTTTAATTTATCTAATACTTATATGTACATGTGATAGACAATATCATAATACACATTTAACTTTTCCCAATTAGGTCTGGCATTTTGAATCAATAAGATAATTCTTCGACCAAATAATTAATGAATCACCAAAATATGTAGGCGTGTATAGATTTTAGGTAAATGGCATCATAACTACACCCTTTTATATTTACTCCGTGTCCTTATGTGTCTTTGGTAGGTGGAATGGAATTAAATTGATTAGAATTATGTTTGAAGATCGTTTTAGAATAGAATGAAATCGAATTATATTAAATATTTAAATAAAATTATTTATCAAAAACATCGTTAATATTACATATTATAATTCTATTCAAGGTTAGAAAAGTAATTTTAACTATTAGCCGGAATTATCAATTTCATAAACTTGCGATTTTGGCTTCAAAATATACTTCGAACATGAGGAATAGAAACGAAACCCAAAATCACGATTCCATTTCAGTTCACTTCTGCATACCAAATATGATATTAATTCCTTTGCATTTTAAATTAAGTGTTTAGATAGATTTTTTTTTATTGTTTTGTACTTTATAAAGTAATTAAAATATCGAAATCGAAAATATATATATATATGGAAAAAAGGAGAGAAGTCCTATTTTTTTCTTGCTTTCAAATACTTTGTCATACTTAATGATTTATCTTTTTTTATTTTATTACTTTTCTAGGGACAAAATGGTCATTTTATTTACAATTTTTCCTAAATTTAAGAGTAAATTGCAAGCACCTTCCTTATGTTTGCTACGTGTCTACTTAGTCTCTATCCTTAATATTGAGCATTTACACTACCAAATCCCTATAAAATGTATTTCGAAACCTTTTTCACTATTTTGCCCTTAGCCAAAGTACTAAAATAAAAGGGAATGTATGAAATTAAGGTAAAAAATAGTCATATAAAAATCTAAGTGCACTTTTTTTTTTTTAATAAAGATTTTGAGTTATAAATGTTTTTCATAGATAAAGATGCAAAATGCATATGAAGCCAATCCAGGAGGGTATATTTACAATGTAATGTAAATTGAATTACATTCAGAGTAATTATATTGAGCTCAGATTTGACATGCTTAATTTGGTCATGCTTCACTTTTCGTCTTTGTTACTTTGTAAACATGTGTTTAGTGTTTTATAACTTTTTAACTCCATAGATATACGACGTGTCGGCATAGCACAAGTACATAAAGATTAATTACCTAAAAACCTGCTTTTTGTAGCCTGCAAAGGTTAATGATAATTTTCTTTGTAAATTTTTTTCTTCCCTACAGAGTGAGATGCAGGAGAAGAGGTGGAATAAGGTTCACCATAAATGGTCATTCCTACTTCAATTTGGTGCTGATAACAAATGTCGGTGGGGCTGGTGATATTCATGCTGTGGCCATCAAGGGCTCAAGAACTAGATGGCAGCCTATGTCCCGCAACTGGGGCCAGAACTGGCAGAGCAACGCCTACCTCAATGGACAGGCCCTCTCCTTTCTTGTCACCGCCAGCGATGGCCGATTGGTACTGTCCTATAATGTCGCCCCGCCTAGTTGGTCCTTTGGCCAGACCTACACCGGAAGACAATTCCGCTACTAATTACGTACCTTTTTCATTACTTACTAAATATCTTTATGTACTTATATTTTCTAATATGGTTTCCCGTAAAAGTTTCCAAAATTATATATATATATATATATATATTGATTTTAAAAATCGAGATTAGAATATATATGTATATATATATATATATATAAATGAGGATAGAACTACATTAATTTGGGAGTCGTATGAAACGATGATAAATGTTTTTTTATCTGCGGGCAGAGAAATACTCTTCGATGCATGTTTATTGTATGTTTTCATTTATTTATTTTTTATCCCGTTGGCCATCTGGGCCATTCGTGCTAAATGTATTGCAGAGACCTATTGAAGTAAAGATTTGATCATGGAGAATAAGTATATCTCCATAGTATGCCTTTTATAAAAAGTATGTAATTTTGGAAGGATTTTCATGTACTATTTTTTTCCCTCCCTTTTTTCCTATTTTTTCTGTATATGCATTTAGAGGTATAAATTAGTGTTATCAAATCAAAGTTGTCCTCTACCGTTCAACCTAGTTCGACTTAATTCAGTTATAAGACTCATCCGATCCAACTTTGATTCAATCTTAATTGAATTGTGATTATTTGGTTCTATCCTTTTAATCGTAATCTTTTCACATATCCAAATCAATTATTTTTGTTGATTTTGACAACATTATTGGTATAAATAGAAGAAAGTTATCAATAAATTATCAAATTTTAACTCAACAATTATTTGAGCTCAACAAAGTGGTTGTCAATTGAGCTCAAATTACTTTACTAGTTTATTGAATTAAATTTGAGTTCATAATATTTGGTTTTGATTAATTTGTAAGTATAATCCAGTTTAAGTCAAATGTTAATCTAATCAATAGGGTTTATTTGAATTTTTTAAGAAATTAAGAAGAAAATAAAAAATTTTCTAAATAAATTAAGTTTACACAAATTTAATTAAGCCCAAATCGTAATTATTCAATAATGTTTCGAATCAAGTGGAACATCGAAATTCTAAATTAAGTCCGAACCCAAATCAGGATTTTGGATAAAGTTCGAATTGGAGCACCATATCATTCCGACTCCCATTTTAGAGTTGCTAAAAGCATGCTGTGCGATATAATTTGATGACATGTACGAAAGGTTCTTCTGACATTAAGGAAAAGCTTTGTCATATTCGAGAAGACGGGTAAATGACAACCAAACAATCTCTAAAATCAGCTTTTGTCGGTACGAAGGGGTAGGACCATAAGAGAATTTACAACCCCGTTCCTTCTATACGTATCTGTGTGCATAATTATATATCTGAAGAAGAAACACAGTGGTCATATATGGACACTTCACGGACCACAGACATTTATTGGATCATTAATTCTACAACCGGAACGACTGCGTTTAATCTCATCGCAATAAACAAAAGTGAAAAAGAGATGGGGCTCAACTAATGTTAGTGAAGTCAGATCCTCCCACTTCGACCTGTCCCCAGCCCGTGTACAACCGTTTCAGTGTCGGGTTTATGGACCCGACGATTCGAACTGTTTCACACCGTAGTTTTCAGATCAATTCAATCAAGTTTGATTTGTTTTTCTCACTCCAATGTTTGTAATCATCTCATCGTATAATATCAGAATGCGTGACGAATTAAAAAAGGACAACTGATTAGTCGGAATCATTTCACTAAAGTGCAACAATAGTTAATCTCATTGTTATTTTCGAAAAATAATACATGAGTGCTATTCTTCTTACAATAATTATGTCAAAACTAAATAAGATATTACACACATATATGAAAAAATAACTAGGCAGTACAACAATGTCACTAGAATCTATAACGTTATATTTTTGCAATGTTAATATCTTTCATGCATTATAGAATTCTGCGAGTAACTACAACACGTATTATAATAACCATTAGTATCCTTTTGTTTTTGGAACTATTCTTACATATTAGTTTAAAAGTAATCATTCTCTTATATTTCTTGAAATCATGAAATGTTAAAATAGGTGATTAGCATCAATTGGAATATTAAAAAAAATAGGGACAAGAAAGTTCTATAAAAATATATTGGTTCAATTCGATATTATTTAAAGATAAATTAGAATACAGTTTGTGAGCTATATAAATCAATTGATAGGCTTAGTCCTATTAAAAATACTAACATATGTAAAGATCTGGTCATAAATGATACATATAAAAAAATTCATAATTTTAGTTATGATAATGTTGATTATTTTATGAGTATTTGGGACATTCTAATTTTATCTCTAATGACACCCTTTTAATTAAAGATAAGAATAGGGATATTTATTCCCTATATTTTGGTATTGTCAATGATCCTTCTTCACCAAGTGAGTTAGAATTTTTTTTTTTTTAATTATGGGAATCATGGTTATCTAAAGAATGGATCAAAGAATGACGATTCCCACTAACGATCTTTCCTTGTATGATACTAAATACAATTGGAATAATCACATTAATACTTGCATTGACTCTAATTTTTGTTCTAAAAATCGATAGTTTCATTAATGTTCTACCGATTCCAACTTATAAGTCCTAAAGTACATCTAATTATGGAGATAAGCAAAGAAATATTTAGAGTTAAATATTTATTGCAATCGATGTTTCTCTTACTTTATGTGGCTATACTTATGTATAAGTAATCGATGTTTTCAACATAAACGAAATATTTGCCAGCAATCCACTTATATCCTATTACTTGTTCAAGCGACGGCATTAGTAAAGTTTTCTTGAGTAGTATAAATTTTCAAGCAAATGACTGAATTGAATAAATTAGCCAGTAAATATTTCATGTAAACCGGGGATGGCGACAAACTACCCATATCCAAAACAAGTAAGGCAATATAATAACAATGATGATGACCACGATGACTCTATTAATAGGGCACTTTAGGTAGGGATCCCTCAGGCCCAATCGGATCCATTAAGTTTTGCCACCTTAAGCCTACCTCCATATCCCTATAGACATTGTTATAGTTTTAAATCCTTCGTCCCGACTTATTGAGTTGTGGTTGCTCATATCCCTATAGACGTCGTTACAGGTATTAGCTGAGAAGTAGCTTACAAATATCTTGAAGCTAGTAACTGCTGCATCCTGGGGAATGAGGAAAAAACATTTGAAGAATAAACATATATTTTTAAGATCTAAGCTCTTATTTTAGATTTTTTCATTTCTAAATAATGTATTAACTAGGAAATTGTGAACGTTAACTATAATAACTGAATCCTAGTGTATATATATATTTCCTTACTTTCTTAAGTAAATGACTTATTTAAATTACGAACTATTTACTTTAAAGTGGGTCAGTCGTGGATGCTTTGTGTAGATTAGGTCTAAGATAATAGTTGTAAGACCAACTTTTATTTTAGAATAGTTTGCACGGCGGGGCTATTATGACTCTGCGACTTTAGGGCGTGACAACTACTGCTCGAGTTACTGCATACCAACATCGAGTCACATAGTATTATGATCAGAAAGTCCGACATAAGGAATTTAAGGTTGGTGACCTAGTGTGCTAAAAATTGGAGGCTACTAGTTCACGAGAAGGCCAGGGCAAGCTAACCCCCAATTGGGAAGACTTAGTCAGAGTCAGGGAGAAACTGGGCAATGGAGCATATAGGTTAGAAAGACTGGATAGCGATCTTGTCTCGCATACGTGGAACTTCGATAATCTACACCTCTACTTTGATTAAAATTTCATCATGTATAGTTTTACTTTCAAAAAGGCACATGAGTAGTTACTCGGGTAGGTTAGAATGCTACCGAGTTGACTCCTTTAGGGTAACTTCGATGAGGGGAAAACACCCCTTGCATAGAAGAGCTTCCATGAATTAGGAAGATGGAACGCCACCGACCTGACCCCCTTAAGATAACCTCAGTAAGGGAAACACCTCTTGCATAGTAGAAATCCCACGAACCGAGTAAGTTCGAACGCCACCGACTTAACCCCCTTAGGGTAACTTTGGCAAGGGGAAACACCCCTTGCATTAAGGAACCTTCATGAATTGGGCAGGTCTGAACACCACCGATCTAAACCCCTTAGAGTAACCTCAACAAAGATAAATAACCTTTGCACAGAAGAACTCCTACAAACCGGGTAGGTCAGGACGCCACCAACCTAACCCCCTTAGAGTAACCTTCGTAAGAGGAAATACCTTAACAAAACTAAGCAAAAGAGGCCGTTGATAAACGCAGAATAATATAAGACTTTTGAAAAACTTCATTTATTTATTCTATATCCTTTTTTTTTTCATAGCAAAGGCCAACATCCCAACGTTAACCACATTAAAAAAAATGAAAAATTATAGAACCCCACTACCGCCTGGGATCAACTAACTCAGTTAACTTTGAAAAATCCAAGGCGTCAATTTAATCCGAGCGCTGATCCATAAGAACTTTAGCTGGTGAGCCTTAAGTGAAAGGAGAGCACGAAACATGTGAACTAGGAGCGATAGGACCTTCTATGGGCGAATCTTCCTTAGGGATAGCTTTTGAGGCATCCTCCTACTAAGTTGTGAGGTAAGGTCGGATGTAGAAGCACCCTACCCTGTCCTACCCTACCCTGGCATCAAAGAACTTGCCTGCGTCTTCCACTGCTACCTAAGCGGACTCCCACTATGCCAAGGCTTCCCTCTTCTCGTTGAATGTAGGGGAGTCCAAAAAATCGAGGAAGCTTAAGTCTAGATCTGGATAATGGGAGAGGATTTCTCTCCTGTTGAAGCGGGTGGAGTTAGTAGATAGGTCCTCCAACTCCTCTAACCACTCCTCAATGGCCTTGTAGTTAGCAACTACCTTCTTTACGGTAGCATCATCGACGCCCTCCCGCTCTCCATCTTAGAGATGATATCTTTCATCTCCAAAACCCTTCCCTATAGCTCCTCAACTTATTGCTCCAAAGCGGCCTTCAAGCTAGGTAACTCGAGTAACGTAGCCCTAACGCTCTCACACTCGGACGCCTTCATCGTCGACTTGGTTTTCAGCCTGGTTACTGAAGCCTTCAGCTTGGAATTTTCTTTTTCAATTTGGGCCCTAGTTGTGCCCTCCTCCTCCAGTCATTACGAGAGACTAGCCTTCATCTTCTGCTCGTTCTCCAGCTGAACTTTCAGTTTCGTAACCTTCTAAGCATCCTTCTCTACTTTGCCCTTCTCCTGCTCTACATACTTAAGCCTTGCTTGAAGCCCTGCTACCTGTACAACAGAGTGACAAAGGTGCTTCTTAACTTGAGTAAATTTTCTCAAGTACCTCTCATTAGAAGTCTCCGCTTCTAGCAGGCACTTCTCCTGTTGATGCATCTCTTCTCGCAACCTAGTTACCTCTTTTTTGGTAGCATGGGACTTGCTTAGCTTGAAGAGCAGTTGGTTGTGGTACTACAAGATGAATAAAACCCATAAGTTAGTACAAGACACTAAAATACAACACCATAATAGTATGGAAGACCTACCTGCCACATTAGGGTACTCAAGTGGCCTGCAATTTGTATGGGGTCACCTACACCCTCTTAAGAGATCCTTTCTAGCATAGCCCAATCACTAGGGATGTAGGACCCCGTTAAAGCCTAGTAACTGAGGGTTCGGTGCCACAATGTTCGGTCGCCAACACAGACCTCCCATTTTGGCCATAGGATCTTCCCTCGAGCCCTCTTCATCTCCATCTCAGGGGGCCTCCCTCTTTAATGCCTCATCCCTGGAAGTGTATGGCGCTTTTAGGAATGAGTTTGGCCTCAGCCTCATCTTTCGAAAGTTATTGAGGATGTCCAAAAACCTGTACTTAACATCATCCACACTTTGGAAGGGATGAGCCAGGGGCCACTTATTCCACTTTCCCTTAGCTAAAGGTCCCCTCACCAAGGGCTTTTGCCTCTTTATCCCTAGACCCAACTCTATGGGTACCTTGGGAGCCTTGCCCGCGGGTATAAGTAGGGTGGCTATCTCCTCGGTTTCTCCATCCGTTGCCTTTAAAGAAGAAAACATTAGTACATCAGGCCCCTTCGTGTTGATGCCTTCGTTGCCCACGATGATGGGTTCGAATGAGAGAATGGTAGGAAAGGGCAGAGCCATGCTCAAAGGTGCCACGTCCATCAACTCATCCCGGATGACGAGGGGAATCCCCTGAAGCATAGACTTCGGCCGTACCTTGTTGGTTTCTTCCAGCTTCAGCTTCAGCCTTGCTGCCTTCCCTATCGACTGACTTGCGTCGGCTCATCAGATCATCTATAGATGGACAAGGCACCTTCAAAGCTAAGCTCTTGCCTATAAGAAGACCAATCTAAAGGTTAGAAAAAGAAAACAAAGACAAATGAAAAGAAACTACCACTACCATTTGCTAAACACCGTTATGACTAGTATGACCAAGGAAGGCCTCTTATCATATAGGCATTGGATGAAGCACCTCGACATTAACACAACAAATAAGCCTGTAGGAATGAACCAATACCTTCAACCCACTTCTTCATCATAGCCTTCTTCATGCTGCGGAAGAGCTCGAAGATCAGGCACCGAAAATATCTTTCTATGATCTCCTGGCCACCTCTCAGCTCCATGAAGGCCAAGATCTCCTAGATGGCTTTGGTCTCACTCGGCTTGAGCCTCTTCTCACCTCTAGTACGGACCATTCCGGTCCATCAAGTCCAAAAGTCGGCCTCTTCGGGTAGCTCCACCACCACGTATTCGTCTTACCACCCTTTGATCGAGTCAATAAGGCCGCAGAACTTCTTTCCTGGGTACGGCTGGAGGTAAGGCCATTCCCTAACATTCTTCCACATGTAGAAACGGTAGAAGAGCTCGAGAGTAGCCGTTATCAATAGGTATTCGTAAAGCGCTTGGAATGCCTTCAATACCCTGCACCCATTGGGAAGGACCTATGATGAGTTGCAGTGGTAGTAATTGAAAAAATCCTTCTTGAAATGACTTGAGGAGAGATGTTGCCTAAACTTTAAGTACTTCTTGAAAACCATGAAGTGTCTCCCTAATAGTAAGGCCACCCGTTTGTCCCTGTGCGGCAACCTAATATGCCAACCGGGAATCGATCCTACAAGGAAGTTGCTGATGACCCGGCTGGGGGTAGATTCCTTACTTTTACTTATACGGCTGTTAAGCCCTTGTCCCGTACCAAGAGTATCAAATAAATCCTTCGTCGGGGGTAAGGTAACATCCGCATATACATCGCTGGGGATGATATTGATGATTCTGGCCCTGTCCAATGCTTCCATGGCTATTTTCGTAGGTTAGTTGAGTTGTACTAGTGATGACACATCGCCTTCCTACGCCTAAGGAGGATCACTCCTTGTAGAATTTGAATTAGATGTAAGTTGCAGCGAAGAAGAGCTAGCTTCACCCTTTGTAAGCCCTAAAATTAGCCATTCAAGGTTTCGATCAATTGAAGAACCTGATCGAGCCTAAATTATAAAGTAAAGCTAAAAATATTAGTAAAATGATCCCGTAAGTTTGAATTTAAGAAAATAAGCAATAAAATAAAAGAATATAAAAATTCCAAATTTTAAGTGTATAACTCGTTATTTATCGAAAATGCGTAAAATGCATTCTGATAATTAACGAATCGCCAGAGATAAATTATATGTATACTAGAAATCATAAAATAACCTAAATAATATTTAGGAATATTTATTTGTACTATATATGAATTTTCATGTATGTAGAAATACGCGTAATTACTTAAAATACGCGTAATATGCCAAAATAATACTAAATAATTAAAAAAAATTCATAATTAATTAAGAAAAATCAGAAAAAATAAGGAATGATCTAGAATTGGGTCATGGCAGCTAGGAAAAAATAGAAAAAAATCGGCCAATTAATTTAAGACAACACAAAAGCCAAAAATTAAGGGATAAGGCAATTGTCTTGTCCAATTTAATGCACAATAAATTCCATAAACGTCTATAAATAGGAAAAAAATTCAGAGAACTCCTTTGGACAGTTAGGGATTTGAGAAAAATAGAGAGACTCAAAAATTGAGAGAAAAACCAAGAAAAAAAAAAGGAAAATTGTGCAGTTAGAGCCACAAAGGAGAACCCAGACTTGACGGGTAGCTGGGAGTGGACGACCACCACCACCACACGGTGGTGGCAAAGGTTAGGTGGGCCGACACACCCATGGCCATTGACGGTGGTCGGAGCTACCAAAATCGGTGAGTTCGATTTCTAGCCCGATTTTGTATAATTTTGTAAAAATAGTAAATATTATTAGAAAATTATGAAATTTGTTATTCTGGAATATTTTTGTATGTAGTTTTTAGGAAAAATATTATTTTGATGAAAATATGTCTCGTGATATAAGGTCCTTAAGAAATCATGCAAAACCGAACATGTTTCGGTTTAGAAATAAATGACCTTAGGAGTGTAGTTTCGAGCCCAAAATTTTTGCGTAGATTACTTAGATGATATAGAACAGTGCTATGAAGCCCGTTTTTAAAAATTAATTTTTGAAATTTTTAGATCATTTTTAGTACCTAAAATGAGGCATAAAATGGGTAATTTAGGGTTAATTAAGTAATTAAATGATTAATTAATGATTTAGTGAATAATTATATGTTTTAGAATTTTGAAATATGATGGAGTATGATACATGTAGCATTTAGGGTTTTAGATGTAATTATTGGGTTAATTATGTAATAAATGATTAATAAGGAAAAATAGTTAACTTTAAGTTAATTTTGTAAATTAGGGAAATTAGGAGTAAAATCTTATTTAGGATGAATTTAGATATTTTGAAATGATAATTGATGTTTAGGGATGGTAATTAAAGTGATAGAAATATTAGAAATACATTATGTACATAATAGGCAATAATGCATAATATGTAATTTTTGAAAATATAATAAATAGAAAATGTTAGGATAAAAATTGATATTATATAAATAATAAGGATATATTATAAATCTGATAAGAAACTTGAATTTATGTAATTATATGAAAAATGTAAAAATTTCTTACATCAGGAGTAAATTCGGTACACTAATAAGGATATAAGTGTACTGGATGAAATAAAATACTGACTAGGGGTAATAATAATATTTAGGAGATCGGGAAGTAATGTGATTAATTTCACATTATGAGTTGAAACGAATTTCTAGAGTTGGAATATAAAATATTACTTAGAAATCGAACTAGAACCTAATTTAGAAATCGATGTGGAAACCGAACCCGAACCTAACCCCGAACCTAACCCCAAACCTAGAATAATTATAAAAGACTTAAGACTTAGATAATTAGGCATATTAAACCTTAAAGAAAACCTGACAATAAGCGTTATAAGATAAAATGAACCTATAATCATTATATGAAAACTGAAACCACGTTTGTGTTATAGGGATGATCGGCGATGGCTTGAGCAAATCGATCCTTGAGTGAGTGAGCGAGCGAGGAGTCGAGGTAAGTTGGGATTAATACAATACTGTATTTTAGGAGGCTTGAGATTATGCTTGGTTGTGCTTGTTAGATAGTTGGATGTGCGCATGTGCTTGATTATGGGTGATGCTATGATTCTGTTTGTTGCTCTAGCATGTATTGTATGATTTGCATGAAATGATTGATCACCCTAAACTGGACTTAATCAAATATATGACCAGTAATCATAATTGGACATGCATGGTAACCCGTTAGGGGAACTTAGGACTCTCCGCCTAAATACCGACCCCTTCGAAAGGGATAGCGTAGGATTGCAAAATGGTCCCTTCTTTATCCTCAGTCTAATTAAGTAACAAGAGAGGAGGTCGCGGCGAGGGTAAAGACAGTGGTTCGAAGGTAGTCGCGGGAGGAGCAAGGTCTCCATTACACAAGCTTGGGTTTGGTCGTGAGCTGTTGCATTAACGGCAACTCCTCAACCCGGATTAGAGCGGACGCAATTTCTCTAATCTCACGACGGGCCGGACAACGTCGTGCGATGTCATTTGCTTGCACATGCATTGCACCTAATAAGTGATTGAAAACCTTGTTGTGTGTATGGTATAGTTTTAAGTCCTCCGTCCTAACTTACTGAGCTGTGGTTGCTCACATCCCTATAGACGTCGTGCAGGTGTTAGCTAAGAAGCAGCAATAACTACTATGAAGCTAGCAACTACTGGATCATGGGAAGTGAGGAAAAACATTGAAGAATCAATACATATGTTATTACTTTTCATTTCTGAATAATGTAATAACTGAATTATAGTGATTATATATAACTTTTCTCACTTTCTTAAGTAAATGAATTATATGAATTATTTAAATTACAAACTGTTTACTTCAAAGCGGGTTAGTCGTAGACGCCTTGTGTAGATCAGGTATAAGATAGCGGTTATAAGGCCAACTTCTATCTTAGGATGGTTTACATGGTGGGACTGTTATGACTCTGCCGCTTCGGGGCATGACACCCCTGTTGGTAGACATGATAGTGATTCTTGAAAAGAAAAATTGAAACTTCTGAAGAAAGTTTGAGAGTTTGAACACGAATGTGGAAATTATAACAACTGAGCGAAAAGATTGCAGAAAAGCAATCTCTCTTTGCAATCCTCCTATTTATAAGAAAACTGCCTGGGAAGCCGTACAACCAGTTATAGGGATACATATCAACACGAATTCCTTAGAATGCTGCCTAATAGACATGTAGAAAGTATCTCGATTGGATGACCACCTTTAAAATGACAGAAAATATGTAGCTACATTATAGTCTATTGCAACACGATACTTATCACAAAGCATTTAATGCAAGGAATACAAGCAGACAAATGTTGCATTTTGAAAGTCCCTTTAATAGGAAGCTTGTTCAGGGCCTATTTAATTTGCACTTGGTAGGCATTACAAAGACATAATATATCTACATTTGCTTGGTCCCTATCAAGCCCTGTTTAAATAAACCTGTTTGTAGCATTGGAGCACCTTAGTATCCTTGCTCGCCTAGCCTTGAACACTTTCAGACTAGTAGACCACTGCCTAGGACGAGTCATTACTTCGGGCCTTCCTACCTTGGATCATCTATCACTTCAGATCTACAACCTCATCACATCAGCATCTCGGCATCGGATCGAACTTCCTAGAGTTGAATTGATCATGCTAGATTGCCCCATGTATTCCTTCTCCTTACGTCTTTCTCAACAATAAGACTGCACTGGGGGAGGAGGTGCAAGCGTTGACAGGGCCCTTTAGGTAGAGACCCCTTAGGCCCGACCGGACCTATCAAGCCTTGTCACCTTAGGCCTATCTCTATAGACTTCGACCCTAGATCGAAACGACCTAAGTCCATGAAGTACTGCAACAATCATAATTCACAAGATAAGAATAAAACGGCCACGTCCTGAATACGAAGAACATGTCAAATATGACAGTTCTACTCTCTTATACTTTCGGGAGAAGATTTTTCCCCTCAACTGATCTCCAATTACCGGCTCTATTCTGTTATAAATAGCATACTACTATCCAACGGTGACTTTCTCTAAAAACTTTGCATTCTAAGCCTACACATTAAGTATTCTATTCCACTAAAAGCCTATTGCTGACTTAAATATCGGAGTGGCTACGTCGGACAACTCCTCGGCGTCCCCTCATTGTGCATTATTTTACAGGCTTGATATGTACAAACCTTAATCAACACCAATAAGAACTGAGAAACGACAAACTCTATATATTTTTATGTGTTTTTATAGTTTCGAAGTATCTTGTTACACTAAAAGTAAAATAAGTAAACATTAAAGGAATCATCTTCTTTATATCTCTTAGTTTTTTATCTCTGTATTTTGTTTGATACCAATCTCATGCCTTACTGATTAAGAGCTTTTTCTTCTCATATAAAGAAAATAGAGAAAATAGAAGTAGCACAACAAATAAGGTTGTAAATGAGTTAAGTTACTCAAACTCAACATGACTTAGCTCGAGTTTGTTTAATAAATGAATTGACTTTGAACTTAAGATAAAACTCATTTATTTAAATGAGCCAAGTTTAACCTCCAATTGAAGCTCATAAGCTACTTAGGCTCTCATCAATCTGCTCACGAGCTTTATATCTATTGCAAATATTATACATTATATATTATTAAAATCTAAAATATAATATATATGATATAAAAATATATGATATATTATTAAATAATATATAATGTATAATCTAATTCTTATTCACTATTCGTTAATTTACTTATTTATATATATTTTTTCTTTTTGTATATTTAGACTCGTGAGTAATTAGGCTCGATTAAAACTCACTTTAAGTTTGACTTGACTCCATCTCAATAAGTAAACGAGTCGAGCTTAAGCCTTTAAAAGCTCAGCTTAGATTGACTTGGCTTACTTGCAATTATAATCACAAATAAATATATTAATATTTCTTCTAATACCTATGTGTATAGTAGTTTTAAAATTTAATAATATAGGGGAAAACATTAATATGGGAAACATTTTGAAGGAAAAAGTAGAAAAATATTTACAACTCTTATTTAAAAAAAAAAACTGTATAATACAATTTATGTTTGTCTTTAGAAGTGAGAATGAAATAAGTACGAAAGCATTGATTTGTAAGGAGAAAGTATGAATGGCATGTAATGTATCAATGTGGAAGCGAAGGAAGGCTACAATTTTGTAGTAGTGGCTACTAAATGTATGCTTGTGCAATTTTTTATATTTCTTAAGTGGATCAAGATAAGACCTTTCAGATCTATGAGTTTGGGGGCATAAAACCCACCCTAGATCCTGTATGTATGGAATTGCATTGAAACCATTAGTAAGATTTGTGAAGAGTAAAAGAGTCGAAATTACGATGTTTATTAATCTCATTTAATTCTTGCCCTTCCTAAAAAGAGTAAAACTTTGATGGAATTAAACAAATCTAAACTTGATTTTAGGTTTCCGTTAAATGTTATGTTCTAATACGTATTTAATCCTTTACTTTCTTTCTAAATCATTTTGAGCTTTCGTCTTATGTTGCAATAATATTATGTATTTATTCTAGTACTGCCTATCATTTACAATTTTTAAATCTGAAATAATTCAGAAGCTAATTATGAAATAACAAAGAAACTAAAGATGAACCTTATAATTGACCTAAAGACGTTACACATGAATAAAAATGTTCAACTTAAAAGTGATTAAGTTGAATAGTCTTAAAATGATATAATTAGTGATAAAATAAAAAGTTTAGATATACTCAAATTACAATAGTTAAGCTAAGCTCTTAAACATGTTAAGCAACTCTTCTACAAGACACTTATCAGAAGATTTAGAAATAATATTGGCTTAAGTTGTTTGTTTAGTAGAACGCCATTTTTAGCCTGTGGATTGAGCTCTCATCGTATGATAATCATACCTAACTTGGTTTATGTAATTAGCCCAATAGGGGATCTTCCCCGTGTGGACATTTTTTAATATTTATATCTCTTCAATCAATAATAATACTCTTTACAAATGGATAAAAATGTTAATCTTGTTTTGTATATTGTCGAAGAAGAAAAGTGAAAATAGGAATATAAGAATCACTTAATAAATAAAATGACGAACAAGGATATGAAATAGATTCGTGAAAAATAGTCATAAGGGAGGAAAAAGGAAATTCAATTGTATTAATACGTTATGTGAATTGATGAGTTGTACGTAAGATTTAATATGTCACATAAATCAATAAGTAATGTGTAAATACTTATAAAATATTGATATGTGTAAATATAATACGTACTTTTTCAAAAGGTATATTTTTTTGTTAAAATATTCTTTCACTGATACATATTAATACCATTGAATCTTTAAAAAAGACGAGTAAATGAATGTGATTCGTAGAACTTTTCGAACGAGCTAGAACAAACTCTAAGATGGATTGAATTTACTCATGATCCATTTTAAGCGAATTGTTTAAGTTGTAAAATGTAGTTTGACTCCAATCTTTCATGCAAAATTTCATTCAAGTCATCTATATTTTTAACTATAATGTTGTCGGTCGTCCACAAAAATCGATTAAGACAACTAAAATCGAAATATGAATGAAGAGATAAGTTATCGCGGTTTTATAACTCAGATGGTATGATTATTGTTCTTTCTTAAAAATGGGTCCATTTCTAGTCGCTCCTCAATTACGTAATATATAATTGAGAAAAGGGAAACAAAAAATGAAGAAATAAATTTGCAACTGAGCCAGCAGGAAAGGATAGACCTAGGGCACAGCGGGGCCTAATGCCAGAGGCAACAAAAGTACATTGAGCCCATCACGTGATATTGAGTACGATATGACTGTTCCCTCTGTAATAATTCTGGGAACAATCCCTCTTTTCTCAAACTACAGTTAAAAATATCTGCCGACAAGGTAAAATTGCATTCGTGCACACTTGAATGATTTAAATATCCATGCGCACGTTAAACCAACGGTACTTGACAATATAGGATGTATAAGAATGAATGTAAGAGAATAAATTGGCTTAGTGTTGTGCGTGATTAGTTACTTTAACAAGCTTATTAATTAATACAAAATGGTTAGATTAGATGGTCAAGTTTGTTTTATTGTGTATAGGAGTGCATGGGATAAACAATTTAGAATCAGCCTGAAATCGATAGTTTACAAGTTGATGATACGGTGAACCGTAATCGATCTGTAAGGTATCGATTTCAAACCAATTTGAGACCTTTCAATTGTTTTTTTTTTAATATTTAATATTTTTGTTAATTTCTTTTTTTTTAATACGTTAATAATTTTTCATAATATGATTTTCTTTCTCTTTTTTAAGTGTATTAATTCATTAATAATTCCTAATTTTTTATTAATTTCCGACTTAATATGATTTCGAATTTTTTATTTTTTTATCCTTAATTTTTTTCTTATATTCAAATCCTTAACATTTAATAAGTTTTACAAAAATAACTTATATTAACTAAAATTTAATTTTCTATTTATTCTTAATATATAATTAACTTATGATTAGTCGTCTATTATTAGTTTGATAATGTTATTATTAAAAAAATTATCATTCACCATCATAAATAAAATAGTTTTGATATGTAATAATTTACTTGATATTATCAAATTATTTTTTTGACTTAATGATATCTCTTTTCTCTCTCTCTCTCTTTTTTTTTTAAGATGGTGAACCAACCGATCGACCCATTTATTCAATGGTTGTTTGGCCCAACAGTTCGTAACCCGCCAGTTGAAACAGTTCTGTCTTTTTGAACTACATGGGCCCTTAACGCTCAACGGTTTGCTAGGGCGATTCAACTCGCTTACTTCCGAGCTGAGCCGTTTCATGGTTCAAAACCAGCTCTTATTTAGGTTTAAATGTACATGTTCTAAGGGCCTTTTTTAGTGTCGATATTTTCAAAATTTTCTACTCAAGTACATATTATAAATAAACCAAGTTCTTAATGCCAATTCATCCACACTTTCACCATATGTAGAAGAAGGATAACTACTTGTTGATTGGAATTATATGAATGATAACATCTAAAAAAAAATTGGTTTCATTATATCAATTTGATAAGGAACGCATATGATGTATTAAACAATTAAATCTTCTTATAAAATGTGACTGTTACTCTCTCTTACCTTTTTTCTTTTTTAATTTATTTCGGTCATGTCAAGCTGGATTTTTCGGTTTTCTATTTATTTAAAATTAATTTTTCCATTTCTGATTAATACTAAACCCTAACCCATTTAATATTAATCTTCGACTAAAAAAATTGAGAAATTTTGATTTCTTATTTAGAAAAAATTTTGGAATTGCCATCCGATCAAAGTCGGGAAAAGAAAAGAAACCGTAACCAATTGGGTGTATTGATTACGATTTAGCTACTGGTCCTTGACTTCAATTTGAATGAAGGATCAGAGGGTTCTGAGTTCGGGGCTAACCTATTAAACCCTAATGGGTACCACTATCTATTTACCGAAATTAGGATTATTCTTCTAATTATAATATTTAAAAAAAATAAAATGAAAAGAGAGAAAAAAAAGGACCTAAGTTTTGTACATATTTTATCGTCGCCTCGAAAGTGCCTACGTACTAGCTAGTCGGGATCAAACGATCGTAGTTCTTAAAAAAAAAAAACTTTAATATGCTAGTTCTTTTTATAAAAAAAATCGATTGGTTGAATTTGCGTTTTTATTCAGTATTTTATTTTTATCAAGAAAAATCCGTAAAAGCCTAATTTTTATTCCTAATTATAAAAAAAAAACCTAAAAACCTAATTTTTGAGAAGTCCTAAATTAAGATTTTTATTTGAAAACAACTAAGTGATAAATTTTTTTTTATTTTCAAGAAAAATCCTAAAGATTTTATTAAATATGCAATGTTCTACATGATAAATCTTTTATATAGAAAAGATGCTTAAAACATTAAAAAAAAAAGAAAGAAAAAAATTCTTAATCATAAAAAAGATGCCTTAATCATAGAAAAAATACCTAAATCATAGAAAAATATTTAAACCATAGAAAAGATATCTAAATTATGAAAAAAATGTTTAAATCATAGAAAAAAAATCTAAATGATGAAAAAGATGTTTGAATCATAGAAAAGAAACTTAAATAATGGAAAAAAAGTCTAAATTATGTAAAAGATATCTAACCATAGAAAAGATGTTCCAATCATAAAAAAGAAACCTAAACTATGAAAGAGACATCTAAACTATAAAAATGATATCTAAACAATGGAAAATAAGTCTAAACTATAAAAAAGAAGTCAATTAAAGGATTTTTTATTTTATTTTATGAACATCAAAATGATTTTTTTATCTAGAAAACCCTAGCATGCCTAATGCAATTTTTCTAAATTAATACAATATGCAAAGAACGAGATTTTGTGAAATATGAGATTTTATAAAAATGTTATTTTGAAAATATGAAATCTAAAAAAAATAAAAAAAACTAAAATTTAACTTAACACATGTTTACTAGACAGCAATACTATAACTAATTACTAACAATTAAAGACGCGATAAGAATAAAAAAAAGTCTTAAAAATAACTGCGCAATACTAAGTGAGATAAAAATAAATAAATAAGACAAGCGATAGACAATAATTAAAAACCATTATTATGTACCTGTAAGGCAAAGCACGCAAAGCCGATGAAAGGGAACAGATTAGATCCCCGGTCCTATCACTCGCACAACTGTAAAATTGGTCTAAGGAGTGGGTCCGAGTGTGTTTTTAACAAATGTGTAATTGTTCCTCCTGCCTCGCACCATTCAATCCTTATTTATAAAACTCGAAAACAAATCTTTTGAATCGAATCAAATCAAATCTAAATTAATAAAGATCCAAAATAGATTCAAATCTTATAAATTTTGATTTTATTAGATTTAACGTCATTGTGTCAGATTTGCTCTTTTTCAACAACTATTTAGTCAAGATTCCATCAAATTAATTTTTTGAACTTTTTTTTCCAACAATTTTCTATTTTTTTTTATTTTCTAAATTATGACCCTTTTTGTAAAATAAAAATATTAGGACTACAGAGGGGCAAAAATTAGGTATCTACAACTGCCCCTCTTTGTGGTGAAGTTTGAGCAAAAGTTTCCTACAAAGACAAAAGAGACACCGTTTTTACCTCGAAACGACTCTATCCTAAAGAAAGCAAAGACATTTAACAATGATAAGTTTGGAACGAAAAATAGCGAGGGTAGCGCCCTTGTAGGCTAATAAGAATCCTTAAAAGGAATCATGAAAGTTTGGTCATATTCCTTATGGGTTAAATAATTAAAGCAGGTAAAGCGCTCCTTAAACTGACTAAGGTCCTAAAAAATGAGGAAACTTGGTTGTGTCTTAATGAGCTGATTAACCAATGTGGTCAAAGCGCCCTTTAAGCTAGCTAAGACCTAAAAATGAGAAAATTTGGTCGTGCCCTGATGAGCTGACTAACCAAGGTGGACAAAGCGCCCTTTAAGCTGGCTAAGACCTAAAGATGAGGAAAACTTGGTCGTGCCCTAATGGGTTAACTAACCAAGGCGGTTAAAGTGTTTTTTGAGCTGGCTAAAATCTAAAGATGAGGAAAACTTGGCTGTACCCTAATGAGTTGACTAAGGCGATCAAATAGGCCTTTGAGCTAACTAAAACTTAAAAATGAGGAAAACTTGGCTGTGCTCTAATGAGCTGACTAACCAAGGTAGTCAAAGCGCTCTTTGAGCTGGCTAAGACCTAAAGATAAAAAAACTTAGTTGTGCCGTAATGAGTTGACTAACCAAGGTGGTTAAAGTGCCCTTTGAGCTATCTAAGACCTAAAAATGAGGAAACTTGGTCATGCCTTAATGAGCTGACTAACCAAGGTGGTCAAAATGCCCTTTGAGCTAGCTAAGACTTAAAGAATGTAAAAACTTAGTCAATGTAAAAACTTAGTCGTACTCTAATGAGCTAATTAACTAAGGCGGTCAAAGCGCCCTTTAAGCTGGCTAAGACTTAAAAATGAGGAAACTTGCTCGTGCCCAAATGAGGAAACTTGCTCGTGCCCTAATGAGCTGACTAGCCAAGAGTTAAAGTGCCCTTTGAGCTGGTTAAGACCTAAAAATGAGGAAACTTGGTTGTGCCTTAATGAGCTGACTAACCAAGGCGGTCAAAGCGCCCTTTAAACTGGCTAAGACCTAACAATGAGAAAAACTTAGTCGTGTCCTGATGAGCTAACTAACCAAGGTGGTTAAAGTGCACTTTGAGTTGGCTAAGACCTAAAAATGAGGAAATTTGGTCGTACCCTAATGAGCTGACTAACTAAAGTGGTCAAAGTGCCATTTGAGTTGGCTAAGACCTAAAGAATGAAGTAACTTGGTTGTACCCTAATGAGCTGACTAATCAAGGTGGTCAAAGCATCCTTTGAGCTGGCTAAGACCTAAAAGATGAGGAAACTTGGTCGTACCTTAATAAACTAACTAGCTAAGGCAGTAAAAGTGACCTTTAAGTTGGCTAAGACCTAAAGAATAAAGAAAACTTGGTCATGCCTTAATGAGCTGACTAACTAAGGCGGTTAAAGCGCCCTTTGAGCTGGCTAAGACCTAACAATGAGAAAAACTTAGTCGTGCCCTGATGAGCTGACTAACCAAGACAGTCAAAGTGCCCTTTGAGCTGGTTAAAACCTAAAGATAAAGAAACTTGGCTGTGCTCTAATGAGCTAACTAATCGAGGCGGTCAAAGCACCCTTTGAGTTGGCTAAGACCTAAAGAATGAAGTAACTTGGTCGTGCCCTAATGAGCCGACTAACCAAAGCGGTCGAAGCACCCTTTAAGCTGGCTAAAACCTAAAGAATGAAGTAACTTGGCCGTACCCTAATGAGCTGACTAACCAAGGTGGTCAAAGCGCCCTTTGAGCTGGCTAAGACCTAAAATACGAGGAAACTTAGTCGTACCTTATAAACTAACTAACCAAGGCAGTCAAAGTACCTTTTAAGCTGGCTAAGACCTAAAGAATGAAGAAAACTTGGTCGTGCCCTAATGAGCTGACTAACTAAAGCGGTTAAAGCGCCCTTTGAGCTGGTTAAGACCTAAAGAATGAAGAAACTTGTTCTTGCCCTAATGAGTTGACTAACTAAGGACGTCAAAGCGCCCTTTGAGCTGGCTAAGACCTAAAGATAAAGAAACTTGGCTATGCCCTAATGAGCTGACTAACCAAGATAATCAAAGTGCCCTTTAAGCTAGCTAAGACTTAAAGATAAAGAAACTTGGCTGTGCCCTAATGAGCTAACTAACTAAAGTGGTCAAAGTGCCCTTTAAGCTGGCTAAGACCTAAAAATGAGGAAACTTGCTCATGCCCTAATGAGCTGACTAACCAAGACGGTCAAAGCGCCCTTTGAGCTAGCTAAGACTTAAGGAATGAAGAAAACTTGGTTGTGCCTTAATGAACTAACTAACCAAGGCGGTCAAAGCGCCCTTTGAGCTAGCTAAGACCTAAAAGATGATGAAACTTGGTTGTACCCTAATTAGCTGACTAATTAAGACGATTAAAGCGCCATTTGAGCTGGCTAAGACCTAAAGATGAGGAAAACTTGGCTGTGCTCTAATGAGCTGACTAACCAAGTAGTCAAAGCGCCCTTTAAGCTGGCTAAGACCTAAAGATAAAAAAACTTGGCCGTGCCCTAATGAGCTGACTAACCAAAGTAGTTAAAGTGCCCTTTGAGCTGGCTAAGACCTAGAATTGAGGAAACTTGGTCATGCCCTAATGAGCTGACTAACCAAGGCGGTCAAAGCGCCCTTTGAGCTAGCTAAGACCTAAAGAATGTAGAAACTTGCTCGTGCCCTAATGAGCTGACTAACCAAGGCGGTCAAAGCGCCCTTTAAACTGGCTAAGACCTAAAAATGAGGAAACTTGCTCGTGCCCTAATGAGCTAACTAACCAAGGTAGTTAAAGCGCCATTTGAGCTGGTTAAGACCTAAAGAATGAAGAAAACTTGGTCATGACTTAATAAGTTGATTAACTAAGGTTATCAAAGCACCCTTTGAGCTGGCTAAGACCTAAAGATGAAAAAACTTAGCCGTGCCTTAATGAGTTGATTAACTAAGGTTATCAAAGCACCCTTTGAGCTGGCTAAGACCTAAAGATGAGAAAACTTGGTCGTGCCTTAATGAGTTGACTAACCAAGGCGATCAAAGCGCCCTTTAAGCTGCCTAAGACCTAAAATGATGAAACTTGAATTGGGATAGCATTTCCTAAGCTTACTAAATCCCTTGAAGAAATTTTGAGTCAGACGACTTAGAGTTAAAAAAACTTTGGATTGGAACTATGCTTTACGAGTTAACTAGCTCCCTAGGAGATTATAAATTAGGACTGTGTTTTGGGAGCCAGTCGAAAGCTTAAAAAACTTTAGATTGAGACTACGCTCTATGAGCTGGCTAAATCTCTAAATGAGAATATGAATCTAGATAGCGCTCCATGAACTGGCTGAAGCGCTAAAAAAGATATGGATAGGGACAGTGCTCTATGAGTTGGCTATATTCTTAATAAAATGGATAAAGAGTAAGCACTCTTTGGACTCTTTTAAACTCTATTGACTAAGAAATATAGCTGACTCGGAAAAAACTCTTGACTTGAGAAACAAACAAAGGATTTGGTAAAAACCATTTATAACATGAATTGAAAATTTGGGCACTATGGATGAGATAGACTGGAAAATGAATGGAAAAACTTGTAACAAGCCTCCACTTTCTTTCTCTCCTTTTCATGTCTTTTCATTTTCTTTTTTCCTTCTTTTTTCCTTCTTTTTCCTTGAAAGTTTGCTAACGGTTACAAATTCTTATTTAAAAGGTAAACCCTACAATCATGTAGGATATCACATATTTACCCTAGTTTGTAACCTAGACAATGAGCTTCTTGGATAGGCCTTAAGCATTCATTTTATAAGGAAAAGGTAACTTATGATTAGTCTAGTCGAAGAAGACTTCCTTACACACTCTTAGTTTAGATGTCGCTCTTGACTATTATTCCGAAAATTACAGTCCAATTCGCAAGTGATACGCTCTGATCGATCTGTTAGGCCTTTTTGGGTCCAGTATTATAAATTTGGCTTTTGATTAAATGGTTTCAAAAGAAGTTAATTGAGATGGTTTATTTTGAAAAAAAGTGCTTTTGTCCAACCCAGTGGGTATAAGTCAAGAACCCTTAAGAATGAAATAGATGTCTACTTGCCCCAGTTTCAAAAATAATTTTTATTTTAGATAAATTATTCTTTAAAATTAGAAGAGCATTGAGTAGGGAGGTATTATAGGTAGGAAGGTCTTGTGTTTGAGAATCGAATGGATAGAAAGGGTTTATGTTCATGATTTGGAGTGTGATTTTGAACTGAATATGGAGTTTTTAGTCTTTAGTTGAGAATATGATTTTGAATGAATATGAGGTTTTGTGTTTTTGGTTGGGAATGCGATTTAAGGCCTTATGTTTTTTGAGCAACTTAAGCCTTCTTTGATTGGGGATTTTCTTAAGCCCAATATTGGGGTATTTCTTCATTTTCCTTTTTCCTAGTTTTTTTTTTTTCATTTTGTTTCTTTCTTTTCTTTCTCTAAAAATAACTATCTCTTTTGTCAAGTTTTTGTCTTTAGATGAATCAAGGCCTTAAATCCATAGGTTTAGAGTACATTGGCTTAGGTAAGGTATGTGTAGCCTTTGGGGTATTTGGAAAAATGTTAGCTCTTCCTCAAAGGGAACAATTTATCGAAAATAAAAATTATCCTTAAATTGTTATTATTGAGGTAAACACAAATCAATTTTATCCATCTCTTCTAATTAATGACCCTAACCTCCGAATTGCCCCACTGTAGGATGGTCCTTAATAGGGTTTATATTTCAAATGACTCCAGATCAGTCTAACGGGGTTATCAAAGGATAATTGTATTTGGGATTTGAAAATGAATGCCTAACTTCATTCCGATTTGCGTATCAAATTCAAAATGGATCTCCTTTAATGAATGAGTCCAAAATATTCTCATCATGATATTTCTTAACTCTTAAAGTGTTTAAGGGTTAGTGTATAGGATATAGTTTGCCTCTTTTCATTCAAAACTTTTTAAAAGTGAGTTATCAATTCCTTCCATAAGGATTGATTGACCTTAGGGTATTGACCTTACTCCCTAATTCCTTAGAATATGCCCCAATTGTGAAATTTCAAAAACTAAATGCCCTATGCCCTAAACTTATAGGTCTTAATGCCCTTGAGCTTCAATATGTGATTTTGGATTAGGTTCTTTAGAGTTCAAATGGGCTGAAACTGACAACTTTTGAATTAGAAGGGACTAATGAATTACCATTTTTGTTTGTATTGAGAATCAAGCTTAGGATAGTATTTCATGGCTTTGTGTTTTGATTCGGTTCATGGTTGGACTTGATGGCTCAAGCCTTGAGTTAGTTCAACTATCTTAATAGGCTAGGGCTCGGGTTTAGTTGGTTATTTTCTCGGGCCAAGTGGGTATGTTTAAGCTAGCTGCCTTAATGGATTAAGTAATTATGTTTGTCCCAAACCCTATAAGGATTTGTAACCGTTAGCAAATTTCTTTCTTTTTCTTTTCTTTTCTTTCCTTCTTTTTTCTTTCTTTTCTCTTTCTTTCTTTCTTTTCTTTTTTTTTTTTTGAAAGAGAGAGAGGAAAAGTTAGGGCTTTTGTTACAAAGACTAAATGATGGAATTGTAAATGGAGGGTTGCTTTATTAAAATTCTATATACAAACCTAGAATAACATTACTGAAGGTCTATTTATAAATGAGGAATTCTAAAGGAAAAAGACTAAATATAAATAAAAATCTAAATCATATTTATTCCGAATGATTAAGGTTAAGGAGTCAATCTATAAAAAAAAAATGAATATTTTTGGCTAGTAGATTACTAGGTAAAACGGTAACTACTTGAAATTATTTTATAGGTTTGATTCTTTTTATTTTGTTTTTATTATTTTCTATTTACTTTATGAGGGTTGGGCTCAGCTGATATGAGCCCAAACAAAAAGCGATAGATTTGGGCTCCCACAGATATATTAAGGCCCGTACTAAGGTAATATTTATATGGCTCTTCTATAGGGGTAAGATGAGCTCAATCTTGTTCCTAATAAATTTTTACTTATTTGGGCTAAAAAGTTGAGATCATATCTAGAGTATCTTTTAAAGCCAATGAGGTGGGTAGACGTGGATTTGTTTGGAAACCCCTTGACTCGATCTAGCCATAGTTATGTAAAAAAAAAAATCAAAATTGCAAGCATTACCTATTCCAAACTTTACATAGAATTATTACAAATTATTTACAGAGAAATATTACAACTACAACTTCACAATTGCCCTTGTCCATTTAGGTTTGCCACATCGTAGGTTTTTGTGATTTTTTTTTCAAAAAATGTTTTCACATGATGCAAAGGGTGGGTTCTATAAGTCTTTAAGTTCTGTAACCACCGCGTTTTTTTCAAAGCAACGGTTCTATGGTAGTATCTGAACTTAAGTGGGGTAGCCTGATTGCCCCCGGAAGGTGGTTGTCCACAACATCCTAAACTTACACAATGAATCCCCTCCTAAGGTACTAAGATGGCTTAGTTCTGACTGTATCTACTATGCATTTATGATATTGAAAAATAGAATAAAAATAAAGTAAACCTCTAAAGCTACCCCACGTAAATAAATTACAACAAAAAATTTTAGTAAAAAAAATATAAAAAATAACATACCTAAGTTCTTTTTTTTTTAATTTCATCTTTTTATTTTTTATTTTTTTGAAAGATAATCCTATTTTCGGTAACTTTTAGTGGCTAGCCCTCTAGCATCCCCAGTGGAGTTGCCAAGTTGTCGAGTCTGATTTTTCGGTTTTCTATTTATTTAAAATTAATTTCCCCATTTCTGATTAATACTAAACTCTAACCCATTTAATATTTAGTTTTTATTTACTATAATACTTAAATTTCATTTTTTTAAATATATTCATAACATATATACATTTGCATTGACGTTTATATACTTCATAAAAATCAAACATAAAAAAAAACAAAGAAAAGAAGTAAATTGTTTCTTAGACTTATTTAATAATAGATCAAACCATATTTATAATTAGCTTTACATAACAATAATGATTATATATTATGATATTAATATGATGATCAACTTCATTATATAATTATTTTGAATGTTCCATGTAAGTTAATATAAAAGGTAACCATATACTATATCATTTCCTATTATAAATAGTCAATAATAAACATATTTTTACTATATGATATATTGAACAATATACTATAGTTAATTGGATACGAGCATAATATATAGTAGTGTTTCTATTTTGATGTTTGGATAAATTTTGAAATGAAATAAAATATCAATTACAATTATGAAAAACTTAATCTTAAAACCCAAAATGTATCCAAATAAAATACATGAATAGAAAATTATAAGTTTTCTTTTCTTTTTTTTTTTTTTTAGTACGAGTTAGTGAGCCAACTAGCCCCACAATGGGTTGGCTTGCTTTGACCTTCAGGTTAAGCAAGGTGTAAGCCCCACAATCAGTCACTTAGGGTTTCGATCAGCTGAAAGATCCGATCAAGTCTAAATTATAAGTAAAACCAGAAATATTAGTAAAAATGATCCCATAAGTTCGAATATAAGCAATAAAATAAAAGAATATAAAAATTTTAAATTTTAAGTATATAACTCGTTATTTATCAAAAATACGTACAATGTACTCCGATAATTAACGAATCGCTATAGATAAGTTATATATATATTAAAAATTATAGAATGACCTAAATAATATTTAGGAACATTAATTTGTACTATATATGAATTTACATGTAGGTATACGCGAAGTGTGCTAAAATAATACTAAATAATTAAATAAAATTCATAATTAATTAAGAAAAAATAAAAAAAATAAAAAAAAAAGGAATGATCCAGATTTGAGTTGTGGTAGCTAAGGAAAATAAGAAAAAATTAGCCAATTAAATTAGAACAACACAAAAGTCAAATTGGAAGAAGATAAGACAATTATCTAATCAAATTAATGCACAATAATTTCCCTAAAGCTCTATAAATACTTCAAATTTTTTAGAAGCTCATTTTGGATGTCAGGAGGTTTATAAAAATAGAGAGAGGCGAAATGAGAGTAAATTAGGGATTTAGAAAAAATCATAAAAAATCTATACAGTTTGGGCTTCTAAGGAGAACCTAGACTTGACGAGCAGCTGGGAGTCACCAAAATCGATGAGTTCAATTTTCAACTCGATTTTATGTAATTTTGTAAAAATAGTAAATATTATTAGAAAATTATGAATTTTGTTATGTTGGAATATTTTTGTATGTTTTTTTATGAAAAATATTATTTTGATGAAAATATGTCCCGTGATATATGGTCCTTAAGAAATCATGCAAAGTCGAGCATGTTTCGATTTAGAAATAAATTACCTTAGGAGCATAGTTTTGAGCCCAAATTTTTTTTGTAGACTACTTAGATGATATATAGCAGTGCTTTGAAGCCTGTTTTCAAAAATTAATTTTTGAAATTTTTAGATAATTTTTAGGCCTTAAAATGAGACATAAAATAGGTAATTTAAGGTTAATTAAGTAATTAAATGGTTAATTACTGATTTAGTGAATAATTATATGCTTTAAGATGTTGAAATTTGATGAAGTATGATACTTGTAGCGTTTAGGGTGTTAGATGTAATTATTAGGTTAATTATGTAGTAAATAAGTAATAGGTAAAAATAGTAAATTTTAAGTTAATTTTGTAAATTAGGATAATTAAGTGTAAAATATGATTTAGGATGAATTTATACATTTTGAAATGATACTTGATGTTGAGATTTAGTAATTAGAGTGATAGAAATATTAGATGTGTATTATGTACATGATAAGTGATAGTACATAATATGCAATTATTGGAAATATAATAAATAAAAAATATTAGGATAAAAATTGATATTATATAAATGATAGGGATATATAATAAATCTGATAGAAAACTTAAATTTATGTAATTATATGAAAAATGTAAAAATTTCTCACATTAAGAGTAAATTCGGTACACTAATACGGATTTAAGTGTACCGAGTGGAATAAAATACTGACTAGGGGTAATGATGGTATTTAGGATATCTGGAAGTAATGTGATTAATTTCACATTATGAGTTGAAACGAATTTCTAAGATTTGGATATAAAATAGTATTTAGAAATTAAATTAGAACTTATTTTAGAAATCGATGTGAAAATTGGACCTAAACCTAACCCTAAACCTAGAATAATTGTAAAAGATTTTAGAAAACCCTAAAAAAAAAAAATAACAATAAGCGTTATAAGATAAAACCAACTTATAATAGTTATATGAAAAACTGAATCCATGTTTGTATTATAAGGATGATCGGCGATAGCCTGAGCGAGTTGGACCTCGAGTGAGTAAGCAAGGAGTCCAAGTAAGTTGGGATTAATATGTTGTTGTATTTTGGAGGCTTGAGATTATACTTGGTTGTCCTTATTAGATAGTTGGTTATGTGCATGTGCTTGATTATGATTGATGTTATGATTCCGTTTGTTGTTCTGGTTTGTATTGTATGATTTGTATGAAATGATTGATCACCCTAAACTGGACATAATCAAATATATAACCTGTAATCATAATCGAACCTGTATAGCAACCTATTAGGAGAAACCTAGGATTCTCCGACTAAATACCCACCCTTTTGAAAGGGATAGCACAGGATTGTATAATGGTCCCTTCATCCTTAATCAAACTAAGTGACAGGAGAGGAGGTCGCGGCGAGGGTGAAGTCAATGATTTGAAGGTAGTCGCAGTAGAAGCGATGTCTCCATTGCATAAGCTTGAGTTTGGTCGTGAGCTATCGCATTAACGGTAACTCCTCAACTTGGATTAAAGCGAGCATAATTTCTGTAATCTCGTGATGGGCCAGACAACGTCGTGCGATAGCATTTACTTGAACATGTATTGCAGCTAATAAGTTGGTTGATAACTTTGTTATGTTTATGGTATAGTTTTAAGTCATCCATCCTAACTTACTGAGCTGTGGTTACTCATTTTTTAATAATGTAATAACTAGGAAATATATTATGGTGAAACATTGTAAACGTTAACTGTAATAACTTAATTATAGTGCATATATATATTTTCTTACTTTCCTAGGTAAATGATTTTTTTAAATTACAAACTATTTATTTCAAAACGGGTTAGTCGTGGATGTCTTGTGTAGATCAGGTTTAGAATAACGGTTGTAAGGCCAACTTCTATTTTAGAATAGTTTACATGGTGGGACTATTACGACTTTACCGCTTTGGGGTGTGATACAAGACGAGTTAGAAAAGTTTACAGTTAAGTAGGTCAAAATTTTTTAGCTTACCTTACATTTTTTTGTTAGTTACATGGGTTGGTTCACGTAATTTACCCAGTTTGCACAGCTCTAACTTATACACTTCTCATTTCTTTCTTCAACATGTGAAATAGTTGCAACTACTAATTTGCACAAGTGATTGATGTCTTGTATCTTATATAAATGGATTCAAAATCAAAACCCATAACTTGTATGATATAACTCATTCATTAATCATATTTGAAATCCTATACATACAGCTCGTCATGTTTAATAGGCGCATTTTGTATTTGAATGAAGCCTGTTTATTGATTAAAAATTAAAAAAAATAAATATATATGTACATATCTTAGTTATTGAGCAATGAGTATCTATTTAAAAGATAATATTTCCAATATAGTCTTAAATCTGTGTAATACTTACAATGGAAATTACATTGAAAACTATACTAATGGTTATGGAGATAATTTTCTAATTCTAAACTAAATGTTTGAACAAGTTCAATAAAAATATAATACTTCAAGAATCCAACCATTGATTAAGACCTTAAATACAGGTCACTAACTCCAACAAAAATTTATAATATAATTGTTTTGTAGACTAATTCAAAATACAATTTGATTGACTTAAATAAAAACTGATATTTCAAATTTGATTCTAAGAAAAAGGCCAAATGATTTCAATAGTGAGGTCGGGGGCAACAAAAACAATTTGATTGACTTAAATACAATTTTGTAGACTAATTCAATATATATATATATATATTTTGTAAGAATTTTGGAAATTTTCAATATAGAAGAAAGTAAAAAGTGGAGATATTACTCTTACAAAACTTAAATCAAAGTGGATGGGGACAATAATTAAACAGAAAGTTGCTGCAATTGGTGAAACGAATGGCAAAGAGGTGTCAGTGTACGATGGTAAAGAAAATAGTAGAATATAAAATTAAACTCTTCATTGTATCCTAAGTGGATGGAACATGCTTATTAATGCGTTCGCACAAAGACTTAGATGTCAAAATTGAACTCGAATAAATTTATAATCGAGTCCAAATAGTTCTAACCCCCATTGACTTTTATTATTTTTTTCCCCTCAAAACTCCCATCGATTAATCGTGTCAATTTCTACATACATAAATCAATTTATGATGTCATATCTGGATTAATGGTCAATTCTTAAATTGCCAGCTGCAAACACTCCAATCCATGTTGGCCATCCTCCTATGGCCTTTAGCCACCAGCAACACCGAAATTACAAGATGTGCCACACAACTCCAGACATCTCTGCTTATTGGGCAGGCACAGAATAGATGATGTCGGTGGTTCTTCCTCTTAACTGCACACATTATTATCGAAAGGTTTGTTATCACGGAGAAATGAATAAATGGCATTAATAATATATGAATCGTTGAGTAGTAAATAAGTATTAGTAAAATTTTAATATATAGATATATAATTGATATTTTTTAATATTTAAATATCATTGAAACTTATAAACTACTTATTGATTTATATGATATATTATTATTATTAAATCTTTTTTTATCATTAGGAACATTTCGATATTTTCCAAAGCGAACAACATTGCTAAGAGAAAATTCATATTGAATTATTTTAAAAATAATAAACAAATTATTTACTTTCTTTAAATTTAACCTTATGAGATTTTACTACATGTATTCAATGATTAAAATTATAAGAAAGATAATAATGTTATAATAAAATCGTAAGTTGTTTTAAAAGTATAAATAATTTTAACGATTGATTTGTGAAATTGAGAAAAGACAAATGAAGTGGATTTGAATCTAAAAATGCTAAGAAGAGCATAATCTTTAATAGTCTACTATAATTAGATTCGTGGTGTATGCTTCTTTGTTAATTACGCATGTAATTGTACTATTTTAACCTTAGCACGCTATTTCAAAACCATGCAATCAAGTTATTATTTGTTTATTTATTTATTTTGCCAAAGTACGAAATCAAGTTATTTGTTCGACAAATTATTACAACCTTTTGCCAGTAATATGGGAAAGAAGGCCTTATTGTTGTTGCACCACAAAGATAAGGATTATTGGCGGACTAGCAAGATGAATGCGAGCATATTGAGTACGCTATGAGGAAGCGTGGACTGAGTTCAACTTTTAGAATTCCAAACAAAGTTTCCTTATTCAAAGAAGAGCACTTATTGCCACGGCTTTTGTAATCTAATGGAGTAAATATTGGGGGTGGAGGTGGGGTTGGGGAAAGAAATCCAATGTGAGCCTTCCAAGTATGTGAATGTGTCAAGCCCACGTTTATGGTTTTTGTAATCATCGGTCCGTGCACGTCCTCCTTACTTAGCTGCAGTGCGGGATGGGTTGCTGTGCATCATGTTCAACAAGGATCCGTTGGACCGGGATCACGCTTGAGACAGAAGGTTTGAGACAGCAATAACAAGAAATTAAACCTGATATAAGATCGGTGCTCTTCCCTTGCGAAATAAAGTAGATTATATATATATATATATATATATATATATATATATATATGCTGGCGTACACACCTATGTGTGCACATGTATACACGCGCACAAGCATCCATGTGTGTGTGAATTCTAAAAGATGCAATTCGTTATAATATCAACGTCGTTAGATTTAGGTTAATCTACTCAATTCAACCAATTCGATCTAGCTTTTAATAAAATTGATCTAAGTAATCCTTTGACCTTCATTAACAATGATTCCAATTTGATTCAATTGATTTAATCGATTCAATATAGTTTTTATAAAAATGTATCGATTTTTTTTTCATTTAAAATATATTATTTTCTTGAAAAATACACTAATTTTCTAAAAAAAAATAATAATTTTACATAAAAAAATCAAGAAAAGTTTTCAATTTTTAATTCTCAATGACTAATATAAATTATATTATAATAATTTTATTAACCGCAATTCACCTTTTGATTTGACTTTCTCATCCGTTGACCCTTTCTCATCTCCACGTTAACGTTTAGGATCGGCAACATCAGATAATATCGTGGAATTTATTTTAATTTTAAGATCAAACAATAACAAGTTACCGTAGAAATTAAAATTTTATTCTATATTAGCCTCTTTCAAGTAACTTCACGGTCTATTCTACACTCGGTTTGATTTGTCATCAATGTTCCTAAACATTGACATATTTGACTTCTAACTCTCTTCGGATAATCTGAAGCTACAAATAAATTAGATGGAAAAACCACTAATTGCTTAAGGTTTAACTTATTCCACGGAAAAAGATTGAGCATACAAATTTTATTCATCAGTAGAGACGTAATTAAGTGTGATTCATGAATCTAAACTTAATTTTAACTTCCATATTTTATCGTTCGTATTAGTTATCAAATTATTGGACAACTTTTCACACTCCTTTTTATCTTTATTTTTATTTTTTATTATCATACTATAGTATATAATTAAATATATTTAATATTATTATTTTGCTAAAGTAATTATTATTGACAAATTAAAAGCTAACTTGTGTCTAGATGGATAGAAAAATTAACATTGTTAATGGAAATTATGTTTTCGTAAAGAGTCTAAAAATAGAAGGAAAAACAAAAAATTGAAAACTTGAGAAAAGTAAATATTCATAAAAAGATAACATCATGTTTGGTTAACATTAAAATTACTAGAATAAAATAGCTCTTCTTTCGATAAATAATGAGCTTTCGACTGAAGTAGTTACATGTGTATCGCAAATAGCTCTCATGTTACATGGCCTTGAAGAAGTGATGTGAGAATATCACTTAGTGGGATGAATAAGAGAGGATGAAGTAGGGACTACGAACAAATGATCTTAAAGGCTATAACGTAATAGTGATATATATAGTAGTCCAATAGCATCAAACTTCATTAGAAAATATAAAAGGAGTTTTATTTTATAAATAATCAATTGTTTAATCTTTTAATGCGAGAATCCTTCAATACAATAATGGTAGTCCAAAATTCCCCCTTACCATATGAGGGGAGACTTTAAGTATCTATAGAGCTCGGTGGACACAATTGATGTGAGTCCCTTTACTAATGGACTCCTTTTGCCTAATAAAGGTCTATTTATATGCATAAACCATTTTAAGAAGGATTGAGAGCAAGCAATTTAGTTCAGTAATCCCTACTTCGGGCCACCATTTGAAGTATCCCATGACCATCCCAATGTCATGGATTTACTTTATAAGCCCTATGACTTTAGCTTAATGAATCAAACTTAAGTAATTTGTTGAGCTTAAAGCCTATGAATTGAATTTAGCCCTTTACTTTTCCATTATTATTGCTAATTTTAGGTAGTGAAGTAGATATTTCACAAAATTCCTAATATTGCCAAATAAGGAATTATGATTGATTCTCAAGATTAAGGTAATAATTAATCCTCTAAAAATCTATCATATTAAATCTTCACTGGTAGTCCCAATATCTTGGACTTAGCTCTTTAAGTACCGTCACTTTACCTTAAAGGATCAAATGTAAATAATTTATTGAGTTTAAAGCCCACAAATAGAATATAGCTATCTACACATTTTGAAATTATTATTGCTTTTAGTCGACGGAATAGATATTTATAAAATTTCTATTATTGCCAAACAAGGAAAATATTCAATCTCACGATTAATAGAATAGACTAGGATAAGAATATTGTTATGGTAAAAAATTTATGGTTGCAATATATTATTGCATTAGTCTAGAGAAAAAGAGAAGTTGGTTTGTAAATGTAAGTGATGATGGAAGGTAATAGCGGAGAATGTGGATGTAAAAAAAAAAAATAATAAATTTTTTTTCCTTATTTTTTATTAATATTTTTCATAATGATTAACAACAATCACCAATCATTAGTTACAAAACATTCACCTTTCACCAATAGTTGTTCCTAAAGGCCACTTGTATCCATGACCTCTTGAAATGATTGTAATAGTATTTAAACATTTCGAATATCCTATCATAATAAGTGCAAAAAATTTCATGAAAAAAAGAAGAAGCATTTTTCCCAAAACAAATATATAAAAATATTTTCATATGAAATTCAAAGTTCTAGTTGTCCTCCAATATTGACGACAATTCCTTCTATGTAATTAAAATTATCGATATTTTGTTATTTACAATAGCATACTTTGAAATCGAATCGACATGTGGTGGTGTACCGTATAAATATAAATAATATTTGAAAAAATAAACTAAATAGCAAATTCAACAAAAACAATTCTCCATAAACTTTACAAATTCCTGAAAATCAATTCTCCCATCCTTGTTTTGATCATAAGCTCTAATCATCTCCTTGCAATTGTTAAGTTCCTTCCCTTCCCTAAACCCTAAAATGCAAAGCACTCTCTGCAACTCCTCCGCATCAATAAACCCATCCCTATTTTCATCAAACACCTGAAAGCTTTCTTCAATCTCCTCCAAGCTTGGCTCTTTCTCTTCAAAAATCTTCATCACCTCAGTGGACTGCAATCTGTCTCGAATCATAATCTCATCACTTCCTGAGCCACAAGAAAGACCCAACTCATCCATCACGATATCCATATCTTCTCTACACATGCTTAAATCCTCAGTTTCGGTTTTGATCTTCTTGGAATTCAGTGATTTCTGTCTAGATACCCCAGGAGCTCGATTCTTATTTCTCTCGACCTCGTCGGTTCTCGAATCAACCATGTCGTGTTGATACAGGTAAGAGGACCAAAACCTCGATAAAGATTTGATCAAACTGTTAGCACACAGGTTGATCCTATGACAAAAGAGGAAGTCAGAAACCTGTATGAAAGAAGGGCTGTTGTTAGACGATGCTGTCTCCATTAAAAAACTCGAAACCAAGTTATGAAATGAAATGAAAAAGGAAAGATTTTAGGGAGGAAGAAGATTTCTGTGAAGGATATGAGTTGGCTGAGAGGATGCTTATATATTATAGGAGAATCGTGAAACATGGGCTTAAGGAAAACGATGGGAACTTGGAGAAAGACAACGCGGAATATATGGAAAATGGTGAGTCAAAGGAAGTTTCTCGCGTCCAGCCTTTTTGCATGAAGGAGTTTCGAGGAGGGTCTGGTCAGATGGGCGGCTTTTGCTTGTTTGATTGCGATTGGAAGGCCTCAATGACTTGCCACTTTAGACGGTTTATCTCATATTTCCATTATTTTCCGAGTTGTTTCCAGGAAAGCAGGCATATAATATTTCAAGTAGGTTTCCTAATCCCAAATAAACGGCTAGTTATTTGTTGTCCCGAATTCGTGTATATTTTTATTAATAACATGTACGCTGTACACATTGTAGTTTTTTTTTATGCACATTGTAGTTGGTGGAGCAAATCTTTACAATTATATATCAAAATTTGAATATGACGTATTTAATTCTTCGGACTTTCTATATTAAGCATGTTTATACTAATAATACGAAGATATTTGATTTAATGGAATAAGCTTCTATAGTTATATATTGATTCCTTATCTAGAGTGCTTGAACATTGTTGTTCAATAGACATTCAAAATAGGGAGTTAGAAAAGCAAATATGTGTCTGCAATAGACATTATAAATAAAAGTTACTATTTTAAAAATTTAAAATTAAGCCTCATATATTAGAGTATAGGATGTAATTGCTATTTTCTTAAAAATAATTATAAATATAATCTGGAATTTATACTCTTTATATTATAGTTTCAGGTTCCATTAATCATGCTTTCTATTAGCAACATATAAAATATAATTATGCTGTCATATATTTCTAGTGAATATAATAACATCTATATTATTAAGCTATATTTGATTATTTGACTTCAAAATAGTTTAGTCTAGTGATAAGGTTCAGCAACATGGGTCAAGTTAAGAATGTTTTCAAGTGATTTGGCAAGGTAGGCTTAAAACAAGGATTATTAAATGAGTTTTTCTACTTTTGGTCTTGCTCAGTTTTCTTGTACACGACAAAAGTCTTTTAGAGCTTATCTAGGCTTTGTTTGGCATTTGTGGGCTTTGAAATAGAGAAGATAAGTCATATTTGAAGATTGAGATTGTTCTAAAGAAGTTAGCTTTCTTAAGTCTAGGTCTCCTAACTCAAACTCAAGTCCATAGGAGAGATAAATATTAGTCATTAAATCATCCAAATTGATCCAACAGTTGTCAACAATTGTCGATCTCAACACAATCCAATTTGGTTAAGATCATTCTTCAAAATTTATAAATTGGAGGCCAAATCCCTCATTTGAGAACATTCTACCATGGTGATAAATTAAGAGCATCAACATGGAAATTTTAGGAGAATACTTCCATAAGAATCAAATAGCAAATTACTTAAGAACAAATCAAGAAATGGCTAAGTCTATTCATCTTAATCTTTAATCGCACGCTTATCATGACATATTGAGCTTACCCATTCCTTATCTCACATATCTATTCATCACATCGTACATATATAATTGGATCAAGTAATTTCCAAAGTCAATCTCCATACACATTGCACTTGATCAATCAAAAATAGTAGCCCCACCTATAATGAGTATATTCAAGAGTTTAAAAGACAATACTTATGTTACATTTTATGCGAATCATGGTGATGAGTGTAGATTATAGTGACTGTTAATAAGCTATACATATCCTTACCAAGTATAAGAATATAAGACAAAGTTGGTTGCATTCCAAATGATCTCCATTTGTACAGATCATGGTGATGAGCGTAGATTATAGTGACCGGTTAATAAGTTATACATGTTCTTACCAAGTATAAGAAAAATAAAGTTGTTGTATTCAAAATGATCTCGAGATGTGACTTTAATGTATACATAATATCTAAATAGAGGGTTAAGCATCTTGTAGGTAACATATAATGATAATAATAAAATAAAATATATATACATCGTTGTAAGTCAAATTATTATTATATGTTTTGGTCAATTTCGGTTATATGTATTGATGATATGTATGGTTGGAGAATTGTATTAGACGTTCTTTGACCCTTACACGAGAGGAAACGAATTAATTTGCTAGCATGTACAACGTATATCTTTCATTGGATAAATGAGAGGATTTTCTTATTTGCGCTCCTTGACCATGTAAAACTAAGCCTATAATATTTATGGACATTGCCATTACGCATAAAAAAAGAAGACATTCAATATTTGCATCCAAATATTCTACAAGGTCAACGTAGATTGTCAAACATTTCGGCGATGTATTTAAAGAAGCTGTATATATGGGTAAAAGACGGGGTCAACCCAATAACCTGACTTGAGGTCCATGACCCACCCATCAACCCCTAACTTAAACCCAAACCATCTATGGACCCGTCAGGCCCCCAAGTCAGGTGCCGTTTATGGTGAATCCACAATGTCATCGACAAAAATTGAAAAACTAAATTCAAATATGTTGAAACAATAAAATAAAACATAAAAATAGATTATAGTATAAAAATTAAATATTTTATTTGTGAATTAGAAAAAATTCTTTTTCAATCACAATATTTAAGGCGCAGTTAATAACAATACAAAAAAATAAATATACCTTTGATATCGACTTAGTTTGTTGTAAAAGGAAAATTTTACTTCCGAAGGACCGATATCATTTTTTTTTTTCCTTTTTCTTTGGTAAATCCCGCAATATCGCTATCATAGTGTAGGTTGGATGTAATATTGTATAAATATAAAAATGCAAATCCTTTTTCAACCTTATCGAAAATTGGGTTAAAACTATTTAGTCTGTTGAAATCAAAATGAAGCTTAACACATAGGAATTTAAAATAAAAATTATTTCGGTGAGTTCAAAGGATGCATGAACCGTGTATTAGCACGGCTGAACCGGAGGGCCTAGTATGGAACCGGTTTGAGCAGGGCTGGTCTTGGTTCAGCACTTCTGACTCTGTAACCCATTGATTTTGGCTGGATCAAGCCGGATGCTCCCTTCCATATCTAGTAGGGGTTATTTTATCAAGAAGGATACTGGATGGTTGTTCTCATTGATCCTCTAAGTACAACTTTCACGTAAAACTCTTCCCGTAAATTATTAACGTGCAATTTACATGAGAAAATTTTTCACGTAGTCATAGTGGGAGATTTTTATTTTTATTTTTATTTTTCCAAATCACAGATAAGTCTATTTATATTTATATTTTTCGCTAAATCAACTTGCTGTTTTAAATTGATTACAATATGATCATGGGATTAATTCATCTACTCTCTAATATAAATATATTAGAAACTAGATGCAATAATATAAATATATATATATATATATATATATATTAAAGATAACATAACAAGTAACACATAAATTGACTTATATAATTAAAGTGGAATAAATATTTATCTGGCTTTCTAATATCATGAGCGGAACAGATTTGCGGCACATCATATATTTGTTGTTAATTGAATTGGTTTTGGGTCAAATAGAAGATGGATTAAGCGAGGAGTTTCAACGCAACATGAAAGTCGTGTTTGATATACAATGGGTGACTTATGCCAATGTCTTGGCTTGAAAAATACAGAATCACGGGGTATTATTCTGTAACTAATCAATTTTTGGTAACATTAAATAAATTGTCAAATTCACACTTTGTGTGACCTACCATTTGTGCGCTCTCTTTTACCTGGACTTCTTGCGTAAAAATAAGAGTTGCTAAACCTGGATTGATTTACGCATTTTGATTGAGTTTGATCCCCCTTCAATTTTAATTCAATTTCCAATTATAAGAGATTTTTCTTTTAACACTTAATCCTTTCATATGTTTGGATTAACCATGTAAGCAAAGTCTAATAATACTAATAAAAAAATATTGAGATTTATCACTTGTGATATAGACAGGCATAATAATAAAACGGACTAAAAATAAGTTGATTTTTCGATTACGTATAAAATGAGCATAACTTTTGATTTAGAATAAATTTTTACGTATAAAATGAGCATAACTTTTGATTTAGAATAAATTTTCTTTATGATAATATATTTCCGAAAATGGATTTTGAAGTCTTATAATAATGCAATTCATGCAAGCTTAATTGGGATTATTTTAACCATAGAAAACGTACTTTAAGAGTTATAATAGGTCTTTTATTATTTTAGGGTTTATTTTGAGATTTCTTTAGGAATTCTTTTAGTAGCCTTTGTATATATATATATATATATATATTCTTTTTTGTCTTCTTTGCATATTTATGAATACCTTATCATAGAAATAAAGGGAGCTTTCAATTTCCTACAATTTTCTTTAGTACATGCTATGTCAACTTGTGAGTTATGTCTAAATGAATCTTTAAAAAAATGAATTTAATATCGATTTTAATTCCAATTCCACCAATATGTACAAAAGTATGTGATCAATCAGGGAATCTTAATAAAATAAAAAGTATCTTACTGTAGTAAAAAGTGTCTCACTTTGGTACAATAAGGAAAATTAGGTCGAAAACCCTCATAATATTCTTACTGCTCATTCACTTCACTAAATAAAATAACCAAGGAATAGAATTCCATATCCTTAAGAATGAAAGGCTATAATAACCACTACTTTGTTTGTTTTGGAAAAAAAGAAAAAGAAAAAGAAAAAGCAAAAAGAAAAAGAAAAAGCAAAGGAATACTTTATCCATTTGCTAAAAAAAAGAAAAAAAGGAATGGACATGTAATAAAACACAAATTACCAAAGTACCTCTCTAATATGTTTTTTTCTTCCATCTAGCTCACCATGTCTACCTCTTTCTTCCCTCTCTCTCTCACCATGTCACATATCAAAAACCCTCAACCTACATAATACAAAATAGGTGTAAGTTTCTCTATACTCCAATTATAGACACAAGTGAACACTACCTTCACACTTACTGCCTAACACTAACTCGGTGGTAAGTCAACTTAACCATTTTCATCGCAATCCAACAAAAATACGAAACTTGAAATGAAGACCATACCCATTGTTCTTATGGACTATGAAGGCATCAGTTGTGTGTGGCGTTCGGATTTGTTGTTTAGATGGTAGATCTAGTGTTTAGGCAATGTGTTTAGAAAGACAATGGGTTAGTGGTGTATAGTGTTTGCTAGAGAGAAAGTGCACATGGTTTTAGTCTTCACATAGGGTTCTAGTACTGTTTGTATGTACTGTGTGCTTAAGTGATTAGGTGGTGTCATGGTAGCTATATTGATGATGGTGACAATGTGATGGCCATAGTTATGGTTGTTGTTAATGGGGAGTGGGTAGTATAGTAATGATGTACAGTAAAGAATAGATGGTATGGTGTTGGTGTCTATTGGCGAGTGGGTGATGTGATAGTGGTGCTGCTGTCCATACGATGGTAGTCATTGGTAGTGGTGTTGTTGTCCATACGATGGTAATCAATGGTTGGTAGTTGATGGTGCTAGTTGTTAGTGGAAGCATTGTAAGTGATTATTGTGGTTTATCATTTGAAAAATTCGAATGAAGTCATTTTAGGAAAAATGATTTGTATTGCAAGAAATAGGCATTCTTAGATTTAAGTAATAGGGATTCCCTATTGAGTTGTAGTTTTGAGATAAAAAGCAAAGTGAGTCACATAATAAGGAATAAAGAGAGAATGGAATAATTATTCCTCCAAGTGGATGGGCAATTGGTGTATAATAAGCAACTACGAAAAAGATCTTCCATGTAGTGAAAACACTCTTATAGTGCATGAAGAAAGAGCATTGCACTAAGAAAGTAAATTAGTTGCTATAAACAAGATTAATCTTGTAGATAGGTGGATGAGACTGTAGAAATTTCCTAATTTTTAATACACCTTAAAAATTGTTTTCTTTTTTAAGTTTACCTATCCTTCTATTTCTTTTAACTTTCTTAAAGCTCTCTCTTTAAACTTCATAATTGTGGTTATTAAAGGATTTTTACAATGTTTTTTGCATGAAAAACTGCACCTTCAAACCTTATATGAGATAGAATTCTCCTTTATGATTACATTCATTTAGAAGATCTACCCATGAAGCTCTTATATGTAGAGAAATGCTTATAGAATTTAATTACGTACATGCCAAGTAACTATTTCTCCTTAGATGATCTTAGAGAAGCTTTGAACTATCATACATGGAGGAATGGGATTAAAGAGAGGCATAGAAGGACAAAGATAATCCCAAAGGCTAGTTAGCACTTGTGATAAGTGAAGTTTTTTTTAGTGTCAATTTCACTACACTTGAATAGAAGCAACTTGTTTTTTTATCTAGTCTTTCAAGGCAAAGCTACTATTCATAGTACGATACATATTCTCTTATTATTTAATTATATAAAGTGAGGATGAACTCTTAAGTATTCCTAAAGTTTAGTAACGACCATCAGACTGTACTCGCAATTGATGGTTGAAATGAATTCTCCTTATGACAAATCTGGCTAAGATTCCTCTTAGATTTGATCCATGGAGAGCTTCTTTAGGTGTAAACCTACTTAAGAAAGCTTGAAAGTAAATAGAACAATCTAATGATCCCTATTCAAATTTAATAATGCCTAGTCTTTTTTCAAGTCATCCTAAATTACTTATCAGACTTCTTGGAACGACATTTTACTTACCCACAGTTTTTGGCCCAAAATCTTGTGAACTTTTATAGCCTTTTATACCTTTAGATGCAATAAGTATTAATGAACTTAGGTTTTTCAAATTGCCATTCGTTTTTTTTTTTTCTATATGTTATTTGCATTTGGTCTATGTTTGGAATACTATCCACTTTATTTTGGTTTAGAACCAGCTATATCATCTTTCGTTTTCTGTCTTATCAAAATTAACAAGCGAAAATTGCAATCAAGAAACAAAAGTTGGAAGAAAAAGTTCACATACTTTTATGAGAAAAAGTTTAAGAAATATGATTCATTCAATATAAAAATGAAAGTCTTGTTTAGTCTTTTCATGAATTAAATAAAATAAAGAGTAAAATAGTTTAGCTTCGTATAGGTTTTTTAGGTATTTAATTTTGTAAGAAAGGTACATAAGCACACTCATTTGTTTTCCCTTTTAATTCTCATTTTTAGCAAATTGAAATGGTAGCAAATAAAACTAATGTTCTTTAGACATATGTAATTTTTGTGAAGGTGAAAGGGGATTTAATAAGTGGAAAAGTACATTTTATTCCTCAAAATTAACCTATCTTTTATTTAAATCATAAACCAATCATTTTGTTATATTTGAGTATAATAACGTTTACAAACTAAGGCTTTCATTTACTTCATTAAGTTCTCTATCGATCATCGTTACATGACAACTCTTCAGTCAACAAAGATTAATTTAAATAAGTAATATTGTTCAATATATATCAATTAACTAAAATAATAAAATAAAATTAAAAATATTGGAAAGGCTAAAAATTGAAAAAATAGAATCTAGACACCTAAAAGCTAGGGAGTGATTAATTAGCAACCTAAGGGTTATGCGATCTCTAATATGTGGTCGTTGATTTCCTCTAGCTTTGGAATGGCCAAAATCTTCATCACAATGTTGGTGGTTCATGTGTCATAGTAAGTATGCATTCACTTTGTTGAATGGAATTGAAGGGGAGGTGGAGGGGGGTAGGGGTGGAGTTATAATTACTAGGGAATGAAATAAGGGAGGAATACCCGTTACATTGTTTACTTGAATAAAAACGGTAGTAATAAATAGAAATGTAATAGGAATCAAAAGACCTTATTGCCTTTCTTTTTGACCCCTATCCAAGTTACATGTCCATCACATGATTTAATCTTTCACATCCAAACATATGGCACATTCAAATCCAGTAACTTCAACAACACCCTTTCATGACCATGCCCACCACTCTCAAAATTAAAACCAATTAGTTCAATAAAAATTACAAACTCTATAATGAAAGAAATTGAAAAAGAAAAACATAAATAAATAGAAAAATTCAATAGTTCAAGAGAAACAAAAAGAATACATCATTTTCATTAAAAAACTCAAAAACCTCATTTCATCAAAACTATAAATGAATCAAAACTTCCAACTTTCAAAGAAAGATCAATTTAATCCAAACCTTTCATAAACCTTTGTATATACACGCTTGAGTATGCACACAGATACATACAGAAACGGAGAGAGGAGGGGTTAGGGGGTTAGACATGATATAATGGAGCTTAAGAATAAGAAGTAGAGTAAAATTGAAAAGAAGACTATGTGCAACCAATACTTATATCGACTCCACACTCTCCTATACTAATCGATGGATTAATAAATGAATACCATGTTTAAGACAATGAAAAAAAAAAAAGGAAGAAGAAGATGCACCATTACCATTAAAAGCATCCTAAAACAAAGGATTCAAAGCAAAGAATAAAAAAGTATTTTCTAATGACAAAACAAAATAAAAGCTCAAATCTTTTGACAAAAAAGCATTCAACAAAGGCTAATGAAAGAAAAATGTAAAAACGAAAAGACTAAAAAATACTACTTTTCAGATATAAGAAACAGATTGAAAGAGTAGAAGAAAGCAGGTAAGGTGGTAGTGGATGACTATGGTGGGCGGTTGATGGAGATAGTAGGTGGTTTATAGTGATAGTAGGTGTTATGATGGTATTATGTTGAGAATAGAAAGGGTAATGAGTGTAATTTTTCTAAGAATCCTAATTCTTAGTTTTAAGTTAGGAATCCCAATTCAAAGTTCTTAGGAATTGAGATTTCATGAAGAGAACACAACAATAAGGCTGTTTTAAGGAGTAATGGGGAAATAGTTAACACATCATAAAAGTAGGTAGCTATCTATCTCTTAAAACTTAGAAAGAGAAGAAGAAAAATGAAGAAAAAGGTCCATCTAATCATAGGTAAGTTGCATAATCCAATGATGGCTTGATTTTTATTGTTTTTTTTTTCTAAGTTTAATATAATAGATGGCTTCCTACCATCCTAAGTAGTGGCATGGGTAAATAACCTACTTTTAGTGGTAGCTTACAACCAACAAGCATCATGATGAATATGTTGACCACCTTTAGATTAGGGGTAGGTGATCACTACCTTAGGGGGTTACCTCTAGATATAGTTGAATTTTATTTTATTTTTCCATCTTTCTACTTTTTAAAATTTTCTCAAATTTTATTATGTTTATTATTTTATTTAGTTCATATATATTTTGTCGTTAGTAGGATTCGACCAATAGAGTAGATTGGTTTAGGCATTGCATTAGTATGTAGAAAGCCTGTAAAATAAAGCACGATGAGAAGTGTCGGAATGTTGTCTGACATAGTTACTCCAATGCTTGAGTCAGTATTTGGTTGAAGAGAGGTAGCAAGAATGCTAAGTGTACATGAAGATAGTGTAAGTGCACAAAGAATCTAAGTGGGTTACTATTAGGATGCTTAAGAGTATTTATAGAGGAGAGCTACTGAAAATTAAGTGAACATAAGCGGCATATTGATATGTGCACATGATTTGGGTAATGGGAATGTAGAGTTTGATGTTTTCCAAATTTGTAGGGTCGTGGCAGTTAACTAAATCTTGAAGCCTTATCTACTTTAACCAATAGTTGTTATGAAGCTTAAAGTTGGGCAGGGTATCTAGAGAGCCTCTACCAAGATCGACCATAGGATGATCAAGCTGAGCCATAAGCCTAATCTAGTTAGCCTGTGGTCAAGATAAGTTGGCATAGGCCAAAGGGACTCATATATAAAATATCCTATCAACATATTTAATATCGTTTAACTTAATTATTATAAGTTATTAAAGTCCACATAGGGTAGCACTCAATGCTATGGCACAAAAAATAGAGAGTGTCTGCCAAGACGATGAGACGGGGTGTGAGTACTCTTTTGAATTGAAGCTCTTACTCACCATATTGGTTGATCAAGATTGACGTCACTTGTTACATATACTATACCCCCGTGCACACACATTACAGCCTTGTATTACTGTTGGAATTAATAAAAGTATACTATTCCTTTTTCCATTCATGATTGTGTCCCTTATAATCTGTTAGCTTTCTTCCTTGGTTGTGTTGCTTATAGGTTTAGGGCTTGTTTGCTAGTGTTGTGTGCGAGATAGACTTACTTACTACTACAGAGGTAGGATAGGAAGCACCATATGGTATGTTTCTATGCTAAAGAAAGTTTCAGACCGTGACAATTACTTATGGGAAACTTAATGGAGTTAATGATGTCCTAATTTGTAAAAATTAGAGAACGTTAAGGATTGAAATAAAGATAATAAAAGATTGAAAATTCAAATGAAAAATAGATAAACACTAAGGACTAAAACTGTATTTTTACTTATAACAATTCCTAAAGGGCCTTTAGTAAGACAAAGTTGCAAATTATAGTCAACAAAGGGGGGGGGGGGGGGGGGGGGGGAGGGGGAGGGGAGGGAGAGAGAGAGAGAGAGAGAGAGAGAGAGAGAGAGAGAGAGAGAGAGAGAGAGAGAGAGAGAGAAGAGAGAGGAGAGAGAGAGAGAGAGAGAGAGAGAGAGAGAGATGGACTAGATTTATTGCTATACATATACATATATATATATATATTAATTGGTAAATCTAAGTTAAGATTTGCAAAAATCGAGAAGGAAAATTAATTTGAATTAAATATCGAAAAATAATTTTTATTTCTTCATATGCTAAGATTTTCTTTCAGTTAGTAGAACATAAAAGAAAAGAATATAAATATATATATATATATTTATATGCACTTTTTATTGAATGAAATGTAATAAGAAAAAAACTCCAACGACTTAAAAATTCTTTACTTTATCCAAGCATTCAAGTTCAAAACTTAAACTATATCTAGTGCCGGCCGTCCTTATTTCACGTCAGGCCCAATGCTTTCATACCGGCCTAGTGACTGGCCCTCAAGCATCCAAGTTTTGTGCACGTTCGCTGGCCCATCTTGTTTTATGGCCCATGGCAACGGTTATATCGTCGCGACTCTTACAGTACTCCTATTTCACGCAAAAAATGTTTGAAATTTCAATGGTATGTTAAATTGAAAAAGAGAGACTTATGATTTTCCTCTCAAGTCCATGGAATCAAGGTGATGAAATACCGTGATGAGTTAAAAGTAATGTTTATGATCAAACGTGAATTCTATCCTAACTAGTGATTCAGCAATAAAAAAAAAAAAAAAAAACTTAACAGCGAAGTAATCATTGAATTGATGTTTATGAAGCCCACGAAAGTAATAAGCTAATCTGCAATAGTATACCAGCTCATCAATAAAGATATATATATTTAAATTTCCCAAAATTTTGGTGCATGGTTCATAGCCCAGCTGATTGGTGCCAATCACGAAAAATATGTTGTAGAACAATAATGATGGTAGTATAGCAATGTCAAATACTGCAACATTAGTAATGGTGTAGCAGCAAAGTGATGATGGTGGCAATATAACCCAATAAGGATGGTCACTATGTAGTAATATAGATGGTTGTAGCATTAGAGATGCCCATTGTAAGATCATAGTGTGAGATGATAGAGTGGTGATGGTGATGGTGATTGTTGATGGGATTGTAATGGCATGATAACAATAATGATGTTAACAACGGTGGTCAAGAACCTTTATTAGGGTAAATAATAATAATAATAATGGTGGTAGTCAAGCAAGGTAGTAGCATTGATAGTGTGATAGCTCGTAGATGTTGGTACTAGTAGCATAGTAGCAATAGCAATAAGATTTACAATAATGGTAATAACGTAATGGTGGTGGTAATAATGACAATGATAAAGTTAATAATATAGTGGTAACTATAATAAAGGTTCGTAGATAATAGTGATGGTGGAGTAGGCATAGGGCTAATAATGATGGAAATAGTGAATAGGTAACTATAGCAATGTTAATAGTGGTAGCAATGGTGCCAACAATATGGATAGTGGTAGGGTGCTATTACAACTTTGATAAAGATTAAATTGCCATGCGATTATTATATCTAATGTCCATTGAAACACTAGGTTAGAGTTATTTTTAAAAAGAAAGAATAATTCTGTATTTTAAGTAAATAAAGAAATATATGATTGGAGAACTGATTACTCTATTTCCCTTTTTTATTAGTTTTACCCTGTGTTTGAAAAGAATCAAAGAATCAAATAAAAAAGCAAGAGCAAAGAAAGGTAGAAGGGGAAAAAAATTATAGTAAAACTATAACATTTTCTTTCTTTGGCAAATAAAGAATATTGAAGGAAATAATATGCATTGAATATTTTGAAAAATGAATGAAGAATTCTTTTGAGAATTTTAAAATTGTAAATCATTAGATAATCCCTCATAAATGATAGTTTATCAAAGAAAAGGACAATAGACAATAATTTTAATATCTTTTCCTTTCTTCCTCCCTGCTAAATAATGGAAAATTAATATCTTAGTTTTTTCCCTTTCTTTTCTATTCATTTCCACTCTTTCAGACATACTATATATAATATTGTCGAACCTTAATGTTGGGCCCTTACTACAAAACCCAGCCTACGTATTACTATTCCCTAAGTACCGTTACGGTACTTTGTTAAAAGATCTCTCTCTCTCTCTCTCTCTCTCTCCCCAAACTCTTCCTAAGTTAAGTTTAAGAAAACTCTAATTCTCTCTCGTCTTTTATTCTCAATCTCTTAGATTTTAAACAAGAATAGATACCGACTTGATCTTTGTTTGTTGTAGGGTATGAAAGTGGTCACTTTAAGTGGATTGCTACTCCAAAAGTGAGGCACTCTATAGATTTGGATCATAACATGCTCTTTTCGTTTATTCTCTTTCCTTCGAGTGGACTACTACTCCAAAAGTGAGGCACTCTATAGATTTTGGATCATAACATGCTCTTTTCGTTTATTCTCTTTTCTTTTTATACTTTTTCTTATAGATATATTATTATAGTTAGTAGATCTATTGATATCTAGTTATATTTGTAGTTTTTACTATTACGATTTGTTATAACCACTATCTAATGGTTACAATTTAGTTTATTACATTCACTATCATCTTGTATGTACAAACTATGCTTCCTTATTGATCTAGTATAAAATCTCTGCATTTTAGTAGTTACTTAGTGAATCTTCGACTTCCAGTCATAACATCTTTCCCCTGGTCTTGAAAAACAACCTTGTTTAAAAGGTCATAATCTGAGTAAAGTTCCTTAAATGCATCAAAATGCTCTTGATAAGCATCTTTTGGTGCTATATGTTATCCTTGAACTAGTATCTGAGGCACCTTGTGATCTTGTTCGATAATTTATCAAGTAGCCTAAATAGACATAGGTCTAATAAGCGAATGACTGTATAAAGCATCTAGTGGTAAGTTTAGGGAAGGAGTGTGAGATCCTTGAGCCAACTTGAGTAGTGAGACATGGAAAACATTATGAATCCATGTATATAGTGGTAGCTCAAGTTCATATTCACAATATCTTATTCGCTTAACAATAGGAAAAAACCCATAATACCTCTTTGAGAATTTATGATGTCTTCTTGAGCCAATGATAGCTATTTGTAAGGTTGTAGCTTAAGAAATACTAATCCCTAACCTCAAACCGAACATTAATCTTGATTTATCAGTAAAAAGTTTCATAGTCTTCTAGGCCATTTCTTGTCTAGTAGACAAGTCATTATTTACATCATCCAAAGAGGAGGTACCTTTAATATAACGCACTAAAGTAAGTGGTTTTCTTCCATATACAACTTCAAATGGGGTAAACCCAGTTCCTCAATGGTGAGATATATTGTAGGCCACCTCTGCCCATAATAAATACTTGCCCCATTCCTCTAGTTTGTCGAACATGAATCCATGCAAATATTGTTGAATAATTCTATTGAACACCTTAGTCTCATTATCACTTTGAAGGTGATATGCACTACTCGTTGATAATTTGGTGTCACTCAAAGTGAATAATTCTTACCCAAACCTGCTAAGGAAAATAGTGTCCCTGTATAAAACAATTGAACGTAGGAAACTAAGATGTTAACTACCATGTTAAAAAACAAATGAGTAACTTTGATTGCTGTAAAATGAGTCTCCAATGCTCCAAAATGAGAGTATTTAGATAACCTATCAACCATTACTAAAATAACAGTATAGCTTTGAGATTTTGGCAAGCATGTAATAAATTCATAGATATATCCTTCTATACCTAATTTGGAATAGGTAAGGGATTTAAAGTCCATCATGGTGTTTAGTAGGGTACTTCATTTGTTAGCACATTGAACATCTTTTCACAAAACTTCTATGTCATGTTCTATTCCTTCCCGTAAAAATCTAAACTTAATTACTTGTAAGTCTTGAGTACTCTAAAATGGCCAGATGTAGGAGCACAATGATATTCGGTAAGTAGTTGTGGAATCAACAATGATATAGGTGTAAAAAACAACCTATGGTTGTAGTAAAAAAAAATCATTATGCCATTGCACTAACCATTTCAAGTCTTTACCTTCAAATAAGTCCCAAATCATTGTTCGGAAAGTAGGTATCCAAGTATATTCAGCCGTCAACTACTCTACAATATTAAAGCATAGCATAGTGATTGCTAAAAAAGAGGCAACATGTTACCTTAATAGTGAATTTGTAATTGTATTTTCTCGACTTGACTTAACCATGAGAGTATAATCATTCCTTAACAATTTGGTCAAGTATTTGTGCTGTTCAGGTATGGAAATAACCTGAGTAAGCAACTCCCAAATGCTTTTATGATAAGTCTTTATAATAAAGTGAGAACCCAATAGGTATTGCCTCTACTTCTGTTTTTCCTCTGCTATTGCATATAACTCCCTAACATAGGTGGAAGCTTCTACCATATGTTTAGGAAGTTTCTTGCTAAAATAAGATACGGGGTAACCATCTCACAAAAGCATAACTGCCTAGCCATTCCCAAATGCATCAATTTCTACTATGAACTGCTTTGTAAAATTAAGCAAAGCAAGTATAAGAGCAGACACCAAAATATGCTTAAGTCTTTCAAATACTTGAATAGCTTCCTTTGTCCATACAAATTTGTCTAATTAAAGCACATTAGTTAAGGGTATTGTAATTATGGCATACCCCTTAATGGATCTACAATAATAACTAGATAACCCTAAAAATGCCCATAAAAACTTACATTCTACGGTCTTGGTAGCTCTTTAATTGTTGGTACTTTACCAGGCTCCAATCTAACTTCTCTTTGTTTAACAACATAACCAAAATACTTAATAGTATCATTCCTAATTGCACATCTACTTCTCTTAAGATGTAAAGTATTGTCAGCTAAAATTTAAAATACTTAAGTCAAATGTGTTACATGCAACTATAAAGTCATACTATAAATGAGGATGCCAAAAAAAAAAAAAAAAAAAACTTCCTAAGATACAATTGAAAAATTTTGTTCATGATAGCTTAGAAAGTTGCTAGTGCAAAAATGGCATCACCAAGAATTTATAGTGACCATCACGGGACCAAAATGCTATCTTCTCCATATCTGATGAGAACATTCTGATTTGTTAATAGCCTGATCTAAGGTCCAACTCAGAAAATAATGCGACACCCTTCAATCCATCCAACAGGTCATCAATGGTGGAGATGAGAAATTCATCCTTTACCGTAGCTTCAATAAGGGCCCAATAGTCTATGCAAAAATACCAACTTCCATCTTTTTTTCTTCACTATTAATATTTGTGAGGAGAAAGGACTTGTACTATGTTATAGAATGATTTATTGCATTATTTCTTATACTTACTTATAACAGTGGGGATACCTGTAGGGCTTAACATTGATAAGGCCTTTACCTTCCTTCAAATGTATATGGTATTAAATTTCTTTAAGCAGAGGTAATGATGACGGTGCCTCAAATAAGCAAAAAAACTGCCCAATACTTCTTCTACAAGAGTATTGCAGGTAGTCTTCTCTAAAGTAGAATCTTCCGTATGAGCCTTAAGTTGGCAAGAAGATGTAATAGCATCTTAAGCTATTGACTTTCATAATTCATAGTAAGTAGTCTGAGAATTTTCAGCCTTTAACCTATGTAAAGTCACTTGTTTCGCATCTTTTTGAAATACCATTATTAATTAACCATAGTTAATTGTAATAAGGCAAAGTTCTTGCAACCATTGCACACCCAACACAACATCTGCACCTTATATGCGCGAAAAATAAAATGTGTCTATAAAATTCATGCCCTGAGTAGTTACTTATAAATTAGAACATTTCCCTTCACAACACAGCATAACTTTTGACTATTCTCAATCATGACATCAAATTTTGGATAAGGAAAAATAGTAATGCTTAGATCTTGGGTCAATCTACTTTACACAAAATAATGTGTACTCCAAATATTGACCAAAATAGTAACTTCATGTCCCCTAATGCTTCCTTTGAAATGAAGTGTACGAAGAATAGACTTGCTTGAAAAGGCATCATAATTGATAGTTGCTTAATCTTCTATTACTTTCATAGAATCATTCGTAATGCCTTGCTCCTCTTGTCCTTCTAATTGATCCTTTTCCTCTTCCTATAGAAATAGTAGGAATTTAAGCTTACATTTGTGTCCTCTATGATACTTCTCATCATAATTGTAACATAATCCTTTTTCATGCCTTGTATTTACCTCTTCTTGTGTCATTTTTTTTAATTGGCAATAGAAGTTTTGAGCTAACCTTAGTGGGTTATTTGAGTGGCTTGATAACATGTTTGAAAAGGATTTTGTAAATTGAATGGTAGATGATGCTTTATATTGATGAAAAAGAAGATGTTTTGGTTAGAAATTGTAAATCAAAATACCTGGCCTCATGCATCTTAGCAAGTTAAGTGACTTTTGAAATGGATGATGGTTAAGTAATTTGAACATCCTTTCTAATATAGGGTTCAAGACCCGAAACAAAGCAACTAATACAAAAACTATCAGATAAACTATATATTCTATTCGATAATTCTTCAAATTGAGTTTGATAGTCAACCATAATACTTTTTTGGGTAATTTTAGCTAATAAGACTTATACATCTTCAAATTACGATGGACCAAATTTTTGTTTTAGGGTAGTAGCGCATTGCTCCAAGAATTCAACTGTTGATTATGGTATATCCATTGGTACCAATTGAAGGCTTTCTCTTCTATGGCAAGTGATGCCACTGTAATCTTCTACTCATTAAGTATCTGACGGAAATCAAAGAATTGATTGATTTTGAAGATCCACCCTTTTAGATCGATACCATTAAACTTTGGTATTTCCAATTTTATTTCTTTCAACATATTATCTGTATGGCCATTAATAGTCTGTGAAAATGATCAAATATCATTAGCACCACTTGTAACTCCATCGGTATCCCGATCCATCTGCTTCTCATTCAACATTGTTTGCAATTGAGATAGTTGTTAAGCTAAGAGCTCAAACTTGTTGTGTACATCTTTTTGTAACCTCTATTGATTGTGTTGTAAAAAATCAATCTTTTCATCTAAAATTGAAGCTCTAGTAGAAGTCATCATCGTGATGAGAGCAACAAATGTTAAGCCCTTCTACATGTTACTATTCTCTAAGTACCTTCACGGTACTTTGTTAAAAGATCTTTTCGTCTCTCTCTATTTCTCCGTACTCTTCCTAAGATAAGTCTAAGAAAGCCTTAACTCTCTCTCTTCTCTTGTTCTCGATCTCTGAAATCTTAAACAAGATCAGATACTAACTTGTTCTTGATTTGTTGTAAGGTATGAAAGTGGTCACTTCGAGTAGACTAAGACTCTAAGAGTAAGGTACTCTACAAATTTTGGATCATAACATACTCTTTTTTGTTTATTCTCTTTTCTTTTTATACTTTTTCTTATAGATATGTTGTAGTGGGTAAATCTATTGATATCTAGTTATATTTGTAGTTTTTACTGTTGTAGCCTATTACAACAGTTATCTAATGGTTGCAATCTAGTTTATTAGATCTACAATCATTTTGTATATACAAATTATGCTTCCTTATTGATCTAGTATAAAATCTCTGAATTTCACTAGTCTTTTCGTGAATCTTTAACTTTCGATCACAACAACTGAACAAGAAATTAACTTAGGAATGAGAAGGAATCGAAAGTCAAGAGGTTTAAACCAAAGGTTGACTCAAGATCGAACTATGTCAATTAAAATATTAAAATGTTATTCATATTTCTTAATAAAGTAATAAAATTATCTATGTTATCGAGATTTGAAAGTTCGAAATTTTTAATAGTTTATTTTTTTGTTTTTCTAGGATCTATATTTATTTTTTTTAATAAATTGATACTTTCTTTAGAAATAACAAAATAAAACAATATATTCTAATATGGAAAACCGGATTAAATCCTATAAGAATCAAGTTAAATTAATGAGAAAAACTAACTCAAAATAGGTTCATTGTCATGAGGGCTAGACGGGTCAGCAAACCAAATTTTATGGCTACGCTTCAAGTCTAACAATATCAGTGCAAAGTAAGCAAGAAGAAAGAACCCAAAACTAAGTAAGAAGAAAGAACACAAATTTAGAGCTTGAGTATTTGTTTAGAACAACATACAATAGAAAAAAAGTTAAACATTTTCCAAGTTTAGTTGCGATACACCAAACTATATGGTTTCTTAATTTTCTCGTGATTGGAAATGGAAAAAACCCATTTAAAGATAACTTCATGGGAAAACACTAAAATAAAAGATGCAAGGAGGAAATTAAAATATTGGAATGACAAAAAAAGAAAAAGGCAAACAATACACACATTTGAAAAGTTTAAGTAGCTTTCCCACACCCTATATATCCGGCTTCAATAAACCTTATATCGTCAAAAACCTCGTATCGTAATTAGATATCATAGGCAGTTTTGGTTTAGATATCGGGGGCAGTTTTGCTTTAATAAAATAAACTCTAGACCTTAAAATAAAGAGTTAACATCACAAATAATATCTAAGCTTTATCATATAATAAAATTGGAAAAGATAAAATTTCTTATTTAATTGAAGTTTTTATAATCATTTTTATTATATGATAAAGTTGGAAAAGATAAAATTTCTTATTTAATTGAAGTTTTTATAATTATTTTTATTATTTAAACTAATTTTGAGAAGTGTATGTTTAATCTTTAATTTATTAAAGTATACTCCCTTGTCTGATATATATATTTTTTGGAACTGAGATATCAAAACAAAATAAATTCTAAACGTTAAAATAAAAGAAGAAAGAAATATTTCAGGACCGTGAATCTGTGTAGGAGCTGAATGAAAACCTTCTAGCGCACGCCAAGAAAAAGAAGACCACAATTGTTTAGAACATACTAGATGACAACTGTACTAGCGAACCGGACCCACTGCGTCTATAAAGTTGTAACGTCTTCACATGTAAACAACATCATTCTTGTCTCCTCTCCTCTTAGTCTTATTTTGGGCAAATTTCAGAAATAATGGCTAAATTCCTCATCAAATGCGCAAACAATTTATACACTTTCATCGTGGGAAGAGACCGGACGAAATAGGGATTTTTGGTTTTATTCCTTTTTTTTTTTAATATTTGGATGTATTTTTAAAAACTGAACACGGTGATTTTAGGAGGATTTCGATCCACGTTTAAAGAGCCAGAATCCCAACAATCTCAATTTTATTTTGACTCGTTCCACTCTATTCGTGACCATTCTCGAATAAAAAATATGATATTAGTTGACTCTTTTTTTTTATTAAGTTAAATATATTACGAATCATTGCTAACATCTCAAAACTCGTACTATTTATAATTCTTTTTATGATATTTGAATGTACAGTTTTAAAACTATTTATATATTTCTAAAATTATAAAAATAAATAAATCGTGAAATATTACGGCATTTATCTATTTCTATCTAATAGTTCAGATATAATTATTCTTTACCATTCTTACATAACACCAAGTTTCTCATCAGGACTTTTCCAGAATTAAAAAAAAAAAATTAAAATTAGCAGAATTAAAGTGCTATATAACTTAAAAAACAATACATTTGGACGTGATAATAACAATAGTTTGAAGAGGCTACATCTAAAGCATTCTGCTAACCAGAGGGAGAAAAGGAAAACCCACCAGAAAAAAAGAAAAAAAAAAAAGAGAGGAGAGAGTTAGACCGGTGTTGGTGGTGGCGGAGGCGGGCTTAGTGTATACCCATTTCTAGGATTAGTGTTTGGCCCCGGATCCGCATAGTCCGTCGTCTCTATCAATTGCCTTGACTTTCCTTTAGTATTATTACCCTAGAATATTATCAAATTTAACATTATTAAGAAAGAAAATTTAACAAAAATTAATCAATTGTAAAACTTATTCACTTGTTAACCTGTTCACGGTCATAACAATTCTCATGCTGCACAGACACCATCATTTTACGGCCAAATTCTTAAATTTTGCCAATTAAAAAAAAAAAATAGTTAAGTTTCAGCATAGGAGAAAAATAGAATCCAACCATACGGATATTAAAACTAGAAGAAAAAGTCTTACCGTGAGAGGAAGAGAAAGTCGGGATAATTAGTATCAGCAAAAACGCACATAATTGAAACCGACCGATCATTTTCTACACCTACTTGACGGTGGTGAGGGGGATGGTGAACAGTATTCTTTTGCCTTAGGATTTCGAATCTACGCCCGGATTGGGAAAGAAAAAAGTGAGGAAAATAAGGTGTATGTAAAAGGATACTGGGATTTCAAGCATTAACTTAGAGTTTATTGCTCTTTTTCTTTTTTTACAGGTGGCGACCCATGTATTTTAAAATACTACGTGGCCGTATATTCTATCTCCTCGTCGCAGTATTTATAGAGCCGACTCTCTTATCGGAAGGGAACCAATAATAAAATATATGAATTAATAAATAATATATAAATATTAAATATTTATGGGATTGATTTAAAACAAAAAGTAAGGAAAGACACCCGACGTCATTTTTATCTTTTTCCGTATGCGACGGAACATACTCATTTACTGGCAAGTTATAACACTATAGCTACAATCTTGTACTATACATATCTATGGATATGATACATATTGTTTCATATAACTCGTCAATAGTATATTCTGCTCTTGCAATACACTTATCATGGATGGCTTGGAAGTTGAAATGCATCGAAGTTAAGCATTGAATATCTTAATTTGTTGTCGCTGAACACGAGTTGGACCATGAACTTGCTTTCCATCTCCGATTGTTAGATTTGTAACATTTTCTTAAAAAGGAAAATTCCAACCATGTTTGAAAATTTTACGAACTAAATCATATAGTTAGATTCGATTTAGATAAAAAAAAAATAAATCGTTAATTTTATATTCGATTCAATAAGAAAAGGCGAACCATATTGAATTGAATTGAATTGCATTTACTTCTAATATTGGGTGTCATTAGTAGAATTTAACTGATAAAATTAGTTATGGTTGGACCTTGCATGTAGTGTTTATAGGTCTACAAAAGAAAGCAAAGTGAGAAGTATCGAGATGTTGTTTAGCATAATAATCTTGATACTTAAGTTAGTAATAGTTCGAAGGTAAGAGAGTAGGAGAATAAGAAAGCCAGTGAGCTTCGTGTATGTGTTAAGCCTAAAATTCGGTTTTTTTATTTCAATTTTATTTTTCATTTTCTGATTAATACTAAATCTAAAACCATTTAATATTAATTATCGACTAAAGAAATAAGAAAATTTCGGTTTTTTATTTAGAAAATTTTTTTAAGTTGCCAGCTGACCAAGGTTGGGAAAAAGAAAAGAAACCATAATCAATTGGATGGTTTGACTACGATTTAGCTATTGATTTTTTATTTCAATTTGAATAAAAAAAAAAAAACCCGAAGGATTTCGAATTTGAAGGCTAATTTATTAAACCCTAACGGATACTACTATTTATTTACCGAAATTAGGTTTATTCTTCTAAATTGTCCCTTTTTATATATATATTTTTAAGAAACTAACAATAAAATAAAAAAGTTAAAGTTTCTATAGATTTTAACGTTATCCCGTCGGATCAGACGGTTATAGTTCTTTCTGAAAACTTTAACGTATTAGTTAATTTTAATTTTGAAAATCGATCGGATTTATGTTTTAATTGATTCAATTTATTAAAAAAATTATCTAAAGTGTCCTAATCCTTGAACTCTTTTATTTTTTATAAAAATTCTCTAAAAGTCCTATTTTTTAAAAAAGAGTTTCTACATTAATTTTTATTTAAAGAAAAACAACTTTCTATGTGATGAATCCTAATAATCTTAATACTAAAGCACCAAAGCTAAAAAAAAAAAAAAACAAAATAGTTTTCTATGTGAGCTAAACTAATATATACAACTATCTACCGAAACAAATAATTTCATATAATACACTTGTATAAGAACTAATACTAAAACTCCTAAACTAATAAATACACATATTATATATTATGTTAACTAATAAAATCTAATAATATATATATAATAAAAACTAATCTTAACGATCCCTAACTAATATATATATTTATATCCATATAACTACTATTAAATAATCATTCACTTAAATCATTATCTAATCTATATAATATTAGAAAAACTAATTATACTAAATCACTTAAGGTTCTAATAAAATAACAATATGATATAATATAATAAATAAAAAAAAATTTGAAAGGGAACAAACATGGCCGAACCTGGTTGCTGTTCGTTGGGATGATATTCGTCGGATTTGCTGTTGGCGAATAGAGTGTTCGTGCTCTCGATGTGAAGCTCGGACGTTGCCGCTGCTTGTGTGTGGACCTGTCGCTTGAAATGTACTGCTATTGCGTGTTGCTAATTCGGTGAGGACTTGGCTTGTTGTGTAGGCATAGATTGCTACTGTCAATTGCGGATCGGTGCTATTCGTGCGGCTGCTGTGGACAACAATCCAGTCGCGTGCGTCGACGAGAGGGCTGATTTGTTGGCGTGGACGGTGAACGTAGCTATTCTGTGCTGCTGCGATAAGCGTGGTGCGGTGAGCGAGAAAGGACGTGGCCGCGTGAAGTGTGGACTGAAGTGGATAGCGCGTTGCGCGTGTACTGCCTGGACAAGGAAGACGGCCACTAACGCGTAGTGCTTGCTGTGGCGTGAGATGGATGTGGCGTGTTGGATCGTGCGAGGGGAGTTGGTAAGAAATCATGAAGTCGAGCAAGGCTGGACGTGCTTGCTTGCTGCGGACGTGCGGCTGATGCTTGCGTCAATTGCGGTTCAGTACTGTTGATCGGGGAAACTGCAGCGTTGGAGATGTTTGATTCGGCTTTGGTTGAAGTGTACAACAGCAAGGGGGAATGCACGTGGTGTTGCTTGCTGCAGTCACGAATGACTGCGTGAGGGGTTAGTGCTCTGCAGTAGGATCGCATGGCTTTGTTGTTTGACAGTGGAGTCGATGAAGGACGATGGGGGCGAGAGTGATTGATGAGCTATGAGATTGATTCTTTTTTTTTTTTTTTTTTTCAAAAGAGAGTCTAATAATTAATTAATTTTTTTTATGACAAGCGATCAATAAATATATAAAGTTTGAAATAAATCTTTAGATCATATCAAATCATATCTATTATATTGATCACGATCTGATTTAATAAAAATCAAATTAGATTTAAATAATTTATATCAATTTAAATCCGATTTGACAAAAATCAAATTAGATTTAAATATTTTATAACGATTCAAATCTGATTAACAAAAATTAAACTAGATTTAAATATTTTATAACAATTTAAATTCGATTTGATATAAATTAAATTAGATTTGAATCTCACAAAAGATTAAAGAATTTGATTAGATTTAAATTCCGTTCACTCAATCGATATTTACAAAATAAAAGATTGAAAAATAAAAAGCACATAAATGCTTACTGAGATTCAAACTTATGATCTTAAATTAATGCAATATCAATATTTCAATGCTTATCAATTAGGCCGTTAGCCTATAGCTTAATATTTAGTATAATTAAATTATACTTAAATTACGTGACTCTTTAAAAATATTTGAACCGGACTAAAATTAAACCAATTGACCCTAAAACAAATTTATTTTTTAAAAGCTTTTATAATTTTTTTTTCTTTTTTCATTTTTTTTTGTATTTTTATCATTTTTTAATTTTTTAATTAGGATCCCCCTCTCTCCTTTTTTTTTAACAACTAAAATTGTAACTACTAAAGGGAAAAAAATTGAATATCTATCATATATCACGTGTGTAAAGGAGTCAAGATGTGTTACTATTGAAGTGTTTGAGCTATTTATAGAGAGGGGCTAACGTGAATCTAAGAGCATGTAATGCATGTTGACATGCCCACTAAGTTTGGTAAGTGAAATCATGCTAACTATCATGTTTAGAGAATGTCAGGGCTTTGTTGTTGATTGAATCTTACTTATCCATTTAGCTTGTGATTGTCCTAGTGTAAAGTTGGAGACTAGATGGTATTTAGCCCTTCTCTAAGAGCCTACCGGATGGTATTTAGCCCTTCTCTAAGAGCTCCTCCGGTAGGTTGGTCACAAGGTGGGGCAGATAGGTTAATAGGGAAACATGTCTATCTTGAACTTGAACAAATTGGTGTAAGGTCTAAGTAGGTTGGTATGAGTTTAAAAAATCCATATTCAAAATCTCTTGTCAATACCAAAGATAACTAAAAAACATATTACAAAGAAAAATATTTACCCTTTTTAATTTTTACATATTAAATTTTCTACCTAAAGACTGTAATTACCCCATATTGTATTGTACTTAATTGAAGTTTAACTTGATAAATTTACTATCTCCATTCCATTAAGAAAGACAATGTGAATTTTGACTCATGCTCATTAGATAAAAGGCAATAGAAACTCGATTAGTTATGAAAATTAGTAACTTCAAATTTTAGATAGAAAATTAAAAAAACATATAAATTTTAGGTACTTATTTTGACATGGTCCCTTAATACTAAAGCTCCTGATTACACATTTTGTCTTAAGTTATACAAAATTGCTTGTACATACAGTCATAGAAAATGTGGTAGGAACATGCAAATTCTAGTACAAAGGTGTAGATTTTGGTAATGGTAATGTGTACTAGAATCTACATATTTATAATAGAGTTTATATATTTGTATCATATTTATTAGTGCGACTTTGCCCAAAAAGATTCCATAGCTTAGGGATTGTCATGCTCCTTTAGATTAACTGAAGAAACAAATAAGTTCGTTTAGTTAATCTTAGGGGACTTAGGATGAAATGGGTAGTTAGAAATTGTAGAATAAACTCATAATAATAGATCATTTCCTCTAATTTGGTTAAGGATGCTAATGGAAAAATGAAATAGCTATAAAGAATGTTAAACATATGAATTAATATGGCATGTCTGAAACTCTTGTATTGAGATATTGACTTACAATATAAACTTTAAATTTGATAAAATCATATAAGATTTATCCAGGTACGGACTACCAACAATCTCTTTGTTGAATAATCCACCAAATCCACACATGGTGGTCTAAACTATTGTAATGCACTCAATATAAACTCTTGATGAAACAAATTAAATGTATTAGACTCCCTAATTGCAAATGATCAAATCTTACTTCCAAAGCTCACAACATTATTTTTGTAGGCGTCATTCTACGCGCAATAGTCATAGTCAACGCCGAGGTTTGTTGAATAGAAATCATCTCCTTAAATTGATTAATGAAAGTGATCCAACAGCTTAAATAAACAGAAAGCACAGTCCAATGCATATGAATTTTTCTATAAACATTTATGGAATAGTGTTACCATAATATTAGCTAATATAATCTATTATAGGAGGTTTATTTATTATTTAATATTATTTGTTAATTAGTTTTTATTTTTTATTCGTAAAACTTATTGACTTGTTATTTATATAACATATTAAGTTATTTTAATAAAATGGACAGTATAAATTAAGTTTTAGTAAATAAATAATAAATAGTTTTAATTAGCCAATAGTATTACCGTACAAACTCCCCATACATTGATGTTTCTCTAATACAACTAGATTACGTTCAATCATAATTCGTCAATAAAGATTGAATTCCATTTATTCAGTTTATTTTAAAACAATCATACTTAACATGCAATAGCCACTTCATTCTGATTACTCAACGTGATTCAACCATCAGTACTCAATCGGTCACTTCTATCTAAATTTCCATCCCACTTCAATTGCCAATGTAGGCTAATCTAGGAACGGTGTTCACTACCCTATGTTAACTGATGGGTGTCTTATGTCATGCAATACAAACTTTAACTAACATAAAAATTAACATAGAAGTATGTACATATAGATAGAAATATGAATAAGTTGGAAAGAAAGGAAAAAGTATGGGGTGTTTCGGTTCTCATATAGAGCTTCAAAACCGTGGGGAATTAAATCCACCAGCAAGTAGAAAAAAACCAGGTTCTACTATATCAACCTGAAATTAGGAGATAAAGGAACATTATTATGGTTTGCGTTGGTGAGAATACGGGCTAAATATAGATGAACTAGTTTTACTACAAAAATACCCTCATTTGCTTAGAATACTCACATCCGCATGCTTCTAGAGTTCTAATTTGTAAAAAACCTTTAGGAAATGAGCCAAAACAATGAGTTCATTCGATAAGTGGTGGGAGACTTTTATGCTATGACATAAATATCAACTAAGGGTTTCATTTAAGTCAAGTGCCATGTATGAATGACTAAATTTCATCCACACGTTGTTATCTTAGTCCTATTCAAGGTTTAAGAACATAATCCTAAGTCAAATTTCATCCACACGTTGTTATCTTAGTCCTATTCAAGGTTTAAGAACATAATCCTAAATCATTTGACTTAAGGAGTTGGCCTCTTGAGATGGAAGGAACTAAGATCAAAACTAAGCATATACCATACAGACATTATGGCTCATTCTAAAGATCTTGTCAAACACAGTCAAATTGTCATCTCAAGAATTTCATCAGTAGAGTTTTTGCATTGAGCCTTGAATAAGAGACTTGTGATAATTTATCCATAAGGGTGAACCCCTATCTATAGTAGTAAGAGATGAAGATATACTCGGAAAATAGATATACTTGAATCCCTCCAAATGAGAAAGTATATCTTCCTAAATTAAGCAAGATCTGAGATTCTCGAAGGTAACATAGCAGATAGTAGGTTAATAATCCCATATAAGTTAGAGCATTTGACATATCTCATTCTAGATCCTTTATTAAAGCTTCATGAGAGGAGTTCCAATCATTCTAAGGCCTAAACATGAATGCCACAAGAGAGGGAGAAATACGACTCTTAAGCTATGTATAACTTAGGTTGTAGGAGGAAGGTTAGGTATGGATCATATATTGTAGAGAATATGTTGCATAGACTCCATTAGGTTAGATGTTGACCAATTTAGGTAGGCCCACAATCCATATAGGACAAAATAAGCCTTAACGTCCTAAGTTCCAAAATAGCCCATCAATACCAACCTTATCATGACCTTTTACAACCCCTTAGAGGTAACTGCTAGCTATCCTTACTTGGGTTAGCCAAATTTTGGTTTTAGAGAATAGTGGGCCACAACTCACTTTATTAAGTGAGTTATTCAATGGGGTGGCCGCTTAAATTGGAAAAAAATAAATAATGGAAAAAAACTTAATTAGGCCAAAATTGGATCATGTGACTAGATTTCAACCCGATTGAGTTTTTGCTTTAACTTTTTTTATTTTAACCTTAGTAGCCAAGGGTGCTACCTACCACCTGGTAGGGTTATGCGAACCCCATTGGGTACCCCGAAAGGTCAAATGACCTATTTAATAAAATGGGTCACGACCTACTGTCCTCCGCAAGTGATACCTAGCCATCTTATGCTTTTGAGTAGCTAAATTTTATTTTCTTTTTCATATTTCAACTTATTTTTTTTGAATTTTTTAGTTATTTAGTCATACAATATACATTTATTATATCATTATATTATTATTTTTATTTATTCTCAGATCTTTTAAACTTTTTACTTGTTTTTTTAATTTTTTAATTTTTTTTATTTTTAAATAATTTACTTAATTAATATATTATTATATTTTTAAATTAAATTATATTGGCCACTCAAATCATGGCATGTGTCAATATCTACCGGAAAATTTAATGCCAGCATTAAAGGGACTCGTTGCAAATTTTTGGAAACGTTTGATGATTTAAATAAAAGTTTTTAAATATTGAGAATTTAAATAAAAAAAATGTGATAAACATTAGAAACTAAATTCTCAACAAAATTCGCATTTTTTCGTTATTTTTAAGGTTTCGTCTTGAAGCTCAAGATTACGCTTGCAACTAGGTCGTGTTTTCAGGTATTTCATTTGGATGACTTTTCTTAAAAGATTATTCTATTAATCTACGTTGAATAATCTAGGGCATGCGATATGGAATTATTATTATATTATCAATTTTGATCATGACACGTGCTAAAGTTTTCTAAACTACACTTGTACGGGTAATTACATATGGTAAATTACTGATCAACCCAAGGAACAATCTCTATAAATATAGTATAATAAGTGATCAAAGAACGAATTTAAAAAGGATTTTCTTTTTAATAATATAGATATAGATAAAAATTACACAAGCAAAATATATACATATATATAGGTATATGTAAAGTACAAATTTATTCATATTTACTTATTTATCATTTTATTATGGTTTCTTTATGTAATGACTATTTTATTAAACAAAGCTTATCATGTCAAAGTAAATTAATAATAGTACCAAATCACCCTTACGAAGGCGATTGTATCAACGTAATATCATGCAATTTCAACATGAAATCATGAAGCATGGCCGTGTGGATAAAATAAGTAAATCTGGCCATATTATATATTTGCTAAATTGATTCCTAAGCTTTTAGAAAATTTCACTTTTATCCCTAAAGAAGGTTTATTTACGAAAATTAACACTAAAGGATTTGAAATTTTATAAAATTAAAGGATAAGTTCAAGGTTACTTATAGGGTCACTTCTGAAACTTTAAAAAGCTAATGGGGATCGATTTTATAAAATTTTCGTTTTACCCTTTTCTAATACTTTATTGTGGAAAATATATCAAATGGAACCAGTTAGTTGTGAATTCACGAAAAACTAAGTATAAAATATTAGACAAATTGGGGGCTTGATTTTTTTTAACAAAATTACTATTTTACCCTAACTCGTACTTTAATTTCTGAAAACATAATAAACAAAAGTAATGAGAACACACTTAGAGGAAAAAGAAAGGCGAAACAAGGACATAAAATCTCGAAAAACTCACTTTACATTCTTATCGTAGTCTGATATTTGATTAAGGAAAACACATCGAATGACCTCTATATTCAATGAGACTAGAATCATTATTTTCAAGGGAAAAAAAAAAATCATGTTTTAATTCTGTAAAATTTGGAAATTCAATTCATACCTCTTATTTTTAAGGAAATTATAGTTTTCCCCTTTCGGCCCATTTATTCAGGTAAAAATGAAAGTTCATCAGATATATGTGAGAAAATTTCCTGCAACAATCTTAAAACATATTCTCCCACTTTGGAGAATTTCCAAATTTGATCATTTTCATAATAAATTAAAATAATCATATTTTAACCCCAATTTTTGGCATAAATAGCAGAAATAACTCCTAATAATTACTAATATTTGACTAACTGTCAAGGTAATTAGTTTTAAGCATAAATAACACAATTCAACATAAAGGAAATGGAATAATTATATGAATAAATTTTTTTTTCATATTATCACATTTATTCCATATATAAGCCTAACATAGAGACAAATCAAAAAGTGAACTTATTTATTAGTTGAAAAAAAAATAATATTATCATTTATTATTTATTAATAATTACTAATATTTGATTTCTTTTTCACAATAACATTTATTGACTTAAAAAAATATAATATTATCATTTATTATTTATTAATAAATATTATTTATAAAATGAATATTGGATGTTTCAAAAATTATACCCTTTATACGTAAGTACAATTTCAAGGTGGGCATTGGATATGTACTTATAACCAACCCAATGAGAACAGGTTTTAAAAACCTATTCTCGAAATCTTTAAGTAAGTATCCTAAACTTGAGGTTATCTATTCATCGTATTATATAAATATCATTAGATAATAATAAAAATTATATGTTATTAATCATTTAAGATAGAAAGTTTTTATCATATTAAAGAGAAAGAGAGAGGACTTTACAATAATCAACTAATATTATATGCTTTGTATAGTATATGGCATAGAGGTGGTTATAAAATTAATGGAGAAGGTAGTGATATTTTTATCTAAAAAAAGACGTATATCATACAAATTTGGATATAGATTAAGATGAAATAGGTTTAGTATTCAAGGATGCATGGATTACGGATACGTATTTCTCCAATACTAAATTATTGGGTCATTAAGCTTGAGTTTAGGTATTAAGTCGTATATAAGAGGGTTAAAAGAAGATAAATAGATTTGATTAAAATTAATATGATCAATTTTACAATTAGATCAAGTCAAATTAGATTACAACATATAGAAATAGATCAAATTTAACACAATCCTAGACCATGCAAATTTATTGTCTTTCTCCAACAATTTATTTATTTTTTTCCAAAATTCTATTTGTATTTAACCAAAATCCATGTATTCATCGAATGGAGTAAAAAGAAAAGACGAGGAGGGTTCCACTTGCAATCAGTGGCAGCTTTCTGCGGGTGGTAAGCCAAAGCCCACTTGATCCTTGTCAGCCTCAGCCCACGTAACTGCTTCCGGGAAGGCGACACTTCACGCCACCGCCAATGAGTCGTACATTCTTCTCTTTCTTACTTTGCACAGAATAAGAAGAAGATATGTTCTTCTTCTTCACCACCAATATTATCCCTATTTTGCCATACCCTGTTCCTCCTTCTTCGATCCCCTAATTATTCAAACCCAATCCACCAAGTCCTACATAAAGCTGCTTTGACAACACCCATTTCAGTTTATATTTTATAATCACTCAGTTCTGGAATTGGGTACACAAAACAACACAGGTTTGTTTGATAAAGATTGAATCTTTGGCTATTTCATGAGGTGGGTCTATTGAAGTTTGATCTTTTACGAAGTGATTCGATCGGATTTTTAATTTTACAATTTTTTATTTTTTGGGGCGTTTCACTCTGAAATGGTCTGTATCCGTAGTTCAACTTCTGTAAGCAAACTACTGGGCAAGTTAGCAGTCATGGCGAATTCTCTCGGTTCAGTTGATCCGGGTGCGAAATCAAGGCAGAACAATAATATTCATAGGAATAGGAAGACACCCAATTCGCCGAATTGCTCGAATAATTTATCGGCCTGTCCACATGGTTCTCGATCAGTCGCTGTTGATGTCGTGATTCTGATTGCTGTTATCGGTGCTCTTGGGTTTCTTTTGTATCCTTATATTGAACTTGCATACACTGGATTGGTTAGAATCGGCAGAGAAGTGATCTCTGTTGTTAAGGAAGAGGTCTGTGATACACCGTTGATTTATGGATGTATTATGTTGAGTATATGCTGTGCTCTTTTGGCTAGTTGGACACTTGTGATGCTGTGTACAAGCAGGAAGTGTGGGAACCCTAATTGCAAGGGCCTTAAAAAGGCAGCTGAATTCGATATTCAACTTGAAACTGAAGAGAGAGTGAAGAGCCCTTTGAGTTCCTTGGTGAAGGATGGATCGGGGAGGATGTTGTTTGAATTGCCAGTGAACCGGCATCGGGAATTGCAGGAGGAATTGAAGAAGATGGCACCACCGAATGGAAGAGCTGTTCTTGTTTTCCGGGCGAGGTGTGGTTGTCCTGTTGGTAGGTTGGAGGTACCAGGACTGAAGAAGCAGCGAAAAATCAAGAAATAGGTATACCCATGATTAATAAATCGAATCTGTTTTATGGTGGAGTAATTTAATACAGAGAGAGGGGCTTCTCTATTTAGGGATATGAGAATCATGATGTTACTTAGTCTCATTACAATAAATTATGGGGACTGGATATTCCTGGTTATGGTGGTGAATATATGAATTTGTCACCTTTACATATTGTTGGTTTATATTATAGAAACTTTACATAGGACCATTCCTCATTCTCCATTCAACTATTGGGAAACTGCTTTTTCTGAAGTGTTTGCATATTGCTTAACTTATCACTAAATCAGGATTTAATAATTTAGAGCTTATGTTTTTAGTTGTCTAAAACATGGTTTAGATTTGTAGGTGATCAAGACGAAAGTGAAAAAGGTAGGAACATCATAATGAGATGCCATGATGCTTAGTGAAAAAGTATTCATTTTCTAATATAGATAATGCGATGAAATAGTTTGAGACAACAATCCAATTATGCCTATTATTAGATCCTCTTTTTACCTCTTTTATGTCAACATATGAATACCAACACACTAAAAAGCGTTTGCATTAGCTAAATCTTATTATAATAGTGCAATCACAAGTCCTAAGCTAATCATTATACATTAAAGGTAGCAATCATACTTGTATGAACTTTAAATAAACGGTGAATTCTTTTGAAATCATTATAGTTAATACAATTGAAAATTCTTTCTGTACAACTTTCTTCTAGTGTCATGTCTTTAGGCCTTAGTGTTTATGTGTATTAGGAACTTTTTCAAATTTAGTCTCCTTCTTTGTTGATTAACCATCTTATGAAACGTGCTCAAATTCCTTTGTGTGTTCTTGTTAGCTTTGGTTGTTATCTTTAAGTTTTAATGACACAAGTCTTTCTGAGTTCTTAAAAAGCTTTATATTACATTTAATCGGACAGATTGTTATTATTATAGCATCTGTCATGCTGAAGGATTATGTATATACTGATCCTGCCTAAAATTTATTTGATGAATTCATAATTGAACCTTTTGCAGTTACTAATTAGAGAAGTAGGACAGTGTGCTACACCATATTTCAGCATTAATGTGCTTTTTCTTGCATGTTTGAGACGTAGAACAACCTGCTCTTTAACTTTAGGGTAACACCAGAGGTCGTTAGTTGCAGGATATCATTAAATGCATGCTGATCGGAAGGACTTGTAGTATGAAACTACATTGACCAAGGTAATCAGGAATAATAGTGCTGTTGCACTTGAGAATCAGTAGGACACCCAACCGAGTAAATAGAAGCTGGTTAAAGAATGAATTTCTGCAGGATTTGGCAAGTTGAGCTCTGGCCTGATTGTCATGTATTGTAAATATGAGATTCCGTGCTGACTACTTCGATGCTTGCCATGTTTTTGAAGTCTGCAATTGCCAGTAGTTGCAGTTTGAATGTAGAAAAAAAAAAATGTATCCCAAAACTTCCATTTTATTTGCATGTGCAATAGTGCCATTGCACTTGAGAATAGAAGCTAGTAAAAGAATGAGATTCCGAAGGATTTGGCAAGTTGAAGTTCATGAATCATTGGCCTGATTATTATGTATTGTGAATATCCGGACTCTGTGCTGCCTTCTTGAATACTTGCATGCTTTTGAAGTCTGCAACTGTTAGCAGTTGCTGTTTGAATGGAGATAAAAAATGTATCTCAAAACTCCTATTTTATTTACGTGTGAAATAGGGATTAGAGCATAGCTGTGTTCTTTGTTCAATTTACCTTACCAGTTGTCTGCATTTGATCCAACAAAGTGCTCATAATCTGTTTACAATTGATCCTGTAAGTTATGTCACTGCATTTGGGTTCTTTTAGTCGACAATGTCAGCACCAGAATTGAGCTTCCATGGTATTGGTTTTGATCCTTAACTGATGTCAGTTGCATGAGCTGCCAATGCTTTTTGTTGTAGGAGAAGGGAGAAAAATCTTTTAGGTCTGTCTTTTATCCATAGAATTTGCATCTGTCGATCTTAGTTTTTAGTGAATAATGATATTGGGTTTCATACTGTGTTTCTTATCTAGTCATTTGTGCCTCCTTAAACATTTCCTGCTTTGATTATCCTAGATATATGTACTAACTGCTATAGATGCTGTATTTTGTGGATTTAAGGAGAAAGCACGTACTCTTGCAAATAAGTTCTAAACTGTATGTTTCTAGTAACACAATGTGGACTCTCAATGCAATCATCAGGTCTGGTTGGGTTAGGGATTGGTAAAGTATGAGTGTCGTTTGTGACCTTGCTCGTCATGCGTTTATGCTAAATTTACTAGTGCCTCAAGCCACAATTACATCCTTTGGATGAATATTTAGAGTTTCAGGCTAAACAGGATTATGTCATCGAGAACTCATAGTAGAATGTATTAATTTTAGCCATTATTAAATGCTTCACGTTAGTTGTAGAGTTAAATAAAATAATACAATTTTCTCTGGGTTAGTGACGGTCATGTAAATGTACAAGCATGGAATAATGTGGCTATAATGATGTTATCTTCTCTAACTCTCAAATTTGGAAGTCATCAGCCCAACGTAGACGATAGATGTTGGCAACTTGAGTTTGCACAAGTTATTCGATGGGCACAAATCAAAGGGACCAAAATAACTTGATTGGCAAATCAAACTATATATATATATTTCAGTTTAGAAAATTTTCAAATCAAATTAAACTGAAAATTTATATTTCTTTTTTAAGGATAAATTAAATCAAATTGTTTTTAAAAAAAAACATAATAATATATTATTTTTAACTAAAAAGATTCTTTATCGAATCAGACTCTAAAAGAATTTTTAGTTTCTTTTTTCCTTCTTGTTTTTTTTTTTTTCTCCCAAAAGAATTCTTAGTTTAAATTTAATAAAACTAAGTTTTATTACCATGATTCATAAATTATGTAAGCCTCGTACTCTATCAACTAGGTTCCGATTCGGTAATTTAGGGTGTTTTTTTTTTAATAAGTTGAATTTTTGCAAGAAGTTTTTCGATATTAGACAAAATAATCCCGTAATGCTAGATGGTAAAAATATATTAACATAATAATAGTACAGCTAGAAAGTGTACTTATTATAGTATTATGGTTGATTTTTATCTGTAGCTTTAAAATTAGTGCCAATAATAAACTCCTAGAGATAAAATATTCTAGTGCCAAAAATGTATAAAATGCTATCAAATAATATTTGAAAATATGAATATACATAAAATATAAGACAGTTATAAACAAAAATAGTCTATCTGCATCAAGATACAAAGGAAAATCATATAAATTGACAATAAATTAATAAAATATGAGAAAAAAAGGTAATTAGCACAATCACACCTGTTATAGGCGTGGCAATTAAGTAATGAGAGGGTGGACGAATCAAGTCAATTATAGACACCTATCAAAGGGCATCACATTTGTCATCGTAGGAAATTGCAATCTTGACTCCAAAACCATGTACGTAAAAATCAAAGACCACCTCCATTACTCAGTTTGGCAAGTTCAAGTTATGGGAAGAATGGGATTGGTGTGAAAATAGGCTAAGAAAAATATATAGGAAAATAGGACAATTTGGGGATTTTTTGAGTTCGTGGTACAAGTAGTCATTAGAAGGAAGCCAAACCGCCACTTGAAGGATGGCTTGCAACTAGTTGAGTCAAGACACTCTTACCCCTCAACGGTGGCAGGTGGTTGAAGTTCCAATAGGATAGAAATGTTAGTCCGATTTTATAGATTGGACTAAAAATATCAAATGTTGATTTTCAATTTCAAAATTAAAGTGCATATATAGGTTCTTCAAAAAATCATGCGTATATATTGATTTTCTATGGTACTTTCGAAAACTTGAATAATGTAGTTTTTGGTCCTAGTTTTTGTATACAATATCATCAAGAATATAATTTCAATCTATGTAACAAGTTTTACAAAATTGAAGTTGGAATTTTGATAAATTTTAGTTTTTGCAAAATCACCAAGTTGTATGTGGGTTTTTCCCTTGAGTTGCTTAAATAATCCTATTTGATTTTGCTTATAATAACCGGAGTGTTGAGCAGTTTTTGATGATGGCCAATAGGAAAAGAAAAACATTTGATTTTAAGTGGAAAGCTCTTTTATAAAGTGATTAAGTTGAATTCCAAGATTGAAACCGCATAATTTTTACTAAACTCATGCATGGATAGATGAGTTGATGCAATCGGAGTGGAACTTTTATGAATTGGATGCACTTGTTAAGCTACTGAGCTTGTTGTACCACAATAGATTATATCATGTTTTGTAAGTATAAGGAGTGGTTTTAACAAAAATGTATAAAAATGTGACTTTACAGATGAATTAGGCATGTTAATTGATAATTAAGAGCCAATATATGATATTTTGGACATGTTACGAGTGCTAGAAAAAGTTGGTTTAAGTATTGGAGTATTGACAATTTATTATAGAAATGATGGATGAAAAGTAAAAGATAGAGAATTAGTGAATTATACAGCAAAATGACTAAGTAGAAAGAAAGGCAAAGTGAATCACCTAGAACTTTAGGCTTAAGCATCACTCAGAAGTTAGGTTAGAAAGCTCTTGAAGTGAATTTATGCAATTGAACATTTATTGAAATTGGTTTAGAAAGTATCTCTAATGAGGACTTTGAAGCAACCTTATCTTAGGACATAACTCAAAAAGTACCCTATTTGGAATTATAAATTAAAACAAACTTAAGATATGACTTAGAAAGTCCCTTGACTAAGAACCTAAAAACTACATTAATATAGAACCTGAGTCAAAAAGTACTAAGAGTAGAATTTGCTTGGGTAATAATCAACCAGCAAATCATTAATGTATGTGCAAGGAAACTAAGAATATTAATCATAAGATAGGAGCCATCATGGAGTAATGGTAAAGTATGGACCAAAAGCTATAAACTTGACTAGACTTCAAGGTATGTATTCGAAGCAGAAAATTTGAAAGTAGATTAAGAAGATCATTCAACTTGAAATGACCCACAAGTAACTTAGAAAATATCCTACAAATACCTATAAAAGCTAACTAGAGCCCAACAATTATGACCAATTCAAGTAACTAAACTTCAGGTTAGTTAGATTAATGCCTCACAACATTTTAGAGGATTATTTTAGAATGTTTGGAGAGTTTAGTATGTCTTATTTGTGTTATACATGGTTGTTTGTGTGTGCAGTACATGTACTTGAATAACGGTCTACTATTATGGGAGTTGAGCTCTATATTTTACTTATGTATACTATTTTGTTAAGATTGTTTGATAATTGGTTAATCACCTAAAAAACGAACTAACTTAAACTTAACCTAATTTCTAATATGATACGCATCACTACCTATTAGGGGGAACAGTTAAAATTATTGAGCCAAAACATGAATTTTTCGATGAGATTAGTTGAAATGGTTTTTTCCTTACCCTTAATTAAATAAATGATAAGAGAGGAGAACACAACACGATTGGGGACTATAATTTGAAGGTTGTCTTGGAAGGAGATTGTTCTCTGTTACATAAGTCCTGATTCGACCTTGATTTGTAAGTGCATGGTGTTAAACTTCTCAACTAGGATTAGAGCGGGTGTAATTTCTCTAATTTTATGACAAACTAGATAATGTTGTCACTTACTTCTACATGTACATTTATATCTACTAACTTGGTTAAAAACCCTATTTGTTTAGCTGAATGCATACTTTTATTACTGTCATACTTACTAAGCAAGTTGTCGCTCATTCTTTTATAGATTCTTCTGCAAGTCTAAAGTAAATTGCGACATTTTACCCAATTCTAAATTATCAATGAACGAGGTTAGGCAATTAGGATAACAAAGACATGGCTGGACCTTTCTCTTTTATAGTTTAGCCTAGGTGACCTAATAGTTCTTAATAGTTGGTTTAAAATGCATGTAGAAAAACACGTAGATTTGTGAACTTTTATTTTAACTGTAAACTTGCATACATATTTTTCTCTACAAAAAAGTATTACATTTTTGTTATAGAAGTCATTTTGAAAGATTCAACATAGGTTTGACATCAAATAGATATCAAACTAGATGTTTCAACAAGGTTAAGTTGAGGATGCCTTATGCAAATCATATCTACAAATCTACAATAATAGCACTGAGGTTAAATTATATCTTAAAATGGTTTACACAATAGAATTGTTATAACTCTGTCTATTTGAGACATGAAAAATTATATAAAATATAAAGATCCAAAATCTATATTATATACTATGAGAGAATTACAATGAAGTGAATCAATGTTTGAGAATAAGTTTAAATAATGAATTAAAAATTCAAAATTTCATGTAAGAGAATAATGTTTCACAAAATGGTTTAAATAAGAAATCGACATTTTAAAAAGTTTAAATAAGGGATTAACGTTTCACAAAATAGTTTAAACAATTTTATGGATTAATTATTATAAATCTCTTATTTGAATCACCTCATAAAACATTGATTATTTATTTAAACTTTTCAAAATGTTGATTCCTTATTTGAATTTTTCCCCAAATATTGATTCCCTTTGTTGTAATTTTCCCTATATTAATAACTTTATGAATAGAATTGGTTGTTAATTGACATTTAAAATTTCTTAATTATGGGAATATTAATTTTATCAACCCTTAATATAACATCAACACTTATTATTATTATTAAATGAATTTAGTATCTTTCATATAAGATTATATTTTATATAAATATATTTTCTTAGATTACAAATGTGGTTCGATTTATAAACCAAACTAAAGTTTGATTTGTTTTAAACCATATGATTTGATTCAAAGGTAAAACTAAACCTCATCGTTAAGGTTTGATTTGTTTTAAAGAAAAAAATAAACTAAATCAAACTATACTGAACCGAACTAATTATATGCAAATGGTTGAGTATACTTATATGTAGATTTATCTCAATTTTTGAATATTAGAAAACAGAAGGAGCGGGTGTAAGCTCCACAATCAATCACTCAGGGTTTCGATCGGTTAAAAGATCTGATCGAGCCTAAATTATAAGTAAAGATAGAAATATTAGTAAAATGATCCTATAAGTTTGAATTTAAAAAAGTAAGTAATAAAATTAAAGAATATAAAAATTCCAAATTTTAAGTATATAACTCGTTATTTATTGAAAATACGTAAAATGCATTCCGATAATTAACGAATCGCTAGAGATAAATTATATGTATACTAAAAATCATAAAATAACCTAAATAATATTTAGGAATATTTATTTGTACTATATATGAATTTACATATATGTAGAAATACGCGTAATTACTTAAAATACGTGAAATGTGCTAAAATAATAATAAATTATTAAAGAAAATTCATAATTAATTAAGGAAAAATCAAGAAAAATATAGAAAAATGAGGAAAATTCCAGAAGTGGGGCGTGGCAATTTGAAATTGAAGGAAAAAAATCAACCAATTAAAATGCAACAAATAGAAAGTGGAAAAAAAGAAGAGATAAGATAATTGTCTTGTCTCATTAATGCACAATAATTTTCCTAAAGCTCTATAAATACTCCAAATTTTTCAGAAGCTCATTTGGTTAGTTTGGAGAGTGAGAAAAATGGAGAGAGGCGAAATTGAGAGAAAAATTAAGGTTAGGAAAAAAAAAACTGTACAGTTGGGGCTTGTAAGGAGAACCCAGACCCGACGAACAGCTGGAAGTAGATGGCCACAGCCACCACATGGTGGTGACAGCGCCCAGATGGGCCGATACACCCATGGCCACCGACAGTGGCCGAAGTCACCAAAATCAGTAAGTTCGATTTCTAGTCCGATTTTGTGTAATTTTGTAAAAATAGTAAAAATTCTTAGAAAATTATGAATTTTGTTATTCTAGAATATTTTTGTATGTAGTTTTTAGGAAAAATATTATGTTGATGAAAATATGTGTTTTGATATATGGTCCTTAAGAAATCATGCAAAATCGAACATGTTTTGGTTTAGAGACAAATGACCTTAGGAGTGTAGTTTTGAGCTCAAAATTTTTGTGTTGATTACTTAGATGATATAGAATAGTGTTATGAAGCCGTTTTCAAAAATTAATTTTCGAAATTTTTAGATAATTTTTAGGCATTAAAATGAGGATAAAATGGGTAATTTAGGTTAATTAAGAAATTAAATTATTAATTACTGATTTAATGAATAATTATATGTTTTACAATATTGAAATCTGATGAAGTATGATACTTGTAGCATTTAGGGGGTTATATGTAATTATTAGGTTAATTATGTAGTAAATAAGTAATAGGGAAAAATAGTAAATTTTAAGTTAATTTTGTAAATTAGGGTAATTAGGTGTAAAATATGATTTAGGATGAATTTAGATATTTTAAAATAATAATTGATGTTGGGAGATGGTAATTAGAGTGATAAAAATATTAGATGTGTATTATGTACATAGTAAGTAATAGTACATAATACACAATTATTAGAAATATAATAAATAGAAGATATAAGAATAAAAATTGATATTATGATAATAATAAAAATATATAATAAATTTGATAGAAAACTTAAATTTATATAATTATATAAAAATGTAAAAATTTCTCACATCAGAAGTAAATTCAGTACACTAAAACGGATTTAAGTGTACCGGATAAAATAAAATACTGACTAGGGGTAATGATGGTATTTAGGATATAGGGAAGTAATGTGATTAATTTCACATTATGAGTTGAAACGAGTTTCTAAGGTTTGAATATAAAACAGTACTTAGAAATCGAATTAAAATCTAATTTAAAAATCGATATGAAAACTGAACCCGAACTTAACCCTAAACCTAGAATAATTGTAAAAGATTTGAGAATCAAGATAATTGGATATATTAAACCCTCAACAAAACATAACAATAAGTGTTATAAGATCAAACCAACTTATATATGAAAAACTGAAACCAAATTTGTGTTATAGGGATGATCGGCGATGGCCTGAACGAGTTGGACCTTGAATGAGCGAGCGAGGAGTTCAAGTAAGTTGGGATTAATACGATATTGTATTTTGGAGGCTTGAGATTATGCTTGGTTGTGCTTGTTAGATAGTTAGTTGTGTGCATGTGCTTAATTATGAGTGATGTTATAATTCTGTTTGTTGTTCTAGCTTGTATTGTATGATTTGTATGAAATGATTGATTATCCTAAACTGGACCTAATCAAATATACGATCTATAATCATAATCGGACCTGCATGGCAATCCATTAGGAGAAAACCTAGGATTCTCCGATAAAATACCGACCACTTCAAAAGGGATAGCGCGGGATTGCGTAATGATTCCTTCTTCATTCTTAGTTGAACTAAGTGATTTGCAGTGAGGGTGAAGTCAATGGTTCGAAGGTAGTCGCAGGAGGAACGGTGTCTCCATTGCACAAGCTTGGATTTGGTCGTGAGCTGTTGTATTAACGGCAACTCCTCAACCCAAATTAGAGCAGGTGCAATTTCTCTAATCTCATGATGGGCTGGACAACGTCGTGCAATGGCATTTGTTTGAACAAGCGTTGCACCTAATATGTTGGTCGATAACCTTATTATGTTTATGGTATAGTTTTAAGTTCTCCATCCTAACTTACTGAGCTATAATTGCTCACATCCCTATAGACGTTATACAGGTGCTGGCTAAGAAGTAGCTTACAACTACTCTAAAGCTAGCAACTACTGGATCTTGGGGAGTGAGGAAAAACATTTGAAGAACAAACATATATTTTTAAGGTCTAAGCTTTTATTTTAGAATTTGTCATTTTTGAATAATGTAATAATTAGGAAACATATTACAATGAAATATTGTAAACGTTAATTATAATAACTGAACTATATATATATATATTTTTCTCACTTTCTTAGGTAAATGATTTATTTAAATTACAAACTGTTTACTTTAAAGTGAGTTAGTCGTGGACGCCTTGTGTAGATGAGGTCTAGGATAATGGTTATAAAGCTAACTTCTATCTTAGAATAGTTTACACGGCGGGGCTGTTACGACTTTGCCGCTTTGGGGCGTGACAGCGAGTAGGTTTTATCGTGAGTTAGTCCTTTTAGTTTTAGGGGTCAATAATGTTAATTAATGAATCAACTTGATTAACGGTATTCTCACCTAAAATATGTGTAATATATTTGAAGTACATAACATACATGCATGCAACAAATAAGTACCCCTCATGAGTTGTTCTAAACTTTGAGGTAGGCATAGTATAGTACTCATTTTACAAGGTTAATTAAGAGAAAAATAACTTTTAAGTATTTCGGAGACCGACTACTTAATGTCCTCCAATATTTGATTGGATGTTCTATTCTAACTTTTACATTGAAGTTGGATGCCACAAAAACAATGCATACATCTGCAACTTACAATTGCTTTTAAACATATTTTTTAAAAGTTCATCTCCACTTATAAATATGTAGGAATTCAACTAAATTTCACTATGTCAAGGCCTAATAAAGTTATCTCTCTCTTCTTAACTTTTTTCCTGCATATTATCGAAATTCTATTATATATCCAATTGGCATCTTTTTTGTAAATATAATGTGATAGGGATCAAGGACCGATTATACGCTTTCGAGCCCAAGGGCTCTCTCAGGTGAACCGTCGAGCTATTCGAGTAGAGTTAAGCACCGAGGAGTAATGCTTGCCCTAGTTTGATCTGCCAAGTTACTTTGCTCTCCATGCTATCTAAGATGTTATCGAGGTGATCAACCAGCATGCCGAGCTGAACACTCCACCGAATTGTAGTCTAAGCGCCAAATCTGAATGCAGCATTCTCCGCAATGCTGAGGCCGAGAAGAACTGTCAGGAGCCAACCATCCGAGGCCAACCCCAATGTGAGCCGTCCCTAAACCAACCATTGTCTAACCCCTTCTAACAATAAATAGGCCTGAACCGAGGTTCAACCTTACTTGGACTACAATACTATTAGAATCGTAGTAAAAAAGTGTGTACACTGTCCTTTACTGACATCCGTACTGTCCTTTTTGACAAAGGACGTCCGCGTTCCTTCTTTTGGATAATTTTATATTTTCCTTGTAAATTATTCTCTTTTGTTTTTAGTAACTAAGGACCATTCTTTGTAATTTCTGTAACTTAGGATTTACTCTGATGGGATGATATAAATATTGTCATATTGTAAAAGTTAAAGACATTAGAATACAGAGAATACACTGAACATTTTCACTCTCGAGCTAAGTATCCCTCTTACTCTTGAGTTACTTTTATCTAGCTCATTTGAGCGTGGATTAGTGGCGAATGACCTCCGTCCATACTTGTGCATCATATCAAGTGTAAACTGAGCTCGTGTGAGGCATTAGTGCATCATATCCTTCACTGGTGCATAGGAACTCCTCGCTCAACCTTCAACTATCATTTATTTTTTAAGCCATCTTGCAGCTTAAACCCACCCCTTTGGTTACTCGTGATATTGGGTTCGTGTGTTTATCCACGGATCCGTATCATCTTGGTATTAGAGCTTGACTACATTCGGGGCTAGATTCTGCTACTGTGTTCCTTAATAGTTTGTCACCACTCTCTTGTGATAGTGGTTATATTGTTAACTTTGAAGTTTAGTAGTGAGAAGTGTTTTGTACTTTGTTTCCCCTTGTTTTCGATATGCCAAAACATAGCGTGGTTGATTGTATGTTTGTTGAGAGATTGTCATTATGAAGTAAATATCAATGTCAAATTTAAGTGTGTAAGGGACTTTAGGAAACTAAGAAAGTGGTACTCAACATGACCAAAGGCAAGAAAGAAGCTCTTCACCTTAGTTAGTGGGTGATCACTTGGATAGGCTTACCGATTTAGTAGCTAATCTGGTGACTGTCATACAAGAAGACAGACAACGAGCTAGAAATAGCCCCATTAGAGAACGTGAGCAACAACAATGAGGCTAAGCTAATGCTTCAGCTCGACTACCTCAAGCTGAAGGAGTTGGTAGGGATGCTAGGTGTAGGTTAGTGCTTGAAGAGATTGAGGAAGAAGTAGAAAGAGATGATGATGCAGGAGAGTACTACGAAGTTGAAGAAAGAAATGCGTGAGCCCCTAGAGTTGAAGGACTTAGGATGTATATCCTAAGTTTTTCTGGAAGTGGTGATGCTGAATGGTACCTAGATTGGGTAAACAAGATTGAAAAGCAATTTGAATGCCATGAAGTGCCTGAAAATACAAAGGTTAGGCTAGCTGTGTTGGAGTTCACTAGTTACACTGCCTTATGGTGGAAGAACTTGCAAGCCACTAGAAGAAGGGAAGGAAAACGAGAACGAGAGATTAGGAGTTGGGATGACACGAAGAGAGTTATGCGAAGAAGGTTTGTATCGAGCTATTATTTACAAGGTGCCTTTAAGAGACTACAAGAACTAAGACAAGGGGCATCAAGTGTAGACACTTACGTTAAAGAATTCCATATGCTAATGATCCAATGCAAAGTCATGGAGCTAAAAGAATGAATTGTGTCTTGATTCATTGGTGGATTGAAGTATGAGACTGGGGATGCCCTGGAAACCCTGGACGTTAAAACGTTCGATGATGCAATCCAAGCCGCCTGGAGGATAGAAAGGCACCCAACAAGAAGATTCTGACCACCCGTCAAGTAGACCTATGCTAACGGAATAGAGCAAGGTCACTGAGACTCGACCTACTTAAACTACTCGAGCAAAAGAGAATGAACCCCCAAAGAAGTTTGAGAAGGGCCAGAGTTCAGGGAGGAAGATGAGAGAGATTAAGTGTTTCAAATCCTAAGGATTTGGACACATGGCCGTTTAGTATTCAAACAGGCAAACAGTGGTGATTAGAGGTGAGGCACCAACCGTAGAGGTCGAAAGTATTGATGAAGAAGTAGAGTAGCTAAAAGAGAACGGATAAACCAAGCTATCCAATGAGGAAGTCATGTACAATGAGGAAGGCTATTTCATGCCGACCGCTCTAGTATTGAGGAGGACGATGAGAGTCTTATACCCGAAGACGAATAAAGAGAAAATCCCTTCCATATTGGGTGCAAGGTGAATGAATCGCTATGCGTGTGATTGTAGATAGTGGGAGCTGTCCCAATGCAGCCTCTATATTAATGGTCCATCAGCTGAAATTGCTGACCATACCCCACTCGAAACCTTACAAGCTTCATTGGCTTAGTGATAAGGGAGCCCTACAAGTCAACAAATAAGTGTCTCTGTTGATCTGCATTGGTAAGTATCGAGATGAAGTGTTATGTGATGTATTGCCCATGAGTGCGTCACATATTCTACTTGGATAACCATGGATGTTTGATCGACCAGTTATGTATGACGGTAGGAGAAACACATATTCTGTAGTGCATGAAGGAAGAAGGGTAAAATTGAGTCCCATGACTGCCTAGCAGGTAAAAGTCATGCAATCCCAACTTAGTCGAACCTTAAAGAAAGAGGCTTTGGTGCTGACCTGAGCCGAGCTAGAAAGAGAAATGGAGCTGGAAGGACCTACCTATCTGCTTATCAAGAGGCTTCTAGAGATGAGACTCGAGTGTTACGCCCAGAATCAGCAGAGTCGTAACAGCCCTGCCGTGTAAACCATTCTAAGATAAAAGTTGCCTTTACAATTATTATCCTAGATCTGATCTATACAAGGCGTTCACGACTAACCTGTTTTGAAGTAAATAATTCGTAATTTTAATAACTCATTTACCTAAGAAAGTAAGAATATATATATATATATACACTATAATTCAGTTATTACAATTAACGTTTACAACGTTTCGTCGTAATCTATTTCTTAGTTAATACATTATTCAGAAATGAAAAATTCTAAAATAAGAGCTTAGACTTTAAAAATATATGTTTGTTCTTTAAATATTTTTCCTCACTCCTCAGGATCTAATAGTTGCTAGCTTCAGGTAATTGTAAGCCACTTCTTAGTCAGTACCTACAATAATATCTATAGGGATGTAAGCAACTACAGCTCAGTAAGTTGGGACGAAAGACTTGAAAATACACCACAAACACAAACAAGGTTATCAACCAACTTATTAGATGCAATGCATATTTAAGCAAATGTCATCGCACGACGTTGTCTAGCTCGTCGTGAGATTAGAGAAATTATGCCCACTCTAATCCGAGTTAAGGAGTTGCCATTAATGCAATAGCTTACGACCAAACCCAGACTTGTGCAATGGAGACACTACTCCTCCCACGACTACCTTCGAACCATTGACTTCACCCTTGCCGTAACCTCTTCACTTGTTACTTAGTTCGACTAAGGATGAAGAAAAGACCCATTATACTATCCAACGCTATCCCTTTTGAAAAAGGTCGGTACTTGGCCAGAGAATCCTAGGTTTCCCTTAATGGGTTACTATACAGGTCCGATTTATGATTACATGTTGTATATTTGATTAAGTTCAATTTAGGATGATCAATTATTTCATGCAAATCATACAATACAAGCCAAGCTACAAATCAAAATTATATTATCAGCTCAGAACAAGCACAATAAAGTACAATTTCAAACCTTCAAAATACAACATCGTATTAATCCTAACTTACCTCGACTCTTCACTTGCTCACTCGAGGTAGGACTCATTTAGTCCATCGCCAATTATCCCTATAATACCAATGTTGTCTCAAATTTCATATAACTGTTATAGGTTTGTTTTATCCTATAACACTTATTATTATCTTTAGTTTAGCGTTTACTATGTCAAATTATCTAGGTTTTGAAATCTTTTGTAATTATTCTCAGTTTGGGGCTAAATTCTGGTTCAGTTTCCGTATTGATTTCTAAATTAGGTTTTAGTTCAGTTTCTAAATATAGTTTTATATATGAATCCTAGAAATTCGTTTCAACCCATAATGTGAAATTAATCACATTATTTTCGGGTATACTAAATACCAAATTTACTCTTGATGTGAAAAATTTTTATATTTTTCATATAATTACCTAAATTTAAGTTTTCTATCAAATTTATTATATATTCCTATTATTTATATAATATCAATTTTTATTATGATATATTCTATTTATTATATTTCCAATAATTACATATTATGTATTATCACCTATTATGTACATAATATACATCTAATATTTTTATCACTTTAATTACCATCTCCTAACATCAATTAACATTTCAAAATGTCTAAATTCATCCCAAATCATATTTTACACCTAATTACCTTAATTTACAAAATTAACTTAAAATTTACTATTCTTCCCTATTACTTCTTTACTACATAATTATCCTAATAATTACATTTAACACCTTAAATGCTACAAGTATTATGCTTCATCAGATTTCAATGTCCTAAAACATATAATTATGCATCAAATCGGTAATTACCCATTTAATTACTTAATTAACCCTAATTTACCTATTTTATGCATCATTTTAAGACCTAAAAATTATCTAAAAATTTCAAAAATTAATTTTTGAAAAAGGATTTATTGGCACTATTCTATATCACCTAAGTAGTTTATAGAAAAATTTTAAGCTTCAAACTATACTCCTAAACCTATTTATTTCTAAACCAAAATATGCTTAGTTTTGCATGATTTCTTAAGGATCATATATCACAAGACATATTTTCATCAAAATAATATTTTTCCTATAAACTAAATATAAAAATATTTTAGAATAACAAGTTTCATAATTTTCCAACTAATTTTATAATTTTAACAATTTAAGAAAAATTGGGTAGAAATCGGAGCTTACTAAAACTGGTGGCTCCGACCACCGTATGTCGGCCCATCCGGGCTCTGCTACCACCGTGTGGTAATGATAGCCGTCCACTCTCAACTGCTCGTTAGTTCTGAGTTCTCCTTAGAAGCCTTAACTGCATAGTTTTTTTGTAATTTTTTGTAAATCCTAATTTACTCTCAATTTCGCCTCTCTCTAATTTTCTAAAATTCCAGACATCTAAAATGAGCTTATGAAAAATTGGGGGTATTTATAGAGATAGTGGGGAATTATTGTGTATTAAATTGATTTAATAATTGTCTTATCTCTTTTTTTTTTTCTTACTTTCTATTTGTTGTAATTTGATTGGTTGCTTTTATTTCTTCAATTCCAGAATGTCATGCTTTAATTCTGGATTTTCCTCATTTTTTTATTTTTCTTGATTTTTCTTTAATTAATTATGAATTTTTTTAATTATTTAGCATTATTTTAGCACATTTTGTATGTTTTAAGTAATTACGTGTATTTTTACCTATATGTAAATTCATATATAGTACAAATAAATATTCCTAAATTTATTTAAGTTATTTTATGATTTTTAGTGTGCCTATAATTTATCCCTAGTGATTTGTTAATTATCGGAATGTATTTTATATATTTTCGATAAATAACGAGTAATATACTTAAAATTTAAAAATTTTATATTCTTTTTTTATTACTTATTTTCTTAAATTCAAACTTACGAGATCATTTTTACTAATAATTATAGTTTATTTTATAATTTAGGCTCAATCGGATCCTTTAGTCGATCACTCTAAATTCTAAAAGCCAAACTCTAAGTAACTGATTGTGGATCTTACATCGGGGAAGAAGAGCTGCCAGCCGAGGTAAAAACCCTATTAAAGGACTTTGCCGATCTGTTTCTAAAGGAGCTACTAAAGGGTCTACCCCTAATCTAAGGTGTCGAACATGCGATTGACCTGCAGCCAGGAGCTGCCCTGCTAAACAAGCCTGCCTATAGGCTGAACCCTGAACAGGCTATCGAGCTATAGAGACAAGTAAATGATCTCATGGAGAAAGAGTACGTATGCAAGTCCTTAAGCCCTTGCTTTGTATCGGCCTTATTAGTGCCGAAGAAAGATGGGTCTTGGAAAATTTATGTAGATAGTAGAGCCATCAATCGAAATAGGTATCCAATACCCAAGCTTGATGACATGTTAGATGAGTTAAGTAGAGCAAGAGTGTTCTCTAAAATCGATCTCAAATCTGGATACCATTTGATTCTCAATCATGAAGGCGATGAGTGGAAGACTGCCTTTAAGATGCGACGAGTGGAAGATCGCCTTTAAGATGCGACATGGTTTGTATGAATGGCTTACAATGCCATTTAGGTTGTCTAATGCGCCAAGCACATATGAATCATGTTCTCTGAGAGTTACTAGGAAGGATTGTCGTGGTTTATTTTGACGACTATCTAGTATACAGTTCTGACTTAGAGACACACCAAAAGCACCTCCGACAAGTGCTTACAAAACTCCGAGCTGAACAACTTTACACCAATCTGAAGAAGTGCGAAATCTACTAATCTGAGGTGATCTTCTTCGGATTTGTTGTTAGCAGAGGTAACATTCGAGTTAATGAGGAGAAGATAAGAATGGTTATAGAATGGCTATAGAATGGCTTGAGCCAGCCTATTCTATCGACGTAAGGAGTTTCCACAGCCTAGCATCATTCTATCGCTGATTCATAAAGAACTTCAGTATGATCGTAGCCTCACTCACTGAACTCTTGAAGAAGAATATTGAATTCAGATGGGGCGAAAAAGAGAGGAGGAGTTTTAAAAATGTGAAGGAGAGGCTAACTACAGCCCCTGTCTTAACTTTACCGAGCTTCGATAAGATATGTGAGGTAAAATGCGATGCGTCTAGACTAGGCATAGATGCTATGCTGATGCAAAAAGGCCAACCTATTGCTTACTTTAGCGAGAAACTTCGAGGAGCCATACTCAACTATTCCATCTACGACAAGGAGTTCTACTCTTTAATCCAATCCCTGACGGTGTGACAATACTACCTGCTACCCAAGGAATTCGTGATCTACACTGATCATGAATCCTTAAGATATCTAAAGAGCTAACCGAAGTTATCTTGGAGACAGGCCAAGTGGGTTGAGTTCATGGAGGGTTTTTCTTATGTCGTAAAATACAAGAACGGAAAGAAGAATGTAGTAGCTGACACTCTATCGAGATGGCATGCCCTCTTGACGGAACTACAAATGAAGCTACTTGGTTTTTCAACCATCAAGAATTTGTATGCCGAGGACCCACACTTTAGTCCTATCTACATCCGTTGTGAGGAATGACGGATACTAGATGATTATCACAGGGAAGATAGATACTCATTTAGGAAGAGGAGGCTATGTATCCCGACCTATTCCACACGAGAACTGCTAATGTGCAAGGCGCATGGAAGGGGATTGACATGACACTTTGGCCAGTGCTGAACTTATGAGGTATTATCCTGTAGATTTTTTTTATTAAGGATAAAGAGAGATGTCCAATCTATGCTAGAAAGATGTGCAACTTGCTGAAAAGCGAAGAGTCAAACCGAGTAAGGATACTACCAACCCTTGCCGATCTCGATCCGAGTTGAGTATGGACTTCATGTTAGGATTACTAAGGACGTCCTAAGGGAAGGACTCCATCATGGTGCTTGTAGATTGATTTAGCAAGATGGTACATTTTGTGCCCTGTTCCAAGATTAACAATGCTTCAGTTATCTCTTTTCTTTTCTTGCAGGAGGTAATTAAGCTTTATGGTGTACATAGAACCATAGTTTTGGATCGAGACCCCAAGTTCATGAGCCACTTTTGGAGGACACTTTGATGGCGACTAGGAACCAAGTTATTATACAACACATCCTACCATCCACAGATTGATGGGTAGACCGAAGTTGTCAACTGAACTGTAGGAACTTTGTTGTGGGTCACTATTGGACAAAACATGGCTGATTAGGATCTATGTCTACCAATCATCAAATTCGCTTATAATCAAACCGCCTACAACGTCATAAGCATGTCTCTATTTGAAGTTACTTACAGGTTCAACCCCGAACTCCCATTGGACCAAGTACCCCAATCGAAAACTGATGGTGATGACTAGCCAATCGTCGAGAAAGTTAAAGCCATTAAAACCATGCACCAAAAGGTTGTAGTGCAACTGGGTCGAGCTGTTATTAAGCTTGAGAAGTGAAGCCAAGTAAGGAATAAGAGAGAATTTTCGCCAGGCAATTTGGTCTAGATACACCTTAGCAAGGAACGATTCTCAAACTTGAGAAAGAGTAAGTTGTCTCCCAGAGTCGATGGACCTTTCAGGGTACTTGAAAAGATCAATCCTAATGCTTATAGGATCAAATTACCTAAATGATGTCACGCCTCGAAGAGGCAGAGTCGTAACAGCCCCACCGTGTAAACCATTCTAAGATAGAAGTTGGCTTTACAATCGCTATCTTAGACCTGATCTACACAAGGCGTCCACGACTAACCCGCTTTGAAGTAAACAGTTTGTAATTTCAATAAATCATTTACCTAAGAAAGTGAGAAAAGTTATATATAATCACTATAATTCAGTTATTACATTATTCAGCAATGAAAAGTAATAACATATGTGTTAATTCTTCAATGTTTTTCCTCACTCCTCAGGATCCAGCAGTTGCTAGCTTCAAAGTAGTTGTGACCGTTTCTTAGCCAGCACCTGCACGATGTCTATAAGGATGTGAGCAACCACAACTCAGTAAGTTAGGACGGAGGACTTAAAACTATACCATACACATAATAAGGTTTTCAATCACTTATTAGGTGCAATGCATGTGCAAGCAAATGCCATCGCACGACGTTGTCCGGCCCGTCGTGAGATTAGAGAAATTGCGCCCGCTCTAATCCGGGTTGAGGAGTTGCCGTTAATGCAACAGCTCACGACCAAACCCAGGCTTGTGTAATGGAGACCTTGCTCCTCCCGTGACTACCTTCAAACCACTGTCTTCACCCTCGCCGCGACCTCCTCTCCTGTCACTTAATTCGACTGAGGATGAAGAAGGGACCATTTTGCAATCCTGCGCTATCCCTTCCGAAGGGGTCGGTATTTGGTCGGAGAGTCCTAAGTTCCCCTAACGAGTTGCCATACATGTCCAATTATGATTACTGGTCGGATATTTGGTTAAGTCCAGTTGAGGGTGATCAATCCTTTCATACAAATCATACAATATGTGCTAAAGCAACAAACAAGATCACAGCATTACCCATAATCAAACACATGCACACATTCAACTATCTAACAAGTACAACCAAGCATAATCTTAAGCCTCCAAAATACAGTATCGTATTAATCCCAACTTACCTCGACTCCCCGCTCACTCACTCGAGGTCCGATTTGCTCAGGCCATCGCCGATCATCCCTATAACACGAACGTGGTTTCAGTATTTCATATAATATTATAAGTTCATTTTATCCGATAACGCTTATTGTTAGGTTTTGTTTAAGGTTAAATATACCTAATTATCTAGGTATTAAGTCTTTTATAATTATTTTAGGTTTGGGGTTAGGTTCAGGTTCGGTTTTCGCATCGATTTCTAAATTAGGTTTTTAGTTCGATTTCTAAGTAATGTTTTAGATTCCAACCCTAGAAATCCGTTTCAACCCATAATGTGAAATTAATCACATTACTTCCCGATCTTCTAAATACGATTACTACCCCTAGTCAGTATTTTATTCCATCCGGTACACTTAAATCCGTATTAGTGTACCGAATTTACTCATGTTGTGAGAAATTTTTACATTTTTCATATAATTACCTAAAATTGAATTTTGTTTCAGATTTGTTATGTTTTGATTTTCATTATTTTATTATCTAATTAAACCTAATTTTTCCATATTTATTAATTTTTAATTCGACATATTCCTAATTTTCTACATTTACAACATAACACCTTCATTACTTATACTTAACACTCCATATACTAGGATCAGGTTTCCACATCAGAGATTAACATCCCTAAACATCTAATTACTATCTAAATCAGTAATTAATATCCTAATCACCTAATTAACTCTAAATTACCTAATTTTTCCATCATTTTAGGGCTAAAAATTAACTTAAAAATTTAGAAAATTAAATTTAAAAAAATGGCTTCATAGCACTGTTCTATATCACATGAGAATCCTACAGAAAAAAATTGAGCTCCAAACTACACTCCTAAAGTCATTTATTTCTAAATCGAAATGTGCTCGGTTTTGCATAATTTCTTAAGGACTAAGGGACATATTTTCATCTAAATAATATTTTTCCTACAAACTACATACAAAAATATCCCAGAATAACAAAATTCATAATTTTCTAATTATATTTACTATTTTTACAAAATTTCACAAGAATCGGGCTGGAATTTGGACTCACCGGTTTAGGTGGCTCCGGCCACCGCGGGACGTCGTGGTATTATCGGCCGGCCTGGGCGCTGCCACCAACGTGTGGTGGTGGTGGCCGTCCACTCCCAGCTCCTTGTCTGGTGTGGGTTCCCTTTAAAATCCCTAACTGCACAGTTTTTCTTATTTTTTTTATTTTCTGGATTTTCTCTCGAATTTTCAACTCTCTCTAATTTTTTCTGATTTTTATCTATCTAAATGAGCTTCTAAATTTTTCTTGCTATTTATAGACGATTTTGTAATTATTATGCATTAATTTGACAAGATTTTGTCCAATATCATTGATTTTTGGCTTTTAAGTTATTCAATTTTTATTGGCCAATTTTTCTTTTTCTAACCACGACCTGATCTTGCATCAGCTTATCCTCTTCTTATTTTTTTTCTGATTTTTCCATAATTATTTTATATTTTTCTTTAATTATTTGCTTAGTTTTCGGCCAATTTAGGTAATTACGCGTATTTTTATCTACACGTAAATATATGTGGGGTACACGTGAACATTTCTAAATATTATTTTGGTCATTCTAAAATTTTTAGTATACATATAATCTATCTCTAGTAGTTTATTAGTTATTAGATTACACTTTTTGCCTTTTCAGTAATTAGCAATTATTATGCTTAAAATTTAAAAATTTTATAGTCTCCTATTTTACTATTTATTTTCTTAAATTTAAGTTTACGGGGTCATTTTTACTAATATTTCTCTCAATAGTTTATAATTTGGGTGTGATCGGATCCTTTAGCCGATCGCCCTAAACCTTGGGTTCTAAGTTCAATCCTACAGTTACTTAGCTGAACTTTGGGGCTTACAAATGATACGGAGTCTTAGACTTTTTCAACATTGCTAAACTCCAACCTTTTACTCCTGAAGACGAGCAAACTGGACTTGAACCAGATTTGATCCCAAATCTCAACCAACCTGGAGGGGATGATAGGGATTAAAGACCGATTATATGCTCTCGAGCCCGAGGGCTCTCTCAGGTGATCCGCCAAGCTGTAAAAGGAGTAATGCTTGCCCTAATCCGATTTGCTAAGCTACTTTACTCTCTATATCATCCAAGATGTTGCCAAGGTGATCAACCAGCATGCCGAGCCAAACCCTCCACTAAACCATAGTCTAAGCGCCAAATCTAAATGCAGCAATCTCTATAATGCCGAGGCCGAGAAGAACTATCAAGAACCGACCATTCGATGCCAACCTCAATGTGAGCCGTCCCTAAACCAACCACTGTCCAGCCCCTTTTGACAACAAACAGGCCTGAACTGAGGTTCACCCTTGCCTAGACTTCAATACTATCAAAATCGCAATAAAAACTCGCGCGTACTATCTTTTATTAACATCCGTACTGTCCTTTCTGACAAAGGACATCCGCGTTTCTTCTTTTGCACAATTTCATATTTTCCTTGTAAATTATTCTCTTTTGTTTTTAGCAACTAAGGACCATTCTTTGAAATTTATGTAACTTAAGATTTGCCCTAATGAGATGATATAAATATTGTCATATTGTAAAAGTTAAGGACATCAGAATACAGAGAATACACTGAACTTTTTCACTCTCGAGCTAAGTGTCCTTTTTACTCTTGAGTTACTCTTATCTAGCTCATTCGAGTGTAAACTAATAGCGAGTGACCTTTAGCCATACTTGTGCATTATATCAAGTGTGACCTGAGCTCATATAAAGCGTTAGTATGTCATATCCTTCGCCAGTGCACAAGAACCCCCTACTCAATCTTCGACTATCATTTATTTTTTAAGCCATCTTGAGGCTTAGACTCACCCCTTTGGTTACACGTGATATTGGGTTCGTATGTTCATCTACGAACCCATATCATGATGTCTATATCTTATTATTTCAATTTAAAACGTAGTTGGCCAAATTTTTTACTTGTATATTATTATAAGCATGATGAAAATGATGATTAAAAAATAAAAGTTAAAAGGTAAAAATTCATATACTTTTAGGATAAAATCAATATATAGAGAGTTGTTTCATTGGAAAAAATATATTTTATTGGTTTGTGTTTAAAATTTAAAAAAAAAAAGGAGTGTAAACAAGTATAATTTTTTGTAGGGCCTTTTAGATTTTGTTTATCCTAAAGGATATATTTATCTTCCTGCTATCTTATTTTACTAAATAGTGTAGCTTGAAAAAAATTTATAATAAAAAGAAAAATGATAACAAATCGTCAAACCAAACAAACTCATCATATGTCTATTATTTCGTGCAATCATGAGGTAGGGTTAGTAATTCCTAAAATGCGCAGAAATATCTATTATTTATTACATATTATAACTCTAGATATTGTGGTGAATGGTTTCAAGTTCCATTTAGCATTTTCAGGCCAAAATAGGTTTGATATTATATGTTTGAGAACTCTTGGCAGAATCTACTAGTTTTAACCATTATCAAATACTTCACGTTAGTTGTATAGCAAAGGAGGCAAAGTCAACTAATAAGCATTATTTTGAGTTAGTGACAAACACGTAAAAATGTACAACCATTGACAAGAATGGAATGGTATACCACGATAATGTTATCTTCTTTGTCTTTCAAATTCAGCAGTCATCAGCCCAATGTAGACGGTAGATGCTGGTAACTTGACTTTGGAGAAGTCATTGGTGGGCACTAATTGGGAGTAAAACTGTGAGCACTAATTTGGAGTAAAACTATGGGCAATAATATCAAGGTACTAATAATTTGGAATGGGAAAAAAAACTGACCAATACAAATTTATTTGCAAATTGAACCAAAACTGACAAAAGAAAATTTTGTTTTCCTACAATTTACTTTGGAAATTTTCCAATCAAATAAAACCAAAAATTTACTCACAACAAGAAATTCAAGCTTTAATAACGAAATATTGCAATAAAATACTTGTTTACGTTAATTTTTATGGTGATTTTTTTTTTCTAATGCAATGGGTCATGGATTTTATTTATTTATGATTGTTTGTTAGTGATAAAAACGGAATTTTATCCATGCATTGGAAAAATAATATTTTATTGGTTTCTGTTGAAAATTATATATAAAAACAGGAGTACAGACAAGTATATATTGAGAGAGAGAGAGAGAGATCATTTGTTTCACGAGGCGGAGAGTGACGAATTGGTGAGCAACACCAACATAGCGAAGAGGGAAAAAAGTTTGCAGTCCACCTAACTGCACAAAAGAAGAGGCAGTGCTATTATGTGGTTGTGTATACTAGGGTTGATTGGGAGACGTACTATTAAGCAGTCAAGATAATCCGTTTGCCTCTTGTGTAGTGTTTGGACTTCGAACCATATAGCATAGGGTGTGCGTCTCGATGGGTGTGATTTTGTATGTGACATGTCAAAATGCGGAAGGTGGAATATAAAGTTAATTTATTTTTCCTTAGTAATATGTAGTAATCATTTATGAGAATAAAAAATGAACACATATCCTATAAATCCATTTCAAATAACTGACAGTTTAGTATTTCTTCTACTATAATGACATTGTTTAAAAAGCAATTTACTAGTTAGAAGTTAGAAGTTTTGCATTCGATTGGTAGGAGACTATAAGTTGCACAGAATTAGCTTACTTTTGTAACATCTTTAACTAAATTTGAATCGTCAAAAATCTTTATCCCTTTAAAATTTTCATTTACATACCAAGGGGAAAGGAAGGAAAAAACATAACTTGTTTTCAATAAACTCAAGGAACATAGATGGTAAAAAGTGTAGTTTTAAGTATTCCACAACGACATTGTATGTAGTTTTATTTTGCAAATATTAGGCTTGATCTTTTGATATATTGTGTCTTTTTTCTTTTTTCTTTTTTTAAATTGTAGCTCAACTTCCTATATTTTGTGACTTTAAAGCCTTTAAATATGTTACATGGACATAAAAATTGTTAAAAAGTTTCATTATCATATATTTGATAGTATAACTTTTCCAACTTGAGAATTTCCAAGGGGAATATGATCATATGGTCATCAATAATCAATAAAACTAAGGACCTTCAAGCATTTAAAGAAAGCATCCCAAAAAATTATCTAACGAAAATTTAATGCAAAACCTGTTATAATGTGAATAGAAATATTCATAAGCACCCCAAAAATCATCTCTATAGCTTATAAAATAAGGCTTACTCTTTAGATGATTGATTCAACTCTCTCCCTTGTTTTGATTTATATCCTTTAAAATTTAAATCGTTAAACTAATTATAAATCCAATGATCCATATTTAGAAGAATATAAATCAATAGTAGAATAAATGTTTAATTGAAACAATTTTTTTGTTTAAAGAAAGAACCGTATGAGATCACCAAACCAAACAAATTCACCATATTTCTAATTTTGAACAATCTCAAATTTCTCTTCTAATACTAAATTTTCATAATTGGATCAATCTTAATAGAAAATCTTCTTCATTTTCAATTCCTATAAAATTCTCAAAAATGCAACGATGTTTTTTATTCTTTTATTATTACCATTATTTTGATTTTGGAAAAAGTATGGCACAAATAATTAAATAATCAATTCTATGGCAACTATAAAGAAAAAACCTACCAATAAGTTCTATAGAATGTTTATAGGATAAAGTAGGCGTGAACATGTACAAACAAGATAAGGTATACCTAATCCATACCTTACATTTTAAGTACTTATTCCTAAATTTCGAAACTAAAACTTACCATATGATTTAAGTATAGCTTACCTTTTAAGTACAAATTCATACATTACCTACTCTAACATATGCTTAAGCCAAAATGTGAAAGGCTGACCTATCCAAGTTCTTAAGTTCACTTAGGCATATGCCTAGAGGCTCAAACGAATAGTCCAACCTATTTTCCCTAACCGGCCTGGTTATTCTCTATCACTAGACTTGCCCTTTAATAAAATGCACAATTTCTTTGTATAGTTTATCATTTTATTGTTTGTAGGTCTCACCTTAGGGTACATATTTACATATATTGCCATTAGGGTTCAAGGCCACTATAAATAGTAAACTTTGCAAGTAGCACCCATCATTAAGAGAGCTTATACTTTGAACATTCCTTTTATAAGCTTTGAGGTTGTATTAGAGAAACCTATGTGTTCTCTTCAGTTATTTAGAAGCCGTGTTACTCTTTAATCCCTTACTTTTATCATTCTTTATAAAGTGTAGTGAGCCTCTTCATTTAGGAGTAGCATATGATATCTACTTCCCCATTTGAATCTATAAGCTTGATTTGGTTTTCATCAGTCATGTCAAAGTCCATTCAACTTAACCCTAATTTGTGTTTGTAGTTGGTATGTAATATCCAGCTACGTTCTCGCCTATATCATTCTTATTTGCTTATTCTTAAGCATTAATCGCTAAATACCCAAAAACATGATTCTTGTTTACATTTATGGTTACTGCACGTTGCATCCCTCTCGAACTCATTGGGTCTAAAGTACATCATCTTAGTATCAAAGCTTTAAGAGTAATGCGCTTAAAGGATTTTCGCATACCTATTTATGTTCTTCGAAGACCGGTAACGGGTTTGCTGCTTTGTTTCAATTTCTCTTTAGTACTTGGGTGCAGAACATTTTTTTTTTGTTTATTTCAATCAATACCATTTTTCATACATTCATTTAATGTGGTAGTCTATGGAAACATTTTACAAGTGATCTTTGCATATAGTCAACCCATCTTAATAATGCATAGCATTCTAAGGTAATATACAAGCATAACCAGCATCCAATTTCTATCATCAAATGGCATAACCTTAAGGATGATATTCATTAAAATAACAATAAACAAATTGCAAAAAAAATCCATTAACAAAATATTCAAACTATTTCAATCAAACAACATAAGTAAATCATCCTTATAATAAATTAAAATCAACTATCTCACTAAAAGGAAATAAACGTAGACAACATAGGCAAATGGATTCATAGAGACACAATAACCTTGGTATTCCCAAAATTCAACATAAGCATATCCAGAAGTAGCATGTACTACACCTATTCTAAAGATTGCAAACAATCTTTATGTTAACACACATCAAAGGTATATTAAATCACCACAAATAATCAAACAAGATATAATCAATTGTTTACAAAGATTCTCATTATCTATTACATATACAACTAATTGAACGGGGTTTTTGAATAATGACTGTCGTGACCTTAAGGGGGGGCCTAGTAGGATTATCTACAATTTTCATACATGTGATATGAAAATTGTCCTGCCAGTCAGAAATTGTAAGATTCTAAATAATTAAATACTAAAGTTGCAAATTTTAAATTAGTTAATTTGCTGCAAAACATACATAACTATGGATAACTAATATTTTGTAGTTCCTCTAAACTGTAAAGAATCGATAAACGATAAGATTAGGTAGTGAGGATCTAGAACTTAAATTTATAAAAGTTATAAAATCTAAATATAGTATTAATAATTATATATAATATTTCAAATCAACTATATAGTTTATCTTCAAATTCTAACTTTTATACATCTCAACATCAGTACTCAATACTCAACTCTTAGCTCATGCTTGATTATCTAACAACTTACAAGAAAAAACTGTTAGAAAGTAAACTACACGAGCTTAGTGAGATATCTATTATACTATACCAACAAGTAGGTTATCAAACAATTTATTAACAAACATATAAATGTATGAACAAGCAGTATGCCAAATAATATACATGCAATTGACCGGTGTTGCATACAATATCAAATTTAACGCCCTCTGAAGTAAGGATTGGAGATACACCAATACCAATTATAACCGAGTTGTAGCACTTAAGTTTTTACCATATATATATATATATATATAGAAATTTCATATTTTACGAAAGAAGTTTCTATTTTCAATAATCCAATAGTACATAAACTCTTAAGTCTAGCGGTGAAGTAGCCCCTCCAGTTCATGCTTACGCCCTACAGCGATAATCTCTAAACTCGACCTCCAACCACCTACGATTGATGTCTCTAGCGCCAAAAAAACCCACGAACTAAAGGTAAGAACTTGTTATACCAATACTCCTATACCGTACTAATCAAATCATATGGAAATCTATCCCTCAAAGACCTTTTATTACCAATCATGTGAGGTAACGGTCGGAACATTATATGTAATGTTCATGTTTATGAATGATCCATTTAATTTTAGTTAAGTCGAATATAATTAAGTCAATTTATAAGGTAATCAACTAATATCAACGAACCATTCAATTATGTAGTAATAAATCAAGCAATCAATTATTCGGCTATTATGTTTCACAATATTTTATACAACATACAACTAATATTCAAGCACATGTATAACCCAAATCCCCATACATCAAATTATTAATATTTACCGGTACACTAATTAAAAGAACAAAATAAGTATAGAGTTATCAAGAATACTCATTTAATCATTAAGTTTATCAACAATCGTAATAGTTTACTTGGTAAGTTAGTATCCGTATCGAAATCACCTGGCATTTAGGAAATATGAAAAGTAATGAGTATTTAAGTGGAATAACTAAGCTATTCACATACATAGTAATTACTACATAAACTAGCTATTGATTCTAACAAAATCTCCAATTTGAGCATTTTCGCTAATCGAGTATAACTTTTTCGTTTTAACTTTAATTTTTATGAATTTATAATTGATTTTTATCGTTTTTTAATGTACTTTCTCGTAACAAGATTTGTTTTAAACGTTGTGACTTGTAATTCTCATTATGATCTAAAAATATTATGAATTTTATTGTTTTGATTTAAATAATTATAATTTATTATTTTAAGCTTTTCTTTATATCTTTATGGTTTAATAAATATCTAAATTTTATATTTTTGTAATTTTCTTATTTTTAAGTCTATTTTATAACAATTTACTTATTTTGCTATTTTTAAGGTTAAATACTTCTTTAATTCACTTTTTATTACTTTAATAATTTCTTAATGAATTAATTTTATTATTATTAATTATGAATTTTAATTAAAAATTTAGAATGATGATGTAGCAACCTATAATTGCTTTATGTGTCATTTTTATGAATTTTTCATATTTTTCAATTTTTCTTATTTTATAACTTTACTTGATATTTATATTTATATATATGTCTATTATTATATTTTATTAAATTTTATAAATTAACCTTAATCTTTTTCTCAAACTCACAGCATATACACAAACATATATATATATATATTATATTACTTTATTTAATAAATTAGTATTATATTATATTACACATATACTAGTTAAGCATACTCATATACTTATACATACTATACTACTAATTTACGTATTTTTATACATGTATATATACTTATATACTTAGGTTCTCTTATTTTATTTATACATGTGTACATAGTTAATTTTACAATATAACCCTAAATACAATATATGTACCATACGTATATACATATACTATACTTATACGTATACCGTACTTATATTTTTATACTCTATACATACATATATAATTAGACGCATATACATATATATATATAATGAAAATAAATAATATACATATTATATACGCATATATATATACATATATCTCTTTATGCCTTACACTTACATATTTAATTGTAACATATATCTACATATGCGTATATACCTAAGTATTTATATACATATATGATCACATATATTTAGGAAATACAAACTTTTTATATAATGAATCATTACATATACAAATAACTGTAATACAAAGGAATTAATTACAATATTAACTATATTACATATTCCCTAAATACATTTATTTCTACAAAATATATATATAACAAAAGTACATATAAATTAACAAGATGAATATATTAGAGCACTACTTGATTACTCCTTTTGGTATCTTGAAATATTGTTGATTTAAGTGCTTTTCTCCTTCTTCTTATAATGGTTGAGAAACAAGAAAAAAATTGAGAGAAAAAGTGATTAGAGGAGGGAAAAAGAGAGAGAGTTTTCGGTGGAATAAAGAAGGGAAATGTGTGTTATGTTAGTTTAAGTTTGATTTTGAAAAAAAAAAAAGTCAAATGTACTACAAATTGTAGCCGCCCAAAAGAAAAAAAATAGAAGAGAAAGAAAAAGAAGATAAGGTGGACAATTAATTGATGTGACAATTGGTTTGTCTAATACTTTTGTTTTGCTCTCTTTAAGAAGACATGTGGACAAGAAAAAAATTATATGCTGCCAACTAGACATGATTTTGGAAGATTGACGTAGAGGTGAAGAAAAAGTAAAGGAAGTAAGAGGAAGAAAAAGAAAAAAGAAAAGAAGGAAAAAGGAGAATTAAAAGTATTAGGTTAACTTTTTCAAATGTAAAATTATAGAATTAATAATAATAATTAAGAAATAATATATATAATTTTATAAATTTTATTAATTAAATTGTTAATCATTACGTTTGTAATATTTAAGAGCTATCTCAATACGTTCATTATCAATTTCACACGATTACCCGTATTGATCGATAATTATATTTATTTAGAATTTTATTACCATTAGGGTAGCTTTATTCATTTTATAAGCTTAAAGTTGTAATTTTAGGGTTTTTGTCAAGTTCAAATTCAATCTCAAGTATTTACATAGCGTTTTTTATACGTAATTAAGGTTTTGGTTAAAATTTTAGGGTTTTTATTACTTATATTATATTCAAATTCATAACTTAATAAAATTTTTATCTTACTTAGCCTTATCGACTCATGAAATTATCTACAGTATTAGATTTTATTTTTATTCTTAAATAACTAAATTCGTAAGATTTGCAATGATAACTTTAACTAATCTACCCAAATCTAATAAAAGAAAATATTATTAAGACAATAAACGCATTGTTACGCTTCTACATCAAAGTAAAATATAGTACTTAATTCTTTTTTCTTTCATTTTATGCCTATTGGTGTTCCAAAAGTACCTTTTCGAAGTCCTGGAGAAGAAAATGCCTCTTGGTTGACGTATAGTGCGGCTTATCAGATATATTGGGTCATATGAGATTTCCCTATTCTTTCCCCCGATCGAGATATCCTCTGTTTTACCCAAGAAAGATTGAATTATCAATAATTTAGAGCGTGAAGTGGAATCAAATGAAATTAGATCCATTTTTGTTTTGGAACAACTTCGATTTTCCCTTACCATTCATGGAAACACCTTCCAATCTAGGTGGAATTACACATAGGAATTACTCAAAGCATAAATATAAAACCATAGCTCTCTATATATTATCTATTAGCACAAAGAGTTATATAGAAGTGCATCATCATTACAAACATTTAAATATATAAAGAGTCGGAGGTCATGAGTTCATACTTTATGCCATCACTTATTTATATCTTTCATTTTCCCATCAACATCTAAAATGGAAGATAAAAATAAACCAAAAAAGAAGGGAAAAAGTGAGCTTTGGGGCAAGAATTGAGAGACTTACAATCATGTCTATACAAGTAGTCACAGCCATTGGTTCAAAACCAATCATCTTTGGAGATTCCCAAAATGGGTCATTTAGTTTTTTTGGTAAGTGACCGCATGTAGGTTGCGAGAATTGTGTTGGGTTTTCCAACCATCCCTTTTCTTTGACTAGCCGCCATCTGCTAGTGTTTCTAAAACAACGTCTTCTTAGTATAATATCAACTATATGTAACATAAATTTTTAATAAAAAAAAACTTTTGTATTATATTAAAATAATTTAACAAAAAGAAAAGAAAAAAGGTCCATGTATCAGTTTCAACTTATGATTTCTTTCTTAGTGCTTCTAACTTTTGCAAGTAAAATCATGTTAAACTGAAAAAATCAAGAATACTTTTAAAAGGAAAATGGCATGCACCAAAGAAGAAAGAGCGGCATCATCATACTAGATAAGCTAATATGACATCGAAAGGAGAAGGAGACAACCCAAATGATAAACACGGTTGGCTTGAGTTGCAAAAGAGAGTGCGGATGGTATTGACAATGAGGAAAACTATTGCTGAAGAGCTCCAAAAGACCCAATTATGATTCTGATCCAATTGTTGGTTCTAATGCTGTAATTGCTTCCTGAGGAAGTAAAGATTCTGATCTAATTGAGATATGCATTGAGAAATAAATTTAAATGAGAATATTCCTTGAACCAGTTATAGAAGTTACTCTTATCACGCTTTGTGGATTTGAAGAAAAAGCATCACGCAAACAAATATTCAATTACATAGTATTGTTTCATTATAAATGAATGTAAGTAACTCGTTTAATTTTCCCGCAAATAAGCTTTTAGAAACTTATAGTTATGTTTCTGGTAGTACAATGTGGACTCTCAATGCAATCACGGGGTAAGGGTAGGGATTCCTAAAATGTGTAGATTATCTATTATCCGTTACACATTAAAGAGTTTGTGTTAAATGGTTTCAAATTCAATTCAATACTTTTAGGCCAACAGGTTTGATATTATGTCACCAAGATCTCCTAGCATAATCTTCTAATTTCAGCAATTATCAAATGCTTCACATTGGTTGTAGATCAAAGGAGGTAAAGTCAAATAATGTAGATTACTTTAAGCTTATGCTGGATATGTAAATGTACAAGCATCTACAATGAATGGTGTACCATGATGATGTTATCTGCTCCATCTTTTCAAATTTGGCAATCATTAAGCTAGATGCTAGCAATTTGAGTTTGGAGAAGTTATCTGACGAGCATAAATTGAAAGATTATGAGCAATATCAAAATTGGGGTAGACAAAGAAAAGAAAAGTCCAAAATGAACTGATTTTCAAATCAAGCCAATCTACATGGAATATATTCTGTTTTCTTTTTTACAATTTAGTTTAGAATATTTTTAATTGAATCAAACCAAAATTTATACACTATAAGAAATTCAAGCTTTGACATCAAAATATTGTGGCAAAATACTTTTTGCAATGTTTTTTTTTTTTTCCCCTAATGCAATGAGTGGTAGATTTTATTTATTTGTGGTTGTTTATTATCGATAAAAATGGAATTTTAACCATGCATTTATATGTAACGAAATATAGTTGCAACAATGAAAAAGATAAAGAAAGAAACAATTTATATACCTTAAAAATTATCAAGCTCCAATTGAGCTAAGGTTTCATCGTCCTTGAAAATTATAGGCTTCAGTTCAAGCTTGTTAAGAAACTTCAAGTTCAAGCTTATTTATCTAAATGAGCTTTAGTTTAAGTTCAAAATTAAACTAAATTAAACTAAACCTCAAAATCAATTTAAAATTTTCAAAATGTTTATTTTCTTATAATCTTTTAATTATATCAATCTTATTCTTAGATTATATTTTTTTAATAAGATATGAATCTCGAGCTTGTTTATGAGCCTAAACAAAAAGAAGAGCTTGGCCTATTTAAATAAACGAGCTTTATTTTGAATGCAAACTCAGTTTATTTATGAATTAAGCTCGAACTAGAGTTAAGCATAAAGCGAACTAAGCTCGAGCAACTTGGCTTATTTATAACCTTAAGAAAGACACTAAGAAATAAATTTGAATGAAAATATTCTTTGGACTAGTTATAAAAGTTACTCTTATTATACTAAGGAATTTAGAAAATGCTATAATAGAAGGTTTTTGACAATATCATGACATATCTTTCTCTTAGTTTAGTTCATATTTACTTTTCTTGTTAGTTACTTTCTTCTTTAGTCATGACATAGTTTCCTTTTATAGTTATTTCATACTCATGTAACTGTTTTAGCATGTATAGTTCATGTAACCTTATGGGGCAAAGTTAGTAAGTTGATGAATATTATTTATTTTATATTCCTTAGTGCATCATATACATTAAAAAATTCATCCATATCCTTTTTTTTTCATTGCATCTTTATTGTAGAAAACTATAAAAATATTCTTCATAAGATCTAGTGGCTGAGTTCTCCCTATATCCATATCTTAACTTTCTTGTTCATAATTTTGGCTTCAGTATTGTTGGTTCTAAGTGTATCTTCAAAGAGATCTGGATTATGTTTGGGTCTAGTCATTGGATTTAGGCAAATCACATATTTTAAGACCTATATCATATATACCTTAAAGTATATGTTCTAATGTGGTTATTGAGATATATAGAAATGGTATACCTTATCCTATCCTGTAGAAGTAAATTTCAAAAAATTGTATCAAATATCTACCATATGAAATTTAATATTCATTCAAAACCTCACATAGGGTATAAGAGATTTAGCTTCTCAATCCTAAGATAAAATAGAGAGCTCCTTAGATTAACTCAGGTCCTTAACCCTTTTTTCTCATGCATGGGATCCCTTAAAGAACCCTTGAAGGATTAAAGCAGTTTCCTTTTGTGAAGAACCGATACTTGCTAAAGGATCAAATTAGCCAATCTTTTTGTTTTTCTTTTTTTTTTTTTTTTTTTTTTTGTTTGAGTGCCTAGAAGCTAGTTAATTCTTGGGGAAAAATTGGAGATTCACAGCATAAATAGATTTCTTTGACATAAAGTAAAGAATTTTTCGAATGAGTTTTTTCAAAACATTGATATAACATGATAAAGAGCCTCATTGATATAACTTAATAATGTTTCTTAATAAGTTGCCTCATTGTTAATATGGATTTATTCTTTTAAAGAGTACGTCATTTTATTCTTAAGAACATATTGTAGGCTGCATTTTATTTTCCATCTTCAAATATGTATCTTTCAGCTTAAAAAAAAAAAAAAACTTATAAAATATATGAAGGAATGAGTCCTTGTTCGAGGCTCAAGCCTTCTTAAGAAACCTATTTTTCACATAATGGTTTCCTTTGGAGCAACTTTCTATGAAATCTCGTGAAGGATCTCAAATAGGCATGGGGTTAAAGAAGGCTTAATCGCACTGCCTTGTTCCTGCACGGTCAACATAGCATCATGTTAGTAGCATTTGAGATTTACAACCTACCCAAAAAAAAATTATAAGTTAATCACTTATTTACTCATTCTTAATAAAAACCTTTATTGAGGGTGGGACATAGAGGATAAATAGGATCATGTGATCCTACTTATCTTATATGTTATTAATAAGATAGGTAAACCAATAATTTATTTATCTATTGAGCATTAATATAGTTAATAGAGAAAGAGCTGTATCAATAACTTTGCAACTATGGCTACATGAAAATGGAAGGTGACATATGAAACAACGTCATTGACTTAGCATATTATAATTAATTTTCTTCTTCTTCTTTTGAGAAAAAAAAAAAAAGAAAAATACGCAAGCTGCTTTCATATGCACGAAAGTGATGACGGAATTTATTATTTTTCATTTATTTTGTTATAATGTTGCTATTTTCTTATATGCAGGCTTCTTTCTTAGCCTATTTTGATTTCCATGAAAGGTTACAGTCCGTTATACATATGTTCAGCTTTCGCTTGAAGTATGTAAATGAGCCAATCAAGCTTATAATTTTTACCTGAGTGGTGTTTCGAGTCAAACTCGAAGTTTCATAATATTAACTTGACTAATTAACCAATTGACCAATTTAATCAAACTTAAATAGAACTTAAATGCTAGTTGATTTCAAAACAAGTTTGAATAACAATATTATTTTATTTGAAAGAAAAGTAGCTTCAATTTTTTTTTAGAAAATCAAGTTTGCACGGGATTAATCTAATAGAGCTCAAGCTCATTGAATAATATTTCAAATTGATTTCAAACTCAAAATTTTAAATTTTTAAGTTCAATTCAATATTGTATATATTGTTTTCACGAAGATCTCTACGTATTTCTCCAGTTTTAGCTGTCACTAATTGAGGAACTGTGACATGCGTCGGAATATTGCCAGATTTGTCTAGTTGTGCTGTTAGATTAAGCGAATAAAGTGCATGTTGGATTCGCCTGAAAGGGAAATACGTTTTTTATTTTATACGAAAAGGCCATCGCTTCAATTTAAATAGAATACAAATTTATGGTACTCCTGACCACGCATTTCACTTTCACCCTAAAGCCGGCGTCTGTGGTTGCCCTTGATTAATTAAACTTATTCTTGTGGATACGATAGCTCTTCATATCAATTATATCTGAATGCACATCCTACAAGACTCCAACCACTAGAATTACAGTTATATATTATATAAAAATTGAAATAACATCGCATTATTTATGTTGGACAAGTTATCTCGCATTATTTGCTGTACACAACAAAATTATTTATGTTGGACTAAAGAAACATAGAAGCAGTTCATCATTCCCACCACCCCCCCTTTACCCAACATGATAGTGCATGTCAATATATGCATGCTAAAAAACAGCAACATGCATGCGGAGAAAAAAAGAAGAAGCTAAAATCGGATGTTCAATCGGGTTTGAAATTAAAGCCCTCCTCACGGTCATAGATGGGGACAATATGGGTGAGATCTAATATAGATATGGTCAGTGTTATAATTTATACCTCAACTTTATCACTTTTTACAATTATATATCTGAAGTTTCAACTTGTCCAATTATACATTTAATTAAACATTTAGTTATTATAATCTATATCTTAATTAACTCCAATTCATATTAATAATACATTCGATATAACTAACTAACGAGATGGTTATTCACAGCCTTAAAGGACTTACCCAATTTTTCATAGGTGGTTACCAATTACCTCCTATAAAACTATGAATTACAACCCATTTAAAAAATATAAGTCGTGTAATTTACTAATAACTGTCTATGATCATTTATGACCGTCTATAACCTACAAGAGTCATATAAACTTTCTAAGGTTATGAGCAACTATCAATTTCATAGATCGTGTTGACTGGACTAACGGTATGAATTGAAGTCAATTAAAGTGTAGATCGTAAAAATTAAATCTTCAATTGGATGTATAATTAGATATGTTGAAACTTCATGTGTATAATTATAAAAAGAGATAAAATTGAGATATAACTCGTAACATTACCTAATATAGATAGGAATTTCTATTTACCGGTGGAATATGGGCGGTTAGGGGGACTACTATGGCTTTGTTTCCACAGTTATTTATGGGGGAAATAATGGGTATGTTTCCACCCTAATAATCTTCCCATCTGCAAAAGTTATGTTGTCGAGCTTTTGCTGGCACCATTTTAGCTGAGAAGTCGAAACTGTTGTCATCTGAAGAACCCTAAAAACCAGCTTCAGATCAATTGCTGTGAATAAAATCTCTATTTGAGATTCTTCAATGGCCGGAATCTTTGCTGCTCCATTGAACCAATACTTCTTTTTCCCTTGCAAGTCCTTCATGTGCTGAACTTTCTGTAGAAAAAAATTTAAATTTACGGTACAATTATTGAAATAAATTTATATTGTTATCTAACTCCCAAAAATTAAAACGTATCAGTCCTTGTACCCGTCATTTATATGTTAGCTACGCATTAATTGGTATCCACATTTTACCCTTTTTTATTCACACATACAAATATATAATCTATTGATTATGACTTGAATTGTTTGTGGTTCTTATCTAGAATCGGATGCGAGTAAGACTCATAGTACATTATATAACTCAATCTTGATTATTTCCAATGTAAACCCTCCAAAGATAAATAACGGGTATAATGACTGATATGCCCAATAATTAAATAGGAATAGAAGTCAAAACTGACAATTACTAACACAACACAATAATACTAATATAAACATAACATGATTATAAATACAACTGTATTAAAAAACAACAATAACATTTAACTTGACTCATAAAACTAAAATCATGATTATGAAACAAATAAGTATCATCACATAATAACTTAATTATCTATAATCTATCTTTGATTCAATTTCGCATGCTTTTAACACTAAGACAATCTACTTACACAAATTACTAACATGATGTGATAATACTAACATGAATATAGCACAATTATATAAAAAAAAATATAACACATAACTCGTTACATAATACCAAAAATGTGATTATAATACGAATAAATAGGATTATATTATAACTTAATTATCTATAATCTATCTTTAATTCAATTTACGTGCTTTTAACAATAACATCATTCACTAGCACGAATTGCGAACTTTACTAAAAAACCCATCAACTAAAATATTTAGAAAAACCAATTACCTTTTGGTGTATGTTGTTGAGGTCGGCTAAGAGTTGCAAATCCCTAGGGTCTTCAACCTTAGGATAAGTCCACAACGAACTTCGGAATTTCCACCAAGACTTGGAGTCATTGTCCGTTTGAACAAACTTGTAGTAGGCCTTAGTGCATTTCTCAATGGCTTTGGCGACTTCCCTCAGGTTCAGTGGTGCTACTTCCTTTTCTCCGACTTCTCTTTCCACTTCCAGACACTCTTCATCATGTCATGGATACCCAAATAAGGAACGATGAAAGTGTTTCCTTATAATTAAAGAATAAGACAAGACCAAGTATAAAATGGACCAAACAAGACTACCAAAAAAAAATTAAAAACGTATATATATTGTTCCTATCTGTATTCGTGTAGATATGTTAAAAATAAAAAATAAAAAGATTTCAAATTGCTTGTCAACCGGCTTCGATTTGTCTCAATATGATCTAAGCTTGTTGAAGTGCATGAAGAGCATATTTTCCAAAACAAATGCGTTTTAAAATTTAGCTGACTTATTTAATTGCACACCGCATCCTCGTTCTTCTTCTTTTTTTCTCTTTTAGCATTCTTAAGAATGGGAACATTGGTTAAAATGGTTACTTTAAATAGCTTCATAAATTCACTATAACTTCGTAATTTCTCTTCATGCTTCCTAATTATATACAAATGTTAATACAACAATAATACTTTATATTTTTCCTAAGCTTCAATTAGAAACAAATAAAATATTCAAAAGTTTCCTGTAACATTAATAATTTATTTCAATTGATATATTATTATAGATAATTTTTTTAAATGTGTCAAGTTCATCAAATTACCATATTTCGTAAAACTTCTTATTTTTCCATAAAAATAAACTGGTACTTATATAAAAAAATGTTTAATTTCGTACTTTAGATACTGTGAAGAGCTGACAAATAAACTTTTACAGGTTTACCGCACGTTCGCCTTCCATTTTTATGAAGGCATCGTGTTTCAGTAATTTGGTCCATCATAATTTCTCTCAAATTCATAATGTCGCTCTTGTTCATAATTTTTTTTTTTTAATTCATACCGTTTCTTAAAAGTTCATAAACATATTTAAAATTTTAAATATTTTCTTTATTTTTGTAAATTACCTTAGTAAAAAGTAATATAAAACTCGTTCTTATTAATTTATCTGTACTTTATAAATATATAATAAATTATAACTATTCTCTAAATTTCGTAACATAAACTTTTTCTGGGGATTTTTAAAGAAATCATTTCGCAACGATTCCGAAATCTAGATAAAACTACTAGGAGTTTGTAATTTTATTTAGATTTTGTGATTAAACCAACTACCTGTAAAATCATACAAAAGTTCATAAATATATCCGTACTTCTACTTCATTGTTTGTAGATTTTCATCTATTTAGGGCTCATATAACTATACGCAATCGCTTAATTTGTCGTCTTTAACTTCACCGAAACTCTAGATTTGTAAAAGTTACTGTCGACAAATAAGTTGTTTTTCAGCAAATTAGCTAAGCCTAATCAAGCTTTAAAAAGGCTTAAACTAGCTTGTCTAAAAAAATTAGAGTACAAATAAGCGAAGCTTTTACCAAACTTATACATTCAAGGTTCAAGCTTGATAAGAAATATGAGGCGCAAGCTTAAGTCTAAATCATCCCGGCTCATGAGCCTAAATATTATATTATATTTATAATATAATATATATAGTATACATTACATATTGATTATACATAATATATTATAATATAATATAAAATTACAAAACATACATATACTGTACACTTATGAGCTTATTTCTAAATTGATTCATTTGCAATATGAATGAGCCAACTAATGAGTTATGACTCATAATAAACAAGTTTGCAAGTCTAATATAAACTTGAGTTCAGTTATTTATATAAATAAGTTTTATTTTGAGTTAGATGTTAATTTATTTACAAATTGAATTAGAGCCAAATGGAGAGTGAGCCAAACTCAGATATTTCATGATATTTCTACTCTTTTATTGGTATAACCCATATTTACTACTCCAATATTATAATATTTCTATTCAAATTTAAGTTTTCGTAGCTAAAACCAATATTGTTAAAATCAAGATTAACTCATATAATCCAACACGGTTCGACATGATCTAAACATGAAACTAATTAGATCTAAATCTAGTTTAACTCCTGATCATCGAATTCGATTCATCTCTTTTTCCCTTGGCCCTTTTATAAATTTGGATTAATTATTCGGATGGCGTCTAACAACACTAAATAAAATGTCCTTTAAATAAGAAGTAATAGTAGAAGTATACATCATACCAAATTCAACACCAATGTATGGGGATTTTTGTAATACTTAGTAATGTCATCATGATATCATCATCTTTTTTATAATCTCGAAAGTTAATTACACGTGATAACATATCAATAAGTAAATCAAGAAAAATTAAGGAAAATAAAGGGAGAGAATCCATTTTCCAATGTATGATAATATTATCAAATAACATTTTTTTTATCTTTTGGATAAATCCAGACTTACCTGCTAGTTGTGGGACTTGGAGGAGACTTTTGACTGAAAATCTAGCTTGTACATATCTTAAGTATCTCTTAATCCCAGCTTCCAGTCTTTCGTCTTCCATGAATCTTTGCAACAACACATGAAACTTTTGGAACTCTCTTGCCACATTGTGGTATGAAACACCACTTTGACAGCCAGAGCTTGAAACAATGAGATGTTCGACTTTTCTGTAATGATACACTAGAGCTTCCCATGACAAGCATGTCTGACCAACATACACAACCTCAAAATCACTTCTTATGCTTCTTAATAGCCTCCTGTTGGCAGCTTCGGTGCTACCTGACACGTATGGGATAGAGAAATTCGCCAACTCCATGTTCTTCAATGAACTGGCAGCAGTTCCCATTTGCCTTTCTAGGATTGCACCTGCGATGAATAAAAAGAACGTTCTCGTTTGATGTGTCAAGAAGCTTAATCTATTGCAGGGAAGAGCTCACTCTAAAAAGTTCATAACACGTAATATATTAATACTATTAAATTTTTTTTCTTATCTTTGATAACTTACTTAACCAATATGTCCTCTCACAATTGAGGAGGTCGAACCATCCCATTCGCGCTATGTAATCTTGATAAAACCGATCCGGGTATACCGGCTTCAGTCCCTCATCAGCTACTTCCCTGGATTGGAGAGGTAAATTGGAACTACTACAAGCCGAAGATGGTGAGAGCTCAACTTCATCCATTTCCAGTTCATGTCCTAGAAGTAAAGATGAACTGGAGTCACAAACCGAAGACAAATGCTCATTCGATTCCACTTGGGGATTGGAAAGGCTTGAACTGCTGAGTGAATAAGGCAAATAATCTTCATTCGCTTCCTCTGGCAGGACACCCAAATTAGGGTTATCAAGGGAGGAAACGTATTCTCTCATCCAGTTTTCATGGATATGTTTGGAAGTTACAGAACTGCGTGATGATAAATCAAAAAATCTATACGGGCTTGCCGGCGTATCAGCATTACTATTATCGACATTACTTTCTGATTCCTCCATCTCTTCTTCCCAATCCTTGAAATCTTCTTCTTCTTCTTCTTCCTTTTCTTCTACATCAAAATATTCATGAATATCTACAGTCTCCATGGAAAATGCCGTTTGCTGCTCACAAGTTACGATTTCTGGACCCAAATCAGTACAGCACGAACTGACCTGATTATGAACAGTATTACAACTCTCAGTGATTTCAATGCACTGATCAAACTCCTCACGATTATGTATGGAATTGTTGCTGACTCTAATGGCGGATAAAACATAGAGAACAGCACGTATAATTACTCGAAAGAGAGAGAAAATAAAAATCACAACAGCTGACGACCATTTGATCAGGATTTTAAGCCAGACAAAGATCTGGCATGGGATTAGAGTAAGTGGGTGGATATAGAAGCGTAGAAAAGACCACTTCCAAAACCCATCAGGGATTACAAAAAACTCAATAATGAACCAACAAGAAGACAGAAAACCCATTAATCTTATAAAATCATTCTATTTCAAGGCTATTGGTTTCAGGTGGTGAGATGAGATTCACAGGTTTGGTTAGAGTAGGTGTGCTTAAAATGAAGATAGAAGAGAAAGGGTTGATGAAACAAGACAGCCTAACTATAATAAATAAACCTATATATGAATTGTCTTTGATGTTAATGTAATAGGGGCTAGTTAAGTTTTGTCATATTGATGCATTGAATTATTAGTATTCACTCTCTTTCTAGGAAGGAAAAACATGTTCGTGCCACATGTTTTGACTGACTTCCTTTCAAATATTCTAACATTTTATTGCTTGTTTGCTTACTTGGATCTTATCTTAGTTTAGCTGACGGACGCAAATAGAAAACTAATGACACTTTGACCTATACCGGGACTAAATTATCTTGATGACCACGTTTCTCTGGTTACAGTTACGGGGGCTAAAGGAAAAAAAAATCCAATAACATTAATAGGTTACGTGGTTAAATGATAGTGTTTAATTTTTAAAAGATTATCATTTATATTTATACATATTAAAATTTTATTAATACTTATATATTATTCGTCCATCTACCTTATATTGATGGAAAATTTTCTCATTTTAAAGATGATAAGATAAATATACATGCTCGTTGGTAACAACTTGAAAAGGCTAGACCTCCATCTAATGCGAGATTTGACTAGCTTTATATTTTTACTACGCCAAGCTTGACTCTAACGCTTATAAATGAAAATTTTTTTTTTTCATCCTTTTTTTTCCCACTCTCCTTATCAAGTGTTTCTTTTTGGTTAAGCGAATGATTGAGCTTTAGAACTGTGAAAAGGAAAGAAAAATATAAAAAAGAAAATTACATAAATACCATTCTTAGGAAAATATTTCTAAAAATACGATAGTTAAAATCACTTTTGCAAGATGTGATTTTACTTAATTCAAGATAAAATCGTCTCAAATGGCGACTTCAATATGATCTGAGATGATTTCGACGATTTCAATATGAACTAAGACGATATCTTCCTAACTCAAGCAAAATCGCCCACAATTTCACCTAATTAAGATATGATTTCATCTTAAATCAAGTGAAATAATTTCAAACGTTGTATTTTTGGGAATATTTTCTCAAAAGCGGTATTTTTAAGATTTTTTTTTCCTTTTTCCCCTTTAAGACTAGCCAAATGATAATATGAATCCGATATTTGGCTAGTTCTAAATTTTAATAATTTAAATCGGAATAATTTAAGAAAAAAGGCATATAAATACATATATATATATATATATATATGATGGCATTTTAATGGTTTTTTATGTTTTTTTTTTTTCGGACCAATTGCATACAAACAACTTTAAGAGAGGGGGTAATCGAGCCCAATCTATTCTATTTGAGAATTAGTGTTCATACCATTAAACAAAGGATATTATCTTTTGCATTACAACCTAGCTCAAAGGATATGGTAACCTACCACATTTTCCAGCTAACAAGCAAGCACATGTAAGGCATTTTTAACGTTCGTAACACTAGAATTTTATACTTCACGCTTAAGTGATACATAAAAAGGAAAAGGGTTCCCTAAGGATTAGCTAAAATGTACACCGAATATCTAATAAATAAAATGCATTACCAAATGCAACAACAATATGATTTTGGTTCACATATGCGTATACATCCTGTTCACTTCGCTAGATAAATTAAGTATTTAACATAATAGAGCTATAATAAGTTATGAACGGAATAAGGTTATAATATTTATTTTATTGAGGGTATTTTGAGGAGGAAAAAGTCGATTTCAACATTGATGGCTATTTATTATTCAAAGTAATGACTAGTTATTTAAAATTTTTTGTAATAAGGATTTTTTATTAAATTACTATTATAAGCTATAGTGCAAGTAAAAGTCATAATGGCTCTTCTATAAAAAAATAAGAGTGGAACGAAATTACTATTATAGTGAAATGAGAAAGATGTTGGTATGTAGAGAGATATTTGGTAATAGGGATTTCGTGTAATTTAATACCATAGACTAATTCAATAGGCTGGGAATAGGGTCGAAAGGACTAGGCCCAATCTAAGATGTATTGAATTTAACTTAGTCAGCTCAAAATAGAAACTACTAGACTAGTATTTTTTGCTTTCAAACTTACTCGACCGTTTTGAGCGCAAAAAGTAGACTTGAAAAAGGTCCTAAGTCCACCTTGTTTTACCTTCATAGGCTTATCGAACGCTTAAATAAGCTTATGGGTTTATTTTACAAAAGAAATTTGCTTCTTCCTCTTTAAACCTTATAAGATTATGAAGGCTTAAGCTTAAGTCGAGGCTTCAACCTCAGTTGCTCATCATAAAAAATGATTTGATAATCATCATCAATAGCTCATTTAGTCCTTCCATTTTAACTTCATCCAACGATTAAGATCAAGACCCAAATTCTATATGTATGAGCCTCCTCCACTTCATTTGCATCATTCCAAATGTTGTCACTCTACCAGAATGACTCCCTAGAAAATTGAGTCAACTATCTTGTGAAGAAGGTATTAAGAATGTTTAAGAACATAGAATTTAATTCATTGTCATATGCACACATAAGACATTAAGCTTACTTTTCCTCCTTCCACACTTCTCTTTAAGATCATCCCTCCACGTGTCATCAAATCAAAACGTCTCTAAAATCGACTAGACTACTAACTGCATATGATCAATCAACTACAAGAAACCTAAATACATACTCTAATAGGAACTAGACGACTGGACCCTTGACCCATGTCTGAGCTCGAGGGTTAGAAAGTATGGTTAAGTGAATTCTTTCCTCGATACTCACCAGCGAAGAGTTCAAGCTACTGCAATCTATCAACCTAATGTGTTAGTTGAGTCGAACCCTCCTGCACAAATCGTTCGTCTCTAGTCGCTGACCTGAACTACACTTAAACATCAGCTTAGCTCATCCAACCATCAACTTAGTTAACCCAAACTCAAGCCTTACTGAAAGTATCCAAAGTGAATTCACCTTGGAATAATTGTTTGCTTGATTTGGCATGACTAACTTGCCACCCTTACTTGGCACCTTGATTCAATAGAAAACATATTAATCGTACATAATTGTCTTTTTTCTACCAAAAAGTCATCCAGCCTCCAAGAGCCACTTGTCTGAGCAAGTGCATGATAAAATCATCCATACAAGATACTCAGTTTGTTATATTTCCAATTATACCCTTATTATTCCTTATACATTACTTCTTTTAGATAATACCTTTTTGGTGTTTTCCATTTTAAGTAGGTCATCCTAATTTTGTAAGTATAAATACCCTTTATATATATAGCTACATTATATATATGATATCATCAATATACCAAATATTCATCCTATTGTGAACATTACTTGTTTACTCTTCTTACTTTTATCTTAATTCTTAAGTAAGGCTATGTGGCGAGTAATCTCACGGTATCATCTCATGTGTCATATCAAGCCGTGCCATGAGTCCTCGGAAGTTCCTTAATGCGTCCCATCATTAAAGCTGTTTGTAGGTTTGCTTACTTTATCTTTACTATTTTCGTACAATCTCATCACTTTATTTCAAGCTTTCAACAAGCTTGGACCCACCTTATGACCAGTTTTGTCTACTTTTAGTTTTAATACTTATCATCTTGGTATCAAAGCGTAGAGATTTCATTTAGATAAGTTGTGCTTGTGTTTTGTAAAGTAGTGTTTGTTGTAGCAGTATATCGAAGTCGTAAAGAGAATCATAGAAGTATTTGAGTAAGAAGTAGAGTATGATAGTTGTTCTTAAGTATACTCTATTTTACCCTATTTCAAACATCTAAAAACAAAGCAAGTTTCTGTATAGTAGTTATTCATCTATGTAATTACTGTATTTACAGGTTAACTGGACATCTATGTAGAGAGTGTACATGTTGTTTAGTTCAGAGGGATAATGTCAGTTGTATATAAGATTAGAAGTTTGAAACCAAATTTGTCAAAGAAAATAATAGACCCGAATGTTAATGATGGTATTGGGGATGACAATAGTAGTATTACCCACTATGGTTGACAATCCCAAGATACCCCCAAAGTATGGACGAGAGACTAAATAAGGTAGCTAAACTCTTGGTTAATTTAATTAGAGTTGTTCATGCAATGGCCTATCAACCTATTGAGGCCATGCAGAATTCCTCACAAGTTGCTTGACTTGCCAGAATTAGAACCCAGCTCGATAAGTTCAAGGTAGAGGAGTAAGCAAACGAGCATGACAAAAGATTAACTTAGGTGGTATGGATGATGTTGAAGAAGAAGAATACGAAAAAGAAGAGCAAGTTAGAGCACCCCAAGCTATCAACTATGTGAAGCTTTAGATTCCAAAGCTTTAGTGGTTTTATAAGTGTAGATGATTATTTGGATTGTAAGGAAAAGGTTAAATGAGCATTTAATTATGACCGGTATGAAGACTAAGAGAAGGTGAGAACTGCTGCTATTAAGTTTTCAAGATATGTCGACATATAGTGAAAGAACTTTTAGATCATGAGGAGATGAGAAAGATACTAAGAAGTAAGTACTTAGCCTAAGATGATAAGGATACTCAAAAATAAATTCATGTCGGACACATATTTACAAGATACTTTTGTTCGACTTCAAGAGTTGAGACAAGGAAGACGAATATTGACGAGTATGTTCAAGAGTTCTAAATACTCATGATTCACTATGAAGTAGAAAAGCCATCAACCTAAACAATATCTAGGTTCCTTACTAGATTAAGGAGAGATATTCAACACATTATGGAACTTCAATAGTTCACCACATTAGATGAGGCTATAAGGATAGCTTAATAAGTGGAGAGGAATAAAAGGAGCCAAGTGTCGACCAAACCCTAGAAGAGCTGACCTGGTCAGTCAAGTTGACTTGTTTAAGGAAGCTACCAAGTTTAACCCAATATCGAGTTAACTAAATGAACATATGTCAGGACTGAATAGAGGGGCTGAACTGATAGTAACACATTAACCAAAATACATTGGAAAGGGCAAAGATCTAAGGGGGAGATGAGCCAAATCAAGGGCTTTAAGTGCCAAAGGTTTAGGCATATGGCCGCTTAGTGTCTAAACCGAAGGACCGTAATCATTAAGGGAGATGTCCCGAAGATTCAAGTAGATAGCACAAATGAGGAACTAAAGGAGGAGAAGGAAGTGGAAGATGAGATTGATGTTAATGTCTACTTGATTGAGGAATATGTATTTGCAGAAGACCTAGATAAGTTAACTTTAATTGTTTGACATGCCATGAGCTCGGAATCCTCTATTGAAGAGGAATAGAGAGAGAACTTATTCCATATCACTTGTAACGTGAATGATCAGGTGTGATAAGAATCAGCCTCATAGACCTATTACTCATAGCTAAGCTATAGGACTCGAAGGACTCACTAGGAAAATACTAGCTCAAAGTCTACTCCTAAACGGAAATTTCTATCCCAACCTTTGTGTTTTCCTTTTCTGCCAACCTAATTACCGAGTCGTCACTTGTATTGGACCTATCGAACAAAACCAAACACTATCAAAGCTGATCTCTTAAGCCGACCACAAATGTCCAAACCCAACTTAAGTTAGGTACCATTCAACGAATGGTTGATCGAGATCTAACCTGATTTAAATCGGGTTGGCCTCTAACTGAAGATTCCCCCCCTTTAGTCCCCTTGTACCATATTTCTAACATCCAACCACTCATTGACACGTATCTTCTAACATGATATTCCAAAAGGATTCTTACTTTTTCCATACTAAATATTCTTTGTCTTTTTTACTCTTTTTACTATATATTATGTCACCTAATTGTAAGAAAACCCTTTTGTCTTTTCATACATGTAAAGTAGCCCTAATGGATGGGTATATAAACCTCCACGTAAATATACGAAGTCATATTCTTCAATATCAAATTTTAATTAAGTTTCCTTTGAGCAACCTTAGTGTTCTCATTACTCTTCAACTCTTATCTATTCCCTTTAATAAGGGGTAGCGGCAAGTGACCTTTCAATTTGGACCGGTGAGTCATATCCGGCGAATTGTAGGCCAATTAGGATTGATTAGTGCATCATATCCAATTGGTAGCTGCTCGGACTTTACTAACTTTCTTTTGTTTCTTTTATGCTTACTTCGTTGTGGTGTCTCCCATATATATGACCCCGGATACACACCAGCTTCACCGGTATTAGAGCACGGTTCCAAAAGGGAGTATGCGAAGTTACAGTGAAGTTTTGCTTCATGTTTGTTGTTCATAGCTGCTGTATCCCCTCTGTATCTACTTCAGTGTGTTAACATAGAGTAAGTTTGGTATGTAAACTGTGTAGTGAAGATTTTTGTATTAGTAAGTGTAGTTTCATTATTACTCTACTCTTATTCTGTTTTTCACTATCAAAGTAGAGCAAGTTCATTTTTAGTTCGAGTGATTATTAGCTATTCAAGTTGTTGTTGTGTTAGTCAAAGTTTCGAGTAGTACAATAGGATTGTTTTCTATGTAGTGTATTGTTAATTTGTTCGAGAAGCATTGTACTAAGTCAAATTTGAGTGTTAAGGTGTTATTGATGACCAGAGTAATGGTACTCAACTTAGTCGTGGTCATAATGGTAGTAACACCCCAAGGTTAGTTGATGACAAACTTAACAAACTTACTAACCTTGTTAAGGGTCTAATAACAGTAATGCAAGTTAATAGGCAACAACCTCAGGGTATGTCACTGCATAACCCACTTGAAAATATTCAAGAGAGAGGTTATAGCTAAGGTAGCTACGCTAATCACCTAATTAGACCGCAACAAGCTAGAGGAGTTGTAGACTGAGCTACTAGATGAAGACTAGAGTTAGAAGAGATTGATGCTGAGAAGTATGGAGGGGAAGAAGAGGTTGGTTATTATTAAGTACAAAAGTGAGGTCCCTAAGCTCTTTGAGGACTAGACAATGTCAATGTCTAAATCCCATCCTCTGGTAAAAGTAAAGATGCTGATGGATATTTAGAGTAGAAAGAGAAGGTAGAAAAAGTATTTGACTGTTACAAATATATAAAGTTATAAAGGTCCAACTTACTGCACTTGAGTTCTCTAGGCATACTACTATGTGGTAGAGAAATCTGAATATAACCAAAGTAAGGGACGGAAGACGAGGAATAAGGACTTGAGATAAGATGAAAAGATTGTTAAGGGTAAGTTTGTGCCCAAGACCTAATTATAAGATACATTTGCAAAGTTACAGGAACTTCGCCAAGGAGGCTGAACAGTTGGTGATTATGTAAGAGAGTTCTCAATGCTTATGAGTCGAGCCAAAGTGAAAGAACTAGGGGGGCATACAGTATCAAGGTTCATTTTTGGACTCAGATATAAGATTCGCAACATTGTAGAGGTATAGAGGTTCTACACTTTGGAAGAGGCAATTAAGATAGCGTAGAGGGTCAAAAAGTAGAAGAGAAGTACTTCAAGCTAACCTAAGTCAACATTCTCTCGAACCCCTATTATGTGCCAACCTATTCAAGCCATGTTGAGGAGGTTATATGGAGTTAAGGAAGGGAATGATTGACCTGATGATAGCCAAGCAAGTTAGCATAGCTAAGTAAGACAGCCAAGTTGAATTGAGGCTAAGCTAACCTTGAGAACATATGAGAGAGGACAGACCTCCGAATGGAAGACTAGTGAGGTGAAGTGCTTTAAATGTTTAGGCTTCAAACATATAGTTGCTGAATGTCTGAACCGACATGTCATGATACTCCGAAGAGATGTAATAGATAGCACCGACGAAAGCGAGACCAAGGAGGAAAAGGATGTTGGCAAAGCCGAAGAAGAAGAGAAGACCTGTATCTATTCCGACTAGGGAGAAGTGATGATCTTAGTCCTAAGATAAGTATTGAGTTACTTGCCAAACTCCGAAGAAGACCTGAAGGAAAATTTATTCATACAAAGTGTACTATCAAGAGACAATTGTGCATTATTATAGTGAGCGGAGGATGTTATACTAACATTGTTGTATAGTCCTTTGTGCAAAGTTTAAGTCTGTCGACCTCCAAGTATCCTCAACGTTACAAGCTACATTGGCTTCATGATAATGGTGCTTTACACGTGGCTAAACAAGTAACTGTATCATTCAGTATTGGGAATGTGTATAGAGATGTAGTTGTGTGTGATGTCGTCCTCATGGGATCCTCACATCTGTTGCTTGAAAGACCTTGGTTGTTCAATCGATGTATTACTTATGACAGATATAAGATCACTTATGCCTTTGTTAAGGATGGAAGGAAGATTGCATTGCAACTCATGACACTGACCTCAATAAATGAGACCCATAACCAATTCACCCAAGCTAGCAAGAAAAAAGCCTTAATGATGAGCCGAAAAGAGCTCCAAACTATTGAAAAGGATGAAGAGCCTATGTTTTTATTGATCAAAAGATCATTAGAGATGAGAGATTTAGATGATGTTCCTGATGAGATCCAAAACCTGCTAAATGAGTTTTTCAACCTGTTTCTTGAGGAATTGCCTAAAGCATTGCCTCTAGTCCAAGGTATAGAGTACTATATTGATCTATAACCAAGCACCGCCCTACTAAACCAACCTGCATATAAGATGAACCTATTGCCTAAAGGATTACCTCTAATCTGAGGTATAGAGCACTGTATTGATCTACAATTAGGCATCACCCTACCAAACCAATCTGCATATAAGATGAACCTAGAGCAAGCTACTGAAATGAAACAATAGATGGATGAGCTCATAAGGTGAGAATATGTGAGAGAGAGCATGAAAACTTGTGTTATACTATCTTTGCTCGCCCAAAAGAAAGATGGTTCATGGCGCATGTGCATCGACATCAAGCCATTAATCGAATCACTATCAAGAATATGTACACAATACCGAGACTTGATGACATTTTGGATGAGCTCCATGGCGTAAAAATGTTATCAAATATTGATCTATGAAGTGGTTACCATTAAATTCATATGGGATAGGGTAAGGAATGGAAGACTGCCTTCAAAACTAGCATGGTCTCTACAAATAATTAGATATGCCATTTAGACTTACTAATGCACCAAGCACATTCATGAGGTTAATGAACCAAGTTATGCGCCCTCTGATCGAGGGATGTGTGGTCGTATACTTCGATGATATATTGGTATATAATATCGACCTGAACAACTATGTTCAATACCTTCGAGCAATATTTGACATTTTGTGATCTAAGCAGTTATATGGAAATTTGAAGAAATGTATGTTTTGCCAAGATGAAGTGGTTTTTCTTAGGTTTGTAGTGTTAGGGGAAGGAATTTGAACAGATGAAGAGAAGATCTAAGCTGTTCTAGAGTGGTTGACATCAAAAAATGTCACTAAAGTTTAAAGTTTTCATAGCCTAGATTTTTTCTATATGCGATTTATCAAAAACTTCAGTACCATAACTACCCCCTTAATCAAGCTAAAAAAGAAAAGTGAAGAGTTCAAGTGGAATGACTGAGTTGAACAGAGCTTCAATGAGATCAAGGAGAAGCTTACTATTGCCCATGTCTTTTCATTACCAAATCTTGATAAACCATTTGAGCTAGAATGCAATGCGTCAAGCATCAGAATTAGTATCGTCCTGATGCAAGAACAACGACCCCATTACCTATTACAGTGAGACACTTAATGGTGCTACCCTGAACTACTCTATGTATGAGAAAGAGTTGTACTCTATTTTTCAAGCCCTTATTGTTTAACAACACTATTTACTGCCACAAGAGTTTGTTATTTACATAGATTATGAGTCTCTAAAATATCTTGGGAGTCAAAACAAACTCTCAAAGACATAAGCCAAGTGACTACAGAAGGGTTTTCATATGTAATCCGACACAAGAAGGGAAGTGCAAATGCAGTCATCAATGCTATGTCACGACAGCCAACCTTGCTAACCACTTTGTACACAAAACTACTAAGATTCTCACTTATCTCCAAACAATATGCTAGTGACCCTCATTTTGGTCTAACTGTTGAGCAGTACCGTGAAGGAGTAGTTGTTGGAGGATATTATCTTAAGGGAGGCTATCTACTTAAGGACCAAAGCCCGTTTATACCAAATTGTTCAACATGTGAGCTATTGATTAGGGAAGCTCATAATGGTAGATTATCTAATCACTTCGAAGAGACCAAGATAGTCAATCTGTTGAAGGAGAACTCTTACTCAAAGTTGTCATAGGAAAGAACTAGAGGGACTGGGATATATGTCTACCAGTTGTGGAATTCACATATAACCGAACTGTCCACAGTATTGTTAGAAAGACTTCATTAGAAGTCAGCTATGGTCTTAATCCTATTATCCCCCCAAATATGATCAATACCTCTACAACAGCTGGAGAGTCAATCCGAAGTTGACCAAGCTCAAGAATTGTAAGAGCTATGCCAATTTGTAATTAGGAAGATCGCTAAGTTCAATCAGAGACAATTAGAGATTGGTAGCCTAAGCTATTTCTTTCCAGCCAGGAGACTTAGTATGGAAATACCTCAACCGAGATCGAGTTACCTAATGACTACGATGTTTCTTCTACCTTCAATGTGTCCGATCTGATTCTACACCAACCAAAAGAAAGCCCCTCAAATGCCCAAGAAGAATAACCAGAGACCACTTTGGATTTGAGGATAAATCGTTCCAACCCTTAGGCAGATGATAGGAATTAGCCTCATGGACCGATCACTCGTAAGAGCTAGAGGACTCTAAAAACTCACTTAAAGAATATTAGCTCGAAGTCTACTCGGAGACGAAAATTCCTATCTTGACCTTTGTGTTTCCCTTTTCTACCAACTTGATTACCGAGCTATCACCTACACTAGGCTTGTCGAACAAAACCCAAGACTATTTGAGCCAATCTCCCAAGTCGACCATAAATGTCTAACCCCAGATTGAAGATTCTCTCTCTCTAATCCCTTTGTACCATATTTCTAACATCCAGCCACTAATTGACGAAGCTCTAACTTGATCTAAATCAGGTCAGCCCTTGATTAAAGATTCTCTATCTCTCATTCCCTTGTACCATATTTCTGACATCCAGCCACTAATTGATACATGTCTTCTGGCACAATATTCCAAAAGGATTCTTACTTTTTTCGTACTGAATATTATTTGTCTCTTTTCCTCTTTTTACTATATATTATATAACCTAATTGCAAGAATACTTTTTTATTTTTTCATACATGTAAAGTAACCCTAATAAATAAGTATATAAACCTCCACATAAATACACGAAGTCATACTCTTCAATATCAAAATTTAATTAAGTTTCCTTTGAGTACCCTAATGTTCTCATTACTCTTCAACTCTTATCTATTCCCTTTAGTAAGGAGGATGACAAATGACCCTTCAATTTGGATCGATGAGTCATATCCAGCTGATTGTAGGTCAAATAGGATCAATTGGTGTATCATATCTAGTTGGTAGCTATTCAGAATTTACTAGCTTTCTTTTGTTTATTTTCTACTCACTTTGTTATGGTGTCTCTCTGTGTCTACGACCTTAAAAACACATCAACGTGTGCGCATTTATAATAAATAGTAGGAGTTGTACCAATGTAGTGTTTGCTAACTTAATCAAGAAGCTAAAATTGCCTACTAACACACATCTGAAGCTGTACAAGTTACATTAGCTAAGTAAGAAAAGAGCACTACATATCACTCAACAAGTATGGCTGCCAATGTAAGCCCTAAATGTAAGCTTTATAACTATATGATCAGATTTAGTACATAAAGTTTAGAGTAATCAGCTAAAGAATTTAATCAAGCTTAAATTATAAAACAAAGTTAGAAATATTAATAAAGGTGATTCTGTAAGTTTAAATTTAAGAAAATAAGTAATAAAATGATGGAATATAAAATTTTCAAATTTTAAATATATTATCCATTATTTATCAGAAACACATAAAATACATTATGATAACTAACAAATCGCTACAAATAAATTATATGTACACTAAAAATCATAAAATAACATAAATGTTTAGAAGTATTTATTTGTACTCCATATGTAATTATATGTAGATAAAAATATACGAAATTACCTAAAATGCCTGAAAATTACTAAATAATTAAAGAAAATTATAAAAAATAAAGAAAAAATCAGAAAAAATCAAAGGAGTAGGGAACAATCCAGATTTGGGCCGTAGCAGGTCAGGGATTAAGAAAAAAATTTGGACCAATTAAATTCACACGCTTGAAAAAGTAAAAAGGAAGTAGATATGGCAACTATTTTGTCTAATTAATGCACCCCTTTATAGCTTTATAAATCGCCAAAAAATTAAAAAATCTCATTTGGGATGTTTGAAATTGTAGAAAATTAAAGAGAGTAAAAAAAAAAAAAAGGAAAATTAGGGTTTTCAAAAAAATTACAAAAATCTATGCAATTAGGAAAATTAAACAAAACCAACGAATCACTACCACCTGGAACCAAATTACCACCACCACCATACCCCAAACCGATTGCTTGGACCAGCGGACCAACCCTAGACCAACGCTGGTGGGCAAAAGCTTAAGAAACCGGTAAGTTTAATTTTCCAACCGATTTTACAAAAATTTTTAAAACCATTAATTATATCTAGAAAATTATGAATTTTAATATTCTAATATTTTATTATATGTAGATTTAGAACAAAATAGTGATTAAATTTAATTACATCTGTAAATATAGGGTGCTTAAGAAACCAAGCATGTTTCGATTTAGAATTAAATAAGTTTAGGAATGTAGTTTTGAGCTTGAAAGTTTTCTTTAGACTACTTAAGTGATATATAACAGTGATATGAATCCATTTTCTTTAAATTAATTTTTGAAATTTTTAAGTAATTTTTAACCCCCTAAGATGACAGATAAAATGAGTACTTTTAGACTAATTAAGTATTTAAATAACTAATTAATGATTTAGAAGGTAATTAGATGTTTAGAGATATTAATCTTTGATGTGGTAACATAATCATAGTAGTTGGAATATTAAATGCAATTATCATGGGAATTATGTAATAAATATAGGTTATTTGATAATATGTGCAATTAGACATTATGGTAAATATAAAATATTGGGTTAAATTGTACAATATAATTAAAAATATTAATACGTATTAAATCTGGCATAAAATTTAATTTAGGTAATTATATAAAAAATATAAAATTTTCTTACATTAGGAGTAAATTTTGTACATTAATGAGGATTAGAGCATACTGAGTGGGTTAGAATGTTAAATTAAGACTAAGCGTGAGATTTAGGATACTTGAACTTGGTGTGATTAATTTCACATTAAGATTCAAAGTGTATTTTAGGATTTACTCGTAGTTGGAACAGATTTAGAACCCAAATCGGAATCATATTTAGAAATTGAACCCAAAACTAACTTAGAATGAATTGGTAGTAAATAATATGTATATATGATAAGTTGAGTTAAATCATAAACCTAGAATATATATTATCAAGATATAAATACTAAAAAAACGTATTTACATTATAGGACACGCAAAGATGAGTCAACCTGCAACTAGTTAAGTGAGCATCCAAGGATTCCAAGTAAGTTGAGTTTAATACTTCATGATATTTTGGAGTACTTTTTTAGAGTACTCAGAGGCTTAAGATTGTGTAATTGTAAGTAGTTTTATGTATGTGCCTGCATATCAGATTTCGTGCTAAAATCTGTGTTGTGTTTAATGACTATTATGATTAGATTGGTGTGTATGACACCTCATTTTTGTCATCTTTCATTTTCATTTTATTGAGCCAAGTTGAGAAATAAATAAAAATAAGCAAAACAAAAAAAAAATAATAAAATAATAAAAAAAAAAACGAAAATTAAAAAGATAAAAAAATAAAAAAGTATCAAGTCAAATCGTATCGAGTCGAGTCGTATCGTATCGAGTCACGTTGTGTTGTATCAAGTCAAATCGTATCATATCGAGTTAGATTATATTGAGGAGAGTCGTATTGAGTTAAATCGTGTTAAGCTTTTTAGTGTCAAATCGGATAAAGATATGTGTAGACACATAATTTTTGCTCTTTTTTAATTTTTCGTTAGTTAAGTCAGGTTAATAAATAAAAAATAATAATGAAAAAACAAAATATATATGAACGTTAAATTAAAAAAACTAAAATTAAAAGAAAAATGAAAAAAAATAAAAAAGAGAGTCATATCAAGTTGTGTTGTATCGAATTAAATCGTTTCAAGTCAAGTCGTAACGTATCGAATCAAATCATAACGTATCGAATTGAATCATGATGAGTCAAGTCCGGTCGTATCGTATCGAGTCAAGTTGTGTCGAGGTAAGTCACATTGGATCATCTAAGATCAAATTGGATAATTGTGTTTAATTAATTTAATAAATCATTAAGTTATTTAAGAATTGAGTTTTATTAATAATTTTGGTCCTATCCAATATAAAATATATTTTTTATCTAAATTATATTAGGGAAAAATAAACTTAGGATTTATTAAATAAGTTGTTGGGTTATATTTAATTGGATCAGAACGGGTTTTGAAAAATAGAAATCCCAAATTAAGTAAAGTTTCAAGAAGTTAGTTTAAATTGTCAAAGAATCGTAATCATATCTTCCATATCTTTGATACAGACGATACAATTGCAAGTTTATAAATAGCAAGCCGGTACGTAACGTAGAAAAAGTTTTTTTGAAGTTACAAATTCACTTGCACAATCAATCCCCAATCCACCGAAACCAACGAAATTCAATTCCTAAATTGCGAAGTCCTGAAATCCAAAATCAATTGCGAAGCCGCTCAGACGAAATGACGCTGATTTCCAATTCCGAAATCAGTTTCCAATTCTGAAAGTTGACGTTCAATTCTAAAATCCAATTACAAAAGTTGACATCGAAATTCCAATCCTCTAAAGTCCGAAGCTCCATCACAATTCCAATGCATCGCCAAATCTCTAACAATCTCCTCGACGACTTCAAACCAAAGTTCATACTACAATTCATAGCACTCGCCATCAATTTCAAGTCCTACAGCTGACGACCAACTCTGACCAAATCCACGTGTTACGGACCTCTCGAAGTGGGTCATTCTTAGGAGGTTCCTAAAACCCAAAGACGAAAGCCCAAGCCCACTAAAAGCTTCTAGATGATAAAAAGTTCTAGAATGTTCTAGAGAAGTCCAGAATATTGTATAGTAGTTGGGAATCAATTGTAACCATTAGATTGAATTGGTCTTGACCATTAGATTGTAAAGGCTTTCTGTATATATAGGGGTATTCCCCTCAGATGTAAGACACAAGTTATTTGAGTGAATACAGTATACTATCAGAGTTTCTCTCTCTAACATTGTGAGTGTGTTATAGGTTGACTTAGCCTTATTTAGTGAGGTCAGGAACGCTAAGTGCCGCACGGGGTCAAGCAACGGAATCCGCCCGTGACAAGTGGTATCAAAGCCTGAAAAAGGAATTGCTTACGAAGAAGATGTCATGTGGAGGAGACAACAACGCTTCAATGATCGATGAGTTGGCTGACCATGACGATTGTCGTGTTACCAGGCAAAGGGCTAGGTCTCGGGACTTATTGAACTCTCTCCTTAATAGGATGGATAAGGCAGAGTTGAGCATTGCTGAGGCCAAGGAACAATTTGATGAGTCTCAAGGTAGTCTTGAGGAAATGGAGGAAGAACTCCGAGGTAAATTGCAAGGAGTACTGAATCGGGCTGTAGAAGTGCTTAGGCAGCATGGAAATGTTATTGGAGAGAAGGGAGATGCTCTCCAAGCCCGACTTACGGCCTTAGAAACTAAGGAAGAAGCTTATGAAGCTAAGATTGATACAGTGGTAGTGGCCATGCGTCAAGAGATTGAAGATCTCAAGACGCAATTGGCGGCTTGCCGAATCGCCGTTGCAAATGGAATGACCCTCCAGACCGGCCATAGGGTCGATATTCCAAAACTAGAGCACTTTAGCGGGATGCGATCTGCTCGAAAAGTAGATAACTTCTTATGGGGAGTGGAACAATACTTTAATGCTGTGGAAATCTTAGATGATGCTGGAAAGGTACGTACTGCTTCCATGTATCTGAAAGACTCAGCCATGGTATGGTGGCGCAAGAAGGCGACTGATATCAACACCTGGGATAGCTTTGTATAAGAGTTGAAGGGTCAATTCTCCCCCCAAAATGATGCTAAGGAAGCAAAGGTGAAATTGCGTCACCTAACCCATAAGTGTGACATAAAGCAATATGTAAGGGAATTTTCAGAGTTGATATTGGAGATCTCAGACCTCAACCAAGAAGATGCTTTAGTGATGTTTGTGGATGGCTTAAAGCCCTGGGATAAATTAGAATTGGAGCGAAGGGGAGTCGAAGACATTTCCAAGGCTATAGCAGTTGCTGAAGGCCTAATGGAATTTTGGAAGACTGATCCTAAGACCATAGGGGGAAGATGGAAAGGGGGAGTTAAAAGGGAAAAGAGTGGGAGTTCTTCCAAAGGAAAAACCAAAGCAGAAGAAAGAGATAACAATCAAGGAAGAACTCGTGAAGGGAGAGATGGGGAAAGATGGAAACCCCGTGAATTGAAATGTTATTTCTGTAATGGACCCCATTATGCCAGGGAGTGTCCAAAGAAAGAGAGATTGGTAGCATTAGTAGCAGGTGAAAGCTCAGATGATGGGGATGAGGCCCAGTTAGGGTCAGTTCGTCTACTCAGTGCTATGAAGTCTCAAGTCAATGAAAGAAAAGGATTGATGTATACCGAAGTATCGGTAGCAGGTAAGAAACTTAATGCCCTCGTAGATACAAGAGCATCTCATCTCTTTATTTCTGATATGGTAGCAAAGGAGTTGGGGCTAAAAGTGGAGGAGACCAAAACATGGCTCAAAACAATTAACTCAAAAGAAGCTCCCACTATTGGAGTAGCCAGGGGGATAGAGCTCCATATTGGGGGTTGGCAGGGAAAGAAGACAATTGAAGGAGTGTCAATGGATGATTTTGAGTTTGTGATCGGGATAGATTTCTTAGATCGCATTGATGCACTTATCGTACCACGAGTTAACTGCATTTGTGTACTTGATCACAACTCGCAATGCTTGATGCCTGATGCCTGTAGTAAGAAAGCTAGGCTAAGCCACCAAATTCCAATTGGCTATGCAATTGGAAAAGGGACTCAAGAAGAATGAAGTCACTTACTTGGCTGCCTTAAAAGTTAGGGAAGAGACTAGTGGTCAAGGAAGTGTTCCACCTCAAGTGGGGGAAATATTGGGAGAATTTAAAGATATAATGCCACCAATGTTGCCTAAGTTACCACCAAGAAGGAAAGTAGACCATGTGATAGAATTGGAACCCAGAGCTAGGCCGCCCGCCGCCGTCCCATATAGGATGTCACCTCCAGAATTAGAAGAATTGAGGTGACAATTGAAGGAATTACTAGAAGCAGGTTTCATTAGGCCTTCAAAGGCACCTTTTGGAGCTCCCGTACTTTTTCAGAAGAAATAGGATGGATCACTCCGAATGTGTATTGATTATCGAGCCTTAAATAAGGTCACGATAAAGAATAAGTATCCCATTCCATTGGTATCGGATCTATTCGACAGGTTGGGAGAAGCTAGATACTTCTCCAAATTGGATTTACGCTCGGGATATCACCAAGTGAGGATTGCAGAAGGAGATGAACCCAAGACCACTTGTGTTACAAGGTATGGTGCTTTTGAATTCCTAGTCATGCCGTTTGGCCTTACCAATGCCCCGGCTACTTTCTGCACACTTATGAATCGTGTTTTAGCGCCCTTTCTTGATCAATTTGTAGTAGTGTACTTAGATGACATTATGATTTATAGTAAGACGTTGGAGGAACATATAGAGCACCTTCGCTCAGTATTCTTAGCTTTAAAGAGGAATGATCTGTATGTGAAAATAGAGAAATATACCTTTGCACAAGAAGAGGTGACATTCCTTGGTCACATAGTGGGGAGAGGAAAGATTAGAATGGATGAAGGAAAGGTGCGGGCCATTTGGGATTGGAAGGAACCCACCAAGCCTACTGAGCTGAGATCCTTCCTTGGCTTAGTAAATTACTATAGAAAATTCATTAAGGGCTATTCGAAGATAGCAAGCCCATTGACGGACTTACTAAAAAAGGATACCCCTTGGGTTTGGAGTACAGAGAGACAACGGGCACTCGAGACCTTGAAAATGGCAATCACGAAGGAGCCGGTCCTTCTCCTTCCCAACTTCAGCAAACCCTTTGAGGTATTTACTGATGCTAGTGATTCTGCTATTGGAGGGGTTTTAATGCAGGAAGGACACCCTGTAGCATTTGAGAGCCAAAAGTTGAACGACACAGAGAAGCGATATCCAGTGCATGAAAAGGAGATGATGGCGATAGTACACTATCTTCGAGTATGGAGGCACTACTTATTAGGGAGGAAGTTTGTGGTCAAGACTAACAATATGGCCACCAGCTATTTTCAGACTCAAAAGAAGCTCTCGCCCAAGCAAGCCCGATGGTAGGTTTTTCTGGCAGAATTTGATTTCGAGCTTGAACATAAGTCAGGTAAGACTAATGTTGTAGCGGATGCTTTGAGCCGAAGGGTTGAGTTAGCAGCCATCAGCAAACCTGAAAGCAACCTCATTGATAGAATCCAAGAGGGGATGGAGAGTGATAAGCAAGCTAAAGCTCTATGGATTCAATGTTAAGAAAGGAAGACAAGGAGATTTTGGCAAGAGAATGGACTAATATATACAAAGGGACAACGAATTTATGTGCCCTATTCCTTGAATCTGAGAAGGGAGATACTTAAGGAGTGTCATGATTCTAAATGGGCAGGTCATCCAGGAATGCACCGTACCCAAGCATTAGTGGAAGAAAAGTATTTTTGGCCACACATGAGGGAAGATATTGAAAGCTATGTCCGAACTTGTCTCGTGTGCCAACAAGACAAAGTTGAACACAAGGCAACTCCGGGACTACTAGAGCCTCTTCCCATTCCTGAACGGCCATGGGAAAGTGTTTCCATGGACTTCATTGTAAGCTTACCCCGATCGGAAGGGTATGGTACAATTATGGTTGTGGTAGACAGGTTCTCAAAATACGCGACTTTTGTCGCAGCAATAAAGGAGTGCCCAATAGATGAAGCTGCTCGGTTGTTCTTGAAACATATAGTAAGGTATTGGGGCTTACCCAGAAACATTGTGAGTGATCGAGATGGGCAATTTACAGGGAGATTTTGGACAGAGCTATTCAAACTTCTGGGATCTGAGTTGAACTTTTCAACTAGTTTGCATCCCCAGACGGATGGTCAGACGGAGCGAGTAAATGCCTTAGTGAAGTTATACCTAAGGCATTTTGTAGGGGCTAACCAACATAATTGGACTAAGTTGTTAAATGTGGCACAGTTTTCGTTTAACCTACAGAAGAGTGAGTCCATTGGACAGAGTCCTTTCGAGATTGTCTCGGGAAGGCAACCCTTAACTCCTCATACAGTGGCAATAAGATATACGGGGTCCAGCCCTCCCGCATATAAATTTGCAAGGGAATGGCAGGAAAATCATGACTTAGCTCGGACATACTTAAACCGAGCTATCAAGAGAATGAAGAAGATTGCAGACAAGAAGCGGAGGCCGATGGAATACCAGGTAGGTGACCAAGTGCTTGTTAAGTTACATTTGATACAACGTACGAAGAGACAACTACATAAAGGTCTAATGAGGCGATTCGAGGGTCCATTCCCAATTGTGAAACGAGTGGGGCAAGTATCTTACAAATTGGAACTTCCACCTAAACTGAAATTCCACCCGGTTTTCCACGTGAGCATGCTAAAACCATTCCACAAAGATGAGGAAGACCCTATAAGAGCTATATCACAAAGGGCCCTAATAGGAGTACGAGATTCATTTGATAAGGAAGTGAAAGGGATCATAGCTGATAGACATGTGAAAAGACGTGGACAAACTCTCAGACATGAGTATATGGTAATGTGGAAGGGAAGACCAGAGAGTGAGGCCAGTTGGGAACCAACCGAAGCTCTGTGGCAATTTAAAGACAAGATTCGACAGTTCCATGATGAAGGAGCGACGAAGGCGTCGCCAGATTGAGCGGGGGAGAATGTTTGCACCTCTCGAAGTGGGCCATTCTTAGGAGGTTCCTAAAGCCTAAGCCCACTAAAAGCTTCTAGATGATAAAAAGTTCTAGAAGGTTCTAGAGAAGTCCAGAATATTGTATAGTAGTTGGTGAAGGTAAGTGAATGTAGTAGTTGGGAATCAATTGTAACCATTAGATCGAATTTATCTTGACCATTAGATTGTAAAGGCTTTCTGTATATATAGGGGTATTCCTCTCAGATGTAAGACATAAGTTATTTGAGTGAATACAGTATACTATCAGAGTTTCTCTCTCTACTTTCTCTCTCTAACATTGTGAGTGTGTTACAGGCTGACTTAGCCTTCCTTAGTGAAGTCAGGAACGCTAAGTGCCGCACGGGGTCAAGCGACGGAATCCGCCCGTAACACACGTACATCCAACGAGCCCATACTCTAACACCAAACCATGTCCAACGCTCTAACATCCAATTCCGACTTGACATATCAATCCGTCCCTTACTGCTTTTGAATGCAAGCTGAAATTCAAAAACCAAACGTCAAGTCGAAAGCCGATATTCAAATACCAACGTTAAGCCAGAGTCCAAAACCCACACCAAGCAGATCAAATCCAACGTCAAGCAGATCAAATCATAAGCCTCTAACCGAAGTCTACATCCTCAATCCAGCAAAGCACATGCAATTCGATCAATATGACACATATCCTTAATCCAACAATTCCAAACAACAAAACGCCCAAACACGATCCGATCCCAATCCCCATCCCACACACAATCAGATCACACATGACATATAGGTAAAATTATTTTATTTTATTTATTTTATTATTCTTAGTTATATTATTTTAATAACCTATATTTTGTTTTAGTATGGTTTTTTTATTATTATAATGCACAATATTTTTTAGATAATTCCAATGAAATTTAGTTAAATTAAGTTTTTAGTAAAATCGAGTTTTTTTTTTTAAAAAAAAAATGTATCTTTAACGTATTTTACAGTTGAGATTTAAAAGAAAAAAGATGCATATTAAGATACATATCATGCGGTTAAGATTTGGAAAATGTACATATTAAGATACGTATTTTGCGATTAGGATTCAAAAAAGATATGTATCAAAGTATGTATTTAGTAATTAAGATTCAGAAAAGATACGTATCAAGATACATAACATATCTTATAGTTTAAATTTAAAAAAGATATTTTTTACACATAGTGATTTTAAAAATAAAAAATCTTAATCGGGATTTTCAAAAAGATTTAATCAGTTAAGATTTCTTTAATTCGGAAAAAATAGATTTCTTAGGTTTTCTTTTTTTTTTTTTTGAAGAAATAATAAATTGATGAAGAACCGTTAACTTGGCTTAGTTTTTAAAATAAAAAAAAATCCACCCACTAAAAGTTTTATAAAAACAGAACTATAATCGATTTGATCCCAACTAGATAATACATAGGCACCTTTGGAGCAACTACGTAAAAAATAATTTTTTTCCTTTTTTCTTAGAAATTCGTAATAAAAAATCACTTTAAGCATCTTTTGTATATTTAAGTATATTTTTTTAGTATATTTAGGAAATTATAAAAAATAAAATCCCATCAATTTTTCTAGTTTAATTTTCGAAAAATTATTTTCTTAGAAAATCCGTAAATCAATAGCCAAATTAAAATTTTCCCACCCGAAAACCATAATTTCATTTTTACTAGTTGAATTGATTGGCAACTCCAATTTTAAAATTTTTTTTTAAGAAAAGTATTTCCTTAATTTAATATCAAGAAACTTATATTAAGCGGGCTAAATTTAATATAGGTTAAATTAAAGAAACCAAAATAAGGCTCAACAATATATGATTAATTTAATAAATTCTTAAGTCGTTGGAAAATTGAGCTTTATTAAAATAGTTTTAGCCTAGTCCAATTTAAAGAAGATTTTTATCTAATAGACTTAGAATTTGTTAGATGAGTTGTTACGTTAAATCAACTTGGATCGAATTGGGCTCAATAAATAGAGAGCTTAAATAGGGTTTCTAAAAACTAGGTCAAATCTTTAAAAAATCGTAATTGTATCTTTTATATCTTGGTTTGAGTAAAATCGGATCTATATTTAAAACAATACAAAAGATTTAATTTTGGGGATTATAAATTGGTAGGTGACGTTAATAACGGTTTTTTTTGTTTTCAATTACACAATTCCATAATCTTAACGAATAATAAACACAATTCACTTACATGCCCCTGATTTCGTGAAACCAACATCTATGATCCAACAAACCAAGTAGTACATTGAACAACCAGTCACAATAGAACACATCCCCTTCACCCCATCGAAGTTTATCCTACATACAAAGAACAAATGCATGCTAAAGCCCTCTGACAGAACACAATTCACTGTTAACACTTACTGATCCTGATGTCCAATCACAAACACCTTACCGTCCCATAATCTCAATCCTCGTCACCTGACATTAATCACCTTAATCCTTGCTGCTCAACATCAATCTGACCACAATCCTCAATTCGATCGACCTTCTTTAACCTAAGCGCTCATCAATTGACAAAACACTGGCCAAAGTCTAACAATCTACGCACACAGTCCTCAACACATAAGTCTGACACACACATATGTCAAACAAGCCCGCAACTGCACTGACGTCCAGCTCACTCAAATTCTACAATCCAAATCCAACGTCCCTCCAAATTCTAGATCAAATCCAATGTCAAAGTCCAGATCAAATCCAACATCCAAATCTGAAGTCCAGAAATCCAAATTTCCAAAGCCTGACCATCTAGCGAATCAAATGAAACCAATGTCAATCCAATTTTTCGAACCAACGTCTACATCCAACGCTGACCAACGGACACCCTCAAATCCAACGCTTATGTAACTCCTTCATGTCACTTGACATACGAAAGCCAACTTCTCTTCACAAAATTTTGATCTACTTCTCGATCACGACACACAATTAAGTGAGATCCGGTTCGGTAAAAATTATTATTTAATTGATTTATTTTATTAGTTAGTTTTATCGTTTTTTTTTTTTACTAATTTATTTTTTGTAAGTATAAGTCTATTATTATTTTCATATTGCATCTTTGGTTTTTTAGATAATCTTAATTTTCCATAAAATTTAGTTAATTGAAAATTTGCATTTTTTTTAATGAAATCGTGTTTTTTTTTTAAATACTTATCTTGTTGTTAAGATAAGTATCTTGTGATTGAGATACATATTTAGTAGTTAAAATTTAGAAAAGAAACGTATGAAATATGTATTTAGAACGTATCTTAGTGGATCTTATAGTTATGATTTAGAAAAAATATTTTTGACACATACTGGTTTTAAAAATAAAAATAAAAAAACTTAACTAGGATTTTAAAAAATATTTAGTTAGTTAAGGTTTTCTTTAATTAGGAAAAATTAAATTTCTTCAATTTTTTTTAAATAATAAATTTATAAATAAACGTAAACCTAACTCGATTTTCGAAATAAAAATAATCCATTCACTAAATATTTTATAAAAAGAGAATTATGGCCGGTTTAATCCTAACTAGCGACTACGTAGACACCTTCGAGCCAATAGTATAAAAAATAAAAATAAAAATAAAAAAAATTCCCTTTTTCTTAGAAATTCATAACAAAAAATTCACTTCAGTTATCTTTTGTATATTTAAGTATTTTTTTAGTATTTCTTTTTAGGAAATTATAAAAATAAAACCCCATCAATTTTTTTCTTTAATTTTTACCTGATGACTTAGTCTTAATAGGTTAGCCTCCAAACTCAGTTTTTCTGATTTAATTTTCTAAAAATTAATTTTTTAGAATATCGGCAAACTACTAGCCAAATTAGGGTTTTCCCACCCAAAAAGTCTAATTTTATTTTTTTTATCAATTGAACTAGTTGGCAACTCCAATTTTTTTTTTTTTACTTTTTAGAAAAAATATATTTTCTTAATTTAATGTTGAATAATTTATATTAAGCTGACTTGACTTGATATAGGTTAAATTAAGAAAAACTAAAATAAGGCTCGACAGAATTGGCGACTCCATTAGGGACACCTGATGGGCTAGCCATATGAAAATTAAAATTTAATTTATGAGCTTTTTATAATTATTTTCTTTTTTTTATTATAGTTGTACTAACGGGGTTTTACTGATACAAGCCCAAAGAAAAAGCTTGGGCTAATGGGCCCTTACTGGGGATTTGGGGGGTTTTATTTAATCATTTGCATATTTAGATGTGGTAAGACCTGAGCCACCTTAGGAACTTAGGACAGGTCGCCATTGTGTAATCCTCATGTTGTTAGGGTTTTTACCCCCACTTGGCGATAATAAACACGCCTACTTAAGCTTTGATACAACCCACTAAGCTTTTCTCTAGAAAACCTTAGAGTTATAGAACCTAAGATCCATAGACCCTGTTACGCCCCGAAGTCGCAGAGTCGCAATACTCCTGCTGCGTAAACCATTCTATGATAGTAACTGGCCTTACAGTGCCTACCATAAACACGACTTACACAAGGCGTCGACGACTCCTCGATTTGAAGTAAATAGTTCAATTGACAATTAAACTACAATGATGATAAATAGTGCAAATTTCTAATAACATGTATAATATTATATATATAAGTCCACAAAGCTTCCCAGGAAGTTTTACATAAACATAACAGTTCACTAGATTACATAATAACTATCAGTCTTTCATCTCTAATTACATGGTCACTCTAATTACATGGTCACTCTAGTTACACATTATACTAAGTAACTTGATCCTTATACCCCTAGCTTCCAACGGACTAACCTCTGGGTAATTGTAGGGCGGCATAGTACTTGAAGTGTTCAGAAATCAGAACCTGCAAAAGGATCTATAAGGGTATGAGCAACTACTGCTAGGTAAGTTGAATTGGAGACTAATGAATGCATACAAGCACAAACAGGGTTATTAAACAATTATCTTCATGCAATGCAACAATCAAGTGTCATCGCACAACGTAGTCCGGTCCGCTATGAAATCAGAGAAATTTCACCAGCTCCAATCCGGGTTGAGGAGTTTCCATATTATGCAACAGCTCACAACCAAACCCAGGCTTGTGCAATGGAAACCTCACTCCTCCTGCGACTACCTTCGAACCATTGACTTTACCCTTGCTACGACCTTCTCTCCTGTCACTTAGTTCGACTAAGGATGAAGAAGGGACCATTTTACAATCCTGCGCTATCCTTTTCAAAGGGGTCGGTATTTGGTTGGAGAATCCTATGATCCCCTAACGGGTTGCAATACATGACATTTTTGGTTATTAGGGTCAACTAAGATTAAATTCCGTTTAGGGTGTTCAAACAATTTCATACCAATTCAATCAGTCACAAAATCACTCATAATACAAATTTAGCACGAATTTAGATATATCAAACACATGCGTAAACTACTTACAATCACAATCATATACAAGCCTAAGTCTCCGAGTACTACAAAACTAGTACTCTATTACAATAAGCAATAACCCAACTTACTTGGAATTACTCAATCGCTCGATCCGTTAATCGCAAACCGATTTGTCTCTAGATGTCTTATAATACAAATAGGTCTTTTTAGTACTTATAATTTATGGTTTCATATTTTAAGTTATATTTTAACTCATTTTTTTCCGTGTATACCCATTACGTCCTAATGATTCGTTGTACTCTATTTTGGTGTTCGAATCTTAAATGAGATTTTAAACTGTGATTCCTAAGCTTTAAATATGCTCGAATCTTAATGTGAAATTAATCACATTAAGCTCGAGTATCCAAATATCCTATTGGATCGTAATTTGGTATTCTAACCCATTCGGTACACGCTAACCCTAATTGCGATATCGGATTTATTCTCAATGTGTAAAAATCTTACATTTTGAGACATTTACTTAAAATTAAATGTTATTTTCAGATTTATTATTTTTCTGATTTCTCTTATAATATTATCTAAATAACCCTATTTTTTTAGATTTATTAATTTACAATTTCACATATTACTAATTTCTTATATTAATTACCTAATTTCCTAAATTAACCATACTTAATACTCCAAAGGCTAGGATTAGGGTTCCACATCAGAGATTAACATCCCTAAAAATCTAATTAATATCTAAATCAGTAAATAACATCTTAATCACCTAATTAACCCCAAATCACCCAATTTTTCCATCATTTTTGGGGTAAAAATTAACTTAAAAATTTCAAAAATTAATTTTTTAAAAAATGGTTTCATAGCACTAATCTATATCATATGAGCATCCTACAGAAAAAATTGAGCTCCAAACTACACTCCTAAGCCTATTTATTTTCCGTTCTAATTATGCTCGATTTTGAACAATTTGTTAAGAACCCTATAATTGCAGACGTAATTAAACTAAATCAATATTTTTTCCTAAATCTACATACAATAAAACCTCAGAATAACAAGTTTCATAATTTTCTAGGCAAAATAACTAATTTTACAAAATTATTCAAAATCGGGAAATTTAAGAGACTAACCGGTCCAAAGTTTTCTGGCCGTCTAAACCCGGTCCAAGGCTATCGGCCGGCCTAGACGGTGGGGCTAGAGTGTTGTGGTGGTGGCGGCTTAGTCTCAGGTGGTGGTGAGGTATGGGTTTCTCTCCCTACACAAATTTATACAGTTTCTTTTTCTTTTTTTTTTGGATTTTCTCTCGATTTTTTCAGTTTTCCTATTTTTCCCAAATGCTCAACTGTCCAAATGACTTCTGGAAATTTTTTCCCCTATTTATAGACAATTTTTATAAATTATTATGCATTAATTAAACAAAACTTTGCCCAATTTCCTTGATTTTTGGCTTTTATGTTGTATAATTTTTATTAGTTGATTTTTATTTTACAGATTTTGACTTTCCACAACCTAATTTGGATTATTCTAGGCTCCTCTGATTTTTTTATAATTAATTTAAAATTTTCCTTAATTATTTACTTAGTTTTTAGCCAATTTAGGTAATTTCGAGTATTTTTATCTACACGTAAATACATGTAAACATTCATAATTATTATTTTGGTTATTCTAAAATTTTTAGTATACATATAATCTATCTTTAGTAATTTATTAGTTATTTGATTACACTTTTCACATTTTCGGTAATTAGTACTTATTAGGCTTAAAATTTGAAAATTTTATAGTCTCCTATTTTATTACTTATTTTCTTAAATTCAAGTTTACGGGGTTAGTTTTATTAATATTTCTCTCATTAGTTTATAATTTGGGTTTGATCGAATCCATTAATCGATCGCCCTAAACCTTGGTATCTAAATTCAAACCTACGGTTACTTGGCTTAACTTTAAGGCTTACAGACCCCACCCTCTTGCATCATCATTTTTCGAAAAAGGGTAATTATTCTTAAATTATAGGAAAAGCTTGATCAATTCGTAGTCAACTCGATCTTATTCTTAAAAAAAAAAAAGCAAAATTAAAAAAAAAATAGTGACCTTTATATATGAGTATTTACGAATTTCATTTTTCTTAAAAAATCCTATTTCATACCTACTTATATATAAAAGTATTTCCTGGTCGCGGATTCATCATATTTCCTATAATTTATTAATTACCGACCCTGCATGCATGTGTAACGTATTGCATTTTTATATATTTAATTACACTCGTTTCTTTGCGAATATTTTATTTCCTTGTATTATATGTTTTTTTTTTTTTTATCATTCCCTAGTGAGTAAAAGGCTACATAATTTTTAAGAAAATTTTTTTGAAAAGGCTACAAAATTATTAATGTCATATCTAACTTTATTATAAATTTATTGGCCTTGTTGTGAATAATCACTACATTTCATTTTATTTATATTTTTTTATTTAATATAGCTATGGAAAGTCAAAGTAGTGTCAATCTAGAGCCCATACATGAAGTTTAGTTAAATAGGTATTCCTTCCTCGAAGCCATCTTGAGAGATTGGTTGAACCAAATTTCCGGTCGCCAAACAAGACCACAATCATAACATATCCCTCATGCGAGTCCAGCTTCACTAACCTCTAATTGAAACCCTTATCCATTATTGGGTTCCAGAATCTACAACGTTCAATTTCAACCCACACGTGTTAACACTCCTTATAGAAGAATACTCGTAGCTACTTAGTACTCCACCTCTCGAAGCGGGCATAACTATCCCTAATCTCAAAGTTCAACTCAAGAAAGCCTTCATGACCTTGTTGGGAATCAAAAAGTCGGCCCTAGCGCCGTTCTTATATTCAGAAAGTAAGAAATGTCTCAATATCTTAAGACTAGTTGAGTGGTTCTCAAGCCTAGATGCTTATGAGAGATATCATCAGATCTTCTATGGATGATATGAATCATGGGGCGAAAAGAGGTTCAACCCCTTTATCATAGCAGTGTTTGGGATAGTACTATTTCCCATCAAATATGGTCAAGTCTACTATAGGGTAGCCAAATTAGCAACTCAATTCCTAGCCGATAAATCCTATATACCAGTGTTACTAGTAGAACAGTTCAAGACACTTACCCACCTAAAGAAGCAAGGGTATGATTATAATACGGCCAACCCTACAATCTTTGCCGTATGGTTTCTCAATCACATACAGGGATATGGAGGGAATCTTCTCAAAGAGTCTCTAACTGAAAATATGAATCTGATTAACAACTTTGCCTGCCACCTTAAGGTACTAGATGAAGCTTAGTTTAATGGATGAGTGTCAGTTATCAACAAAATACAACCAGTAGACTTTATGTGGATAGCTAGATGAAACCATTGCACTTAAGCCGTCTTAGGGTATATGGACTATACAAGGGTTCGCCTTATCGGTATTACAGGCTATACGGGATATTTCCCAGCTTGTGTCATCAAATAGCTGGGTCTTAATAGGAATCAGACTATCAGACCTTTAACCTACAGCCGAGCTAGAGGACTAGAGGGACTAGCACAACGAATCCTTCTGTTCCAGCCAACCTCTACTAAAGCCAAATACTTCCTTACCAAGTCACCCTTCATGCCGAGCAGTATGACTGCCCAGCTTTCTACAGTACACCGAATTGAAGATTATTCACTCACGCCCGAGCCAATCAATTACTCAGAATCTTCATTCCTGAGAGGCCAAGAAAGAGAGACTTCAAACTAACTAAGCCATCGCTACTCAGATAAGTCAACTGTCCGTACTTTTTGTCCACATCTTCTAACAACCTCACCAATATAGCATCGCTACGTGTATAATATCATGTGTAGAATCCATTGCACCATTAATTTTTTTTCTTATATATCTATTTTTACCCTTTTTCCTTCTTTTTTTTAAGGCAAGTTGCCCTAACTTATAGGTATAAATACCCTTATACTTATAGTTATAAAAAGAATCAGATGATCCTTCATATACTTAAGTATTTTTTTTTTCCTTGCATAAACATCACTCTTATCCTAACCCTTGAGCAAGGCTAGGTGGCAAGTAACCTCATCAGACCAACTCGTATGTCATGTCGAATTGTGCTTGAATCCTCGGAAGTTCCACTGGTGCATTACATCCTCTAGAGCTGTTCGTGGGTTTTGTTTACCTTTCATTCATCATTCATTCCTTTTGCACTTTCCCCCATTAACTCTTTCAAGCTTTTTGCAAGCTCGAACCCATCCAGTAACCGTCCTTATCTATTCTTGGTCACAATTCGCACCATCTTAGTATCAAAGCAAAAGTTTTGTTTGGGTTGACATTCATTTTCGAAATTCTGTTCATATTCTGTTTTGTGTTTGTGAAATAGAGCAAAGCACTATGTTCATCCTAACTACTATGTTTGCTAACAACTATTATTCTGAAAGTGTTTGTTTGAGATTTGAATCCGTATGGAAAATTGACTAACCTAACTATGAATGTTTGTATTGGTGATGACATCAAAGTTATCTACCATGGATGATCGCCTCAGGGAACTTCTAGAAGCACTGACAAAAGACTTGATGAGGTGACTAATCTCTTAGTAGATTTAACCCAAGTTGTTCATGCATTGTCTTGTCAACCCATTGAGGCCACACAAAACACCCCATAAGTTACTCAACCTACTAAAGGACAAAACCCAGCTCGACCCATTCGAGGTGGAGGAGTAGGAGAAGAGGAATATTTTGAATAAAAGCATGTATGAATCCCCAAAGAATCCGACTATGTAAAGCTTTGGATTCCAATTTTCAATGGGTTTGGGAATGCTAATGAGTATCTGAAATGGGAAGAGAAGGTAGAGTGTATGTTTGATTACTATCAGTATGAGAATTACAAAAAAGTGAGAACTACTGCTGTTGAGTCTTCCGGATATGCCACCTTGTAGTAGAAGAACTTCCAGGAAATGCGAAGACAAGAAGGCTACAAAAGGATTCCTACTTGGCCCGATATGAAGAGAATACTCAAAAATAGGTTCGTACTGGAAACGTATCTTCAAGATACTTTCATTCGACTTCAGGAGTTAAGACAAAGAGACTAAACTGTTGATAAGTATGTTCAAGAGTTTCAAATGCTTATGATAATTTGCCAGGTGGAGGAACCACCAACTCGAACTATATCAAGATTTATTACTGGATTGAGAGGTGATATTCGGGACATTGTAGAGCTTTAATGATTCACCACAATGGATGAAGCTATGAGGATCGCCCAAAGAGTGGAGAGGCAAAGAAAAGGGTGAGTATCAACCAAGATGTTGTAAGCCCTAAAGCTAAGTCAAGTAACCGTAGGCTTGAACTTAGAATCCAAGGTTTAGGGTGATCGGTTGATGGATCCGATCAAACCCAAATTATAAACTAATGAGAGAAATATTAGTAAAACTGACCTCGTAAACTTGAATTTAAGCAAATAAGTAATAAAATAAGAGACTATAAAATTTTCAAATTTTAAGCATAATAAGTACTAATTACCAAAAATGCGAAAAGTGTAATCAAATAACTAATAAATTGATAAAGATAGATTATATGTATACTAAAAATTTTAGAATAACCAAAATAATAATTAGGAATGTTCACATGTACCCCACATGTATTCACGTGTAGATAAAAATACGCGAAATTACCTAAATTGGCCAAAAACTAAGCAAATAATTAAGGGAAATTATAAATTAATTATAAAAAAATCAGAAGAGCCTAGAATAATCCAAATCAAGTAGTGGAAAGTCAAACTCTGTAAAAGAAAAATCAACCAATTAAAATTAGACAACATAAAAGCCAAAAATTAAGGAAATTAGGCAAAGTCTTGTCTAATTAATGCATAATAATTACAAAAAATCATCTATAAATAGGGGGAAAAGTTCCAGAAGTCATTTGGACAATTTAGCATTTGGGAAAAATAGGAAAACTGAAAAATCGAGAGAAAATCCAGAAAAAAAAAAAGAGAAAAAAAAGGAAACTATGCAAATACGTGTAGTGAGAGAAACCCACACCTCACCACCACCTGGGATCGAGCCGCCACCACCACACCACTCTAGCCCCACCGTCTAAGCCGGCCGACAGCCTTGGACCGAGTTTGGACAGCCAGAAAGCTTTGGATCGATTAGTCTCTTAAATTTCCCGATTTTGAATAATTTTTTAAAATTAGTTATTTTTCCCAGAAAATTATGAAACTTGTTATTCTAAGTTTTTGTTGTATGTAGATTTAGGGAAAAATATTGATTTAGTTTAATTACGTCTGCAATTATAGGGTCCTTAACAAATTGCACAAAATCGATCATAATTATAACGGAAAATAAATAGGCTTAGGAGTGTAGTTTGGAGCTCAATTTTTTTCTATAGGATGCTCATATGATATAGAATAGTGCTATGAAGCCATTTTTTTTAAATTAATTTTCAAAATTTTTAATTTAATTTTTAGCCCTAAAATGATGGAAAAATTGGGTGATTTGGGGTTAATTAGGTGATTAAAATGTTAATTACTGATTTAGAAATTAATTAGATATTTAGGGATGTTAATCTCTTATATGAAACCCTAATCCTAGCCTTTGGAGTATTAAGTATGGTTAATTTAGGAAATTAGGTAATTAATATAAGAATTTAGTAATATCCGAAATTGTAAATTAATAAATCTAAAAAATAAGGTTATTTAGATAATATTATAATAGAAATCAGAAAAATAATAAATCTGAAAATAACATTTAATCTTAAGTAAAAGTCTCAAAATGTAAGATTTTCACATATGGGGAATAAATCCGACACCACAATTAGGGTTAGCGTGTACCGAATAGTTTAGAATACCAAATTACGATCCAATAGGATATTTGGATACTCGAGCTTAATGTGATTAATTTCACATTAGGATTCGAGCATATTTAAGGCTTAAAAATCAAAGTTTAAAATCTCATTTAGGATTCGAACACCGAAATAGAGTACAACGAATCATTAGGACATAATAGGAAAATGAATTAAAATATAACTTAGAATATGAAACCATATATTATAAGTACTAAAAAGACCTATTTGTATTATAGGACACTCAGAGACAAATCAGCTTGCGATTAAGGGATCGAGTGATCGAGCAATCGAGCAATCGAGCAATTCCAAGTAAGTTGGGTTATTATTTATTGTAATAGAGTACTAGGTTTGTAGTACTCGGAGACTTAGGCTTGTATATGATTGTGATTGTAAGTAGTTTACGCATGTGTTTGATGTATCTAAATTCATGCTGAATTTGTATTATGAGTGATTTTGTGACTGATTAAATTGGTATGAAATTATTTGAACACCCTAAACGGAATTTAATCTTAGTCGACCCAAATAACTAAAAATGTCATGCATTGCAACCCGTTAGGAGATCGTAGGATTCTCCAACCAAATACCAACCCCTTCAAAAGGAATAACGCAGGATTGCAAAATGGTCCCTTCTTCATCCTTAGTCGAATTAAGTGACAGGAGAGGAGGTCGTGGTGAGGGTGAAGTCAATGGTTCGAAGGTAGTCGCGGAAGGAGCGAGGTCTCCATTGCACAAGCCTAGTTTTGATTGTGAGCTGCTACATAACATGGAAACTCCTCAACCCGGATTGGAGCTGGTGAAATTTCTCTGATTTCACAGCGGACCGGACTACGTTGTGCGATGACACTTGATTGTTACATTGCATGAAAATATTTGTTTGATAACCCTGTTTATGCTTGTATGCATTCATGAGTCTCCAATTCAACTTACTGAGCTGTAGTTGCTCATACCCTTATAGATCCTTTTGCAGGTTTTGATTTCTGAACACTTCAAGTATTATGCCGCCCTACAATTACCCAGAGGTTAGTCCGTTGGAAGCCAGGGGTGTAAGGATCAAGTTACTTAGTATAATGTGTTACTAGAGTGACCATGTAATTATAGATGAAAGGCTAATAGTTATTATGTAATCTAGTGAAATAGTTATTATGTAATCTAGTGAACTGTTATGTTTATGTAAAACTTCCTGGGAAGCTTTATGGATTTATATGTATAATATTGTACATATTATTAGAAATTTGCATTATTTATCATAATTGTAGTTTAATTGTTAATCAGACTGTTTACTTCAAAGCGAGGAGTTGTCGATGCCTTGTGTAGGTCATGTCTATGGTAGGCACTGTAAGGCCAGTTACTATCATAGAATAGTTTACACGGCGGGACTGTTGCGACTCGGCAACTTCGAGGCGTAACAGATGTTAACAAGCTAACCTGGATAGGGAAGCTAACGAACTCTGCCGAGTACCGAGCCAAGCTGAAAGGCTCTTCCAACAATGAAGTACTGACCCGAACTTATGAGAAGGGGTACGGTTCTGGAAGGAAAATGAGCGAAATCAAGTGCTTCAAGTACCAACGGTTCAAACATATGACTACTTAGTGCTCGAACCAAAGGACAATGGTCATCAAAGGAGATGTCCTGAAGCTAGAAGTAGACAATAAAGATGAAGCACCCGAAAAGGAAGAGGCTCCTACAGAGAAAGAACTGATTGAGAAGGACGTGTTTGCCGAGGTCTTAAATCAGTTGCTCATGGTTGTCTGACACACTATGAATGTGAAACCCTTACAAGAGGAGACCAAAGAGAGAATTTATTTCATACCACCTGCAAGGTGAACAATTAAGTATGTGCCCTCATCCTGGATAACGGAAGCTACACCAAATTGGCATCAGCCAATGTTATTTCAAAACTAAAGTTACCAACTGTTACGCATCCAAGGTCGTATAAGTTCACTAATTGAATGAGAAAGGAGCATTACATGTCACTCGGCAAATACTACTGCTAATCACTATTGGGAATGATACGAACCACCATGGATCAACACACAAGACCTAATATCACGTGTAACTAAGGGGTGGGTCCAAGCTACCAAATGGCCCGAAAGGTAAATAGAAGTCAAGGGTTTAACAATCCTGCGCACTAACTCTATAGATATGAATCATCGTAGAACCACGCGTGGACCTAAAACTTGCTAGATGTGACTCATCGGTCCGAGTGATAGGGTTGCTCGCCACAATCCTTGCTAAAGGGATTGATAAGAGCTGGTAAGGGGAAAAGAACTTACTACTAGAAAAGCCTCCAAGGGGGTTTTCATTAATGTTGTATATGTAAAACTCTGTACAAGTGCTCTATTTATACAAATGGGTAAAGTTGTAAATAAATGAATAAAAGGACGCCCTAGTGGCATTCTAGTAATTATAAATGAAACAAGAGCGATAATTAAGGAAAATATAAGAACAAAAAGGAAATCCAAATAACGTAAGTGAAATAAATAACCAAGTGAGATCTTCAGGTGAGGGCTAATGCTTGGATTCCAAAGAGCTGTTAAAGACTTTGGGATGTAACTTGCGTAGACCTGATTCTGGACATCCCGTCTTTATCTAAGGCTGATCTAATATGCCTAGGCTAACCTAACTTTGCCGAGGTCGACCTTGAATGGTCAATCTAACCTGACATGATAAAACCGACCTGATATGGAAGTGGCCGAGCTGACGTATCGTTGGTCGAACTTGCATAGATGGGCTGATCTGTCGTGGTCATGACCAACCTGTTTAATATGTCTCGGCATAGTCGAGCTGATATGGAATAACCGAGTAACCACACCATGACCAACAAATCTTGACCGAACAGACTTAGTCGAGCAAATCGATCTCGATAAGATGGAGCAGCCAGGCAAGATAGGACAACCTTGTATAGCTGATTAAAGTAGACCCGGCAAAATAGAATAAAGCCGACCATAATAGGGCAGAATAGGTTAAGTATAGCAAGGAAGACCTGGCAAAGCAGAGCACAAGTAATAGGTAAGGATAAAACTTACAAAGCACATCGAGTCTTCCAATATTGCCATAATTCATGGATAGGTCTGTAAGAAAGCTCGGTAAGAGTGAAACGGGTTGCACTCAACATAACAGGGCAGACCCAATAGAGATGGGCAAGCCGTCTAACACGAATCGAGCTTACAAATAGGTCATCCAGTCGTACGGAGCTTGCGAGCAAGCCTCCCGTACAATTTAAAACCTAGAATGGTGTCGAGTTGTTACTTAGAATCCAATCATCCCTTCCCTCTTAGAAGAGTTTCGACTTGAAACTTAGTAGTTAGCGGCTGCAGATCCGTCCAAGGTTAAACACTAATCGATAAAATTGAAATTTAAACATAAGAATACACTTCAGTTCTAATAAGGGCATCACCAACCGACACTCCCTCCACTCGTCATGGGCTTTGTCAAACATATTTATCTCAGATCTTTCCTTCTACTTATCATAGATCCGATCAACTACACCTTGGTAGTCCTAGCAACTATCAATTATAGGAAGTAACACTATCTCAAGGTTATACGATAGATTAGGGGCTCGTCGTTCTTGTATCGGTAGGACATAAAATGGCTCATCAATTTCTAGTGCTCCCGCCTCTTCAACTCAACTAGCTTGGATATCATGATCTCCTCATCAGGTCATCCAGTCGTACAAATTTCACGAGCAAGCCTTCCATATAGTCCGAAACCTGGTGTAGCATCCGATCAGTACCTGGAATCCTATCAAGGAATTACTCTGACCAAATTCTCTGCGACGTACTGCCTATGTATGCTTCCTATATGTTCCTAAGTAAACCGTGATTGTTTGCTAGGAAAGTCATCCATGACGGCTATAAGAGCACGTACATGTTTAAGAAGGATGACCAGAAGATCACACTGAAACCAATGCTGCCGAGAGAAGTTCATAAGTTGTAGAAGAAACTTACTCGTGAATCAAAAAAGGCTCTAGTGATAAATAGAGTTGAGCTTCGAGAGGTCATCAAGGTAGGCGATTCAACCCTTATGTTGGTCAATCGACTTTTAAAAATGAAGGAGCGGGGTGAACTACCCCAGGAAATCAGAAAGTTGCTGGACAAGTATGCCAACCTGTTCCCTAAACAATTACCTAAAGGGTAGTCCCCAATCCGAAGTATGGAGCATTGCATTGACTTAATACTTGGTGCTGCACTACCGAATAAACCAACCTATTGGATGAATCCCAAGCAAGGCTCTAAACTCCAACGCCAAGTCAATGAGTTGCTCAAGAAAGAATATGCAAAAAAAAGTCTCAACTCTTATATTATACCGACGCTTCTAGTGGCGAAGAAGGATGGAACCTAGCAAATGTGTGTAGACAGCCAAGCTATAAATAAGATCACAATCAAATATAGGTATCCAATCCCAAAGCTAGAAGATATGTTAGATTAACTGAGTAGAGCTAAAATTTTCTACAAGATTTATCTTAAATCTGGCTACCACCAAATTCACATGAGGCCAGGCAACGAGTGGAAAACTGTGTTGAAGAATAGATATGGAAATAGATGGCCATGCCCTTCAACTTGTTGAATGCCCCAATTACTCACTTTCATGAGACTAATGAACCATGTGCTGAAACATCTCATAGGAAAGTGTGTCATGGTGTACTTTGACGATATCCTGATCTACAATACCGACATGCCGAGTCACTATGAACATCTCAGAGCAGTCCTGAATATCCTTCGAGCCGAGAGACTATTTGGCAATCTAAAGAAATATTACTTTTGCCAGGAGGAAGTGATATTCTTAGGTTATATAGTCAATAGAGGAGGCTTGCGAGTTGACCATGAAAAGATCCAAGTAATTATCGAGTAACCAAATCCTATTATTTGTGCTAACGTAAGAAGTTTCCACCAACTAGCTTCATTTTATGGAAGGTTTATCAAGAATTTCAGCACCCTCACTGCACTACTTACTGAATTAACGAAGAAGAACACTGACTTCCGATGGGGAGAAAGGGAGGAGAAGAGTTTTGCCAAGATAAAAGAAAGGTTGACCTTCGCCCAGGTGTTAGTGCTACTTGACTTCGATAAAATTTTTAAGCTAGAATGTGACGTGTTAGGTATTGGAATAGGCATTGTCTTAATGCAAGAAGGCTAACCAATTGCCTTCCATAGTGAGAAGCTCTAAGGACCCCAGTTGAATTACTCCGTGTATGATAAAAAACTTTTAGCACTGATCCGAGCACTACAGGTATAGCAGTACTATTTACTGCCAAGAGAATTTGTTATATATACTGACCATGAATTGTTGAGGTACCTCCGAAGTCAGACCAAGTTGTCGAAGCGGTAGGCGAGATAGGTTGAATTCCTTGAAGAATTTAATTTTGTAATAAAATATAAATAAGGAAAGAGCAACGTAATTGTAGATGCTCTTTCGAGAAGGCATGCACTCTTATCTAAACTGTAGACCCAGCTATTTAGGTTCGCGAGTATCAAAGAGCAATACTCTAAGGATCCACACTTTGGAACCATACTTGCCCGATGTATTGATGGAAGAACAATGGACAAGTACCATGTTAAGAATGGCTACTTGTTCCGAAGTGGGAAACTATGCACGCCGACTTGTTCCCTAAAAGAGTTATCGTTGAACCCAGGGTTCATTATTTGATTTTTATGAGAACAAAACAAAAAGTATATATCTAAACATATTGTTTTTGAAGAGAACAAAAACAACTGGATGATTAAACTAAGTATTATTTGATTATTTTGAGATAATTGAATAAGTTCAATTAGCTTGCTTAATGATTAAATATATTAATTATCTCTACAAGAAATTTAATCTTTTGAAGTAGTGATCAAATGATCTTGAAGTTATATTGCAAAGAGTATTTATTTGTTGTGTGTTAAAAGAATTTTCAAATGATATTTGGCTTATCGGGTTTATAACTCAAGGAAAAACCAAGCTAACAGTATAAAGCCCTGGAAAATACAAAGAAAAGCTTACTAACCTAAAAAAACCGGCTTACCGGTTCACTTGTCGATAGAGTAATTTTTAATGGCTTATTGGTAGTTCAAGGTACTGGCATGCCAGTAAGTCTGATACAACTAGCCGTTAGAGCATTTAATGCATTGTAACGGAAAGAATTGAATAAGATGATATAAATGCTCAACAACCTGACCAAGGACAGTAAAGAACTTATCTTTTGCTGCAATATTTCAACATTCTCTTGTATTCTTGTTGCCTAAAATTCTCATTGTCTTTTGTACCATAAATTGCTAATATTTAGAGAGATTTGAAACGTAGTACTTATGAGCTATTAGTTGCAAGTATTGAGAGTTAAAAGCATTACACCAATAATTCTTAAAATTGAGTTTTTGTATCGTGAGTTGAGATTGTGATTTGTGTTAAGAGTTGTGAGTGTGAAACTTATGTAATCAAGTTTGTGTTTGTGTAGCTCTTAGAGCTTAGATTGAGAAATCAATAAAGTGGTGTAAAGTACTCTGTTAGAGGCATTATGTATCCGTGGAGACTAGGGGCGGTCCAAACTTCACGTTTTATCCTAGCTTAATCTTCTTTATCCCTATCTCTTTTAATTTCCGTACTTATTATTGTTCTATTGTTGCTTTGATTACTCTTATTATTACATTTAGTTGTTTATATCGAAAAAGAATTGTAATTTGTCCGTAAACTCAATCGATGCCCCCTCCCCCTCTTGAGTTTAGCCTAGTGTTCTTCAGTTATTGATCAAGGAAGCTCATAATGGAGGACTCTCCAAACATTTTCAAGAAAGGAGGATCTATGAACTGTTGAATGACCGATTCTTTTAGCTGAGAAAAAGAAGAGATGTGCATTGAGTTATCGAAAGCCGTGATGTGTGCAAGAAAGCTAAGTGTCGAGCTGAGTTGAAAGGGAAATTCCCCTACCAATTCTAACAAGGTTGTGGACTGAATTAAGCATGGACTTTATTCTCAAACTACCACAAATTGGTCGACGCAAAGATTTTGTAATGGTCATTATAGATAAGTTCAGTAAGATGCCACAATTCGTGCCCTACACCAAGACTAACGGTGCTTTAACTATTGCTTCTCTTTTCCTGCAGGAGATTATGCAGCTACCTAATATACCGAGAAGTGTAGTCTCCGATAAAAACCTAAAGTTCTTAAGTCATTTTTGGAGAACTTTGTGGCATCAACTAGGGACCAAACTACTCTTTAATACCTCATGTTACCCCTAAAACTAACGGCCAAACAAAAGTGGTTAATCACACTTTGGGATTGCTACTCTATGCTGCAGTGGGCAAGAACTTAGCTAATTTGGATGTCTGCTTGCCAGTGATCAAGTTCGCCTACAATCGAACAGTATATGACACCGTAAGCAAACTCCTTTCGAGGTGGTCTATGGATTCAATCCCGAATTTCCCCTCGACTATACCCCTATACTAGTACCCTCGCAACAGGACCCTGACGCCTAAGCCAAAGCATAATCCCTTTAGCACATTTATGATAAGGTTACTCGGTACATCAATTAAGTTGTTAGAAGAATGCAAAAGAAGACCAAGGGTAGGACAGCTAAATAATTCCAGCCAAGAGACTTGATATGGCTGTACCTTAGCAAAGAACGGTTCTCAATCAAGAAGAAGAACAAATTATCTGCATAGGCTGAAGGACCCTTTAGAATCCTCCAAAAGATCAATGACAACGCATGTAAATTGAAGCTGCTCGAGGACTATGGGGTTTTTAATGCCTTTAACATTGCTGACCTTAGTCCATATCACCTTGACGGTTTGGATTTGAGCCCAAACCAAAAACAACTTGAAGGGAATGATGGGAATTAGGCTATCAGACTTCTGACCCATGGCTGAGCTCAAGGACTAGAAGGATTAGCACGATAAATCCTTTTGTTCCAAGCAACCCCTACTAAAGTTGAGTACTTCCTTACCGAGTCACCCTTCATGCCGACTCATATGACTGCCCATCTTTCTGTAGTACGCCAAATTGAAGATTATTCACTTATACCCTAAGCCAATCAATTACTCAACATCTTCCTTGCCGAGAAACCGAAAAAGAGAGACTTCAGACTAACTAAGCCATCCCTGCTTAGACAAGCCAACTGTCCGTACTTTTTGTCAGCATCATCTAACAACCTTACCAATTTAGCATCGCTATGTATATAATATCATGTGTAAAATCTGTTGCACCAATGATTGTTTCTCTTGTATATCCATTTTTACCCTTTTGTATCCTATATATTACTTCCTTAGGAAATACCCTTTTTTCTTTTCCTTTTTCTTTTAGCCAAGTTGCCCTAACTTATGGATATAAATACCCTTGTACTTGTAGCTGTAAAAAGAATCAAATGATCTTTAATACACTTGAGTATTTTCTTTCTTGCATAAATACTCTATTTACTCTCAACATCACTCTTATCTTAATCCTTGGGTAAGGCTAAGTGGCGAGTAACCTCACCGAACCGATTCTTATATCATATCGAATTATGTCGTGAATCCTTGGAAGTTCCATTGGTGTATCACATCCTCTGGAGCTATTTGTAGGTTTTGCTTAACTTCCATTCATCATTCATTCCTTTCGCACTTTCCCCCATTAACTCTTTTAAGTTTTCTACAAGCTCGGATCCATCCAACGATGGTCCTTATTTGTTCTTAGTCACAGTTCGCACCAAAAGCGATCGAGCAAATTGCTCAATCCAGTTCAAATTTTATGACAAAGCTAAGACTATTAATAAAAGTGACCCCATAAGTCTAAATTAAGAAAATAAATAATAAAATAATTAATTATTATAATGTTGAATTATATAAAAATTTCCCTTTATTTATCAAAAACACATAAAACGAGTTCTGATAATTAACAAATTGATAAAGATAAATTATATACATACTAAAGATCATAAAATAACTTAAATAATATTTAAGAGTATTTATTTGTATCATATACGTATTTACGTATAAGTAAAAATATGAAAAATTACTTAAAATACTCGAAATATGTTGAAATAACACAAATAATTGAAGAAAATTCATAAATGATTAAATAAAAATCAATAGAATTATGGAAAAATATGAAATTATCCAAAATAAGGGCATGGCATGCTGAGAATGAAGAAATAAAATCAACCAATTAAATTAGGTCAAATAAAAAGTAAATTGGAAAAGGATAAAGAGCACTTATCAAGTAAAAAATTAAAGAAAAAAATACCTAGTAGCCTTATAAATTCAGAAACCTACCATCAAAACTCATTTTGGTCAGTTTAGAATCAGGAAAAATTTAGAGAGACTAGAGAAAAGAGGAAAAACTAAATTTACAAAAAAAAATAGAAAATTATAGTGCAAATAAGGCTTTTAAAGGGAACCCATATCCGACGATCACCTGGAGAGAAACGGCCACCACCACCACCAGATAATAGACCCCACGTCTAGATCTGTAGACAATGGTGAAGTCACCGCTAATGGCTGGAAGCTTATCGATTGGTGAGTTCTGATTTTTAATTTAGTAAAAATATCAAATATGCATGAAAAATTATGAAATTTGGTTTTCCTAGGTGTATTTTTTATTTATAATTATAATATCAAACCATATTTTTAAAATTATAAGTTCTCATATAGATTTCTTAAGAATAGGCTTAATTCCAATGAATTTTGTATGAATTTTCAAAAATAGTAAATAATGTTATTTCGAGCTAATTTTTTGTGCAAATATTCCTAATATATATTTAATTTACATAAAAATATTTTTTGATAAAATATGCATTTAGTATTTATTAAAATTATTTTGTTAAATTTTCCATTTTTTTCATATGAAAGAAATAATAGATTTTTAACTAAATTCCTTAATGAACCTGATTTGTAATAACTTGTAAAGCTTATTTATGATCTTGTAAATATTTATTTTGAATTTTATAATTTTATTTTTCAATTTACCTAATTTAAGCTAATTTTTAACAAAATCAGACCTAAAATCGGTATACCAAAGAATAGTATACATTAAACTATCTTTATACTTTTCATGACTATAATATAATAACCATAATTTATTAAGTATAATATATTTATTGTAGCTTTAATAGAGCCTAAATACTAATTATTATATATTTACCTAGAGTTTATGCATAATATATACTAAATATATAAGTAAAGGGGTATATTTAAGTTAAATTTGTGATTTAGGATTAATTAGGTATAAAGTCTAATTTAAAATATAATTAGACATCTTAACATATTATTGATAGTGAAAGATAATATATGTAGTGTTAGAGATGTTAAATAGGTGATATAAGTATATAATATGTAGTAATACATAATATGTGTATATAGGAAATAAATGAGTGGAAAATCTTGGACAAAAATTTATTGTATTATAATAATAAAAATATGATATAAATCTAATTTAGAATTGGAGTTTATGAAATTACATGAAAAGCATAAGTTATTCTTCAATCGAGAGTAAATTCAGTAGCTAAATTAGGATTATAGTGTACCAAATAGACTAAAGTGCTAGTTAAAGATCAAATACGATATTTAGGATACTTGAGCATAATGTGATTCATTTCACATATCACATTATGGTTTGAAACAAGATCTTAGGATTTGCATATAAGACTAGTAACTAAAACTGACTTAGAACCTAATTTAGAAACCAACTCCAAAACTGAATTAAAACCCAACCTAAAGTAAAAATAATTGTAAGAGACTTAAAAACCAGAATATAAAACCTTAAACAAAAGATAACAACAAACGTTAGAGGATAAAACTAATCTATGGCAGTTATGTAGAAACTGAAACAACGTTTATATTATAAAAATAATTGGCAATAGCCTGTACAAGTTACACATTGAGTAAACAAGTAGAGAGTCCAGGTAAGTTGAGATTCATATGTTACTGTATTTCGAAATACTAATTTATAATACTAGAAGGCTTAAAATTGTACTTGATTGTGCTTAATTGTACTTGATTGCGCTTAATTGTACTTGACTTATTAAATAGTTGATTATGCACACGTGCTTGTTCTGAGCTAATGATATGATTTTGATGTGCTACTCTGGCTTATATTTGTATAATTTGCTTAAAATGATTGAATACCTTAAATCGAATTTAACTAAATATTTGACTCATAAATCTAAACTGGACGTACATAGTAACCTATTAGAGGAACATTAAGATTCTCCAGCCAAATACCAATCCCTTCAAAAGGGATAGCGTTGGATAATATTAGATAGCATAATTAGTTCATTCTTCATCCTTAGTCGAACTAAGTGACAAGTGAGGAAGTCGTGGCAAGGGTAAAGTCAATAGTTCAAGGGTAATCACGAGAGAAGCGGTGTCTCCATTGAAAAAAGCCTGGGTTTGGTCGTGAGCTGTTGTATTAATGGAAACTCCTTAACCCGGATTAAAGTGGGTGTAATTTCTCTAATCTCATGACGAGCTGAACAACGTTATGTGATGATATTTGATTGAACATGCATTGCATCTAACTAATTTGGTTGATAACCCTGCTTATGTTTGATGTATATTTTTAAGTCTCAATCCCAACTTACTGAGCTATTAGTTACTCACATCCCTATAAACGTTGTTACAAGTGCTAGCTAAGAAGTATCTCATATTCAACTTAAAACTAGCAACTGTTGAATCTTGGAGAGTGAGAAAATACAACTGAAGAATAGATATAGTTTTAAGGTCTTAGCTTTTATCTTAAAATTTTCTATTTTCGAATAATTTATTGCTTAGGAAATATAGTATGATGAAAATTTTACAAACATTATTTATAATATCCGAATCTTAGTATGTGTATGTATGTGTGTGTGTATATATATATATATATATTCTTACTTTCTTAGGTAATTAACTTATTTAATTTATGAACTGTTCATTTTAAAAAGAGTTAGTCGCAGACCCCTTATATAAATCAGGTTTAAAATAGCGGCCGTATAATTAACTTTATTTTAGAATGGTTTCCATGATAACACTGTTACGACCCTACTACTTCAAAGCATGACATGCTCCCTTTGAAGTCGGTTATGGTTTCAACCTGGAACTACCCCTCGATCATACCTCGATGTCGTACATTGACCTAAAAGATCCAGAAGCAAGGACCCGAACTTAGTCCATATAGCAAATCTATCAATGAGTCACCCAGTAGATTGACCAAGTTGCTAGAAAACTAAAGGAGAGAAGCAAAGAAAGGAAGACCAAGTAATTTTAGCCTAGAATTACACCTGAGTAAGAAAAGATTCCCTAATAAGAGAAAGATCAAACTATCTACCCAAGCTAAAGGACCATTTAGGATACTCTAGAAGACTAATGACAATGCATATCAACTTGAGCTTCCAGAAGACTTCGAAGTGTTAAATGTATTTAATGTTGTCGACCTCAACCTTTATCGACCTAAGGAGAACTTGGACAAGGACCAGCTAGATTTGATCCCAACTTCTAATCAGTTTAATGGGGATGATAGAAATTAGATGATTGGATCCTTAACCATACCTGAGTCCAAGGGCTAGAAAATATGGCCAGGTGAATGCTTTCCTCAAAACTCACCACCAAGGAGTCTAAGCTATTGCAATCTACCAACTTGATGTATTTGTTGAGCCGGACCCTCCTGCATACATCATTTGTCTCCAGTTGTTGACCTAAACTACACTTAAACGTTAGCTCGACTCGTCCAACCATCAACTTAGCCGACTCAAACCTAAGCCATGCTGAAAGCGTTTGGGGTAAAGTCACCTGAAAGAATTATCTACTCGACTCGGTATGACTAACCTACCATCCCTACTTAGCACCTTGACTGGGTAAAAAACATATTGAGTATATAGAATTGTCTTTTTTTTTTTTTTTTTTTTGCTAGAAAGTCATCTAGCTACCAGCAGCTACGTGTTTGAGCAAGAGCATGACAAAACCATCCATATAAGATACTCATGTTATTATATTTTTAATTGTACCCTTATTATTCCTTATATATTACTTCTTTTAAACAAGTACTATGTGAGTGAAATCTTCGATTTTTTTCCTCTTTCTCTATCATATAGGTACGGCCTTTGAATTAATAAAGAACCTTTTCTTCTGTATCTATATGAATCAATATTATTCCATTTCAATTCCTTTCCGATACCTCCTAAGGAAAATCCCGTATTGGATTCCAAATTAACGAGTTAATGTGAGCTTATCCATGCAATTATGCACTCTTCAAATAGGAGTTCATTTTCTAAAAGATCATGGCTTTCATGCTTTGGTAGGTCTTCGAGATCCTTTCAATGACCTATGTTGTGTTGAAGGGATATCTACATGATCCAATCGATTGAGTAAAGCCCATAGTAGCAACGGAACCGGGGAAAGTATACAAAAAAGATAATTCTATTCAATTCTATTAGTATTTTCCACTCTATCTATTGGGATTAGTTAGTGCTCCCGACTTAGTGAGTCCTTTCTTCCATAATTCACTTTTGGCACTAGTTCTACATTTTGTCTCGGTAGACCAAAGAGAAAGGGGGCTCAGCAGGAAGAGGATTCTATCATGAGAAAAGCAAGGAGATCAACCTCTTTCAAATACAACACGAATTCTAGCAATACAATGTAGTTGGACTCTCGTGTTGATATGAATGAATCTTCCTTTCCGTAGAGGTCAATCTTTGCCTACTAGTTAAGAAAATAGCAAGTTACAAATTTTGTTTCGATAGGACATGGATTTCTATTACTTTGAAATTCATAAATGAAGTAGTTAATAGTGGAGTTACCATTATCTTACCCTTTTGGTCGTTTCTATTTTAGGTAGGTTGTCCTAATTTTGTGAGTATAAATACCCTTTATACATGTAACCGCATTATGTATCCGATATCATTAATACACTGAATATTTTTCCTATTATAAATATTGCTTATTTACTTTTTTTACTCTTTTCTTAATCCTTAAGTAAAACTAGATGGTAAGTAACCTTACTAGAATACCTTGTATATCATATCGAATTACACCATAAGTCCTCAAAAATTCTTTAGTGTGTCCCATCGTAAGAACTATTCATGAGTTTGCTTATTTTATCTTTACTGTTTTCACACAATCTCATTACCTTCTTTCATTTGGTAAGCTTAAACCTACTCTGTAATCAATCTTGTCTGCTCTTGCCTCCAATACACATCATACTCTTACCAATTAGCACCTAGCAACAGATGTCACTTTCTTCTAGCTTTTTAGCCCATTTATGCCTTTAATAGTCAATCCACCGCCTCAAACCTAGGCCACCATGGTGGGAAAAGTACTTAAAGTGACAGCTTCTCTCCAATTTTCTAGCCTATGATAGTGACCCATAATGGATATCCGATCCTCTATCCTGTATAAAACTTGATGTTAGAATTCTCACTGGAAGCTACTTTCTCCTAATTTTGTAACCCAACCCGAGTAGCCATTGTTGGTCATTCCACAATTCTCATATTCTACTCCATGTTAATAATAGGCGTCTTACATCCCCTTTTTGCTATGGTCATAATGCACTTAAAGAGCCATCGTAATTCCATCCGTGCTTGGACTACCCCACCATCCTGCACCATATCAAGATTCAGCATCTTATGTCTAACTTAATATAGGGATTTCATCTTAAGTTTCCAGTCCACCAATAATGACTATAGGTTGATCTACGAACCACATAGCCTAAATAAGAAAAAAAAAAAAAAAAAAAAAAAAGCATAAACAAACCGCAAGGTGCTCATCACTTACCTAGAATGTGTCGATCATGTATTTACCATAGTTAATTAAATACTTTATTAGAAATTTATTCGAGCAATAAAAACATCGTAGGTATCTAATTGGAAATCGGTCACTGAACTTCACTAGGACTCAAGTTTAGCAAGGCGGCCTACGACGAAAGCCAAATCTTATCAATCAAACTAAGTCGGGAAAATAAGTCTTGGTCTAATTAAAGGTCATTGGATCGAATCTCTCTAGGTCTGATTTTTTTTTCTTCACTTTGTGTAGTTCGGTCAATAAACTCAGTTTGATCAACCAAAATTTAGGTTTTTCAATTCATAAATTCGAAAATGCTCTAATCAATTCCTTCTTAGCTTGTCATTTAAATTGGTGGTTGTTCTCACTTACATTAACTCAACCAACGCCGAATTCCAATCTATGTTTTTCGTAATAACATTACCCATGAAAATACCATTTGAATTGTTGAAATCCCATTTAGCAAAAGACAACTTGGATCCAAGTTGAAATCTCTCTCTTGACAAATTTTGCAACCTTGTTAATAATTTATTCAACATTAATCCTAAGTTAATTACCCTATAGTCCTAGACATTAACTCAAGCCGGCTAGTCAAACCAACCATTAATTACCCACCATCACGCCGGTTCAGGTTCTCAACAGGATTACTTGACCCTTACCTCACACTACTTGAGAACCCGGATAGAACGGAAGCCTTAATCACGGTTCAATCGTCAAATGGTGGCTGTCCGGTTGCGGGAGGACTTGAGAACAAAGATTTCCTCCTACCAAGTCTTTTTTAAACTGGATATTAGAACGGTTGAACATGCCTATATATTATAATCCTTCTATGGATGTAAGAAAAGATGTTATATGGGTTACTACTGTTCATGCCCGGCATCTTAGCTCACAATGTCGATGAGTCAATGCACTTCCCACCTCATTCCCAACCAAAATCCCGCCTAACCTTTTTTATTACCGTCCACTTCTAGTGGACCCCACCATAACCGAGATTTCATTACATGTGCTACTGAATATGTCAATTTGGATTATATCAACATTAATATTGCAAATTAAGCCTTAATGCTTTTTCAATTTCCTCATAAAATTGAGAGAATTTATTCTCTTTATTCGAAATTCACCCGAAATGTATATACTATTAAGGATGTATTTATAAAGAGTTACCTTAAAAAAAATGCTTAACTTGTCATATTAATATTCTAAATATGCCGTTCTTATAAGTAACTCTACATTTTATAAAAGACTTATAAAATTTTTTACTTTTTTATGTGTTCCGTATTGTCATTACATTTTATATAACACAAAAATATGTTTAAAATAAATATTAAATTTTGTAAAATTCTTTCATTAAATATGTCATATTATTATAATTTATTTACTATTAAGTAAAAAAAATCAATAATTTAAAATAAAATGAATTGTTGTCCATATATTGCATACATACATGACGTTCAACAGCTCCTTTCTGCAATATTCAATTCAAATTAAAGAGAAAAGGAAAAAAAAAAAAAGAAAAGAAATAAAACTCCATTACAAGGACAAAGTGGCCTAAACCGAACCGTACTGTTTGGGATCAAACCGAACCGTTTGATTAAATAAAATATATATATATATAATTATTTTATATTTTTTTTATCAATCTTCATAAATTTTATCAAACTTTTGTTATCTTGTTATTCTTTATTACAATTTTGAATCAATTATTAAAATTAAGTTGAATAAATTCCATTTGAAATTTTATATTTATTAAAAATAAAAATGTTTAGTGAAAATTTAATACAAACGAGTTTGAACAATAGATCAAACTGAACCAAATCGATTTTAGTTAAGTTCGAAAAATTTACGAACCAAACCATATGATTGGGTTCGACTTTAAAAAAAAAACTAAACTATTATATTAGATTCGGCTTGACAAAAAGAGACGAATTATACCAAATCGAACCACGCCTACCCCTACTAAAAGGTATATATCGATTATAAGGAATAGAGGAGTGTTTTGCACAAGAATATGTGCTAAGTAACCCTTATGAGTATACTCTTAAGTATCCATATAATATCATTTCATTATAAAATATGGATTACTTTATCATGGAAAAAAGTATTTTCGGAACTCTTTTAGGAGGACCAACATTTTGTTTTATGGATTTACAAGGCATATTACTACTAGTAACAAGAAAAAATTAACTTTTCTTACTTGTACGTTTTGGCATTTATAGAGTCTCATCAAAAGAAAGTTCTTCATTCCTTAGCAATGAGGATTAACTATTAGTATGTTTTTTGTTTTCTTGTCTCGTATTACTAATATTACAATCTAGATGTGAATTGCAGTTTTGTATAAATAAGATAGCAGATTCTTCTTAACTTTATAAAAGATTGGAATATAATTATTTAATTCTTGGGTTTAAACATTGGGGTTGAATTACTTAGTTCTAAGGTTGAATGTGAGCATCTAAAATGTAGAAATTAAAAGGAAAAAGTCGGTTGCCGTGTACCGGGGTCTACCACTAAGACAGAGGATTACTCAAAACATTTTACTAGTTAATCTTATTTAGTTTCATAAAACTGACAATATGAACGAGGTTGTTAAGAACTATTAGCATTTTACGTCTTCTATGGGTTTCTTCTCTTCAATAAGTTTTATATTCAACGATGAAGTTTCAGTGAAGCATTCATCTTAAGTTGACACATCGTATTCCCACCCCATTTGAGAGTGCGTGTAGAATCGGTCGACTACAGCGGTATTCTAGTATTAAATGCAGCACACAATAAGTGTCCACGTTTGAAAATTACCAATTTCATCGTCAAGGTTTTCGTTTCACATATTAAATTTTGGATAATATTAAATTTCATGAAACCTATTGAGATTTTAGTGACTTGAAGTAGCATATGTAGACCCCCTTAGAAAATATTGATACTACGATATTTACTTCAATAAAATAAAAAAAAAAGTTAGTCTTTACTTTGATAGATATTCACGTATTTATTTTTTAAGATTGATTTGTCAATTGAACAGAAGTTTTTCTTAACTTTATTAAATATTTTAGCAATCATATATAACAATCAGTGATACATTGGCATAAAAAAACAATTACAATTACATATATTTATATAATATAGTGATTTGATACTATATTAGAGAAGAAATCATGTGGTATCAATATTTTTCAATGGATGTCATTATAATTCTAATAATTTCCAAGGATAATTTGCCCCTGAACATGTTAGCATCAAGGTCAAAAAAAGAAAAAAGAAAAAAAAAAATCAGATGATGATAGTAATCCTTTCTTGGGCTATTTATTATTGTGTTACAACTTTGAGATAAAAATGACCAAGCATGGTCCATCCATTTGTGTTTGAAATTTCAAAATTTATATCATTAGAATATAGTAGTCTTGACACATAGTAGATTAAATAGAGTCGAATAAGTTCTAACATTGATATGATTATATTCTATCGTGAGATTCATCTAAAAACCTAATATATGTTAATGAAAGAAGTAACGTATTCTGAGCAAAACATTAACCCACTAAATCGAGATTTCTATTATTTATGCCTAAGAAGGACTTAAGCTAGGATTTAGGAAATTATTTCATTTACCCTTTCTAGTAGACAACATATTCTTACGGTAAGCGTTGGCCGTTTGGCATTTGATCCACAAAACTTTACATATTTTGAAATGGGGTAAAAAAAAAAATGACACGATTACTAAACAAAACAAACACGTTTGGACCTAGTTATTAATGTGTTTAGATTGGGGTATAGCTTCTCAACTCATGAACAAATCAGTTTCTTGCTCTAGTCTCCCTTTGTGCACATATTCCTCTCTTTCTCCCTCCATCTACTATTACTACTATTATTGTTGAACCATCAATCCTGTTGGTTGTCATCATTCTCTCTCTAAAAGTTTTCATCACCCACGTTCATTGTAGTCCTTTGAGAATAACATTCTTAATTTTTTATTTTCTTTTATATTCTAATTTCTAGCATTTTTTAATAAGTATGGGATATTACATTTCAAGCATAGTCTATGTATGCACATCTATTTAGGAGTACTTGTTAAGTCACAATCTCACTGGTGAAACCATTTAATACTTTGATATCATATCTATTATAAAAGAATGGTTCAAAATGGAATGAGAAATGGATACAGAATAGAATTGAATAAAATAATATTAAATACTCAAATAAAATCACCCATCGAAAATACACTTAATTTTATATGTTATAATTGCTTTAAAAATTAAAAAAATAATTTTAATTAATTATATTTAATAAAGTAGGAATATAATCACAATTCTGCCTTCTCAAGAGCATAATCAAATTCCCTTTAAAGTTGAAATTGCAATTCCAATTTCAAAATGTACTTCCAAACATTGAGAACGGGAATAGAAATAAAACCTAAAATCGTGGTTCCATTTCGGCTTATTCTTGCATATCAAACATGAGATTAATGAAAATCAAAATTGAAAATGTTATTTAGTTTTTATTTAACTTGGTTACTTATTGTTGTTGATTAACCTACTAACAATTATGCCATATTTTTTTTTTTTAAGTTAGATACATAGTATTAAAGGTCGAATCAATGATTGAATTGTTAAATTATTATGTTTTAGACTTATCCATATGTTTAATGATAAATCGAAGGGTAACTTTGCAAGATAGTATAGTTTTCAATATAATATCCATCATAAGTATTAAATAGAAACATTATAAATAGGTAAACCGATTCAACTCAAATATAAAACACACTTAAAAAGAATTGTAAGGTTGTAAGTCTAAGTTTTTAAAATACAACTAATAAATACATTGTGTTATGAGTTGAAGATCTTTGATATGGACTCGTTGAAACACAAATACCATACATGACCAATTAACACGAATTATCAATCCTACTTACAATGTACTAAAAATAAACAAGGAAATGGATCAAACTCTATCTTCATGCATCAATTTTTAGATTGATTGTTGAGATTGCCTAAATTTTTCAACTACCTTGTGAAATGGATGTAATTCTCTTCTTTATTGATTGCACGTGAGAACATTTAAATAAGGAAAACCGATAGAAATCAAGACAATGAAAATCCAGCGACTATACCAGAAAATCCTGTGCATCTTATATTATACCGCCAACTCATTGGAGGGGAAGACGGTCGATTTGTAATTTTGAAGGTACAAGAAATCCTACATGATTATTGACTAAAAGATAATAAAAACAAAAAGAAAAGAAGAAGAAAAAAAGATATTGAAGCTTCTTAGAAACGTTCTGATGCAAAGTTGACTCAAACTGCAGAGGGAGGAAATGACTCACGCGACTCATGATCGCTTCTCTAATCAAGCAAATAGTAGACCACTGGGGTCGTGTGACATAGATGTTACATATTAGAATATTATTTTATATATATTGGAAATCGGCATGCCATGTGATTGGCACTTGCTTTCCATCACTTGATTTTTTCCATATATATAATCTACGAGTATATATATCCAATATGCTTCTTGTGATATGACTATCAAATCAATAGTATATACATTATTCATCTTTCATTATGGCATGGCTCTGGGCTCGAACCAATCATCAAATCCTGGTCATTCAGCTATCCTGCGATATATAAATGATTTACTTTGTCATGCTTGATTAGATCTCACCTTGGTTATGATTTCTACGCATGGTAATTTGTCGTGTTTAAGTGATTATGTGATTTTGTTTGTAGACTTTAATTCTTATGGACGTACTCATTTGGTCATTTTAGTAGACTTGATAATAAGTACAATTTATTTTAGATTTTTTAATCGGTAAATTTGTTCAACCAAAATATAAAACGTGTTCAATAGATGAGTCGGATTAGGAGAATTAAATTGTTAAACATAATTAATAAACAAGTCTCCTTACAAGTTTTGGCTTTTAGATACAAACAGCCTTACACCTGAACACAACATATGCCCCAATAGCACAAAATTCCAACCCTATTTAGATGCACGAATTGTAGATGTACAAACCCGGTGTCCACAGCTTACCACCGCCCCTCCGGCCCTCCACCCACCAAAAAATAAATAAATAAGGCCTGTGCTACCAACAAACACGCAACAGATATAAATGGTTATTGCCCCCATGAAATTCAATCCACCAACCAACAGAAATCCCTGAAGCAAAACTGAGTCCAACTGAATCCAAGGAAGAGTATCCCAGGCAATTCCGAATGCTACTAACGTGTGCACTAAGCATGATCCTAGAGCACTAGATCACCCTTTTCACTTTAATGTGATCTGAGACTACTGGGGTTGGTGTGGAGCTTTAGATTCATGCGAATTTTGATTATTTGATCAATGAGCCTAGCCTGAACCTATAAGAGGAAGTTGCAGCTCAATCGACAACCACCCTTGTAAGCCAGGGAACCACGGCATCAATACGAGGAGGGAGTATGGTGATGGGTGATGGAGCACAATTGTGAGTCCTGCTGATAACAAAGTAGTGCATCATCTAAAGCAAAATGAGATGATGCATCATCGAGCTAAAGGACACTGTTTTAACTGCAATAGCCCCTTCAATCGAGGGCACAGCCGCAAGAAGCTCTTCTGGGTTGAAGTCAATTGATGATAGGGGGTCAGTTGAGAGAGCAATTTTGTATAATAAGTGTCCACAGAATAGTAACAAACAAGCAGGCTTAATATTCTAAACATATTTCTAAGAAATCAGAAGGTTTTCTCAAATGGGCCCTCAAAGTTAGAGATGATGACATAGAGCAGGTCAGGGCTCCGATTACCAATGTGTATATGGAAGGATTGAGGGTCAGTTCGGTTCGAGAGTGCTGGTACGGATTTCAGCCGAGGGAATAGTAATAAAGCTCGTTAGTAACGTAAAGATGAAGCTAACCCCATGAGAGATGCCTTCAATTGATACAAGTCTAATTAGCATATAACTGGCATAAGTTCGTTATAGTAGCTGTAATTTCTATTTTCTATGACTTAATGGCCCTTGGCGGGTTCTAGTCTTTATAAAGGCCCCGAAGCTAGTAAGAGTCAGTCCCTTGACTGAGTAATCGAGTTGTACAGAGAGAAGGTGGGAGTAGCAGATGAGCAGTTTGCTCGTGACACCACTGCACATCCCCACATATTGCCTCCACCGCAAAACATATTTACATACTTTCCTCTACCACCGTATCATACCTACATACTTTCCCTTCACACTTCGAGTTGCGATTTCATTTATTGGTACAATTATCCCCAAATGCATCCCTGTACATAATACCCATACACTAATCCTACACACTATACTCATAATACTCTACCTACACGATAAACTCAAACACTATACCCATACATGACACCCACATGCTTTACTTGTATACATACGTATACACTCACCTACAACTAACCCATATTCATAAATGATTTCATTGTCTGCCCACTGTAAATACAGTGAATAGAACTCTCTCTCTCTCTCTCTGGCTAACCTTGTTTTTGTTTACTGGTGTTTGGATTTAATTTTGTTTGCTAGGCTATCAATTGTGCAAATCAAAAGGTTCTCTCTAATGAGCACTCAGACCATTTACTTACATATTTCACCCCTAACTAGATCATGCACCCTGGTTGATAACAGTAAATTTGAAAACCCAATGATTGCTTCAAATGGAAACTGTCATACAAGGCGAATTTCTATAATATTCATCAAAATTTAATTTTTTGTCAGCTAAATATAATGGTAATAGTTTGCGCAATGGTGGGATTGAAAAGAATATTTCGCAATGGTCAAATAGCATAAAAAACTGATTTCCATCACAACTCCAAGGTTAATTCTATTTTAGGTCTCTCCTCAATTTGTTTACATAAACAGCACTAGTTTTTAGTGAACATCTGAAGGTAGAAGTTATAATGGACATTAACAAGCTGGAACTTACGAATAAGGATGGAGCCTACTAGTACAAGAAACAAATGGTTAAATCAAGTAAGCTATAGAAGGGCTATGCCATACCTTACTTGGAACCCAATGTTTGAGTAGTCTTTTTTCACTCATAGAATGCATCAAGCAGCTTTTTTCACAGACCATGAAGCTCAGACTTTGATGGTCGAGCTCCAAATACAGTTTATCAGTTATACATTCCCACAGCTTAATCCTTCTTTGGAGGCTGTGATCCATAGGTGAAAGGGTCAACCAGAAGTGAATGAAATGTTTTGCATTGGTATTTTTAGCAACCAAGCACAAGTACCTGATAATGATGAACTGCACATCCTTTGTCCTATCTTTCAGCGTCCCATAATTGAAACACTTTGGAAGTCTGATACAATGCAAGTGAAAAGAGATGGACAGAAAATGAAGCACAGGAAAAAAACAAGAAAAAGAAAATGTCGAGTGTTTGCCTAGAACGTAGAGCTGCACGATTACGTCCACAACATGGGGTCCATTTGGGGTGATTGGGAAAAAAAGAACAAGCCAACGAGCTAAAGGTTTGAAAAATTAACAGCTGCACTATGACCCTTATAAAGATTCCCGTAAGGTAAGTTATGTGCAGAAAGCTAGAGGTCAATATATTGCCACTAGCAAACTGTACATTTTCACCGACAGACAAATTAGCAATACTATTCCAGCTCCTCTTTGCTGGCCTTACAATAAAAACAATACCTTCAGAGCAAATATCCCGAAAAGTCACCTAACTCAAGTTCTGCATCCCCTCCTAGTATGATCATCCATCGTCAGTGTCAGTCCAAATTAGAATGGTAGATATTTGTATCAGAAGACAAAAATGCATGAAGCTTAATCAAAGAACAAATGCAAGAAGATCAAGATCATAAAGCAACTAAAATGGAGTACTGATATCTGGAAAACATGCACATTGGTCCGACTTGATACTAGTAAAAGTTAAAGTGAAACAGAGTTTTCCATACATTCTCTATCCCTATTACTATTCCCCTCCATGTATTCGTTAATCACGTTCTGTTATATGTTGTTAAGATAGAAAAAATCAGTTCCGAACTAAATATTTATCATACAAAGCGGAAGCATGAGCAGAACACAGTACGGTACAAGAAAAGTTATTATACGTGCACGTCTATTATAATAAGAATAACAAATTTGCCATTGGATTTTCATTTAGGAGAGGTTTCTTCTTTTGAAATTTAGTAAATCATTTCAAGATCAATATTTTTATTACCGAGTTTCTTTTCAGATTTATCATTTATGTACCCTTACGTACATAAGAGTAACAAGAAAATCCAAACATTTGTTGCACAAAGTCATTTATATCAATACTCTATAGACCAATTCAAATTTGTAATACTAAAAGGTATTCCAAAGTTTAAAATGCACAAAGCTAGAAGTATTATAATATATTGCTCAGGGGCTCACCACAATTAAGTCCCATCTTTTTCTGTTTAACTATTCCTAAGGTGAAACCCAAATCAAACTTGCAACACTAAAGTAAAGGCATATAAATTTGAGAAGATAGATATCACAAGCATTATTCTGTTGAGAGCTCAACTAGATTTTACTGAATTAATTTCTCTACTTGCTTGCACCAAAGATATGTAACAATGTTTATATACTCCATACCAAAGTTGTCAAATAAAGTGCCTGACAGCACCAAGTATCTGAGTGGATGTGCAAATGAAGGTGACAGAGAAAGAGACAGAAGCAATCACCTAATACATTTCTTTCACCTTCATAGATATTGTACTTTACCCTGCCATGAATTCATCTTACAACCATGATTAGAGTTTATGAACTATAGTGTGTCATTAGAGTCTTAAAGAACAACTGCGTATCTTCTCCTACACCATTCGTCATACTGTTTTTATAGATCATCACGTTGTTGAGTGATCACATTAAGCTACTCCACTCACTCAATATATGATTCCACTTTTTTCCAATATCTTTCCTAGCAAAGCTTGAAGTACCACAGCAGGATTATATAAATAAAAATAAAATTTTCTAAAATGAAGAAAACATCCATACTCTAGGATGGAGCGAAAGATGGGGACTCGTTTCTATCACAGCCCATTTACTTGGAGATAGCAGAAGGAGAATAGAAAGATATTCCCTCTATTCCCAAAATACTTCTTATTACCTTATTTACTTGGAATATGGTTCAAGAACTTTTATTTTAGATAAATTTTTTATTATCTCTCTTGAGGAAGCAGTTGTTACCTTGTGAAGAATGAAATTTTTTATTCCCTCTCCACAGAGAATAAAAACTTCAAGTAATGAATAATTATGTTCTTAATCAATGAAAAAAAGTTGACTAACTTTTAGTTATTTTCCAAAAAGACCCAATAGGGGCATATCGGTATTTTTATTGTTGTATTCCCAATTTAATACTCTAATTAATAAGATGAAATAAATACTTAAATAATTATTCCCTATACTAAAAAACCATACAACTGGAATTTATATTTATAGCCTATTCTTGGTAATGGTCATTTCAAATTTCAAGGTATAACTTTTATATTCCCCATCTATTCCATTTCAGAAAGTAAATGGAGCCATAAGTTTTGCCTCCAACAGTTCTACCATCTCAACTCTCAAGGGCCTTCTAAATTCACAGGCTTATGAAGATATCCATCCATTAGATTATCTTAAAAGCTTTGTAATATCCACCATATCTTTCTAAGTCCTATAGCAAAGCAGTCATCTCAAACCAGGCATTTCTTGTAAACTTACCCTCCAACTCCTGGAATGCCATCTTCATATCCTGCAGACTATAGTCAAAATCAGCCTACAACGTTCCATTGTATTCCATTATGTAGTTAGCTAGCATGAAAGGGAGAGAAAGGAAGATGTTGAGAGGGGAAGAATGATTGTAAAAAATGAGCTAGCCTGTACCTCAGATGCCTTCATCTCATGAACTGGCAGTTTCTCATATTCAAATTGCTTCTCTGATACTTGCCTGTGCTGATAAGTAAGCTACACCCATAGAAAGGTTCATTAGACATGGATAAAATGGTACCAACAGCCATATGGCCTTTCATTAGCTAGGAAGAAAGCAATATGCATGTCACTCCTCAGACTACTAATAAATAAAGACATACAAAATGGCACCTGCCAAGTGTTTTATTAGTTCTCTTAAACCCAGATTGCCTTTCTCTTCTATTTCTCAGAAATTACCATAACATTTCTCCTCAGCTTCAACAAGCCATTCTTTCTCTCTGTGCCTCCTCAATCCAGTTTCTTTATCATCTCCTCTTCTGGCCGGTATATTTCTCTGGAACTTAATGTAGTATAAAAGGTCTTTTATACCAACAGTATATCAATGATTAAATGCACAGGATATGTAATGATAAAGAATCAGCCATAAAATTTCAGGTACTTCATGATTGAGAAAACACATACAGATTGAATCTCTGGGCAATCCTCTGACTGTTACGCTTTTGGATTTTCGGTACAAGCATTTTCTATTTTCTACTGTAAATCCAGTGCCCACAATGTAAAGTAGTGAGAAGAGGTTCCACCGAACCAAAAAGGTTCTTTTCAACATCTCATCTACTCTCTTATATGGAAGGGGAAAAAATATACGTCTCATCTTTTATGAAAAGGGATATCAACAGCCATCACAGAGAATCCAGATACTGAGCTAACTTTTACACACCCACCCTGTCCTCCAGTTATTCTGATCCTTGTACCAGCCTCTCAAGTTCATTTTCTTCAATAGCATAGTTCTCTTTTAGAACTCTAATGGATCAAGTTCATCTTTCCTTGGTCTTGATTCTACCTCTAAAGACTCTAACCCCTTTTCAAGGTAACTATGCTGAGATTGCAAACTATCCACCTAGGCATAGAAACAACTGCTTCTAATATTAACACTGATGTGAAGCGACTAGCTTTACTAATAAGCACCTCCTACTGGCTTTTAACTAGCTCCATCTGAAGAGGTGCAATTGTTGTCCGCAGGAAAAGGACCAGCATAATGAAACATGTGTTCAGCTACATTTCTATAGGAGTAGCGCATGTGTTCCTGTTTCTCAGCTTTTTTTTTTTTAACAGTAAGATAAAGGTGACATAACAGACCAAAACACAGGTATGTAAAGTATCAAAAACTAAAGTACATGCATGCAAAATGACAAAGGGTGAAAATACAGTTAAAATGTAATATACCATTTATTTTTTATTCATAAAATTAGCATATGATATGAACTTTGACTCAATCTATATACATACAAAAACAAGAAAAAGAGAAAAAAAAGAAAGTGAATTAGTAGGCAGCAATATAAACAAATATCCATGAGGCAGTACTACCATAGTTTTCGAATTTCTATGGAGGTAGTATGAACTTCATGTTCCTATCAATGCCATGTTATAATATAATAAACTATTTAGTCCCAAGTAAAACACTACTCTGTTTGAGAAAATGGTTTCATTTGATTTATTCAGTTTGATTTGGTTTACTCTCCCAAACAACCTTAACTTTTCAGTTTGATTTGATTTGGGAATTTTCCAAACCAAATTGGCCAAAAGAATCATATTTTCGGTTTCATTTGATTTAGTTTGCAATTTGGTTTAATTTGATTGATTTTTTGGCCCACCCCTAATGCACCCAACATTCAGATACTCTCATGCTAATCAAGCCTTGCAAACAGTATTATTTCATATAAGCAAAGTCCCATGACAATCTCAGTTTATTGTGAGTACTTAACAACAACCTATTTTTGCAAGTTGAACCTACAGAGAGATCCAAATGCTTCTTTTTAGATTTAGAGATAAACACTTAAACACAATAGTAAAGAGAATAAAATCCAAGAATCTCAAGATCAAACTATAATTTATGTGCCTATTTACAAAAGATGGGAATAGGGCCCCAGTAAAAGGGACAAGGTACCTTTAAAAAGAGTGTTGGATCACACATGATTTGGATTATGGTGTTCATCCCAAGAAATTGAACTGAGACAAAGAAAGGAACAAAGGGAGAAAAAAGAGTGTGAACAAGTAGGCAGCAATGGAACAAATATCCATGGAGCAATTGCTGGGATGGATGAGTCTCAATGCAAACCACTTCCATGCAGAAGCCTAGAAAGAAAACCTTTGTTGCTGCAGCTATCTTCCTTGTCCTTAGGATTGCTTAGGGTGCTTATAAGAGACCAATGTGTGTCAAAATCCGCTTCATAACCAAATTGTTGCATAGAATGCACTAGCTCCGATGCCTTCCTAAGATTAACTTCGACGCGGTATCTACTAATTATAGAATTATACATGCCTTTGGTAGGTGTTTCACCAACCAATATCATCGATTTCAAGAGCCTCTCTGCTTCTGCAGTTCGTTTAATGTCACAGCATTTTTCAATGAGGATGCCCCAAGATTTGATGCTTGGCTTCAAGTACCTACCCAGCATTTCAGCATGAATGTCTAGTGCATCATCCAATCGATTAGAGGTGCAAAATCCATGTATAACATAATCATAACAAGATGATTCAGGGATGTTTCCCTTTGTCAGCATAATATTTAGTAGATAAATGGCTTTCCTCATTTTCCTCTTGGAACATAACCACTTGATCATACTGTCATAAGCTACATTGTTAGGAATTAGAAACTCCTTTGCCATCCGATCCATAAAAAATTCTGCTTCACAAAACCAGCCGTGAAAAATAAGACTCCTAATAATAGAAACTTGCACTTCCTTGTTATGTACCAAGCCTTTCTTATCCATTTCCTCAATCATCTGTTTCACATCTTGAAACTGCTCCGCATCAATCAAGCATCTTGAAATGCTCCTCAAGCTGTAATGTCTAGGCTTAAGACCTTTTAAGATCAGAATAGACAGATAATGCAATGAACTTGACAAATCTTTACAGCAAGCAAATCCATACACCAGAAAATTATATGTTACTTCATCTGGTTGCAAGTTTCTCTTATTCAGTTGTTCCAAAATTGCCAGCACAAGCTTAGTCTTCCCAGTTAATAAAACATAGAAAACCAAAATGTTATATGTAACAAGATCATGAGAGCTACTTTGTGCAAGCATAAACTGATGAATGTTTAAGGCATGAAGGGGTTGACCTTCTTTGCATATCAAATGAACAATCCTCCTGAAACTGTTCACTGAGAGGCACAAATCTCTCCTAATGACAACGTTAAGTAATTCCCTGACTTTCTGTAAGTTGTCAGATTGGCAAATCCCCTTCACCATCATGTCAAAAGCTTCATTGAGAAGACCATTTCCAGCTGTCAAGAAATTCCAGAACAGATTGGCAGCTTCTACGACCTTGCCTGTCCTACAATACCCTTCCAGTAAAGCACAGTTTATGGAGGGTGACAATGAAGGGTGTTCTCTTGATGCAATCCCTTTTAGAGCATTAGCTTCATCAAATCTTCCAGCCAAGCAAAGTATGGGAATTAACAAAACCATGACCTCTGGACAGGGGGCTAATCTCTTAGTTTGCATGGCATCAAATATTTTCAGGACATTGTCATTATTATCTTCCCTGCAAAATCCTTCTAGAAGATGCTCATATGCTGCTCTGTCATCCACAATAAAGCCTTTGTCATGAATATTTTTTACCAATACGTCCGCAATGGGTGTATACCCAGAAGCACAAAGAACTCCAAGAAGCACATCACATATATTGACCACAGGACATACGAATAACATGCCTTCACAAAGCTCTATTGCTTCATACAGCAAATGCTTCTGGCAAAGAATTTCAACAAGAGACTTAAAATCATCCATTCCCAGCAGGAACTTATGCTTCGACATTAAATCCAGAAAAGCATGAAGTTCTCCCAAACTTCCTCTCTTACACAAATCTGTTATAAAAGCAGAAAAAGTATCTTTTTTAACAGTGAGTCCCCTCTCTAGCATTCTACTCATCATAGTTCTTGCATGTTGTCCCATGCATTTCTTGCTATAAAATCGCACTAGCAAGTTCAGTGTTTCTTCAGTCAACTGATCAATAGATATGGCCAATTTCTCAAAAAGAAGGTCAAGAGTCTTGGCAGAAGAACGGGACTCACAAAGCCCCTTGACATAAGCATCAAGGGAAGACAAGTCCTGACCCCACCGGACCATTTCATTCACCAACCTCAGAGAATATCTTGAATTTCCACATGAACATTCTTTTAGCACAAAAGAGTTAAAATCAGGAATTAAGGACTCTTCAAGGATAGAGTTTACTCTTTGGTCAAACTCATCTGTATCAGTATCTAAATAAAGTCCATTACCGAGACTATCAAAGAACTCTGTCCTTGAAAATCCTACACTGTCATCTCTTTTCACCATCACTGTTAATGGACTGAACCCTAACAAAAGAAATGCTTTGGAAAGTGGATCCTGAGACAAAGAGAGTTGAATCATATTAAGTTTCACCATCTCCTCAATATTCATCTGCACTTCATCAAATTGTCTAGCTTTACAATATCCTGCTAGGAGAACTCTGTAAGTAGATAAATCAGGTTTTACCCCACAGTCTACCATTTCATTAAAGATGTATTGAGCATTTTTCCACATACCTTCCCTAAACACACCACTTATCAGAGCATTGTAAGTGTGTTTATCCAGTTTCAAACCCTTGGATAACGCTTCTGAATAATAGACGATGGAACTTTTTAGATTCCCTTCATAACAACTCCAACTAATTAAGATCCCGAATGTTATTTCATCAGGTTTGAATCCTATATCCTCCAGCTCTAGCCTAAACAAGTTCGCCCTCTCTGACCCAAAATTCTTGCAGATAGTATTTATAATCCTGTTTCCAGCCACAGCACTAGGTGCATACTTCAGATCAACAAATAAACTGAATAGATCATTAAAGTCTCTCTTCTCACAGTATCCACGAACAATTTCATTTATAACCAATTGAGAGGGTTCCCATCTCAAAACAGTAAACTTCTTGAGAAGATTTCTGGCTTCCTGAACCTCACCATCTTGACAAAGTAATCTAATAACATTTTCAACACCCCTCTTAGCTTCATCACCAACATTAAAACCATTCAAGGCAATCATATCCAAACATACAGCATTTGCCAGTTTGGTATTCCTTTTCTGAACTAAAAGATCAGTAAGAACATGATAACAAGACAACGACGGCACTAAACCTCGCCTCTTCATCTGATCATACAAGAACAAGCTCCTTTCTACTTCACTGATTAAAGCATGTTCCTTAATCAAGTTACTGAAAATTTCAGGACTAACCAATGACACTCCTCGCCTTTCAGCCATTGACAACAAAAGTTCAACTTCCCCAAGCAACTTGATGCGGGTAAGCATCGAGGCCATAACCTCACATGCCTGTGGAAGAGGCTTGTAATCCTCAGTCTGCTCAAAAGCCCACTTAAAAATCTCCCACAAAGACTCAATTTTTCCAACTCCAACATCTCCTTTCTTATACACACATCGAAATTCCAACAAAATTTGCAACACATGTTCAGGTTCTAACACAGAAACCCTTAAAAATCTACGAGCAGTATCGGGTATCACATCGAATATCTCAAAGAGAAGGGCTTTAAGGGAGGAATCAGCATAACTCTTGACCTTTGTCTTCTCAAAAAGATGTGAACACTTAGAAATAACAGATTTTGCAATTTCAGAGAAATAGGCAGGACACAAATCTAAGTGGATCTTGTTCGTTTGTCCAATAAAACGAGACTGAGATGGGTGCTTGAAAGAATAGATAGCTGTGGAGTGGAAAGGCAGTGAACAGCGGAAGAGACGAACCTGTTTGATGAAATGCCTAGGAGAAAAGAAAATGGTAGTAAGTCCATGCATGCCATTGAAGGAAAGAACAACTGCTTTATGCATCAATCAACATAATAATCTACATCGGAGATTGAATAGAAAATCTATTGTTTCAAACTTCTTGACTCTTGAGCGGTCCTAAAATGCAGTGAGTTTCGTAAGAGTGGAAGGGTCATGCCGGCTCGTATACAACGTTGATGTGCTTCTAGTTTTCAAATGGAGGCTTTATTTAGAACAAATTCTGAAAGAAAAATGTTTTTCCACAGAACATCTTTTTTTTTTATTGATAGAAATTATAAAAAAAATTTAAAAAGAAAGAAACTTAAGTATTGCAAATATTAAATACAGAAAACATAGATAAAAATAAAATTTTCTTTTTTCAAATCATATGCCATCTTTTTAAACATAATATGAATGTTATTATCACAGTTTTAGTCAATTTCTACTTAAAGTTATTTTATACCCAATCAAATCTTTATATACATATTTTTTTACAAATGAGTATTTGACATGTCATCCTTAGAGATAGTAAATTTTACAAATTAAACTGAATATGTATTAAGCAGTTTTAAACTTCGATGTAAATTTTAATAAATTAATCAAATATGATATATGTATAATTTTAAACTTTAAATAAAAAATTGAGTAGAGTCGATATCTTTAACATTACCCCTTTGCTCCATATTATCTTTTTTTAATTTTACAATCAAACAAGTACTTAATGGTACTGCCTGGGGAAAATGATAAGTATGGTTCTTCTTAAAAATAAAAAAAAAAAAAAAATCCATAAAATTGCATCAAAAATTCGCTTGCAAATTCTAGCGTAAACAGTCCTAAAATGCATCTTTCAAAAACGAAATTACAAGAATGTCCTACATAAAATCATGACATATAAACACGATTTTAAAATGCCTTAATATCTTATCTTGGCTTTATTAGACAAAGCGACGGAGATCGAGTCCATCATTATTATCATTAGAAGACTTTATTTCATTATCTTATTTATTTTATATTTTATGCTATTATATTTACTAAGGACTTTATTTTAATGAGTTTGTCGATTACCTTTTAGATCTAATCATTAGTAGCTAAACTTTGTCCAACGGCAGGGTTTTATATAAATAGTTTTTGTTAGTAGTTTATCTCGGTTAATAACATCGTATTGAGAAAAAACTATTTTCATTTTTTCAAGAACTTATCGTTTCTTGTTGGATTTAATTCACAACGTTTTTTATTTATCCAATTGAATTAAATAAAAGAGAACACTATACTTTTAGTCATCAAATTTTGTTACTCTTTTTAATTAATTCATCAAACTTTTTTTTTATTTCAATTTTCAAACTATCTTAAAGTTTGCAAAAAAATCTTCTATCAATGAACTGTTAATTCTTTCGTTAAAAATAACTCTCTTATAAATTTTTAGAAAATTTGAGAACTGAAATAAAAAAAATAAAAGTTCAAGAACTTAATTTAAAAAAGTATCAAAGTTTGAGAACTAAAAGAAACTTTCCATTTTTTTCTTTTAAGATCTATATATTTATTTATATTTTAATTTACAACTTATGCTTATATACATACATACATACATACATGTGTGCACTTTTATGACATGATTTTTAATTGTATTTATAACGTAGAAAAACAAAAATACAACTTTTGTTCATTTTAAAAAATTTAGGTCTTGAAATGGAGAAAAAAATGAAAATATAAAATCCTAAAACGAAAAGATAAAAAAAAATTTGGTTCTCTCGATATATTTTTTCCTTTTTGATTAACAGATATTTCAAATAATCAATGATCCAATTGATGTTCTTAATAGAATCAAATCACATTTCATTTTTTAATTTTTAAATTTATATATAACAATAGTTTTTTTTTTCCTCGCTCACTACATTACATGTTACAACAATTTAAGGGAGAAGAATTTGAATTAGGTCCATCTCTTTAAGAGACTAGTATTAGCAAAGTAACTATATAAATTATTTAATACTTACTTTAATTATTAAATTATATAAACAACAGCGATCATAAATAATTATCATATTTAATTTAATGATACTATGTAAAGTTAGTTAGAATATCATTATACATTTGTAAATAGAAACAAATAAATAATGATTATATTTATGATAAGATAAATAATTTTTTTTACCAATATTTTATCTAACAACACAATTAACTATTCCGATTCATTAGGTCATAACTTTTTTTTATTACAAAAATTAACAAAGGATGAAAAAGAAAAAAAAAATGAAAAATTACACTGAGGAATCTTTTGTAAATTTTTGGAAAATCTGAGGACTAAAATAGAAAAAATAAAAATTCAAAAACTCAAATTAAAAAGGTTGTAAAGTTTGAGAACTAAAAGTGTAGTTTTCCCTAAATAAAAACCCTTTTATTTATACTAGTCATGGTGTCAATTTGACTTATTTATTAGGATCAACAAAAGAAAATCTTAGTTTAATTATAACATCATCAACTTATCAATTAAATTAATTATTCATATCTTGTTTATTTTCTAGTATTTATTAAACCCACAAATCAAAAAAAATTCAATGTCAAAACTATAGAAACTATCTAATCAAATTTCATATGAATGGATTTCTTTATAAGATCTTTAGTCATAAAAAAATTAAAAATAAAAAAAAAATTCTTCATAAGATCTAATCATATCACAAGGTCCTCTTTTTATTCTCCTTATATACCTTAATAGCTTTAGTCTTGATATGTTTAATAGACTAAGAGATCACAAGCCTCCTTATATAGACATTTAAACAAAAAGTTAGTACACTAGCAATCATACAAATACGATCTTATTTCAAAGGTGTGTAAGTAGGTTGCTAATGTTCTTTTTTCCAATGAAAAGCTGATAGGCAAATATTACATACTTCCAGATAGTACATTGGTAACATTGTTCGTATTTTGGGAAGGAGTTGGTTTAAGGATCTTTTAAGGTTTTTAAGTGGTGGAATAGAGCAGGTTTAGCCCCTAACGTAGGGGTTCGCATTTAGAGGGAGAGAAAAGCTCCTTTAGGTAGCTTTAATTGTAAAGACTAGATAAAAAAAGTATAAGGAAGAATGAATAATATAAATTTATTGTACTACTATGTTTGGTTTATATAGATTTAAAATTTATATTATATAAGATACAAAATTTATATTAAAAAATTAATTATTTATATTATAAAATAAATAATTTTTTGAAATATTTGATAACAATAATATTAATTAACTTGATATCATAATATAGAGGGATATTTTTTAAAATGGAAAATATTTTTGCTTTTGTCTAATGAATTTTACTTTTGTATCATGGTATATATCACGTCCCAAAACGGTAAAATCGTAACAGTCCCGCCATGTAAATCATTCTAAGATAGAAACCGGTCATATAGTCGTTATCTTAAACCTTATTTACACAAAGCATCCACGACTAACCCGCTTTGAAGTAAACGGCTCATAAATAAATATTTTATTTACCTATGAAATTATAAAGAATATATGTTTACTTTAAGATATTCTAAATATATTACAAAATTTAATAGCATAAAACATAATCTACTTAAATAATACATAAATTAATAGTAAAAACTGTAAAGATAGAATCCAAACTTAAAAAGTATAATTACTCTTCAAGCTATTATCTTCACTTTCCTAGGACCCAGCAATTGCTAGCTTAAGAGTAATCATAACTCGTTTCCTTGCTATCACCTACAATAACGTCTATAAGGATGTGAGCAGCTATAACTTAGTAAGTTAAAACAGAGACCTAAAACTATACATCAAACATAAGTAAAGTTATCGACCAAATTAGTTAGATGCTATGCATGTACAAATAAATACCATCATACAATATTGTCCGGCCCATCGTGAGATTAGAGAAATTACACCCACTTTAATTCGAGTTAAAGAGTTTCCATTAATGCAACAACTCACGACCAAACCTAAGCTTGTGCAATGGAGACATTGCTCCTCCCGGAACTACCTTCGAACCATTAACTTCACCCTTACCGTAATCTCCTCACCTATTTCTTAGTTCAACTAAGAATAAAGAAAGGAACAATTATGCTATCCAGCGCTATCCTTTTTAAAAGGGTTGGTATTTGGCCAGAAAACCCTAAGTTTCCCCTAAGTTTCCCCTATTAGGTTGCTATACAAGTCTAATTTATGTTTATAAATCATATAATTTAGTTAGATCCGATTAAAGGTGTTCAATCATTTCAAGTAAATCATACAAATACAATCTAGAGTAGCAAATCATAACCATATCATCAACTCAAAACAAGCACATATGCACAGCCAACTATCTAACAAGTGCAATTAAATACAATTTCAAGCCTCCGAGTACTACAAATTAATACTCCAAAATACAGTAACATATTAATCTCAACTTACCTAAACTTTTCGCTTGCTCATTTGAGGTGCGATTCGTCTCCATATCTTATAATATATAATATAAATATGTTTTTAGTATTTAAATCTAAATGAGATATATATATGTATATACACACACTCTAGGTTATGATTTAACTCAATTCTTCATATATACATATTAGTTATTATTAATTCATCCTAGGTTAGCTTAAGGTTTGGTTTCTGAATCCAATTCCAATTCAAGTTTTAAATTAGTTCTAACCATGAGGATTATACATAAATCCTAAAAATGCAATTCGAACATGAATGTAAAATTCATCACATTAGGCTCGAGCATCCTAATTATCGCTTTTAGTCCTAAATTGGTATTTTATTCTACTCAATACACTTAAACCCTTATTAATATACCGAATTTATTCTTGATGTGAGAAAATTTTATATATTTCATATAAATACCTAAATTTAAGTTTTATACCAGATTTATTATATATTCTTATTATTATTATAATATCATTTTTAACCTAATATTTTATTACTCATTAATTCTTATATTTATATATTATACATTATCACGTAATATGTACATAATATATACATCTAATATTTATATCACTCCAAATATCATCTCCTAACGTCAACTAATTTCTCAAAATATCTAAATTCATCCCAAATCAAATTTTACTCCTAATTACTCTAATTTATAAAATTAACTTAAAATATACCATTTTTACCTATTATATATGTACTACATAATACCCTAATAATTATATCTAACACCCTAAATATTACAAATATCACACTTCATTAGATTTCAACATCCTAAAACTTATAATTATACACTAAATCAGTAATAATTTATTTAATTACCTTATTAGTCATGAATTACTCATTTTATGCATCATTTTAAGGCCTAAAAATTTTAAAAATTAATTTTTGAAAAAGGGTTTCATAGACTTATTCTATAACCCCTAAATAGTTTACAAAAAAAAAAATATTAAACTCAAAACTACATTTCTAAGATTATTTATTTCTAACCTGAACAAAGCTCAGATTTGTACGGTTTCTTAAAGATAGTATATTTTTAAACATAAATTCATCAAAATAAAATCTTTTCCTAAACATACAGACTAAAATATCTTAGAATAACAATATTCATAATTTTTCAAATATGTTTAATATTTTAACAATTTAAGAAAAATCAAGAGGGAATTGAAACTTACCCATATTGACTACTCCTACCACCAAGGCCTTGTTAACCAACTTGGGCGCTGCCACCACCGTATGTGATGGTGGTCATCCACTCCCAGGTGCTTATTGGGTGTTGGTTTCCCTATAAGACCTTAATTATATAGATTTTTGTAATTTTTTCGAAAACCCTAATTTTTCTTTTGTTTTTTACTCTTTCTAATTTTTTTACAATTCCAAACATCCCAATTAAGCTTTTGTAAAATTTTAGATATTTATAGACGTCTTGAGAATTTTTTGTGCATTAAATTTAGGTGACATTTGCTTTATCTCTTCTTTTTCTCACTTTCTATTTGTTGCATTTTAATTGTTCAATTGTATTTCTCTATTTCCAAGTTGTCATGTCTCAAATCTGGATCATTCCTCATTTTTCTTACTTTTTCTTGATTTTTCCTTAATTAATTATGAATTTTCTTTAATTAATCTTATTTTGACATATTTCACATATTTTTACCTACATATAAATTCATATATGGTACAAATAAATATTTTCTAAATATTATTTATGTTATTTTATGATTTTTAGTATGTATATAATTTATCTCTAGTGATTTATTAGTTATCGAAATGCATTTTACACATTTCCGATAAATAACAGGTAATATACTTAAATTTTGAAATTTTTATATTCTGTCATTTTATTACTTATTTTCTTAAATTCAAACTCATGAGAATATTTCTACTAATATTCCTAATTTCATTGTAAAATTTAAGCTAAATATGACAACTTGCTCAATCACCATAAATTTTACAAACCGAATCTCGAATAGCTGATTACGGGGCTTACAGTATGAATGAGACATAATTTGGGTATTTTTTCCTTTTCATTAACCTAATTTTGTATTTAGTCTCTAAACAAAGTTACAAACAAAACATGAGATAAAATTTTTTACCCAATCTACTACTACAAAAATTACTCGACCAAACACTACTTAAAAGTATCATAAGTTTTTGCCTCCCCAAAACGACATAATAATTTCCTCCATCTACCTCTATAACTAAGAGTCATATAATGGTAGTAGCAATTATGCACAATTTCACATACCTAAATAGGTATCTACTCTCCCTATAGTATTCACCCCATACTCCTACTTCTCGTACCTAATAAATACTCAAAAGGTTTGAGTTACTCAAGCATTTGTACTTAATCTACCCGAACTTGATGTTTGACTTTATATCATTTTGATTTAGGCATATTACCTAGAGAGCACATCACTCATGACATTAAGATTCAAGAAAATAGCAATAGAATGAACCAACCTATAAAAAAAAGATGGTTGTTGTAACATCTTAGAATCTAAAGCACTATAGTCCACCATGTGTCCCTATTCTTAACTGATATGTGAGACGTAAATAAATATTAAAATCTCTAAAATAATATATTGAAATCTCTAAATAAATATCAAATATTTTTTGAATAAATTTTATAAAACTATAAATAAGAATTTTACTAATTGCAAAATAAACCATAACCGTCCTAATTTAAGTTATTTTCACAATGGAAACTTTAATCGCCATTCCCTATCCTGGTAACTTGATGATCGAAACCAAGCTCATTTAATTGTGTAACTTCCACTCAAGTACATGTATTTGAAACTTAAAACGGGGTAAGTTGAAGTCCAATACAGATCACCAAATGCATATACGCGTATCATACATAGCTAGAATTCACGTACAATCATAAATTAACTAATGCAACAAACACATTTTAGTTATCTTATTTATTTGCCAACAAATAGTACAGTCATAGCGTCCTAAGACTTAAAGTAACCAACAACTCCCGTGCACACAATATATATATATATATATATATATATATATACATATTAGTATTGGTGTAGATCCTACCAAAGTACCAATTAGCCAAGTAACTCTTTCTAAAATATAACTAGGTCATTTTAATATGATACCCCCATCAAGTGTCACGTCCCGAAGTGGTAGAGCCATAACAGCCCGACCGTTTAAACCATTCTAAGATAGAAGTTAGCCTTACAACCGCTATTCTAAACTTAATTTATACAAGGCGTCCACAACTAACCCGCTTTGAAGTAAACAGTTTGTAATTTAAATAAATCATTTACTTAAGAAAGTGGAAAAGTATATATATACACTAAAATTCATTTATTACAATTAACGTTTACAATATTTCACCATAATACATTTCCTAATTATTACATTATTCAAAAATAAAAAATTATAAAATAAAAGCTTAGACCTTAAAAATATATGTTTATTCTTCAAATGTTTTTTCTCACTCCCTAGGATCCAGTAATTGCTAGCTTCAAAGTAGTTGTAAGCCGCTTCTTAGCCAACACTTACACAATATCTATAGGGATGTGAGTGACCACAACACAGTAAGTTAGGATAGAGGATTTAAAACTATACCATACACACAACAAGGTTATCAACCAACTTATTAGATGCAATATATGTTCAAGAAAATGCCATCACACGACGTTGTTCGACCCATCATGAAATTAGAGAAATTTCGTCCGTTGTAATCCGGTTTGAAAAGTTGCCGTTAATGCAATAACTCAAGACTAAACCCAGGCTTGTGCAATGGAGACACCGCTCCTCCAGCGATTACCTTCGAACCATTGACTTCACCCTCGCCGTGACCTCCTCTCTTGTCACTTAATTCGACTAAGGATGAAGAAGGGATCATTATACAATTCTGCACTATCTCTTTCGAAGGGGTCGATATTTGGCCGGAGAATCCTAAATTTCTCCTAATGAGTTACTATGCAGGTCCGATTATAATTACAAGTCGTTTATTTGATTAGGTCCAGTTTAAGGTGATCAATCATTTCATACAAATCATATAATACAAGCCAGAACAATAAACAGAATCATAGCATCACTTATAATCAAGCACATGCACACAATCAACTATCTAACAAGCACAACCAAGTATAATCTCAAGCCTCCAAAATACAGCAACATATTAATCCAGACTTACCTGGACTCCTTGTTCACTCACTCAAGATCCAACTTCCTCAGGCCATCGTTGATCATCCCTATAACGCAAACGTGGTTTCAGTTTTTCATATAACTATTATAAGTTGGTTTTATCCTATAACGCTTATTGTAATGTTTTGTTTAGGGTTTAATATATCCAGTTATCTAGGTTCTCAAATCTTTTACAGTTATTCTAGGTTTTGGGTTAGTTCGGGTTCAGTTTCCGCATCAATTTCTAAATTAAATTCTAATTCGATTTCTAAGTATTGTTTTATACCCGTACCTTAGAAATTCGTTTCAACTCATAATATGAAATTAATCACATTACTTCAAATATCTTAAATACCATCATCATCCCTAGTTAGTATTTTATTCCACCCAGTACACTTAAATCCTTATTAGTGTACCAATTTACTCCTGATATGAGAAATTTTTATATTTTTCATATAATTACATAAATTTAAGTTTTCTATCAGATTTATTATATATCCCTATTATTTATATAATATCAATTTTTATCCTAATATTTTTTATTTATTATATTTCCAATAATTGCATATTATATACTATCACTTATCATGTACATAATACACATCTAATATTTTTATCACTCTAATTACCATCTCCCAACATCAATTATCATTTCAAAATTTCTAAATTCATCCTAAATCAAATTTTACACCTAATTTACAAAGTTAACTTAAAATTTACTATTTTTTCCTATCACTTATTTACTACATAATTAACTTAATAATTACATTTAAGACCCTAAATGCTACAAGTATCATACTTCATTAGATTTAAACATTCTAAAACATATAATTATTCACTAAATCGGTAATTAACTATTTAATTACTTAATTAACCCTAAATTACCCATTTTATGCCTCATTTTAAGACCTAAAAATTTTGAAAATTAATTTTTTAAAACAAGCTTCATAGAACTATTCTATATCATCAAAGTAGTCTATACAAAAATTTTGAACTCAAAATTACACTTCTAAAGTCATTTATCTCTAAATCGAAACATGCTCGATTTTATATGATTTCTTAAAGATCATATATCACGAGATATATTTTCATCAAAATAATATTCTCCCTAAAAACTACATATAATAATATTTCAGAATAAAAAAATTTATAATTTTCTAAGAATATTTACTATTTTTACAAAATTACACAAAATCGAGCTGGAAATCGAACCCACCGTTTTGGGTGGCTCCGGCTACTATCGATGGCCATAGGTGTGCCCTCCCACCACCATGTGGTGGTAGTGGCTGTCTACTCCTAGTTGCTCGTCGGGTCTGAGTTTTCCTCTAAGTCCATAATTACATAGATTTGAGAAATTTTTTTATAATTAATTCAAATACTTACCATTTTGACCCTCTCTATTTTTCTCACTCTATAAACTAACCAAATGAGCTTTTGAAATTTTCTTGCTATTTATAGAGTATTAGGGAAATTATTATGCATTAATTAGACATGACAGTTACCTTATCTCTTCTTTTTTCCACTTTCTATTTGTTGCATTTTAATTCGTTGATTTTGTTTCTTCAATTCCAAATTTCCACGCCTCATTTTGGATTTTTCCTCATTTTTTCTAATTTTTCCTTAATTAATTATGAATTTTCTTTAATTATTTATCATTATTTTTGCACATTTCGTGTATTTTAAATAATTACGTGTATTTCTACCTACATATAAATTCATATATAGTACAAATAAATATTTCTAAATATTATTTAGGTCATTCTATAATTTTTAGTATATATATAATTTATCTCTAACGATTTGTTAATTATCGGAATGCATTTTACGTATTTTCGATAAATAACAAGTTATATACTTAAATTTTGGAATTTTTATATTCTTTTATTTTATTACTTATTTTCTTAAATTCGAACTTACAGAATCATTTTACTAATATTTATAGCTTTATTTATAATTTAGGTTTGATTGAATCTTTCAGTCGATCAAAACCCTAAGTGACTGGTTGTGGGGCTTACATCAAGCGAATCACATACAACCACTAGGTGCCTCACCAACCCTCTTAGATGTTACCAAGGAGAGGTCAAAGCGAAAAAAGTACAAATAGCACATAATTAATAAATCTAAGTTTAAGTTAATTCTAGTTAAATGATTATTCTAAACAAGCACGACAATCATATATGTGTCTCATACTTGGATCTATAGAACAATTGATACCATCGCTTGTATCTATACTAAGAGTATATCTAAGGTCAACACCCGATATATAATATTAAAGACAATATTTAAAAGCTACCTTATAAGATTTCATATCCTAACTTGGTTTCCCTATTTCTCACTTGACTCTTAAGCTTAGATAGTTATTATCCAAGTTTTCAAAACCAATTTAGACTCATAAGAAAGTATAGATTAGTTTAAAATACAATTCTGATGGCTAAGAAGTAAGGAAAAGAAGGTATAAGTTACCAACCAAGAATCAAGGCCATGGACCTTAGTCGTAGTTCCTTTTTTTGCATTATAGAACGTATACGGTCAAGATTGCAGTTGTAGACTTTGACCATAATCCTCTCATCTAAAATTTTATCTCTTTCTCTACACCTAAAACTCACTATGACACTCTTAAGAAAATCACGATTATGACCACACCTATAGTCTTTAGCTATGTTTCCTTTGAATCGATTTCTTTCTCCCCAAATGTTATTCCTGACACTTCTAGCAACATCACACAATCTAACAATTCATCACTCCTCTCCACCATGTCTCCCAACTAAAAGAAGCCCTTACCCATAGTCACAATATTCCAAAATCAATACGATAATCCTTGATATACTAATATCAACCATATTATAATATGGGCTATAAAACCAATTTAAAATGAAATCAAAGGTAATTATATTTACTTGTTGCCAAATCAAACAACTCCAACACATAAATTGCATCCTTAACATTGTAGAACAAAAAAAAAAAAATCTCTTAGAGTTTAATACCATTCTTTAGAAAAATGAAATTCCAAGAGAAAAAATTAAGAACTCCTCACAATTCCTTAGTTTTTTTTTCGCATTTTCTTCATTCTATAGCAAAATCCCATGCCTTTAGATCAAAAAATCTAACTCTAATCGTAAAATTTCATTGTGATTTGAGAGAATTCTACTTAAAGTTTTATAAAAGAGAGAAAATAGAAGTTAGGGTTTGGGAAGAGAATAAAAGGGTTAAAAATAGGGTTTATAGCTTTTTAATCTTTACATCGAGAAAAGGGAGAAGGTTTCTTAAACTTTCTATTGATTCAAGTGCTTTCATAGACATTAATCAATAACGAGTCGTACCAACCCATAAATGGAAGCTCCACAATTAAGTATCCGAGGTTCGAGCAACAAAATTTAAGGTGATTGGATAAGTTATTTGATGGAGCCCAATATTACGAAAAAGTTAAGGATATTAGTAAAAGTAATTTTATGAGTTTAGATTTAGGAAAATAAGTAATAAAATAATTAAATAATATAATATTAAATTATAAGCATATTACCCATTATATATCAAATACACGTAAAATGAGTTTCGATAACTAACGAATCGATAGAGATAAATTATATGCACACTAAAAATCATAAAATAACTTAAATAATATTTAGGAATATTTATTTATACCATATATATAATTACGTGTAAGTTAAAATATGCAAAATTACTTAAAATACTTGAAATATGTTAAAATAATACTAAATAATTAAAAAAATTCAATAAAAATATGGAAAAGTGAAGATAATTCCATAAATGAGGCATCGTGTGCTAGATATTAAATAAAAAATAACAACCAATTAAATTAAAACAAATAGAAAGTGAAAATGGAAAAGGATAAAGGACACTTAGCCCTCTAAAAATAAAAAAGAAACCCTAAACCACTTCTATAAATATCTAAACCCACTCTAAAATTCAATTTAGACCCTTAATGAATCAAGAAAAATTGAGAGAGATCAAACAGAGAAGAGAGAATTAATTAAAACAAAAAAAAGGAAAAATTGTGTACAATTAGAGCATGTAAGGAGAACTCATATCCAATGGCCACCTAAAAATGAACGGCCGCCACCATTTGATAGAAAATCTAATGCTTGGTGGTGTCGACAGTAGTAAAGCTATCGCTGTTAGCTGGAGACTCTTCAATTAGTGAGTTTCGATTTCCCTTTCAATTTTGTTTAATTTAGTAAAAATATCAAATATACATGAAAAATTGTGAAATTTGGTATTCTATAATATTTTTGTATGTAAATTTAGTAAAAAATATTAATTTTATAAAATTAGGGCTTGGGATATACTGCTCTAAAGAAATAACTAAACCCAAACTAGTTTTCGATATTGAAATAAATAATCTTAATAGTGCAGTTTTGAGCTGTAAATTTTTATGTAAGCTATTTAGATTATTTAAAACAGTACCATGAAGAGATTTTTGAAAACTCTATTTTCGATATTTTTAGACAATTTTTAGGTCTTAAAATAATGTATAAAATAGGTGATTTTGGGTTAATTTAGTAATTACATAGATACTTTTGATTTAGTATATAATGAGATATTTTAAGATGTTAATATTTGATATAATATGATATTTGCAGTATTTAGAGTTTTAGATGTAATTATTAGGTATATTATGTTATATGTGTGTAATAAGTAAAATGATATATTTTAAGTTAATTTTGTGATTAGGGTTAATTAGGTGTAAACTCTAATTTAGGATATAATTAAATAATTTGATATGTTATTAGATAATGAAGGATGACATATGTAGTGTTAGAAGTGTTAAGTAAGTGATATAAGTGTATAATAAGAATACATAATACGTGTACATGAGAATTAAATAGGTGGAAAATATTAGATAAAAATTAATGATATTATAATATTAAGAATATAATATAAATTGATTTGAAAGGTGAATTTACAAAATTATATAAAAAATGTAGGTTATTCTCACATTGAGAACTAATTCAATAGTTAAATTAGGAATGTAATGTACCATATGATTAGAACATTGGTTAGGAGCTAAAACAAAAATTTAGGATACTTAAGTGAAATGTCAATAACTTTACATAATAATTCGAAACGAATTTCTAAGGTTCGCGTACAAATCCCGTAATTAGAAACTGAATTAGAACTTAATTTAAAAACCGATTTAGAAATAGAATCAAAACTTAACCTAAATTAAGAATAATTGTGAGAAACTTAAAAACCTAAATAATTAGGTATAATAAAACCATAAATTGAATATAACAATAAAAATTACAAAACAAAACATACCTATGGTAGTTATGTTAAAACTAAAACAACATTTGTACTACAGAGATTATCGACGATGGCCTGTGCAAGTTCCACCTTGAATGAGCAAGCAAAGAGTCCATGTAAGTTAGGATTAATACATTATTGTATTTCAAAGTATTATTTTATAGTACTCGGAGGCTTGAGATTGTACTTAGTTGTATTTGTTAGATAATTGATTGTACACATACCTATAAGTGCTTGTTTTTTAGTTTGATGATATGATTCTTGTTATTGTTCTGATTTGTATATGTATGATTTGTTTGAGATGATTAAGCACCTTAAACTGAACCTAACTACATATATGACTAATAAGTCTAAAAAGGATTTACATATCAACCTAATAAGCAAAATATTTAGGGTTCTTTAGTTAAATACCGACCCCTTCGAAAGAAAAAACGTTAAATAGGATAATGAGTTCATTTTTCATCCTTAGTCAAACTAAATAACAAGAGAAGAGATCGCGGCAAGAACAAAGTCAATGGTTCAAAAGTAATTACGGGAAAAGCGGTATCTTCATTACATAAGCTTAAGTTTGGTTGTAAGCTATTGCATAAACATAAAAACTCCTCATCCCGAGTTAAAGCAAGTATAATTTCTTTAATCTCAAAATAGACCATATAACATGTAATACCCCAAGATTTCAAACCTATACAATTATCTTAGGATCAGAACTCCTAAATTTAAGGTGTCAGGTAATGTTATTCGTTTTAGTTTAAACATCACAAAAAGTTAAAGGAAATGATTTAGTAAATTTTATTTCTCAAAATGGAGCATAAAAGTGATTTAATTTAATAAAACATGAGGTTATCAATGAAAATGGTCATTTATCAAAAACTCGAAATTCGAATCTCAAGATATAATGAAATTTTATAAATAAATTATTTAACCTATAGTTACAACCAGTCATAAGATATTACTTACCTTAATTTCATATAAAGATATTCACCATTGCTTGTATTATTGCCAAATCTTGACACATAGATATACAATTTAAAATGATGTTATTTGACTCCAATGATGGATGAAATTTAAACTCTTAATTGAAAATCAACTAGAACGAAGAGAAGCATTACTATAACCAAATCAAACAAAAAGTTACAATAAGATGTAGTGAGTTATCAACTCATCATTTTGGGTCCATATCTTGTTAGGAATGATTGACACTCGCAAACATTAGTTGGCGCCATGTTATTAGACCATCTAAAGTTTCACTTATTATAGAATAAGTGTCCCAAACAAAGACATTAGCTAGAGTAACAAAATTAAAAAAGAGATACCGATTTAATATATATATATATATTATTGTTATTATCTTGAATTTGGTTAATAAAATAAATAAATAATAAATATATATGTTAAGAATAGAAATGAAAACCTACATGATGAAGTAAATATGGATCCAAATGAGGCCAGGCATCAATTGCCAATTTGCTAGGTATAGTGAACAATACTTGAATATATATACATGGATAGAATAAAAAAAAATCAAATTAAAGTATTTGTTGGCTAAATGTAAGTGGACCACTCGTATGCCATGAGCATTTCAAACCACGATTTTTATCTTTGTTGTGTTTTTCCATTATGCAAAACTTCTCACTGCCATCAACCATCCTTATCAAGGAAAGATATTTATTTTTTACAGCCATCCACTCATTATTTGAAGGATATTGAAACTCCATTTTCAAAATATCATCCCCATCAATTCTCTATAACATGCCTAAGTTCTCTCATGGTCACCAACAGCAAATGAACTTCATAAGTTAAGGCTACATGTTTATCCATTACATCCAAATTAAGATTAAGTTCATAGATAAGAGACATAGGTATATATGTAATCATCTTATATTATAAGTTGTTTCTTCTACTGTATGATTAAAGTAACTAACATTAAATATATATATGTATATATGGTTATATACATATACAATTATTGATAAACTACACGTGATTATCCTTGTACCATGGTATATGTATATACATATATATAGGTCACGTATTCAAGTATTAAGTAATATGATAAATAAGATTTAGTATTAAGCAAGTTATCGTACTGTTGTAGTAAGAGAATTAGACTTATAATCAGATGATGCATAACGATGATTAGGAAACTCATAAGGTCTAAAAAGATTATGGTCGAAATTCAATGGATAAGTTATCATGGAAAACTATACACCTGAAAGCATTAAGATAGATGGTGATAAATTTATAGTTATCTAAATTATAATCGTGTGATATTTTGCACTTATAGAAATATTAATAAGAATTATTAAATTTCATAAGTTAAATTGTTATAAGGTTAACTAATATGTAGCTATATAATTACTAGACAGTAATTTATAAGTAAATACGATAATAACCATGCTAATGAAATATTTTAGTGTAAGAATTATTATGTCAATCAACTAAGTACTGTGAAAATTATTGAGAATATTTAACAGGCTATCAAATACAATTGCATCAAAATAATGTTTATTAAAATTGGATAACAAATGAGGAAGATACGGTCATTTGAATTTCAAAAATGTAATATTGGAAGGATAATAAAAGCTAGCTTATAGGGGATTGATTTTGACCCGTAGTTGACTTGGGATCTATGTATATTATCCTAGGTGTGATAGGTGAGGAAGAACCATATCATGAAGATTAGGATTTTACACTACTATCAAGTTCGAGTAAGTGAATATTTTTATTTTCATGTAAGTAGACCTATATCTACTTGACTTAGAGTTAGTTGAGTTATAAACTGTAATGAGGTGCTAGATTGATTGGATAAATGATTCTATTGAATGTGTACGTTGATTGAGTGGAATGTTTCCTTTTGTATGACCAATTCATCGATATGAATTCATGTTTGGAAAACTTGAAAACTAAACTATTCTTTAAGGTGTTTGCCTAAGTGGACCCTATGCAAAGAAATGTAATATAAAGCTGAGAAACAAAATTGAAGTTGAGATAGTTGAATTATTTATAATGTAGAACTTGAGATTCATGCCTAATATTAGGATATTATACTATTTATTGCATTCATGATATGGTACGAAAGGATATATAGGTCGAGTTTTTGAAAGCTTCAAAACTGCTGAGTTGGCTTTTGAGCATTTAAAACCATATTGCTCAACCTAGTCTGGCTATAATGTGTAACCGATTATGTATTGGATTTTCAAACCACAATGAGTGGTTTTTGTTGAGGGTTCTACTCCCAGGCAACTCCTTGTTGCCCTAAGCTCCTAAACGTAGTATCTAGATGCCTGAGTATATTGACTAACCAGATGAAGAATGGAAAAAGTATAGGATATCAGTATCAATGCATATCATGTGCATGAGCATGGCAAGAATTTTCTACATAAACAGTTTGTATTGGTAACTTGGATTATGAAATTGAATATCTTATAATATTGATCTAAGTGAATATGTATTATGCTTATTCTGTGTTTTGTTTTTTCCACTTTTACTTAGCTCACAAAAAGCTAAGGAGATACTTATGTATCCTCAAATTATGAAAAAAATTAATAGGATAACATCAGTTTTTTTTTTGGGGGGGAAGGAGGGGGGAATTTTTTAAGAACGCTTAAGATGAAGTCAATCACTTTTGAAGAAATCTTGTAGTATTTTGTTCTTATTTCTACAAAAGATCTGTTTATATGAAAAAAATACTATATTTTAGGTTTAGATTAGTTTAATGGATATACTTTTTGTATAAACAAGTATAAAACCGAACTCCACTGTAATACTTCTTTGTTATAAATAGAATTTTTATAGAGTACAAACAAGTATTCATGTATAATGGTACATCCTATACTATGTCGGGATGTGAAATAATGTCATACGATGCATTTGCTTTACATACATTACATCTAATTAATTTGTTTGATAACCCTATTTGTATTCGATGTATAGTTTTAAGTCTTCATCTCAACTTACTAAGCAATTGGTTACTTACATCTCTAGCGACCATATAACTACCATAAAGATAACAACTGCTAAATCTCGAAAAGTAAGGATAAAAACTTGAGGATCAATTATATTCTCAAGTTTGGATTTTTTCTTTAAAGCTTTTAGTATTAATTTATGTATTACTTAAGTATATTATGACTATACTCCTAAATCTTGTAAATATATTCAGATTATTTTAGTGTAAATATGTATTTTTTTTTATTTCATAAGTAAATAACATATTTAATTTATGAACTATTTACTTCAAAACAGGTTAATCGTTGAAGTTTTTTGTAAATCAAGTTTAAGATAGCGATTGTAAAGTTAGCTTCTATCCTATGGTTTGCACAATGGGATTGTTATGATTCTATCACTTCTGGACATGATAATAAAATCCTTTAATATTTTCTTATTTCTCCCCTTTATAAATTTTAAAATTTTGTATTTTACAGTTTTAATGTAATTAATCACCCATAATATCAACTAAATCATTTTTGTCTTTGGTAAATTTACTAAGGGCTATAGTCATAGCAATCCGCCTATTTAACTACTTCAACCATTTCGAAACATTTCATGATATTTTCAATGTGTTTAAGGATTTAATCATTTATGTGTAATTTGATCTCTCATATATGGCTCTTTTCTATTCTAACGAGTTCAAAGATATTAAAAAAAAAAAAACTTACTTAGTGTAAAGAAACCGACCAAACTAATTTAGTTAGTAAATCATAAATATAGAAATAAAATTAAAATGTCCACTCTTACTTAATCATGTAGGGAAAGAGTTTTGTAAAACTCTATCCACTTAACATATCTCTCACTCAAATTGCCTTATCCTCTAATATATTTAAAAACTTATGGACAATTTGCACTATAAACATTTAAGGAAGTATATGATGTTACAAAATATCTAGGGCTCATATTAAGTGATAAAATTCTCTACAAATGTAATTTTTAAGGCAGATCTCATTCAACTTCTCATTAAAGTAAGCTACAAGTCTCTTTTCCTCTATTCGAACAATACTTATTCCTACATCAAACCTATCATACTTTTGCTCAAAAACTTTTTAGTATCAAGTAATACAAAGATAAGTGCGGAATAAAAATTATTATCAAAGGTTTCTAAGCTAATTTATACTTTAGGATTCCATGAAACTTTCCCATGTTTCTTTGCAAATTGATGAGGTGCTACAATGATATTAAAAGTCTCGAAAAAATGGTGCTAAATTTGGAAATTTCCTAAATTGGAAATCATTGCTTTGTTCCATTCCCTAATGGCTTTTAACCTTTTACTCATCTTGCTTCTTTAGCTACTAAACCCTGGAAATATTACCTATAATGGGCAAAAGCAACATATCTAGATTCCAAAATATTCTACTTCATCAAAACCTTTATTGCACTCCTTAAAATGTTGTAGGTAATTCTCAAGCTCTTGCTATACATAAGGACATGGTTAAAGTATACTACAAAATTTTTTCTTATACTCCTCAAAAATATGATTCATAAGTAGCAAAATGTGCTAGAACGTTAAATAAACCAATATATATATATATACTTAATAATTCATAAAGCCTGTATTTGTTCTTGAAGATGGTTTCTCATATATTACTCTCTCTCATCCTAACTTGGTGGTATCAACTTCCAAGGTCTACTATAAAAGAAAAGAAAAAGACAGTTATTAAATGTGATTAATAAGCACATCATCTAATTGGGGAAGCAGGGTAATCGCCGTTGGTGGTTACTCTGTGAACGGCTTCGCTTCCATGTACATCCTCATGCTACCGTCCTTGAACGAAACAAATGTAAAGAGACTACAATCAACAATTGAGTACAATATGGTAAGATTTCAAACAACCACAAATCGAGACATTGACAAAACAAACAGCCTTTGATATCTGCCTGGTCAAAGTTGTTGCTTTGCTTAAAGTACTTTTCCTTACCTAGCAAGCCAAAGACTAATCTATTATTACTCATTCAAGATACGGTATAACTTATACATCATTGCCAATTTATATTACTAACTTATAATATTCATAAGTAGTTTGTTTTTTTTTTTCTCTAGTTTTAGTGTCCTTATCATTACGATCGTTATTCAATCAACGATACAAGTATATAAGATATCCAGTTAACCGGCTTTGTGAAATTATTGATTCTCCCCTTTTATTCACAAATTTAATAATATATTATGATACCTCTATATTTAATCTGAATTACACTTAACAACTTCAATTGATTAAACATTTCTATGATTGAGGGCCAGTTAGCAACTTATTTTCATTAAAACATGAATTCAATATCTTGTGATTATCACAAATATGATTGAACTAATTACTGATTAAGCTAATGTTGACAGGATACTTTAGATATGAACCCCTCAAGCCTAACTGGATCAGATGTGTCTTGTGGCTTGCTCACCCTTATAGGCCCTAAGCCCTAGGACTGAATGGACTAAGCTTAGTAAGCCCTACGACGGTTACAATACACAAGATAAGGATGAAACAATCACATCCTAAATGAGTGGGACACGTTAAGCCACACGATTCTACTCTTCTACACTTGTGGGAGAAAATTTCTCTCGCTAACTAATCTCCAAATGCCACCTCTACTCCATCTATAAATACTAGGTTGTTACCCAACGGTAAAGCTCTTTACACTCTACGTAGTAAGTCTGCATATTACCCTCAAGTATTCTATACTTACAAGAGCCCACAACTAACTTAAGCATCAAAATAGTTACACTGGAAAACCCCCCGACGTTCTCTTACTATGTCTTATTTTGCAGACTTATTATGCTTTAAATCCAAACGACTACCGATAAGAACTTTGAGACAACATTTAGTGTTATTTGTGAGAAAAACTGAATTCCTACACCTAAAACCTTAAACACATCAAATACATATCCCTCAAGCAATCCTTTTGACATAATGTCTCAACGCGATAAATAAGAAAACTAATAGTTGGTAAACAACCAACTTAGGGGCAATCAGCCCCTGCCATGGGTTGTGCTGGAGGAGCACCTAAAGCGCATGGAACACTTAGCTGAGGAGTGCGCTGGATAGAATAGGATGCTCTGTACTTACTTAGACGAAGTGAAGCCGCGCAACGTGAAGTTTCAAATGCCTGCACTAAGTGAAACACTTAGTAGCAGCAGCAGCACCAATAGAATGGTAGGGATTAGTAACCTGACCTACCATTACATCAATAGTTAGTAAGGTTTGTGGCTACCTACAACCGAGCTCTAACTTGCAACGAGCAAGAAGCCAACTCGAAATGAGTGTAGGCTTACTCGACTGCACAACGAGCTCAACCAACAGACAATGTTGACCTAAACAAGCTCCGTGCTATGATAAAGCAACTATCCTTCTAACATCATGTCTCTACCGACGCCCTCAGTTCGGCATTCTCCTTTTCAAGTCGAGCCCTGGCTTCACCCTTCTCATCTAACCTCCAAGAGAGGTAAGCCTTTAGGTCCTCTGCCTTCTTGGCCGCTTTCTCATCCTTGTCCCTCTCCTGCTTCAAGTCCTTTAACCTAGCCTTAAGCCCCATTACCTACACAATAGCCTTGGCGAATTTTTTCAAATACCTCTTACTATAGGTCTCAACCTCTAACAAGTACTTCTCGTGCTGACACAACACCTCCCAAAAGCCTTTTACCTCTTTCTGGGCAACTTAAGCTTATTTAGTTGAAGCAACACCTGATCGTAGTATTGTAAATCGAAAACGGAGCCCACCGTTAATTCAATTAACACATAAAAGTACAACAACATAAGGGCAACGAAAACTTACATGCCACATTAGCATACTTAAGTGGCCCGCTATTTATATGGAGTTGTCTCCACCTTCCTGGGAGAACCCTTCGAGGATAACCCAATCACCGAGGATATAAGACCCCATCAAAGCCTAGTAGCTAAGGGTCTAATACCGCAATATCAGATTTTTGGCATGAACTTCCCACTTTGGCCTAAAGAGCTTCCCTCGGATCTTCTTCATCTCTGATTCGAGGACTCCCCTCAATAACTTGTTGTCCCGAGAAGTGTATGGCACCTCTTGGAATGAGTCTGCCCTTATCCCCATTAGCCTAAAGTTGTTAAGGACTTTAAAAAATGCGACCCCCATGTCATTGACACTCTGATAGGGATAGGCCATCGGCCACTCATTTCACTTCCCCTTGCCTAAGGGTGCCTTCACTAGAGCCTTTTGTTTCTTCATTCTAAGACCTAGCTCCCTAGACGTTTCGGGAGCCTTACGCTTCTGGCCTGCAATTAAGGAAGGGTAACCCCTTCCGCAATCTCTTCCTCCCTCGCCCTTAGAAGGGAAAGCACTAATACATCGGGCCCTTCCATCTCAGCGCCTTCATCGCCGACGATGATGGGCTCGGTTAAAGGCATGAAGATAAGAGCAAGCAAAGCCACACCCAAGGGCTCTACATCCACAGGCTAATCCCGGATGCCGAGTGGAATCTCTTAAGGAACAGACCTCGACCGTGCCTTACTGGTTTTGCCAAGCCCCGGTTTCGACCTTACTTCCTTTACCTTTGACAAGTTCACCTTAGTTCATGCTTGAAGCCTATTCATCAAGTTGTCCACAAATGGATGAAGCATCCTTAAGGCTAGATTTTTGCCTATAAAAAACCCGATCGAAATTTAGAAAAAGAAAATAAGAACGAACTAAAAGAAACTACCACTACCATTACCATCCGCAAAACACCACAACTAAGGAAGTCTTCCCATCCTACAAGCATTGGACAAAGCACCTCGACACTAGCACAACAGACATAAGCACATGAGAACAAACCTATAGCTTCAACCCACTTCACCACCATAGCTTCCTTCATGCTAGGGAAGAGCTAGGAGATCGGACGTCGAAAATACTACTCCACAATTTCTGCAACATTAATGTCTTGGCCATATCTCAACACCATAAAGACCAGGTTCTCCTGCACTGCTTCAATGTCACCAGGACCGAGCCCCTTCTCACCTTTAGTATGGACCATCCAAGTCCAGAAATCCACATCCTTAAGCAATTCAACCACCACATACTCATCCTACCAACTTTTGACCAAGTCCACAAGGCTGTAGAACAACTTCTTCCCTAGGTGTGGCTGGAGGTAAGGTTAACCCCCAACGCTTTTCCACATGCAGAAGTGATAGAAAAGCTCAGGAGTAACCCTTATCATAAGGTATTCGTAGAGCACTTAAAAGGCCTTTAGTACCCTCCATCCATTGTGAGGGACCTATGACGAACTCCTTCCCAAAGCAACTAGAAAGGAGGCACTACCCAAACTCTAAGCACTTCTTGAAGACTACAAAGCGCCTCCCTAACAATAGGGTTATTCGCCCATCCCTATTCGACAACCTAATTTGCTATCGAGGGATCGCCCTCACAAGAAAGCTGTTGATGATCAATCTGGGTGCAGATTGCCTATTCCTACTCACATAGCCATTAGGCCTCTTGCCTGTATCAGGAGCATCAAACAAATCCATCACGAGGTGTAAGGAAATATCCGCATATATCTAACCTCATCCAACGCCTCCATGACCATCTTCATAAGTTGTTCAAAAAACTTAAGACATCACACATCTGTACTCTCTACCAATTTATTAGCCTTAAATATGAACATAGCTTTTTATTTGTGTGTTGAAATGTTATGTGTCAAACCCTAACACTTAAAGCATTTGATCTCATGGATTCTTTTTTCTTTTTTTTACTAACTATATTGAAATTCAAACCTTAATCCCTCTTAATGGAAAATCAATAATAATACCATTAATTTATAACAAATTTGATGGTCTTTAAATTGTTCTTTAGGTTTGGATTTTGGGTTTGAAATTTTAGCTACATTACTCTCCTTTTTGAAGGGCACGAAACGTAAATGGTATCTGCCTGAAAGGGCTAGGGACACTGCTCTAGGTGGTGCATATCACTAAAACGTGTTCCTACCCATTTCTATTGTCCCTTGACCTTAGGTGTAGGTTGATGACATCCCCTAGGGTGGAAAAAGGTTGAAAGCCTATCACAGTAGCAATGTCTTTATGCAGACTATTAACTATTAGGAATCTAGTAACGGTTTGCTGCTTAAATTTTCTGATTTTATATCTAATTATAAGGGTCTCGAGCCATTAAACGTATTAAAAAAAAAAAAGAACCACAAAGAACTCAGTGCAAGTCGACTGGTTCTCACCACGATAGAGTTAAACTTGTGTTTGTCCAATATAATTTGGAATATGATGGTCCAACTTGTTAACACTTTCTTATGGATCGAAATTTCGATCAATCACTTTCGGAATGAGGGGGGTTGTCAAAATTTTTATAATGAATTTGATCAAAATGCATGATGCTAAACATGCTCTACTATCAAATGACATGCGTATATTCCCGTTTCATGCTGCAAAAGCAAGGAACCCACCCCTGTATGCCCCTGACCACCCCCCACCACCAAATAAAAAGAAGAAGAAGTCTGGAAAGATTGATTTAACTTTGCAAGAAAACAATTTTGCTAAAAATGATGAAAAGACAACTATACCAAAAATAATTATAATACTATCCGCTAAAATAAACTTTCAATAAAATTATTATACTATTCACAATATAAAAAATAGATTCTTCTGAAAAATTATTATATCATTTACTATAAACAAAAACCTTTACGTTTTCACACTCCCAAAAGATCCAATAAAAAAATATGCTCAATTCTATGTAGGCCTTCGATGTACAAAGAAAAATCACTAGAAAAAAAACATCAATCCTAAAGACTCCAAACTCCCTTTCTATAAAATCATCAAACACTTTTGCAGACATCAAATACTATTGTAAACACTTCCATCTTTTAGAAGCATTAATAAAATATTTTTCCTCATAAGTTCTGTCTCCTTTCTCCACCTTATTATTTTTTTGAGCCTTAACGAAAGTCTGCCCTCCTATTATCTTGTGCTTTTCTTCCTTCTTATTCTCTGTTTATCCTCCTTGAGAAGAAGAAGAAACCATATGTACGACCCTGAAAACTAGCAAACTCAAAACCACAAAAGTTATTGTAACACTGGAAATATTTTCCACAGTGAAACTACACATGAAAACTTAAGCCTTAATCATATCTACAAATAGTATTGACATTTTGTGTTTCCCCGAGCTCAAAATAGTTACATAAAAAGCACTAGTTTTACGTAAACAAGAAGATATACACACTTATAACGGAGATCAACAGGCTGAACTTACATACAAGGGACAGAAACAATAAGAAATAAATTTTCAAATTAGACATATTACAATACAGTAATGCATTATATTACCGAGAACTCACTGCTTAAAAACAGAAAATATATATTTCACTCATAGCATGCATCAACCAGCTTTTTCGCAAACCTCAAAGCTCCTAGGATTGATGGTAATGCTCTTAGTACAATTGTCAGTTTTGTATATACCCACAAGTCGATCGGCCAACTCAAACATATTGTTTCTGAGGCTGCAATCGTACAGATGAAAGTGTGAATCATGTGAAGTGAATAAAATGGTGTGAATTGGCATTTTCTGCAACCAAGAACAGGTACCTTATGATAATGAACTGTGCATCCTTAGTCCTATCTTTCACATAATGTCCCACAATGGAAACATTTTTGAAGTCTGAAATGGTAGTATGATGCAAGTGAAAAGAGATGCAACAGAAAATGAATACATAGGGTGGAAAAAAAGAAAAAATCGGGTTTTAAATAATACCTAGAGCAGCATCGATTTCGTCCATAACATAAAGTGGGGTCGGTTTGTAGTGATGGAGAGCAAAAACAAGAGCTAACGAGCTAAGGGTCTGAAAAATCAGAAGCAAAAGCATTATACTCCATGTAAAAGTTTACATTCCCAAAAAAGTTATGTGCAAGAAATTAGAAGCACACAAGCAAAATTTACCTTCTCACCACCAGACAAGTTAGCAATATTTTTCCAGCTCTTCTTTGGTGGCCTGACACTAAAAACAACACCTTCTGAGAAAGGATCCAAAGAGTCAACCAGCTCAAGTTCAGCATCACCTCCTAGTGTGATCATCTGTCATCAGGTATAATACTGATTAGAATAGACATTTATCTGCATAGAAAAGGTTTTCATAATGCTTCCTTGAAAGTTTAGTGTTGATACCTAAATGGCATCAAACAGAATGCATGAAGCTTAATCAAAGAATGAATTATATACCAACAAAAGCAGATCGAAGCCCTTGGATAACTAAAGTGGAGATTTGATATATGAATACATGCAAATTCCCACATTAATCCAAGTTGTAAGCAATAAAAAATTAAAGCAAAACGAAGTTTCCTATTTATTGTATCCATGATCAACCACTAGATCCAAAGTACATGATGTTTACAATTCTTGCAAGATTTTCTGAAACTTCTTTTCAGGTTATGTAACTAATCATCTTTCTAAAGCATGTAACTATGCATCCTTCAACTATCACATTAAATCTTCTTTCTAATTGCTGGTTCTCTCTCCCATCCAGCATTGCTAATTTTCTTTCCCAGGTAAAACACCCTTTTAACTTTTCATATTACTATATGTTGCTGGTTAGATTGTCATCTCATTTTTACAAGTTTGCACTTCATAACTAATCTATCCGTAACTCTGAAAGCACAAACTTGTAAATAGGTTGACTAGCTTGACTTGCAACCATTTTTGCATACTTAGATTCAAATAATTTCCCATCCATAGAGTTTAGGTTTTGCAATCAGATAGTTTCCCCACATGTATACATAATATATTAGGCTAACTTTCTTTCACAAAAATTCTTGTGCTCTGCATTCTTCATAATCGTTAAAAAAATCATATTCTACAAAGAGCTGACAGTGAAAGCAACAAGGATTTATAAATCCCATCCATACAAAACAAGGTTTTCCATTCCTACTGGTTTCGCCATTCATACCTGCCAACCATATGTCATCATATAACTCTAAAAGAAAAGGTTGGTTCTGCACTAACTAATAATCATACAAAATGAAGGCATGATACAACATAGTATGGGGACAACAAAACTCACTATATGTTGATGTATTTAATTCAACTTCTCCCAAATTCTGGTCAATATTTATTCTAACAACATGCATCTCAATTCAATGGAAATAACCAATTCTCGATTGGATATACATTTAGGAAGCACACTTTCAAATTTAGTAAAACATGACAAAACATGTATTTTTTATTAGTTTTACATTTCGGCTACATTTATTATATATACATATAAGAATATTTAGAAAATTTAAACCATTGCAGCACAAAGATTTACTTCACAATTTCAATTATTCTTAAAGGCAATTGCAAACTTAAAAATGCATATAGCAATTAGTATTATTAAATATTTCTGCAGATCTCATGGCAACTAATTTTCATTTGTTTTTTCTTTCCCCCTAACTACCTTTGAGACTAAACCCAAATTCATCTTGCTATGATAGAAAAAAGCATATGTTTCATAGGACTGACATCATAGACATTATCCTGTGAATAGCTTAAGTAGCAAGTATTGAATTAATTTCTCTACTTGCGCTAAAAATACACTTCAATTGATATTCTATACAAAATTCTTAATAGTCAAACAACGCACAAGATAAACTGTGTGTCTAGTACATGTGGGTTGAGGGAGGAAGCAAGGGAAGAGAGAGATTACCTGATACATTTCTTTTAGCTTCAAAGATATTGTATTGAACCCCGCCATAAACTCATCCAGCCTACTCATTAGCACAAGTTTGATTAGAGTAATAAATAATAATGTGATAAGGATCATATCAAGTTTAAAGTAATGGTTAAATACCTTTTCTTACGTAACTCATCATACTGCCTCTTTATATCATCACGTTGTTGAGTGATCACATTGAGCTCTTCCACTCGCTCATTATATGATGCCACTTTCTTCCGATATCTGTCCAAAAAAGCTTAAGTACCACAGAGGGAGTATGTAGTGACCAATAAATGTGGAAAAGATTGAAAAAATCCCTACTCTGCAATGGAGTCAAGATTGGGACTCATTTCTTTAAGTTGTGCCTCCAACAACCCAACCACCTCAAGGGCCTTTCTCAAGTCACATGCCTCCCCAAGAGATTGGTCTGCCAGAGTAGCTTGAAGCTTTGTAGGATCCACCATATCTTTTTTAATCCTACAGTAAAGAAGTTCAATTCAACCCCAGCCCCATCAATCCCCACAGCATTCAAGCTAAATAAAAAGACTTACTGCTCCATGTGTTTTGCCAATGCCTCTTGCAGGTCTTCGAGCTTTTTCTCGTAACCCTTACCCTTCACCTCCGACTCTTTGAATGCCTTCTTCATATCTTGGAGTTTATAGTCAACGTCAACCTGCAGCATTACATTAGATTCCATTACATAGCTAGCTGGCATGAGAGAAAGGTATGATAAAGAAGGGAGAGGAGACATAAAAATGAGCTGCCTTTTACCTCTGATGCCCTCAACTCATCAACTGACCGTTTCACTTTCTCATATTCAGATTTTGCTTTCTCTAGTACTTCTCTGTGCTGATCAATAAGCTGCAGCACAGATGAGTTCATTAGGCATCAATAAATAGTCCCAACAGCAAGATGGCCTTTCATTGCTAGCAAGGAATTCAAGCAATATGCACGTCACTCATGAGAATATCAAATAAATGACATAAAGATTGGCACCTTCTGGGTGTTTTTATAATTCTCTTGAACCTTGAATGCCTTCTCTTCTATTTCTCTGAAAGTACCATGCAATTTCTCCTTATCATCAACTAGTCGTTCTTTCTCTCTCTTTACCTCCTCAAGCCCTTTTGTTAGTTTCTTTATCATCTTCTGGCCAGTCTCTATTTGAACTTGGTGACGGTTGATATCTGTTCGATGCTTAGCAACATCCTAATACCATATAATATGGCATAATCAGTCTTTGATAATAACATTTATCCATGATTGAGTGCACAAGATTGGTAAATAGCAAAGGATTTGCTATAAAGCCTTAAAAGGGTTCATAATCTGAACACGTACAGATTGAATCTGTGCAACCCTGAACTTCTGTGCTTTTAGCTTTTCACCACCAGCATTTTCTATTTTCTGCTGTAAATCCAATGCCTGCAACACAAAGTTGTGACTTACAAGAGGACCCACCAGACTGAAAAAGGTGTATCTTGTGGATTGAACATTTTAATTATTCTACATGAACAGAGATATCAACAGCCAGCACGAATCCAGCTGCTAAACTAAATCATAACTGGAAGCAGAAAAGGATAGCCATTTTACACCCACCTTCTCCTTCAGTTGCTTTGATCCTTGAACAAGCCTCTCTACTTCACCTTCTTCAACAGAAATACTTCTTTTGAGGTCCTTCAAACGATCAAGTTCATCTTTCCTCGGTTTTGATGCTGCCTCCAAAGAATCTAATTGCTTTTCAAGGTAGTTATGTCGGGATTGCAGACTATCCACCTATCCACAAGAAAAAAGTACTTATCAGTACTAAGCTACATAAAACTCAGCCATTAGCTTTAACTAATAAGCACCTCCTTCTGGCTTTTAGCTAGTTCCATCTGCATATGTGCAATCATTTCCTCAGAAGTCCTGTAACACTTCACTGCATCAGCTATGCTTTGCCGGAGACTACTCAGTTTCTCTGACAGCACAGCAAGCTCATCCTCAGCATTTTTAACAGCTTCCACAGACACACTGGAAGCACGAATGGATGTCCCCATTTTACCACCACGAGGTTTACTACCACCACCGCTCATTGTTCCAGATTTTTCAAGAAGCGCTCCATCAAGAGTTACCACTCGTCTAAAATCTTTATTTCCACCATAGGCAATCCTAGTAGCCTGAATCAAAATGAATACATTGATTGAATAATTCATAGAAATTAGTCATAAGGCCACAGGGAAAAAACATGTCGGACCTTCACCTACTTGATCAAGATTATTCGCTACGACAGTATTCCCAAGAGCAGCATAGAAAGCAAGCTTCATTCTTTCATCATGAACCTTGATGAGATCAAAAAGACGAGGAACACCCTCTGGAGTGCTTATCTTCTGCTTCATCTTCTGAAGAAGGCCAACTTGCTTCTCCTGCCAAAAGCCAAAATGCATTATCACACTTAATCAAAAGATCTAGAGCCAACTAGCACAAAGGCCCGGTCCATTGAGCATAAGTTCTGGATAATAAAAAACTCCAGTTGAAACCGATTAAGAATTCAAACAAAACATGAGCCATCAGAAAGGACAACTGTCCAAGATCATGGAACTCTTTATACCAATATCATAAATGTTGCAAGACCTAAGTTCCCCTTCCGCAATAGCTCGACACATGCTTCTGCTGCATTTGTTGTTTCCACCACAATATAATCAAGTCCTGGACAGGCTGTTGATATGGCAACATCATATTTTGCTGAAGGAATAAAAACCAGTCAAACACGTCAAATTCAAATATAAGATTAATGTTAGAGATGCATATTAACTTAACACCAGACTGGTGTTTGGGAATAAATTATACAATGTGCATTTAAGAACCAAAACTGGAAAGGGATTAAAAAACAAACTAGAGAGCTAAACAATGATATTGGGAGGGTTGTGGTGTGCATTGCAACATCATAAATAATAGACAAGAAATGAAGTAGCAAAAATTGCTGCACAGGAGAGCAGCTGTCACCATAAACATTCTAGATTTTCTTATTCATTTTTTTTACTTCATTTTGTTTAGTCATTCACTTGCCAAGTTTCATCGAGAAGAGGACAAACCACAACAATTCTGGCATAAAAGACTCACCATCAATAGCACCTAAATCACCCATTCGACCATATATTCCCGCTATTTGGTTGGACTGCCTTGCCTGCAAAATTGCTTTAAGAACAGACCCCTGGTTCTTCTCAGAGTCCATGACAGACTTAAGCTCATTGACCTTCTCCCTTGCAGCTTGTTCAAGAGGGATTAAATTTTCTTGTTCTCTGATGCATTCCTGCATACACCTTGCAGGTTTAGCTCTAATAAACTGGCACGAATAAAATATCAAAATCAACTATATTTGGGCCCATCACTGAAGAACTAACTTGTTCCACTTGTCTAGCTTGTGATGCCTCAAGTTTCTTCTTTTCTATATCCTTTTGAATCTTAGCAACATTCACATCTATTTTTTCAATCTTCCCCATAATCTCACCCATTTCCTTTCGTGCATCTTCAAAAGTAGCATGGCCAGCCTCATGCTGCATGATCAAACAAAGATTTCAGACGATAACATTATACGCAATAAATTAGATAATATTCTTCAAAATGAAATCCTACATCAGAAAAGTGTTGACAAGCAAATACGCTGGATTACCATGTTGCAACTTTGCATTACTCAAAATAATTTGAACATGAGATAGCCAGGATTAAAGTAAAGTGAAAAAATTGTTGTTGACCACCAGATTATTAGAATATAAGAATTACAGAGTAATGAGCACTAAATTTCACAAACATCTATAATCAAGCTTGGCAGCTAGTGTACAGACAGATTATCATGCCCCTTATGCAAGCAATAGCATATTAAAATCACCTTGTCGTGCAGGAGTTTACTTTCAGAAGTTGCAACTTCAAGTTTTCCCCTGTGCTCAATTAGTTGTTTTTCCCAAGGCTCTAACTCAGCACGGACCTTTGCAAGCTCAGTGCGATGCCTCTCAGTTTCAGCTGCTCAATCAAAAATAAGAGGTAAAGAACCTTAGGACCAACAATTGTATCATCCATTTAAAAAATAAAATAAATAAGAGGTAAAAGACAAAAAAAAAGAACGAATTTTTTTATACACAAGTATAATAGAGGACCTCAATGGATGTCAATGGTAGCTGAAACAATAGACAGAAATGAATTGTCCAATCAACTACTGAATGTAAAAGGTATAAAACGAGGAACTGGACATATTTTCATCTTGACAGATGATACTATGAAAAGGAAAAGCATAACTTAGCACACTAAACAACGCCCGACATCTGAATCCAGATAAACAGATCACTCTTTGCCAGTGGCATGTATTCCATTCATTGTTTTGAAGCAAAAACCAGTTTGTTCTCAATCTGAGATGAAAGTGAATATAGCACCAATCATAAAAAGGGAGAAAACAAAAACCCAGCCTCTCTCTTCTTGGGACACTTGGGAACAGATCAAATAACATTACAAGCTAACATACCAACAAACACAAGTACATGTGACCGCAGATGAGATGCCCACATATAAATTTGCAGGAACATTATGATATAAAATAATAGACTTCAATTGATCAAAAGGCAAAAGAAATTACCTCACAGTTTATGATTTTCACAAGGACTAGGAATGTTAATTTGGAGTTCCATGATTGTAATATGTCAAGTGTTAAATGTGTTCTCTGGACTTACCTCACAGTTTATGATTTTCACAAGGACTAGGAATGTCAGTTTGGAGTTCCATGATTGTAATATGTCAAGTGCTAAACTTGTTCTCTGGACTTGCTTGTTTTAGATAAGATAAACTAATCCATCCTTGGCCAGAATGGCCATGAGATGAAACAACTAGTTCATAGTTTCCAAACAAAAGGGCAAAAACACAAGATCAAATAGATGGTGTGCAATAAATGAGTCCAGTTTCCATCCCCTCTAAATAAAAAGCATGGATGACGAAGCACCAAAAACAAATTCTTTAAAAAAATGTTCCATACTTAAGAAGTATAAACAGAATAGATGCCACCTTTAGAATTCTCTTTAATTTCCTCCAAAACAGCTTCTTCATCAGCCAAGAGTTTCTCCAACTTTGGGATGTTCTCCTCCAGTTTAGGAATCATATCAGTCAAATCTGTACATTCCTTAGACAAGCCTTCAATCTTTGATGTATCCTGCATCAGAGAAGAAAGTCACATGCATTCTTATGCTTAATGAACAATTACCATGCATTTTCTTACCTTTTCAAGCTTCTCCTCAAGTTTCTTTATCTTTTGCTTCTTGTGCTTCAAATCTTCCCGATACTTAACATCCTGCCTTTCAAACTCCTTAAACTCCTCCTTACATTTCCTGAGGTCATTATCCAATTCCTGATCGTCCACAGCAAACAGAAGTATTAATATCATAAAATAGAAAAAAAAAAATGAAGAACTAGGCAAGTTTGCACAAAAGTGGTTGGACTGTAGGAATGACAGTTTAAAAGTACCCTGCCAAAACAAAAGAGATACTTCAGTAGATAGCATATATCAGATCTAAAAGTCTCATACTTCCTGTCTTTTCATATATTTCTTGTGCACAGCTTCAAGTTCCTTCAGCATTTTGCTGCTTTCTTGAATTTTCTCCCTGGAAAAAAACATAAATATGAAGCTAAAATGTTAAGCAAAAGATAAGGACATTCTAACCACATCGATGATCAAACATCTACCTTTCATTTTTTAAATTTTGTTCTAGGCCAGACATATTCGTTTGTACTTCAACCATTTTTGCATCAGTATCTTCACTAGCTAATTTGGCAGCTTTCTCTTGCCATTTCAGCAAGGATAACTCCTTGAGCATGTAAGCTTCAGCCTCATTCTTCACATCCTGTATCCGGAGTTGTGCTATGATAAATAATTTATAGAAATATTCCATCATCCATTAACAAGGTGCTATAAAGATGTCTACCTCTAGGCTGTCTCTCTCTTTTTCAGCTAACTTCACCATCTGTACTACCCCAGTTCTCTTCTCATTTAGGAACTCCAGCCTACAATAAGCTTTCATTGATCATGACTAGTGCATATTCATGGTAACTTCAAATAAAGGATGGTAGGTCTCCCAAGTAGACCATAATGGAAAATGGTAGAGGATAGATTACACACACGAAAACAGGTGCTCACAGGGGTGTGGCAAAAAAATGAATAAATAAACAAATTATCACATTTTTGAGCTTTGAGAAATACAGAGACAGAGGCTCAAATTCCTACAAGATGTAGATGGCACGCCAAGCATCTTAGAATCAATAAACACAATATAACCTTCATAACATGTTCAATAGAAGAAAGCCATAAACTAGCCTTCATTACCCAAAAAAAAAAAGGTTACTTTAAAGAAACTGGGAACAAGAATAATTTCTACAGATAATTTACAAAAAAGTGGGAAAGCACTTACTCTTTGAATGATTCATCTATCTTTTCCACGTATTTGTCAGTTCCAATTATGTCCTCGAGATATTCAAGAAAACCTTCATCATGGGGCCCTTGAGCCTTTGGTTTCATCAGTGAAATCTGTTCAACTTCACCCTAATGGCAATTACAATAAGAATATCAACACGTTAATATATATTGATATAAGGGAAAACATATATTTTGATAAAATTGTCCTTCCTCACACAACAATCTACCTGAAGAATCAAAAAGCGATTGTTATCCAAGTCTACTCCTTTTCCTTTAAGTAACTTGGTGACCTCTGTAAAGTTACTAGAACGGTTGTTGATGTAGTATTTAGAGGAGTTGTCTCGGAATGCAACCCTTGTAATAACAAAATCACTTCCAGGCACAGCTTCATACTCCCCATCATCCTATAGTCGTTTTTACATTATAAATTTAGAATCTCAACAATGCATAATATACATATTACCAAAATCATCAACTTTCAGTTATGCTGTGGAGATAACATAATATGCCAATTGTAGCTAAATGCAATTTCTTCTAATAGCCTCAGAATATCCAAGTCTTGTCCATCAAGGTCATATTCTGGACATCAAGTTATAAACGCCTGAATACGATTACAGGATAGCTAGAACATTATCGACTTACAAATTTATTTCATCTTGTAGATACCTCAAATGACAATGGAATATGCATGAATTAACATACCAAATCAACAATCTCCTGAAAGTGAACTGAAACACCAGCACTATCTAAATTCTGGTAATTTGTCGAGTTGTGTATGAGTTCCGAGACTTTGTTGAGCCTCATCTGCACATAGGCAATTCCAACAACTAAAACAAATTAATACATCCCCAAAACCCAGAACAACACCACAAAAGAAAAAACCCTCCATTTTCTACAAACCTGTTTTGCTCTCTTGCCAAATACAAAGAGCATAGCATCAATCACGTTACTCTTTCCACTCCCATTCGGTCCAACCACCGCCGAAAAGCTCTGTTATTCACAACCATCCACTTAATTCACAAGTTCAAGGCATAAAGACCCAAATTTGTTATTCACACTTGCATTCAAACCACATGAACTTCTTCAAATCAAGTTCCTTTACCAAACTCATAACCTAAATTTAACTCCAAAGACCCCTCGATTCGCTAAATCGAAACTGAAAAGAAAGAAACCCTAACCTTGTGAAATGGGCCAACGCGCTGTTCGCCGGCATAAGATTTGAAATTCCTCATGACCATTTCTTTTATAAACAGCCTCGGGGATCCTCTACTGGACTTCTTGGCTGAGCCTGAGTTCGACTCGGTCACCATCGACTCGTCCCTCGATTCCGTTTCCATAACCATCCTGACTCGCCTCTCCCCTACCCAAATCACGGTTTTGCAATTACGAACCGAGTTTCGATCAAGACACCGCAACCTAGTTCTTTCTGCACTTTCACTTCGATTTCGTGCGTTAATTTAATTCGAATTTCTCACCAAGCAAATGCTTGTGTTCGTATTTTAAGGGAGTAATTTTTTTTCTGTTCTTTTTCCCTGAGAGGGAGTTGGCGGGAAATAGATTAGGTTGAAAAGTTGAAAAAAAGAAGGCCCATAAGCACAATATTGCGACTGCGGTGGGCTTCAAACACCCATAATATAAAGGCCGGATAGTTCGACAAAAATATTTGAAATTGTGAATTTTCATTCTCAAATATGTTTGTTTAAAAAAAAAAAAGTATATCTAGATCCTATTTATTATTTCACCCTTAGTTAACGTTGAAAAAAAAAACGTAAAATATAATTAAAAATGCATAAATTAAGAATAAATTGTCCATACAAAAGTTCAACTACATCTTTTCTTTTTTTCTAAATTCAAGAGTTTATATACAAAATCATAAAGCTAAGAGTCCCGGTATACATAAAGCAAATGTAAAAAGCTGCACTTACGAAAGATCAAAAAAAGTGTTAAACCATTTGATCTGGAAATTATTAAAGAAATAAATTAAAATGTGTGATCAAGCACTTGTTAATGTTGAAGAGAAAATTATCACATTCCAATATCATTTGCATAAGAAAAGTAATTAGATGGAAGGAGGAAAAGCTTCTTTATTTGTGCCCTTAACAATCAGTCCCGTTGGGTGATGTTTTGTCATATTTCAATTGACAAATATTTCTTTTATACAGCAAGAATGATGAAGAAAATATAGAGACTTTAGATAATCAAGGATTGAAATTTAAGTGTATAATGTCAACGACATTTTGCATCATTTTTTATAGAATCAATAGGTATTTTGGTGTGAAAATCTGATAAATTATCTAGATAAATGAATTAGAGATAAAAATATTTGAAACTATGAATTTCCATCATCCAATATATTAAAGAAAAAAAAGGTATATCTAGATCCTATTTCATATTTTACCTTCAATTAACATTAAAAAAGAACCTAAAAATAATTAAAAATGCATAAATTAAGAACTAATTTTCCATATAGAAGTACAAATACACTTCTTCTTCTTTTTTTTGGCTAAATTTAAACGCCTAAATGCGCAATCATAAAGCTAATGATCTTTGCATACATGAAGCAAATGTAAAAAAGTGTATTGATATAGAAAAAAAAAAAACTATCAAAGAATAAAGTAAAATGTGTCATGTATGACTAAACACTTGTTAATGATCGAAAGAAAATTCTCATAATCCAATATTATTTATATATTTTCAGAGAAAAGCAATTAGATGCCTCGAGGGAAAGGCCAAAAGCTTTGTTATTTGTGCTCTTTACAAGATGTCTTAATATATTTCAATTGACAAATATTTCTTTTATACCTGTACACATATTAAAGCACAATAGTGCAGTGACATATGTGCCTTAAAAGTTTATAGTAATTAATGGATAAGGAATTTATTTACTCATATTCGAGGAGAAAAAAAAAAGGATGGCTCGATTATTAAGTTTAAAGTTGTGAAAATCACATAAACATTTTTTTTCTTTGCTTAAATGAAGAATAAGCTATTTGATATAACAGTTTATTTTCTTTTTTAACCTTCTAATTTGCCTCTAGGATTATTTTCAAGTATAAGGTATAAATTCAAACTCATCCTTCCACAACCTTGTATCCTCCGTACGTGTACAATAATATACTAATATCGGAAAAAAAAATGTACCGAAAGTTATTGTTTGTACATTAATATTGAAAAAAAAAAAAAGAACAACGAAAATTATTCTAGGTATTATAATAGATGAAGTAGCTAGTAGAAATATGGGGTCAAAGAGTAAGCGAAAATTAAAGAACGTGGTATTAGGAGTGTTAGATAGTTATTTAAAGTTGTCCTCTTACTAAATTAATTAATGTATTAAAATATTTAGATTAAATAACTACGTAAGACACAAAAGGAGCTTTATTTTATACTACGGATAAACATATTTTAATAAAAACACAACTCTATGAGAATCATTGTATTTGTATTTACATACATTTATATAACTAATGAAAAACACTCCATTCATCTTTGCATCATATATATCTATTTAAAAAAAAATTGCAATCAAGGGTTCACGGCTGAGTTGTAAGGTAGTGACTATAGTGTTAATTTCCTATTATAAGTCCATAGGTTCAAAGTGCCATAAATCATGTTCCTATTATAACTAAAGATCTCCAATATTAATCAAATAACTCTATAACTCTCTTAATAATAATCCTCAAATGGAACTAAAAGGCACAATTAAGTCCCTTTAATAAATAAAACAAAAATGAACATAATTAAACTTCAAGGGTCACATTACCCAACAAATTTTTTCAATAGTCTTATCTTTAAACTCTCTCTCACTCAGACAGCTCACGGTTCATCATCATAATGATAATAATACCCTTTAATATCCTTATCTTAATAATAATAGTACATGTCCCTGTTATCATCATAGTTTACTTATCCATCTAAAGTTTCTATAGTTGAAAAATAAGGGAAATATGTTAACAATCAATATGGGAAGACACAAACACATGCAAATAACATACAACAATCATTATTACACATGCAATAATGTAATGGGAAATATCGAATAATAGGTCAATATCTTTGATTAAGTGAATAGATAACATAACTTAAGAACATTCGTAACTAATCATAAACTTGAAGCATCTTAGTCTCTATATACAATTTCTAGTTTGAGACACTAGCACTATAACCCCCAATACCTCTAACCTACTTATCAAGATCCTAGTACTATAACTCCCGGATAGTAACCTAATTGACCTCATATCCTATCTAAAGGAGACTCTGCTGGGGACAATGTCACCCAATGATCAACAAGGTGTCACCTTAGGGGCATTGGTAAGCTTAACTAAATACAAGCAACAAGCATAATTCATTAAGATAATTACTAGTTCAATTTACTTTAACTATCCTACATAAGTATAAGCAACAAAAAAGGTTCTATGAATACCTAAAAGTATTTAACTTGAAAACCTTTTTAATGTTATCACCTAGAGTACACATACAAGAATAACTTATTTTAGACCATATTTCCTTATCGTCTTACTCTAACTAGGTTCATTTAATTATCTTGCAATGTTCTTGAATCTGGATTTTAACTTAATCTAAAGTTTTGAGATCAATTTAGGCTCCTTAATGTGTTTGGAATAGGTTAGGTTAGGTTTAAGGGAAGAATAGAAATGAGAAACAATTGAAAAAAAAAAAGGCAACAAGAACATGCCCAAGGAAAGAAAGGCAAAAAGAACATGCCCAAGGTTCACGCCTATTTTATTGAACCATGATCCTTTTTTAAACTCAAACTAATAATAACCCTTGTGATATTTCTCAAGCTATAAGATCGTGCCAATGGTTATGGTTATAATCCTCTCTAACCTTAATTTCTTCGAGCTTTAATCCAAAATTTACACAAGAGGTTCATGGATAAGATCATGCCCGTGTTATTTATCTGTAATCCTCTCAGATCAACAACTTCTTCTCCTTTTCAACTTTTAACCTCTCCAACCTTCCTTGTAGAGCCTTAAACATCGTAAAACACTTTCCTTTCAAATCCAAGAGCCCAATAACTACAGAAAACACTCATGTATGCTTTCCTAAAGCATTAATTACATCAAAGATGTGAAAGACATATATTGGATTCTTGCAATAACCTCACTATAAACTTGATTTTTAAATCATACTACAATTCAATAACATAAACAACTCTTAAATTTATTATCCACTCACAAGTCTCATTCTTTTCACAAGATAATTACACTTATTGGTTTTATGTGTCCTTGAATCCAACTCCACAACCTCCATTCCTCTACAATCATACTTTATCACAGTCTACTACATTAACTAAGTTAAGACAAAGCTCGACATATAAATAACTCGAGTTTAAACTTAAAATAAAACTCATTTATTTTATGAGTTCAGATTGAACCCTTATTTTTAGATTGGTGAGTTGACTCTTGAGTCTACATTATATTAAAAATCATAATATATTAAGAAAATGTAATGTACTAATTTTAAAATAAGACTATCATAGTTTAAAAATTATTAAAAGTAAAAATGAGAAAAAAACAACACTATGGTTCAACATAAAAATCATTAATGTAACTAAAAGCCATAAAATTTTGAACTAATTTCATTTAGAAAAGGAGTGAATTTTAAAAATTTGACTTAATGTCAAGTTTTAATTATAACTCAAGCTTGGGCTTGTGTAAGCTTATTTATCCAAACAAAAATAAGCTTAAGTTTATTTATTCAAATGAGTTAAGCTCAAGCTTAGCTTAAGCTTCAAATTTCCTAATAGGCTTGAGTTCAAGCTTGTAATTTCTAACTTAGCAAAAACATGACTTGAATTGAACTCGACTATTTTTAAATAAGTGAAACTTGAGGTTTAAAAGTTTAGCTCAACTCAACTTGCCTATAAACCTATATTTTTATCATAAGTACTATAAAAAACTTATGACCTTTCTATAATTTGCTTGTCTAAAAAATAAATAAATTATGCTTTCATTTTCGTGACTCTTTTGTGAGTAATTAAATTATATAAAACGATCCCCGTCTCCTTTCTTTTAAATACTTATATCTTGGACATGTTTATCTCTAATTTATTACTAAGATGAATACTACAAATAAAATTATCATGAGAAAACACATAAAACCATTATAGATAATAGAAAGATTCTATAGCTTTCGTTTAAATATTATACTTAATTAACATAATAAATCCATGATTCTCTACAGAGAAGAATGATTCCATTTTTAGTCTTGTCGATGATCAATGGGAATAGCAAAGTATAAGAAGCAAATGGAAATTCAAATGAAGTTACTAATTCTATGATGTTCAACAATTCTATAATAAATGACATAGCTAGATATTAAACTTCAAGCACTAGACCATCCTATTCATAAAATATAAGCACTTGTTGTGCATTTATCCCTATACTTTGCGAGTATATGTATCTCCCCTTAGAGTTATTTATTATACCAAACTTTTCATCTATAATTCTTTTGTCTTGATAGTTTATCATATTTTCACACCAAAACATCTTTTGAAATCTATTAGATGATGCAAAAAGTCATTTACGTTAAACACTTAAATTTCAATCCTTAAATATCTAATTCTCTATATTATCCCCTGTCATTTTTTGTTGTATGAATTACTAATCACAAGCTCAAAATCATTTAGATAAATATCTATGTAAATCTTGGATGTATTTGGAAACTCTTCATTTGATCAATAATGGTAACAAAATAAAAAAATTAGGTAAATTTTAAAAGCTCCCATAAAGATGAACTTCATTTGGATCTTAATCACAACATTTGAACAAAATATAAAAATGCAAACAACCACTTAATTTGAGTCTAATACATAAGATTTAAATGGACTAAATATTTCATGTGGATAAATAAACTTAACTTCATATGTCTTCTGAATTAAAGATTTTGTTTAATCTCTTGCACAAATTCATCTCAAAGGGGTTGAAGAGTGTTTGTTAAAGACATAACACTTAAACAAATTATGGAAGATTTAAATGAAGTGTCTTATAAGAACTTCACATCTATTAGCATGTAAGCTCTATTAGACTATTGTGTGTATCGGTAGTGTATGTAAGAGCTAAAAAACCTTCTGAACTTGATAAAGAAATCAAATGCCTTGAAATTGTGTAAAAAATTATTTTACCAATGTTGTTCGCTATAATAGATTAATTTAATCTTACTTGTGATTTTTCACCTATTCTTTTGTGGTTTTCTATGAAAATTATTTATATCTTTCTTTCTCTTTTTACTTTTTCTTTCTCTTACAAATGTTTGTTCTTTAATCAATAAGAAACTTGTTCCCATTATAACTTGCAAGGGTTTATGATTCTTGGTGATTTTATGATGATTTTATGTTTGAGTTGAGAATTCTTATATTTTCACCTATTGATCATAAGAACAAAGCGCATTAGTTGTGTAATAAAAATAGCACATTTTACTTTACTCAAATGTTGCATGAAGTCTTAAGGTGAAGTGACTTTAGAGAAAGGTTGAGTCTCAAAGTACTTAATAACTTAGAGTATGTTGGTTGGGAAGTATGTAGAGGTGTTCTTGGTATTGGGTATGGTTGTTAGAAAACTGGACGATGTTACCTAAGAATAAACTAACAGAGTTAGTGTGATTATGTACAATGACTAGATAGCCCTAAAGTGGTCAGTTTTGACAAAATTGAGTCAACTGTGCTCTATTACTAATGTTGCTTAGGCATACCAGAAGGTATATGAAGTTAGATAGATTCAAGTTAAGGTGTAGACTTATTGAGTCTTCACTTAACTTACTTCCTCTTATATGTAATAGGAGACACCCAAAGCAATAAATTGAGAGGAGATCACGATATAGGTAATGACAACTTGTCAATAAAGGGGCTAAGAGAAATAAATTGAGAGGGCTAATTAGAATACGAGAAGGGATCCATATGTATTGAAGTTATAGATAATCTAATTGTAAAAGATTGACTATGCAATAGTAATAGTTCTAAAAGGATATCTAAAGGTTGGTGTATTGTTTGTTGATATTATAAGCAGAATGGTCGCATGGCCATGGTTTCTTCAGAGGTAGAATTGATATCAAGATAAGATGATAAAGGCAAGGTTGTTATTGATGTGGTAGTTGCTTAGTTAGAGGATTGTAAGATGTTACTTACATCAAACAATCTTATGAAATCTACAAATTGGGTTTTAAACTTTATAAGTACTCTAAACGTGCGTTTAAGATAGATTAGTTACCAAGTATGAGGATGTGTAGAGTGGGCTAAAAGCTAAAGATAGTTGGTTTAGGTGGAGTTTAGGCTCAACTACACGATATGCGAATGTTAATGATAATATATGTTAAGTATATAAAAGTCATCTTATAAAAAAAGAAGAAGAAGAAAATAATGCTCCATCTTTTGGCTATTGTGTTGGTTATTGTAATTTATTATCATCCAATAGCACAAAGGTATCTTATAGGGGTTTGTGGTGACAAGAGGAATTAGGGTTCAAAAACTTGTTCTTGCTGTAAGGATTAATGAGTCTAAGTAGTTCCATAGGGATTTGATCTTTAGGTATAGGATCCTTATATTTGTGCCCGTTGACCATGATAGGACAACGCATGTTGCTTATGCAACAAGATAGTACATTTTACTTCACTCAAATGTCTCGTGAAGTCCTAACGTGAGGTAACCATTGAGAATAGTTGAGTCTCAAAGTACTCATTGACTTATCATACATTAGTTGGGAGGTGTTGTTGGTATCAATAGTCATACTCACATAGGGTTATTAAAGTTGGTAAATGATGTCATCTAAGGATTATTAAGTGACTAAGGATTATAAGTATGTATAGATAGCCCTGAGGCAAGCAATTTTGGTAAAATCGAGTCAAAGGAGCAACATTGTGTACTTAGGTATGTGAGAAGGTATACTAAGTTAAATAAATTTAAGTTAAGAAGGAGACTTATTGAGACTTTGTTTAAATTACACTTGTGTATCGGCTCATAGATAAATAAGACATCAGTAAGAGGTTGATCGATCGATCAATCTATTTATATAAATACATAAATATACACTTTAACGTATGTTAGGTTGTATATGAGAGATGGAAAAAAAATAAAAACCTAGGAACCTATTAGAGAAATTACATATCATGACATTGTGTGAAAATTATGTTCTCATTATTACTAATACTGTACTAAATTGATTTAGACTTACCTAAGTTTTTTGCCTTTCCTTTATTAGGGTTTTCCATGTGAATTCCATATATTATTCCTGCTTTATTTACTTCTTGTAACTCTTTTTTGATTAAGTAATTTGTGATATATAACTCAAAGTTTAGATCTAGTCCCAACATGTAATTTAAGTGGTCTTTATAAATGGGATGAAATATGTGACGATTCGATGACACTTCAAGTGATAGGCGTAATTATTGCATTTTTAATGGTTCTCTTGAATAATGCGATAAGAGATGAGAAGAGGTCTTTTTGAGGTTGGTATATTGATTGAGCTAGAGGTGTTCATGGTTTAATTTGTTTTGGTTTAAGGATTGAACAAAATCAAATCGAACCAAACTTAACCAACTAAACTGCATTTGAAATTGTTTTATCAATCGAACCGATATTAATGGTTTGATGTACTAAGAGATTAGGAACACAAAAATACATATAAGATTAGTAATAGAGATTAATTAGGTAAATTATATGCAATTCAATATGATTCAATTTGTTTCAAACTGCTTTTTAAAAGTACCTTATTTCAATTGATAATATTGATAGTCATCAAAGTTTCCAAGCCAACATCAATGTTAATATGAGAGATGACAAAAAAGAAAAGAAGAACTTGTATTTTTATTTTTTAATACAAAGCAATTCATATCAGGGTATAAATGATTTGATTCGGGTTCAACCTATAGCATTGAACCATGAAGCATTCAGAGTCTCTCTAAACCAAAGCATGAATTAAAGTGACATATAAAAGAATTGCATTTTCTAATTTGATTTGATGATGTTTGCTTCTTAGTTTGATTTGATAAATAGCCCTTCAACTATATTACAAATCGAGTAAGAATTAACCGACAGTCTATCCATGTACCGAATGATATCTTCAGGCATTCGGTTTGTAATCATTTTTTTTCTTTTTACTATTTTTTTATAACGGCATGATAGCAAAAATTGGATAGATGAGATTATTGTCTATACATCATAACATGTGATTACGAACATTGGCCTCTTTTTTCTTTGGACATAAGATATTGAGTATTTGGGAGAATTCACATAGAGAAGATGTCAATAAAACAAGTTGTCAATTGTTTAGGTTGACATTATGGTTATAATGAAAGAAGGTTTTAAGAGGAGTGTAAAACTAAAAGAATCGAGGTTCTCAAACTAAGGATTGCAGTCAGGACTCGAGATCGCATAAGTTACACCTCACAACCCTTTTGTCATTAATAATGCAGCGTGCAAACCTCTAAAGATCAAAAACTGATTCAATAAATATTATATGTTAGGTATTATTATAAAATCTCTAAATACCAATAAAATGTTAATACAAATTGTAATAGAAGGAATAATTACCGAATCGATTATCATGCTTAATTTGCACACGTTATATATAATATTTTATTAGTATTTACACACTACATGTGCATAATATAGATATGTATTACCCATTGAATCTCTTCTCATAGTGTAGCAAACGATGATACCATGTTTAGCATTTTCCTTTTTCTATCGTAATTGGTGAATTTCTTTACCTTGTATAATATAAACAATGTAATTACATTGAACTAATTTTATAGCTTGTTAATATAAATTCATACATTAAGATATAAACATAAACATGTCTGAAACAAAACCACGAAACTTATCAAACGTAATACTTCAATGCTATCGTAATTGAAATGGATGGGGTACGAAAGGTAGCTCGTGATGGGATCCTGGGTCTTTATACCCCACTTCCAAGAATATTATGAAGTATTCTTTGAGTCGGTGATTCAACTTCAATTTTTTATTTAATTAATAACATTGGACATATATGTTCATAATCGAATCTCATATGAAAGCATCTGTATCCTAACCAGATGGGGGAGTCTTACATGCTTGGATTACATTTCCCGACGCAGATGCGTGTAAATTAAATGTATCATCACATGGAAGATGCAATATGGGAACGTTTCCCATTTTTCTTTTCTAACTAATTTAGTAAAGGATAGTTATGAGATAATAAAATATCACATCCAAGTAAAAAACAACATTCGTATAACACGGGCTATAAATTTCAGCAGTTTGCCAACACTCCAACACAAAACTCGTGTGACCAAGTCTTTGCTAACTAGTTGGCATCAAAGCAGATATCATATTCTCTCCAGATGAGTTATAAGTTATGTGAAAGACAAGATATTTTGGGTTTCAGACCTTTATTATATGTTTTAGAAAATATTAATATTAAGATTGAGATTAAAGAATAGATAAAGATCGTATTATATTGTCTAACACATTCGTTTCACAAATTCAAAGAGATTGTGATCTATAGCAATGATAACTTATTCATAAAGAGGTCATGAGCAATCCATTGAGTAAGGACCAATTAGATCGTAAGAACGGATTCATGGATACTAAAGCTGTAGACATTCCAATTGTTAAAGATCAATGGTACAAGTAGTAATAGTTTTAAAAAAGATATCTAAAGTTGGTGTATTATTTGTTGCCATTGTAAACAAAAGTGTTGCATGGGGTAAAGTATCTTGAGGTTCAAAATTAAGATTGCGATTAAAATAATAGAGGTAAAGTTGTTGCTGATGGCAATTGCTTAGTTAAAGGATGGTGATATATTACTTACATATGATGATCATAGGAAACTTGTTATGTTTTCGACTTTAATAGTACTCTACAAGTGTAGCAAGAGAGATCGGTTCCTAAAAACAAGCATACGTGGAGTGGTCGAGTATAGATAAGCTATGACCATGACAATTACTGGTTTAGGTGAAGTTTGGGTTTAATTGCATAATGTGTAGATGTCCACCATATTCAATGTTGGATACATGCAAAAGTCATCATATAATGTTCTATCTTTTACCTACTGTACCAATTATTGTGGTTCGATGCAATTTGATGGTATGAAGGTGTCTTGTAGAGGTTTGGTGGTAAGGAGAGAAGTTAGGTTTAGAAACTTATTCTTATTGCAAGGGTCAATGATTAGATGGAGGATCCTTATATTTGTACTAATGACCATGACAAGATAATGCATGTTGGTCATGCGATAAAATTGCACTTTTAAATTCACTTAAGTATTTAATGAAAACCTATCTGAAGTAAGTTTGGGGAAGGTTGGAGCTTTAAAATAGCCATTAACTTAAGTATGTATGTCGAGAAGCATGGAGAGGTGTGGCTAGTAACAACCATGATTAAGTAAGGTTGTTAGGGTAGAAGGATGATGTTATCTAAGGATATGGTGGCGGAGGATTTGTGTGGGTATATACAATGTACTAGATAGCCTAGAGGTAGGCAATTTCAGCAAGACTAAATCAAAGTACCTACATTACTAGCATGCTTAGGTGAGAAGGAATGCTAAGTTAGGTTAATTCAAGTAAAGTTGGATGTTTTTTAAGTTTTCATCTAGAATTTACATAAGAGTCATGTATTAAAGCATGGATAAATAAAGAAATGAGAAAAAAAAAGTCGATGGACTCTTGCTTTAGCTTTGGCAGTTTCTAGATTGTATTTTATTGTTATTTAAGTTACTTCCTCTTATGTATGATAAGGTTTGAGGCTCTCAAAAATAGTATGTATGTGTGCATGTATCATGACCCTAAGGAGGGCCTAATAGGATTGTCTAAAATTTCCATATCATATGTGTATTCATGATATAAAAACTGCCTTGAAGTTAGAGGTTGCAAGACTCTAAATAATTAAACACTAAGGTTTTTTATTTTAATTAAATAGTTTGATATCAAATATAAGTGAATATGGATATCTAATAAGTTACAGTTCATTAGAACTACAAAGAATCGGTATTCCCTACCAAATACTAAAACAAGTACTAAAACAACTTACTAATTTACAATAAATACTACATAATCTTATCATAAGAATATACTTTACATAAACTGTTTTATACTGCTATATACTTTTCAATCAACTTTAATATCACCAAACTCATCTTTAGTTTATACTCTATTCTCAAGCTTATCCCAATTCTTGCTTATAAGAAACCTGCAAAAAAAATTATAGGGGGAATGAGCAAATAACGACTCAGTAAGTTTGTTCCTCACCACTATTGTCAAGCGAGTTATCAAATATTATCAACACACATACAAGTTATTTACATACGAAATGAGTATAACTGCAATAAATATAAGAAACTCATCTATAGGAATCCGGAACTATGGAAGGTATAGAGTTATGTCATCTACACGTCGATTTTTCCTTTGTACTTACTCACACGGAGCACCTCACCTTAACCACATAAGGCTGTTTGAGGTCACGATCTCACTAGAAGTTACTCAATTATTACCCTAATTCGAGAATTAACAACCAATATAGGTGGACCCCAACTACGGACACCTACTAAACTTATCAAAGGCCTCTCAAGTACACAAAATGAGTCACATCTTGCTATCAATAAACATCTAAGGCTCTATGAGCACAAATATGCGAGTTCTCTCGCAATCAATTAGAGATATTATGCTAGTTTTACCTTAACGATAGAAATATTATTTATGGGCACTCTAGGCTCTCACAAAAATCATATATAATATATTTAAGATTTGAAAGAAAAACGATTTTCAAAAATATTTTTCTAAAAAATCTACAAAGCCAACACTTTCCATCAATATAGCAGTTGGATTATAAACATGCATCAAATATAACTAATTATTTCAGTCGAATAGTTATATTTACTAGTTTAAGAAAGTGAACACATGAATGATAGCACACAAAGCAATTAGTCATTAAATCAAACAATTAATATCACCCAACAAGTAGCATACAAATAATAAATAACAAGTAAATAGTAGATCATAAGAACTCCCTCATCTGGGTTATGTTTACTTTCTTGATCTTTAAGAATTCTTGGACTCAATAATCGAATACCTAAAAGATAAGAAAGCCTATAAATATTATGAAAAATTAGGTTTCCCTATTAACTAAATATCTATCATTATTTGTCTAGTTTTCTACTATACCCCAAGTATGATATAAACATAGTTTTACTTAAATATTTTACTTACTTTTCTCGATTATCTTAAATTTTCAATCACATATAATTTTTTTTGTTGTAGTTTAGATTCTTATAAACTTATAGTCCATTTTGATTTTTTTTTACGTACTTTCTTGTAGTAGGGTTTATTTTGGATGTGGTAATCCGCAGTTTTGATTGTGATATATAAAGATATCACAGATTTCATTATTTTGACTTAAATAATTATAAAATATCAATTTAGACTTTTTTTAGTATAATTATGATTTAATAATTATTTAAATCGTATATTTTTGTAACTTTCTTATTTTGGGTCTATTTTACTATAATTACTCATTTTAACTTATTTTTTAGGTTTAATATTTATAAATTCGAAAATTTCTACTTTATTATTTTTTTGCTTAATTAATTATTATTATTATTAACTACAAAAATTGCTTAATTTATATATATGATGATGTACTAGCACATGAGAGTGCCACTTATCATACTTGCACATTTTTCATAATTTTCCTATTTTATGGTATAATTATATATATAAATACTTACGATTATATTTTATCAAATTTTCTAATTTACTTAATTATCAATCTTTTTCCAAATTTACAGTATTTATGTATATATATATATATCTATTAACTTACTTTATTTATTAGTTTAATAATATAGTATATTGTATATATACTATTTAATGATACTCATATTTTTACATATACGTCACTATTCATATACATACATTTATACATGTACTATACTTTATATCATAACTTATTATAACTTTATTTATACAATATGTACAAGTATAATATACATTTAGTTATACTTTATATACTTATGTATATATACGGTTTTACTATATATGTATACATATGTACAAAAATACATAATACAATTAATAATATATATATATATATACCTACATATCCAAAGCATCCAGCTATATATATATATACAAATATAAAAAAAATCTTATACTTTGAAAATACTAAGCATATATACATATATTCACTATATACGTATATATATATATATAACTCGTATAGTAAAAATAATAAGTACACATATATAAACATAATCACACATATATACATAAATAATTTAATAAAATACTAAATATATATACATGTATGTAAAGGAAATACCCAGTACATATACATATGCTCTATGTATATACATACATATACTATATAATAAAATACCAAATATACACATATATATATACACACGCATACATATGTACATAAATACATGTGTAGAGAAATACATACTATATGTATTATTATTTATACCTATATATATATGCCGTATATTAGACATAATAATATATATACCCATGCCCATATACATATGTATATACATAAATAAAGAAAATACATAATACATATATATATATATATATATATCTATTTATGCATGCATATATGTACATGTAAATAAATAAATAAATAAAATACTTGGTATACATATACATAGTTTAGAATACATATATGTACAAAATAAATAATAAACCTACTAAATCCTTAGCAATTTATATCAAATAAGTAGTTGAAGTCCTTGTTTTTCCTCCTCTTCTTCTTCTTCGTAGTTTTCTTTTTCTTCTTTTCAATTTTGGTTTGTGTATGTGTTTTTGCTTTGTTTCTTTTTTTTTTCGGTTTAACTTGCAAATTTTCCAATTTCCAAGCGTCCAAATGCAAGTGAAAATAAATCAAATGACAAGGATAAAGCAAAGAAACAAATCTACTTAGATTAAGCATTAATTAGGAAATGATATTTGTTTTATTATTTTGTCCTTTCTACATCAATTTATTGACACTTTGATAAACTAATTAAGCACGTGGGCAGCTGTGTTTCTAACAAGGAATTCACATAGAGAATTAAAGGAAACTAAGAAGAAGGAAAAAAGAAAAGAAAAAGAAAGAAAAGGGAAAGAAAAAGAGAAGTAAAAATAAATATATGTAATTTTTCCAAACATAAAAATAATTAAAATAATATTTATAAATTAATTTTGAAATTTTATAAAAATTTATCAATTTAATTGGTACCTGTTACAATTATAATTTTTACAAGCTATTTCGATGTTTTCGTTAAAAGTTTTAAGTGATTTAGTCGATAATTATAATCGATTACGATTATATCACTGTTAACTGATATTTATTCATTTTATAAGTTTAAAGTTATAGTTTTAGGATTTTAATTAAGTTCGAGTTTGATTTTAAGTATTTGTGCGTACTTTAGATTTAAGATTTTTGTACGTAATTTAGGTTTCGAGCAAAAATTTTAAGGTTTTTATCTTTCGTTTTATGTTTTAGTTTAAAATTTTAATTAGTTTTAAGTTTATCGTTCCGTTAAGTTAGAGTAATTATCTATAATATTTAAATCGATTTGTTATCTAAAATACTAAATTTGCAGGATTTATAGCATGCATAAGGGCATACGGAGCATAACATGCATACTTATGTGTGTTACATTATAGTGGAACTTATTACAGAAACTACTTATCGTTATACCATGTGAAAACTATTTATTTGTTGTTGTTACGTTATAATGAATTGATTTTATTTTAGAATGATATTTTAATCCTGGCTCTGCTGGTTTTCAATGTAAATTTTAATCCATGCACAAGCGATAGGCATGAGTTTGAAGTTGAGATGATGCTACACAAAATAACGTGACAAGTAATGAAAAGAGTTTTTGCAAAGTTTAGTATACCAACTAAGCCATGTATTGAATACTTTAATTGAATTCCATTGTGATGAGGCCTAATGGGCAAGGTTTATGCACATCCCAAATGATATCTTCGTCCATGTAATCTCTAATCATATGTTATTATATAAAAGCATAATAATACGAATCAAGACACATAAGATTATTGTTTTATGTATTAGAGCATACGATTGATTCTCGTTGTCACTTTTCTAGGGACACACAAAAACTAGGTTTGATATTTGGAGCTATTTACATGGAGGAGCTATCAATAAAGCACCTCTATGAGTAATGATATATAAGCTGAAGCTCAAGTTTGAAATTGAGAACCAAATGAACTAATATTTGGACAAGTATTTCATTATTTAAGTAGAAATCACCCACTCATAGGAGGCAAAAGGAAAATAATAATAATAATAATAATAATAATATAAAGATTAAAAAATCCTAAAAATAATACTGTTGGGAAAATAATTCAAATAATATATTATTTGAAATTGTCTCTTCAAAAGTGATTTTAATTTGAACTAAAATTTTAAACCTATGTCCAAAACAAGATCACTAACAAGACATGTCCAGTTTTAAAGAAGCAAAGATCCAAAAAACCATACTTAGAGGACTGAGGACATAGCGGCAATATACCTATAATCCATATGACATCGTAATAAGAAATGAAGCCATGAAAACAAGTTAGCAGCACGAGCGAGCCCGTTTGTGTACTTATTGTTAGTAATGTTTCACCTCGTAATTCATGCGAAAATGCGGGCGGAAAATAGAAACAGAGTGGGATTATTAGGGGCGATAGCGTGAGTGGAGAGGGTGGAGAAGAGAGAAAGAGGAAAGGTTTTGAGACTTGAAAACTGTAGAAAGGTTGGAGAGAGAGAGAGAAACGAATATATGGGAGCCTAAATTCTAACGAGAGAGAGAGATATCTTCTCTACTTATGTTTGCCAAGAAGGAAAGAATTAAAGAGAAGAGAAATTAAGATAAAGGAAGCTGGGAAAAAGATGGAAAAAATCAATGTTGTCAAACTTAACTAAAAGGCTTATCCAAGAGTGAGAAGAGGTTAAAGATGGTGAGGATCAATTGAGGTTGAATTAAAATTGAATTGAAGTTATTAAAGATATTATAATATAATTAATATTTATTTTTAAGATAATAAAAATTATATATATCCTTAAGGATTGAAAATTAAAAGTTTTTATAGTTTAAATTTTCTTTTTCTTTCATCTATATTTATTTTTTTAGTAAATTAATGTATTTTTAGAAAATATATAAGAAAATAATATATTTTAATCTTTAAAAACTTGATAAATTGTTATAAAAATTGGATTGAATCAATTGAACAGATAGAATCAATTAGGTTGAACTTGAATTATTGTCAATAAGAGTTAAATGAGTTACTCGAATTGGTTTTATTGAAAATTCAAACCAAGTTTAATTGGACGGATCAATTCAGGCCTGATAACATTGAAAAAAATTAAAATATTCCATTGTTTGGAAAGCAAAGAAATCGAAGGAAATGAATTGGGTCGAAAGTTGATATTTAAAAATGTAAAATTACTACACAGTCCTTCATAATTAACATTTTATATCAAAAATGATATTTATGAAAGGCAAAATTGTAATCTCAATAATTTTCCCTCTCTTTCTCACCATTTTTCGGATGAATACATTTTTGTGGGGCCCATGAATTTAATTCCCCTCTATATTTCCTTTCCTACCCATTTTCCCTCCTCCCAAATTTCGGAAAAGTAAAATTTTCATCCTTCCTCAATTCTTTCCTTTCCCTTTCCCCTTTCCCAAACATAGTGTTAAGAGGCATTCATGAGTTTAAAATTTTAGTTTAAATTAAACTTGCCTCTTCGAAGAATATTTTTTCAACAATTCTATAATTATTTTCCTTTTCCCGTAAATTTCTAATAAATTCGTGCAAGGATTCCGTACAACTTTCGTGCTATAATACATTTTCCTTCCCAAAATCAGGGTCGTTGCAGTGATCAATTTGTCGTGATCGCTCAACGTACAACCCTCTTGTCATTAATAACGCAGCGTGCGAAACCCTAGCGCGGTCATCATAGCTTGGCATTCGATAACACCATGCCTAGCATTTTCCTTTACATTTCTTTCCTTTTTTGGCGCGAAGTCCTCTTCCTTACTTAATCGGTTAATTTCTTTTCTTTCTTTCCTTTTTTTTTTTTATAATATTAACAATGTAATTTACATGGTCCCAATTATACAGCTTATTAACACAGATTAATTATAATAAATTACCTAAATAAATGTGGAATTATATTGGACACATATCGAGTAAATTATAACTTATACATCAACATCGAAACATAAGCATATTTGAAACAAAATCATGGAACTTATCATACGCAATACCGTAAAACAACTCAAATTTCAACCACATTAGATAATTGAAAACGGATCTCAAGAAGGGATCCATAGGTTACAATAAAGTTGACCGCTCTCCTTCACATAAAACCATACGATGGAGCGGCGATACGTTCATAAACATGGCAGTCACACGACCAGTAGTGAACAGTGATACAATGATGGGAGAGAAGTTAAAAAGACAAGAAAGGGTAATATAATGGGAAAGCAACTTAGGAGTCGGGTCAACAATTGTGAAATGAGTCAAGGGCATTTTGGTCCTCCTTCCTTGGTCTTCCAGTTATTGTAGCAAGGACACACAGCCTTGTTACCGTAGTAACCAGGAGGAACGCACAGGCACTTCCTGCAACACTTTTGGCAGAAGAACATGCACGGTTTGTGGTACTGTGTCTTTTTACACCTTCTGGAGCATTGTGACGGGCATTCTGTTCCAATGAGCGAAAAGAGATGGCACAAATTTAAAAAAAAAAAAAAAAAAAAAAACAAGAACGCCCACATTTCAATTTTGCAGTAACATTTAAAGCACCATGATTTTGCTTTACTTTATTGGAGAAGACAAAACAGCACTACTTTTTAGGTCCTGGTTTCATTTGACCACAGTCAACATTGTTTGACTTGACTATTTATATTTACTGGTTTCCCAAAAAAAAAAAAAAAAGGTTTGTATAGATAGTGAAATGTACCATCATCAGCTTGAAAAAGAAGAAGAAGAAAAAAAAAGAAAGAAAACTTTTATAACCTGATTCACTACTATCCCACGTCGATTCCCACCAGACTTTGTTAGTTGAAAATAAACGCAAAGTGAGAGAAAACGGAAAACATAAAAAAAAAAAGAAAAGAAATCAATATCTTATTCTACATTTATTTATCATGTCCATTTTATATTCTTATCATTATTATGGTTACAATATCATGTTCGTTTTATATTTAATAATGATTAAAAATAATTCTTCTTTTTTTTCTATTTATTATTTAAATATATTGGAAGGAATGGGATACTCCCATCATTATTTCCTTCCATGTTATTGAAACAAAATGTAAGAGTATCTTTTATCTGAGGATATTCTTCATTCACAAGAACACCATTAGGAACTTAGTGAAGTCCTTAAATTGCCATATTTTAAGTACCTATTTACTTTATCCTTATGATTTTAAAAAGGAGATCTTTAAGATTTCATTATTCACTAGTGCCAAAATTTTAAACAAAAATAACTCTTAAAGATTGGGATTTAAAAAAAAAAAAAATGCCGAAGAGATCCATTAACAAGAACCCAAATTTGTTAAAGATCAGTATAAAAAAATCCTTAAGAGTCTTAGAATAGGTACTTAAAAATAAAAATTACTCGAGAAAAGTCTTATTTCAAGAAGTGTTGTCACATCCCATCTGCAAAGTTAACCCAAACATATAAAGAGACTAAGACTTAAAAAGATATTGCGGATTCAGCAAAATTGGACTAAAATTGGACCATAAAAGCCGATTCAGTTTGATAATACTAATGGCGTAAATTGAAAGCCCCTTCTGTGTCCTTTTGCACATTTCAAAGAAAAGACAATACCTATTGGACAACTTAATAAATGGCCCGAATATCTCATTTCAAAGAAAAGACAATACCCATTTAACATAAGAGCGAGATCGTGGCTATGGGAGATTCTTTATAAAACATGTCTTCTTCCTTACATTAAAGTATCCGAATCCACAGTGAAGAAAGAACAAAGCACGGAACCGTGAGCAAGAGAGGGGTTAGTGCCACTTACGGTAACTCTTGAGACTCCCCGGTCCATAATGTCTCTGAAAAATCACACGCATTGTTTCATTTCCTTGTTAAAATTCATTGTTCTCCCAAACAAGACTTAAGAGAGAGAGAGAGAGAGAGAGAGAGAGATCGAGATCTACCTGGTCATAGTGGTGACCGCCATGTCCACGGGAAGCCAAGACCTGCTAGAGGAAAAAGAAAACCATCAAAGAAAAGCTCACAAGATTTGTAAAAAGGGCATATTTCATCTTCCATTAAACTTAATATTTGGTCGGATGAAGTTGTTCTTCTCTCACCATTTCTTGAACCATGAAAATCGCAAGAAAGGCCAAGAGCAATGCAGCAACAAGCTTAGCCATGGTTGTCGCAGCAAAACTCAGAAGCAAAAGAGAAGAAAGAGGTTGCAGTGAAGTTAGGTTTGTTGTTGCAATAGTGGCGTATATATAGATATATGTCTTTGAAATATATTGCTGACTTTACTTTACACTCTGTTTGTTCGGTAGAGGAAAGGTTAGAAGGAGGGAAAATAAGTAATTATCAAAAGGATGTGGCGGTGGAGCCAGGCAGGCCTTCACTTAAAATAACACAAATCACACCCTTGAAATGACAAAATTAATAAAGAGCCCAACGATGCGGTCGTTTCAGTTTTCTTTTTCTTTTTTTTTTCTTTTTTCTTTTTCTAATTTATTTTTTCCCATGGAAAAGCCATCCTTAGTTATGTGTCTTAATAAAACAAATATCACCTAGGCCATTTACCATAAATAACTTTACCATACATAATGATGTTCCTTTTCACCATTATAATAAGTTGTCATTTCCTTCTAGTGGACCAGTCCGTATCATCAACAATCTACCAATTCACAATGCACTTACATGCATGTGGTAGTTATAGGATGCTAGAGGTACCCGTCTATTATTGCCACTTTCAATATGCTGGTACTTTTGATACTCTTAACATATGAGCATGTGCAACCAATTATCAAATTATCAAGTTTAGAGGTTTTAATGGTTTTAGGTTCTTTATGTTGATAAGAGGCAACTCTAACAATGTATTCCTCTTAAACTTCCAAGAAAATTGAATAAGAAATCTACTATTAGAATCCAATGTATAAACAAATGTTAATATCTTATCCAAACTCGAAGAAGTAAAATTGTAGAAATCTAATTTTAGTTTTTTTAACTCATAAATCTAAACCAACCCAAAGGATATTCTTAGAGCTTCAAATAAGTTCAGTTAAGGTTGATCCTACTTTAAAAATAGTCAAACTAGCTAATTTAGTTCTCATATCTATTTATCAAGTTGAGAAGTCAGTTGATCAAGATAGATATCTATTGACCGAAACCTTGTCCTTACACTAAATTAGCAAAAACTATTTTAATTCGATTTAAAAGAAATTTATTCAACCATCCAACTTCCACAAAATTCAAGCATTTTCTCATATCTCAACACTAAGTCCACTTTGGGTCAATTTCACTTTGATCACCACACTGGAAATTCTCCAAGTTTGCACTTTCAATCCCAAAAAGGAATAAAAAAAAATAATACAAAACTATACAACAAGAAATCCAAAATTTCAGTCATCATAATTACAACCCTAATACCAACAATTGACGACAAGATTTATTACCCCAATTGTTGAGATTAGATCCTGAATCTGCTACCGACTCTTTAATCATCATGTCCTAACGAAATAGAAAAAGTAAGGTTAATAAAAAAAAAAAAAACGAATTATTTCATATTCCTACACTTGTCCAACATATTGAAATAACAACGTATGCAGAGGAAAAGTTTGAGATAGTCACGACAAAGACTGCACGAACTTTTAAGTGTGAATGTAAATGGGTCCTCAACGTTCATGTGAGCCCAGTATGCCTTTGTACTTTGGGGTATGCTTCCAATTGAATAAAAAATGATATCAAATTATGACAGCACCAATTCATTTGTTTTTTTCTTTTTTCCCTCAAATTATATATTTCACAGGAATGACTAATGAGGAAAGGAAGAATCACACACGTTTCATTCTCACGAAATAATAGTATAGTATTTATTAGGATGGGCACAATTTGATTCGGCTCGATTTTCCTTAAGCCAAATTATATACTTGGATCGGGCATTTTTTCATATAGTAAAACTTTGATTTGATTTACCAATTAAATCATATTTTGTGATTTAGGAAAGTATATTTACATATCATATAATCTTTTAGGAAAAATACTAAATTCATTAAATAATAATAAGTTATTGATATCATGCAAAAAGTTGATAAAGTTAATATTTATATAATTAAAAAAATTTAAATGTTTATTAACAATTAATTTCATTTATAAAGTTAGCATAGAGTATAAATTTTGAGTTGATTTATATATACAAATTATGGTAATAGAAGTTAAATACATATACATTTTATAGATACAAAGTAAAACTTTTTTTATTTTTATGTAAAATATTACTATTTTTTTAAAACTGTTTGGTTTGGTTAATCATTTCAAATCAAACATAAAGTTTTTGTTTGGTTTTCTAAACCAAATTACTGAAAGCACGATGCTTTCGATTTGATTATTGATGGTTTAGTTTGTCTTTTGCCTACCCCAGTATTTATACTCCCATAGTACAAAGCTTTAGCAATGATTCATTCTATTGTTGTCATAAAATACGAGCTGAAGATGCGTGCAAATTGCAAAGATTAAAAAAAAAAATGTACTAGTAGTTAACTTTAAATTCTTTAACTATTTATTGGGACAACTACCAATCAAATATTACATTTATAGAAAAACAGAATCGAATCGTCTTTATTCCTTGTTATCCTGTAAAGCTATTTTTACAATTCTCGAAAAATTGAAGAAAATTAAATTTTATAAAATCACCATCTAGTGTGTATTAGTAAATGCATGTGGAAGAGTCACGCTCCTCAAGTAAGTATGGAACTACATCGGGGGATCTCCTCCGCCAACAGTTTTTCTTATTCTTATTTTGTTTAAAACAATTTCAAAGTAGATTTTGGTTATAAAGATGAAACTAAATAAATAAAATAAAATACAATAAATATAAAAAAAATTAGACAGTACAAACTTATTGTACTATATTTGGTTCGTACAGTATTAGATATAAAATTTATATTAAAAAATTAATTATTTATATAATAAAATAAATAAATTTTGTAATATTTAATAAAAATAATATTAATTAATTCAATATTATATTATAACATGGAAGAGTATTTTTAAGAATGTAAAATATTATTATTTTTTTTAGAGAATTTCATTTTTATCTTATATAAGATAAAATTTGAATCTTTTATCCACTCTATTAATTTAATTTTTATCTAATTACCAAGTAAATTTATCAAATTAAATATAAAACAAAATATTTTATCTAGTTTAATACCATAAAAATTATGCAACTATACATTACCTAAAAGTAAAGCGATTACCTATTTTATAGTTTCGTAATATCCAAAACGGGAAGTTTAGTGCAAGTCCACAAAAGGGCAGTCGAAGTTCAACAGTCTCTACTCAGCTCATGATTCAAAGGGGGTAGTTAATAGGTGCGACCGAAGTTCATTCAATTAGGGAAAGGGGGAAAACTTGAAAGGTAATGGTTATGCATAATAAACAAAAATTGGATTCTCCAAATGTAATTGTTAGTATAGTAATACGAATTTTACATAATAGATCGAATTCAACTCCCCATCTTTCAACGATAGTTGTAATATATATATATATATATTAGTTGGCAAAAGAACCACCGATAATGTAATTTTGCAATTATCTATTAATCATCAGTTGATAATGGTAGACAAAAAAATGCTCACTCCATATCCTATTTCTTCATACCGTAATATCTTTTTCTTGTCAATATGGAGGAAAGCTTTAAAAATATTAACATGCATACGAACAATTTATCCGGACACACGAGATATTAACATCAATGAAATTTCTACTTTTTCTTTTCTTTCTTTTTTTTTCCCCTTTAATAAGACATAACATCGTTTTGGATCCTGCTCCGAAATTGTTAGCATTTTGTTGTTTCTGCTTTCGGTGAGATGCACGGTTGAGACTCGAGTACACATTTATAAACATTCCATCCAACCCCCTTTTGATTTATGCAACAAAAGGGTAGAGCAGATACAATGATTGAATAACATACTGGATGGTTGATGAAGCTTTAACTCCATTTCTTAATTAATCTTATAGAAACAACGTGCATTGAGGAAAAAAAAATTATATAAAGTCAAAAAAAGAGAAAACCATCAAGTTGTGTAACTGAACGGGAAATAATATAAGTAAACGAAGTGAGATAGCACCAAAAGTTTAGACAACATAAAAAATAAGAGTAAACTGCAAGAGAAGCGGTTATGTAGGTGTCTGTTTACACTTCATCTTTAAAATTGAGTGTTGAAATCCTATATCTTTATAAAATGTAGTTTTCATATTCCTTTTCATTGTGTTACAATTGGATAATATAATAAAAAGGTAACATAAAAACAACATACAATCACAAATAAAATGATGATATAAGAATTTAAATAAACTTATTTAAAGATCTGAGGTGCAACGTTCAATTTTAAAGATAAATAGGATAAATATGCATAAGGTTGTTTATATATATATATATATATATAATTTACCCACTTATTAAACAAAAAAAAAAACACACACACACACATCACTAAAGCAAAGATATGCCAAAATTCAAATTTGTCTTTTTATATAAGTTTTTTTTCAATAATATTACCTATCATAATTTAAGATAAAATGATTTCAATCTAGTCATTTTATTAAAGAACAAATATTTATATCTTTAGATTACCCTGACTTTTATATAAAAATTTAATTAACCTTTTCTTTTATCTGATAAGTAACATAATTCTCTTGTTCTGAGTTTTATTATTTATATATTTATTTTACCGAAAGGACGGTGCATTAAAAGGGGGATCGAAGGGTTAGCTAGATTGGTGGTTGGGGTCCTCTTGGACGAGGGGTCCACATTCTCACCAGGGTTCATAAATTTAGTAAAGCTTTTATCAACGAGAGTCATTGAAAAACAATAAATTCTGACAACGAAGCCCACTGCCTTAAAAAGATGAAAACTTTGTCGCTCTGTTCTCCATGTGCCCACTCTGACCACAGCACGTGATCCAGACTTTCTTCCTACAAGAACCACAATCAATTGAGATGCAATGTGTAGAATTTTCCTTTGTTTCTTCTTTTCTTTTTTTCCCCCTTGGCCCAAGATGCAATGAATAGATCGATGGATATTTTACTTAGCGATGATGAGGGATGAATAGAGTTAGGATCGATACAATATGAGATCATAATTGTATCTTATCATATAATATAGGATGGGTTCTTTGAATTTTGAGAGTAAATTCTATTTTATAATATTTTGAAATTACGATTGAACTAATATTCTATAAAATCTATAGATTTAAGTACTATTTATAATTTATGCCATTTTTTATTATATTTTTATAAGATATATTATTTGCCAACTTGTCAAATTTTTCTCCTACTTTTAACTAGTATATCCATCAATCTAGTAATCTCATCATGTACCTTTTAATTACATCTTTCTTATCAAGACATACATCATGAACTTAGTAATATAACTCTAAACAATTCAAGCGTATAATGCTAAATGCGATCATCTATGATAAAACCGAGGTTTAGTTGTTTAAAATAAAAAAGAACACCCACTATATTACCATACTTTTACTAATAATACTTCTAGAAAAATAATGTGAGGTCGAAAAAATGTGCTTTACAGCTTATACTTTATACAGTAAGCAAATTGGCTCAGGTCTTAGAGTATGTGCTAAGTTAAAAATATTACATTTTGTTCTGTTCATTATTAATTGAGAATTTCATATAATGGTTACAAGATATCCTAAAAGCTATACATCTTAAAGTATACCTTTGGAGGTAAGTATGGTTATGGAAATGTTGCACTTTGTAACTTATATTGTAGGAGAAAGTTTCAAAAAAATTGGAACAACTTACCTTAAGATCTTCAATTCCACTTAGAACCTATTGTACCATGCAATGTAGAGTACATTAAGGTTATAACAAAATTACCTACTTACTTCCAATAATGCACTTGAAATGTATGGAATTTTAATTATAGTTCCAAACTTATCTATATCATTTTGATATTTCATAGAGGTGAGTAAGTAAACTTCTTGTATTATTTGATCGTATAAGTTCCATGTGGGTAACAAAGGTTACAGAGTTGGTTCCAAGTATAGGTTTTTTTGGAATCTGCTCCTCCAGTAAGGGATATGGTACTAAGTCATCGTATCTCATGCTTACCTTATAATCTATACTATAAAGTGTAAAAGATATAGGTTTTAGGGCATCTTGAATCCATCTTATAATAAATTATTAAATAATATTAATAAATGAACAGTAAATAGTGGTATTATATTTCGGTAATAAACATTTTAGTAAAAAAAAAAATGGTTCAAACCCATAAGTTAATAAACCCTAAATAGTTAAACCTAGTGTCGCCTCCCACTCTTTATGTTTTCCTTTATTCTTCCCCATTTTCCCCTCTAGCTTTACATTTTCCATTATTTCACCTTATTCTTTCCCATTTACTAAGTCGTAAGATCATAAAAAATTTTATAGAGGGCTAATTTCGAATTTGGGCCTTGAATCTAGATAATTAAAATGGATTTGACACGTTAGGTTAAAGTGATAGGGACTTAAGAATCAAGCCCATATATTTTTAGGATGATTAAAAGAGATTTAACATGGTAGCCTTATAGTAGAGCCTATTGGATCGATTTGGTTGATACTAACCTTTCTTAGTTTAGCTTACACATCAAATAAGGCCTTATTATGATTAAGCTCATGAAAAAAGCCCATTTAAGGTCCATTAAGGGAAGGATTTAATTTTTGTCATCTATCATCATCGCAGTTGGATGAATGAAATCAATAGCCATCTCTTACAAATACCTCACTCCCTCATTTAGAAAAGAGGAAAAATGAGTACGAACGCTATTACTCAACTGGATTCTCACTTTAAATAATCAAACACTTAAATATCTTAAAACACAACTTAGTTTATCATTTATGGTAGAGTTTGATGTTATTGAGCTTATTCACCTACCACAACTCATGTATGAGCTTGTGAGATCAACTATTTCTCATTCTTTCCATTCTTTACTCGATCATCCCATACATGCAACTCAAGTCGCTCCCCTTGGTTATTTATAATAACTCAACTCGTGGTACGAATGTGATCTTTTCATCCATACCCTCACACCTATGAACTTAGAATAATGAAGGTAAGTAAAGTTACTCTCTTTTTTTTTTTCTTTTAAATTTCATAGAATTTATTTTTGGTTTTATAGTTTTGCATATGAAGAAATTCTAATATCATATATACGTTAGTCTTTTGTTATGATATAAACGGGAAATTTATAAAAATAAAAGCAAAATTTTCATGTTTTAGAGGATACTTTGTACTTTGTAGGTTTTATAGTATGCAAATTTTATGGTAGTTCTGTGATACTATATGATAGATCCAATTTCAAAATTTGGGAACTTTTACTTTACAGGATAAGGTATGAATAAGATCTCATACTTTATCTACTTTGCACCCACTCACCCTCCTTGGTCTTTAAAAAGAGATAAATAAGTCATTTAGTTTGATGATCGTTATAGAAGAAATAGGATAATCATTAAAATTCCTCAAACTCATACTTTTTTCCCTCGATGCCCATTCTAGTACCTTAATTTTTTTGAAGCCAGAGGTTAAAAAGTGAAAAAAAAAAATTGAGGAAAAAAAGTCATCAACTAAAAACAAAAGAAGAAGAAAAAGAAGAAAATGATAAATACAAGAGTAGATATCGTGGAACTTTAATCTTATTGTAAGAAGTTTTCGTATATAATATTTGACTTTTGCAAATTATAAATCGTGGTAAAACTCATGATAACCCATATCATAATTTAAGATGATATCATTTTTTTTATCTTAAAGGTTGTTAATCTAGTAATAAAATTAGAGAAAAATAAATATTACACCATTACGAGTTTTAGTTTGAAATTTTATCTAAAGCGGCATATTTGGATTTAGAGGTGCTTACATGATATTATTCACAAGCTATAATGGAAGTTACGAATTTTATGGAGATATGAAACTTATAAAAATTGGCTATTGTTTGCGAAAGTTGGGTTAATTGTAGACGCTTTATGTAGATTAGGTCTAAAATAGCGATTATAAAGCCAATTTTTATCTTAGAATGGTTTGCACAGCGAGACTGTTACGACTCTGTTACTTCGAGGCGTAACAGTATCACTAGAAATTGCTTTTTGGTAAACTTCGATATAATTACAGTTTCATTCTAAGCGTATCCTATAATATAGAGGTCTAAATTAAAGTTATAATTCTATTTTTCTAAAATTTTTATTTTACGTACGCATTAAATAAATTAAATTTTGTTTTACGTATAAGGAATAGATATTTTGTTAGTACTATATATTGCAATGTTTTTACATATGGCTTAGTTTCATAAATACTATATATTTTATCTTAATTATTTATTTATTTATTTAATTTTCTGTTTGAAATATAAATCCATCCTACATTATAGAAAGTTCTATAATGTTTTATCCTAAAATCCTACCATAAACCTTATTCCATTTTTCCTTTCCTAGCTACACTTTTTTTCCCCTTCTCGGCTCACTCTCTCTCTCTTAGTTCATTATTTCATTTTCTCTCCCTCGCTTGAACTGCATTCTCTCGCCCCTCTCTTCATTTCCAATTCCCTTCATCGACCCTTCGTCAGCAACGGACCTTACCCCCTTTCCAGCCTCACTCCTTGAATTCATGCTCCAGTAGCCATTTCCTCCATCCAATCTCAAACTTTCACCTTCATTTTACTTTCACCCACCCCCATTGATTAGCCCTGATTCCTTGACACGTAAGACCCCTCATTTCCCTTTATTTATCACTCTTAGCCCCACCCTTACTCGCTCAATTTCTTGCCCCAATGGTTGGGTTGGTTTGTCTTCGTTTTTGCTTGTTCCTAAGTTAATTCGGTAAATGTTATTAATTAATTATTTAAGTATATTATTTTACATATTATAATTTATGTGTTGATTGTTATGATAGGTTATTGTTTGTCATCATTTCATACCTATCCTGTGTTTCCACCTTGGTTTTATTTTGCGAGTTTTCGGATTTCTTATTCGGTACCGTTATTAGTGTGAAAATAAATATTTGTTAGCATTTGATTCCTACTAATAAATCATTCGATTATCATGTTATATAATATTATTTTATATAAAAGTTATCATTAAATATATTTTATTGTATTTCAGAGTAATGGTTATAGATATGTTGGGGCCAAATTTCTGTTTTTTGTTATATTCAAGTTGGGTCGCTACTTTTTGTTTAATTATGAAGTTATGTTAGTGATCATATTCTATACATAAGTTCCAAGTGTTGATTTGTTGTACTACAAAACTATTCTATTATTAATGTATCTTATTATTGATATTGATGGTATTATGATATAAGTATTTTTACCACATTAGTATTATGAATGTATAGTATATTATATTATGCATAATATGTATGTCTTATTTGTCAATTATTATTATGTTATTCCTTACGAGATTTTACGAATCATACTATTTTCTGATTAAGTATGTGTTGTTTTATTACCGTATCGACTCGATAATCTATATATTTTGATACTCTAATTATGTGTTCACTTTATATTTTCTTTTATATATGTAGATAAATATATATAACATACTTTACGATTTATTATAAATAAGTAATCTTATATAACTATATCAGCTTTTTTGGCTTAATTGTATTATGTTTTATTTCTATTATGGAATTATTATTTAATTTGACATTTCTTTTGGGACCTTCATTTGATAGATTATAGATTAATAGACAACTTTTAGGTAGAACTTGGTCATAAAGTACTTGAAGGTTAACATGTTACTTGCTTTTCATTTAGATTAATAGTGTTTGGTTTCCCTCATTGAGGTCTAAACTTTTGTTTGAGTTGTGAGATTATAGTCTTGTTTTCGGTTATGGGGTGATTCCAGGTACGTTGTGCTTGTTAGGCTAGATATGATTTAACTGGACTAATCTATACTTAGCTTAAATCGATGGTTTGTTGATTTTTCTTGACCCACTTACTTTAAGGGCCTGCAGTAGTAGTTCCCTAAAATAGCAACTGTTGATTATATGTAGGGATTTTCTAGTTAACTTTTATATGAGAAAATGTAGTTAGAATATTAGGTTTATGGTCTTTGAACTTTAGACTATGAGCATAAAGGACTTAAAGGAACATTTATATTATATCCATTGTTATGCTCCGAAGTCACAGAGTCGCAACAGTCCTGTCGTATAAACCATTCTATGATAGTAACCGGCCTTACAGTAACTACCATAGACATGATCTACATAAAGCGTTGACGACTCCTCACTTTAAAATAAACAATCCAATTAAGTGTTTAATTACAAATATAGTAATTACCACAAATTTTTAATAAACATACAAAATTATATGTTAAGTTTATAGAACTTCCCAGGAAACTCTACGTAAATATAACGGTTCACTATTTTACATAACTAGTCTTTCATCCTAAAACTATAAAGGACACTCTAGTTACACATTCACTGCTAAGCAAATTGATCCTCATACCCCTGACTTCAAAAGAACTAACCTTTGGATAATTATAAAGTGGCATAATACTTGAAGTATTTATAAATCAGGACCTGCAAAGGGATCTGTAAAGGTATGAGCAACTACAGTTCAATAAGTTAAATTGGAGACTCATGAAAGTATACAAATACAAACAAGATTATCCAGCAATTATTTTCATTGAATACAACAATCAAGTGTCATCACATAACGTAGTCCGGTCTGTCGTGAAATCAGAGAAATTTCACCCACTCTAATATGGATTGAGGAGTTTTCATGTTATGCAGCAACTCACAACCAAACCCATGCTTGTGCAATGAAGACACTGCTCTTCTCGCGACTACCTTTGAACTATTGACTTCACCCTCGTCGTGACCTCCTCTCTTATTAATTAGTTCTATTAAGGATGAAGAAGGGACCACTATGCAATCCTGCGCTATCCCTTTCAAAGGGGTCGGTATTTGGTTGGAGAATCCTAATGATCCCCTAACAGGTTGCAATGCATGACATTTTAGGTCATCAGAGTCAAATAAGATTAAATTTCATTTAGGGTGTTCAAACAATTTCACACAAATTCAATCATAACATAAACTCAATCACATTACAAATTTCAGTACGAATTCAGATACATCAAACACATGCGTAAACTACTTACAATTACAATCATATACAATCCTATGTCTCTGAGTACCATAAAATAGTACTCCAATAAAATAAGTAATAACCTAACTTACTTGGAATTTCTCAGTCGCCTTATCACTTAATTGCAAGCCGATTTGTCTCTAGGTATCCTATAATACAGATAGGTCTTTTTAGTACTTATACTTTAATAATTCATATCCTAAGTTGTAATTTAACTCGTTTTTCTATGTATACGTATTATTTACTAATGATTCATTATACCCTATTTTAGGGTTCGGTTCCTAAATTGGATTCTAGTTTTGATTCTGGAATTTTAAATATGCTTCAATCCTAATGTGAAATTATTCACATTAAGCTCGAGTATTCTAATATTCTATTAGGTCTTAATTTAGTATTATAAATTGTTCGGTACACGTTAATATTAATTGGGGTATCGGATTTATTCCCGATGTAAGAAAATCTTACATTTTTTATACAATTACCTAAAATTAAATTTTGTTTCAGATTTATTATGTTTTGATTTTTATTATTATATTATCTAATTAAACCTAATTTTTCATATTTATTAAATTTCCAATTTCACATATTCCTAATTTTCTACAATTACCACATAATTCCTTCATTAATTACATTTAACCCTCCAAAGACTAGGATTAGGTTTCCATATCAGAGATTAACATTCCTAACCACCTAATTACTATCTAAATCAGTAATTAATATCTTAATCATCTAATTAACTCAAAATTACCCAATTTTTCTATCATTTTAGGGCTAAAAATTTACCTAAATTTTTCAAAAATTAAATTTTAAAAAATGGCTTTATAGCATTATTCTATATTACTTAAGCATTCTACAGAAAAAATTTGAGCTCCAAACTATACTCTTAAGCCTATTTATTTTTAATTCTAATCATACTTGGTTTTACTTAATTTCTCAAGAACCCTATATTTTCAGACATGATTACACTTAATCACTATTTTTTCCTAAATCTACATATAATAAAACTTTAGAATAATAAATTTCATAATTTTCTAGGCAAAATAAATAATTTTACGAAATTATACAAAATTGGAGCAGATGAGTGACTCACTTGGTCGGATGACTTTTGGCCGTCCAACAGCGGTCCAAGTGTGTTGGACGGTCCAAGCGGTGGGTCTGGAGTGGTGGCGTGTGGGTTTGGCTAGTTAGCTCTTACTGCACAAATTTCCTTCTTCTTTTTTTTAAACCTAATTTTTCTATTGAATTTTCGATGCTCTCTATTTTTTTTCCTTATTTCTAACTATCTAAAGGATCTTTGTAATTTTTTCCTTATTTATAAAACTTTATGGTAATTAATGTGCATTTAATTGGACAAGACATAGCCTAAATCCCTTAATTTTTGCCTTTTTTGTTACTTGATTTTGATTGGATAATTTTTATTCTTTACTTCCTAACTTGCCACGACCAAATCCACCTCATTCTTGATTCTTCTGATTTTTTCTTAATTAATTAATAATTTTATGTAAGTATTTAATAAGTTTTTAGACAATTTAAGAAATTTTGCGTATTTTTATCTACACGTAAATACATGTGGGGTACATGTGAATATTCCTAATTATTATTTAGGTCATTCTATAATTTTTAGTATACATATAATCTATCTTTAGTAATTTATTAGTTATTAGATTATACTTTTCGCCTTTTCGATAATTAACAATTATTATACTTAAAATTTGAAAATTTTATAGTCTCTTATTTTATTACTTATTTTCTTAAATTCAAGTTTACGTGATCATTTTTATTAATATTTTTATCTATAGTTTATAATTTAGGTTTAATCGGATCCTTTAACCGATCGCCCTAAACTTTGTGTTTTAAATTTAATCCTACAGTCACTTGGATTAACTTTAGAGCTTACATCCATCTATGTATGTAGACATAAATCATGTGTGACGAGGTCATGAGTATCCTTTTGATAATTGTTGGCCTAAATTAAAGATAACTAAACTATTGTTTGTTTATATGTCATTATTGTTGCTTGTTTATATGTCATTACTATTGCATTACATCCATATATATGTTTGGGTTTGACATTCGTGTGTATTTGTGCACCTGTATTAGGCTTCAACTCACTCTTCTATTTTTATAGCTGCAGGTTGATTTGATAAGTTTGCGTTAAGTATGGAAATTGCTATCATTAGGTTGGAAAAGAGAGATGATTAGTTTTGTATGTCGTAAAAGATCAAGATTTAGTTATTTAGTTGTTTGAGGCTAAGGTAACTCACCTGTGAGTCACTCGAGCTGTTGTATTTAGAGAATTGTTGCTTTTTACTTGATAAGCGGTTATTACAAGTAATTTTGGAGAATGCAATCAATTTTAGAACTTTAATGTGTTCTTGATAGGTAGAGATATATGGCGAGTTATGGCACCCCCAGTTTTAGGGCGTTACACTATTGGTTGCCAAGTGCCCCTTATACTCTTCCATTTCCACTATTTATTTGGCAAAATATTATTAGTTAATTTTCTCCTTTAATTTTCAACTTGCCATGCCTTAATTCCAAACATTTCCACACTTTTTATTATTTTTTTATTTTTTCTTAATTATTTATGAATTTTCTTTAATTATTTAGTATTGTTTTAATATATTTCGAATATTGTAAGTAATTTTGCATATTCTTACTTACATGTAATTATATATATGGTACAAATAAATACTCCTAAATATTATTTAAGTTATTTTATGATTTTTAGTATATATATAATTTATCTTTATCAATTCATTAGTTATCAAAACTCGTTTTATGCGTTTCTAATAAATAATGGATAATATATATTTAATTTAACATTATAATAATTAATTATTTTATTATTTATTTTTTTAAATCTAAACTTACAGGATCACTTTTACTAATATTGCTAATTTCGTTGTAAAATTTGGACTTAATTGGATAATTTACTATATCGCCCTAAATTTCACTGATCGTACTCCAAACACCTGTTACAGAGCTTACAACTACGTTATCGTATCTTGTGCCTACCTTATAACCTATACTGTAAAGTGTAAAAGGTATAGGTTTTAGTGCATCTTGTATCCATCCTATAATAAATTATTAAATTCTATTAATAAATGAATAATAAATGGTGGTATATATTTCGATAATAAACATTTTAGTAAGAAAAAAAAGTTCAAACCCATAAGTTAATAAACCCTAAATAGTTAAACCTAATGTCGCCTCCCACTCTTTATGTTTTCCATTTTTTGCTTTATTCTTCCCCATTTTCCCCTTTAATACATTTTCTATTCTTTCACCTCATTCTTTCTCATTTACTAAGTATTAAGATCATAAAAAACTTTGTAGAGGGCTAATTTTGAATTTGGGCCTTGAATCTTGATAATTAAAATGAGTTTGACTCATTAAGTTAAGGTTATAGAGACTTGAGAATCAAGCCCATATATTTTTAGGATAATTAAGGGAGATTTGGCATGATGACCTTACAGTAGGGTTCATTGGATCAATTTATTCAATACTAACTTTTCTTAATTTAGCTTACACATCATATAAGGTCTTATTATGATTAAGCTCATGAAGAAAGCCCATTTAAGGTCCATTAAGGAAAGGGTTTAATTTTCGTCATCTATCATCATTGCAATTGGATGAATGAGATCGGTGGCCATCTCTTACAAGTGCTTCACTCCCTCATTTAGAAAAGAGGAAAAATGGGTACAAACGCTATTACTCTACTATATTCTCACTTTAAATGATCAAACACTTAAATATTTTAAACACACAACTTCGTTTATCGTTTATAGTAGAGTTTGATGTTATTGAGCTTGTCCACCTGCCATAACTTGTGTATGAGCTTTTGAGATCAACTATTTCTCATCCTTGCCATTCTTCATTTGATCATTCCATATATGCAACTTAAGTTGCTTCCCTTGGCTATGTGTAGTGACTCAACACACAATACGTTTGTGATCCTTTTATTTATACCTTCACACTTATAAACTTAAAATAATGAAGGTGACAAAAAGTACTCCTTTTTTTTTCTTTTAAATTTCATAAATTTTACTATCAGTTTTATAGATTTTGCATATGAAAAAATTGTAATATCACATATACATTAGCCTTTTGATATCATATAAATGTGAAATTTATAAGAATAAAAGCAAAATTTTTATGTTTTAGAGGGTACTTTGTAGGTTTTATAGTGTGCAAATTTTATGGTAGTTTCGTAGTACTATAGAATAGATTCGGTTTCAAAATTTGGGAACTTTTACCTTATAGGATAGGGTATGAATAAGATCTCATACTTTATCTACTTTATACCCACTTACTCTCCTTAGTCTTTAAAAAGAGATAAATAAGTCATTTAGTTTGATGATTGTTATAGAAAATATAAGATAATCATTAAAATTGCTCAAGCTAATACCTTTTTCCCTCGATGCCCAATCTTGTGCCCTAATTTTTTTTGAAGCGAAAAGTTAAAACGTGAAAAAAATCGAGGAGAAAAACGTCATCAGCTGAAACAAAAAAAAAAAAAGAAGAAGAAGAAGAAAATGCTAAATATATGGGTAGATATCATGGAACTTTAATCTTATCATATGAAGTTTCCGTATATAATATTCGACTTTTGCAAATTACAAATCACGGTAAAACTCATGATGACCCATATCATAATTTAAGATGATATCATTTTTTTTTTATCTCAAAGGTAGTCAATTTAGTAATAAAATTAAAGAAAAATAAATATTACACCGTTACAAGTTTTAGTTTGAAATTTTATCTAGAGAGGCATATTTGGATTTGGAGGTGCTTACATGATATTATTCACAAGCTATAAAGGAAGTTACGAATTTTATGGAGATATGAAACTTACAAAAATTGGCTATTGTTTGCGAAAGTTATACCCAGTTGAGCTTTCAAAACATATATTTACATTTTATTTTCTTTTTTCAACTTGTAATGAGTTTTTCTTTTTTTATAAACTTTTCCTAAGAACCTCTCCCCTTTTGGGGCCTCGGAATTTAAGTTAATAATTCATAATTATGCTTAATTGTGTAGTCACACCACTTAACTTTGGACGATTGGACTAAAAGTTACATGGATAGCAATATGGAATTGTTGATTAGTGTCACATGCCCATATACATAATCAGTTATTACAAACCTTTTTCATGATTGAAAATTTACACATAACCCCAATAATCTAAGATTAAGTCCTATTTTTTTTTTTTATGATTCAAAATAATCGATAAATTAACCTAAGATGTAAATTAAAATTTGCGCATGTTTGTGTCTAGTGGTTAGGTCCTATAAAGAGGGCATAGCTCTCACATTTATGTGAGCCATGATAGACAAAGTCAATTTAGAGAGCTATAAGTGGAGCTAAGTTTAGTCTTCTCAAGCTGTGACTATATTCTTAATTTATTAACTCAAATCTAACTTGTTAATTTTAGCATTTTCGGAAAATATATTTTCTATCTTGTATGTGGAGCCTTGTAAAATGAAGCTAGAGGTGGCTTTAGAGGTAGATTTTCATACTTTGTGACTTTTAGTTACGATTTAAATAGTTATAACTGTATCTACCTTATAGAGGTAAATTTTAAAATCTTTCACAAGTTGTAAGAGTTTAATAAAGAATTAGAGAATCAAAGTACAAAAAGGATTATGATATAAAAAATCCAATAGGGTAAAATTCATTGGATACAAGTGGATCCTAAGAGAAAGGTTGACATGGATGGGTATTTTTATGCACAAAAATTAACTAGTGGCAAATGGACTTGCTCAACGTTAAAGTTTCCTTTACCCAATAACGTATGTAGGCTTGGTAGGTCCATTTATAAACTAAAATAAGCATCGAAGACTAGGAACCTTGGTTCGACGGATCACCTAGGGTCTTTGGATTCATTAAGGAACTAGAGTAACCCTACACGTCCAAGAAAGAAAGTAGGAGTAGTAAAGTACACTTTATATCATACGTAAATGACATATTATTGATTGGCAACTTATCCATACTTGAAGCTAGTAAGTCTATAATAAATGAGTGCTTATCTTATCCTTGAAGGGCTTAGGTAAGTCATCTATCAATATCTTTTAGGATAAATTTTAGAGACTTATTGATTTGAGTCAGGACATGTACATTTCGAATCGCCTCAGTATGGAAGATTCAAAGAGAAGATTCCTAACTTTATCATATGGCGTGTAAGTTTCTAAGAAATTATCTTATAAAACACTTGAGAAGAGATTACGAATGAATTAGATTCCATATGCTTCAGCTATAAGATCAATCTTGTATACCATAAATAATACGCGGCTTTATATCTCATACACTATGAATGCTACTCGTAGTTATCAAGCCGATTCAAGATAATATCAAAGTTATGAATAGCTTTTTGAAGCACCTAAGGAGAACCATGGATATGGAGTTGGACTTTAGTGAGGAAGAAGAATTGGTATTTAAGGATTACATTGATTACAACTTCTAGTTGGATCTTGGAAATTGGAAATCTCAAATGGGCTATATTTTTAGCCTAAATTTTGCAGTATCATGTTGGAGAAGTACCAAACAAGCTAGCATCGATGGCTCTATGCAGAGTCTAGACGTAAAATTAATAAGAACCCTTAGTCTTTAAATCAAAGACTAGGTTATGTAGATACTTAATAATAACAAAATCATAGGTTTTGGTGGTGAAATGGCAACTTCTTAGGAAATACTTGATGTAAATTCTAACTTCAAGCGAAAATTTTTAAATAAAGTAAATATAGTGATAAAATAAATAAACAGTTGGTAAACAAGTCTATAGGATCATAAATTAAAGCCTTGGATCTAAAATGATAGTAATTAGACATAAATGAACTATAATAGCTTGAAATACACCATGTGATTGAAATTTGAATATTCGATTGACTACGTCCAAGAGGTGGTTGACCATGTTCATGATTCGTCCGACCACCTCATATTTGGTTGATCAAATTAGCTCTTAAAGTCACCTAATTTACTACCTTGTTTATTTAGATGCCCGGCTACCTCATTAGACTTAAAGAATTATTTTAAAACTTTCCTGATTGAATTCTTTAACTTCAAAACTGAAAGACTTCCTAAACTTAGGATGAATTATAAAGAACCAAAAATATTTTAAATATAATGCATATTAAAACTAACTAAATTACACATCAATTTTAAAGCCTATAGAAGAACAAAGGCCAGTGTTTGTTTTGTTTGATCGCTAAGGTGTTTGTGTTACGATCAGTAAATGAATTTTAAGCTCTAATATATTAAATGAATGTTGATTATGCTTGCACTAAGGCCAATAACCATTTTGAATATGCAGGTAATAGATTGCATGTTTGCTACCTATAATTGGATGATACTTGGGATGAGGTGACTAGTAGTATAAGGCTTTGAACCGCCATGTGCATGCAAGTGGACTGCCGATGTGACTAACCGTTATGATACAGATGGAAAGAAACTGAAGGTGGCTCATTATGGTGGAATAGGATAACAACGGACCAGTTGTACGGTAGTTGACATCAGTAGTGAAGCTCGTATGAGACAGTTGGTTTGAGTGGTGGTATTAGGACCAAAGGACTCGCAAACTTATTTGTTGTTGGTGACGGGTTTAGATAACCCTCACACTTTTATTTGGTGTTGTTGATGGTATTATTAGGTCACCTTGGCTGAGATTTGGGATTTGGGTACCTAAACTTCGAAATACTGAGATGCATGTGCTTGTTATTATGTTTATCCAAGATTATTAACTTGGACTTAGTTTGGCTCTTCTTACTACCATGCATTAATATATTAAATAAACATGCATGCGGTAATGTCATATGTCTACGTGTATGTGCCAATCTAGTTACTTGTTGGACAAGTCATCATTTCCTTCTGGAGACATATTTTCCACGTAAATTAAGGAAATTTGATCAAAGGGACGGATAATGCAGGATTCAAGTCTTGGATGCCCTTACTAAAAGGTAAGGATACATGGCAGATTTATTACACTCTTTGGATTTAAGACATGATAATTAAGGTTCTGTTTGGTTCTTTTTCTTCTTTTTTTTTTTTTGTTGTATCTTATTGGTGTCTTTTTGGTATTTACTTAAATCTTATGTTTGGTAAAAATAAGATACAAAAATTATAAAAATATAATTTTATATATATCCATCTTCTAAAATTAATTATAGAATTAAAATAATTATTTTCAATATATTATATTTTTTTTTTCTTAAAAATATATGAAATTTTATTTTTAAATTTTGACACTTCAATTACAATCTTTTATTATAATTATAAAATAAAAATAAATAAAATACAAATAAAATAGTTTCCAAACACCGAATTTAAAATAAATACGCATACAGACAAGACAAAGAAAAAAGCAATTCATATTGGACAATGGTGGATATATATCATCAGATGAATAAGATTCTTTTCTGTATAATTAATCTTTGTTAAACGAATCTCTTGGGTGGATAAGTTTACAGATGTCCTATGACATTGTCTCGTCGGCAAGATCTAGACCACTTTATTTTACGACAATTAACGGAGTATTGACGTCCTTAATCGCCATGTTACATTATTGAGCATCTGAATATATAAAGAGGCCATTTTTTTTTTTTAAATAGTTCGCGATTTAGAGAACAACTAAACCATGCTAAGGCTCCATGATTAGTACCTACTCCTCGTGAAAATTGTTTTGACGAAGAGAAAGAATTTCCAGGTTTTAAAAGAAATCTCAGACAAGAAATAGATTGTCATTTGTCCTTTCTTTCTCTTAAACCTTGAAATTTGTCGTAGGTTTGTTTAATTACCCGCAAAATAAGATTTATACATTTATCATCTCAACCCAAAAGGTTGGAGCCATGATCAGTTGGTAATATTATCTCTTTCCATGAAGTTCGTTATCCACACGCACCGTTAATCCTTTTAGTATATTAAGGGGGAAGGCAAGCTAAGTTAGAGATATATATCACGTTTTACTCTTAAAAACTTCAAGTACTATATAGTTCTAGCCCCTTTTTCGATGCAGTTGAGAAGGATTAGTTTTACAATTTTTATATAACTACATGCAACCTATAGTACCATATCATTGTATACGAAAACAAATCTAAAACGAAAATTAGAACACAAAAGCTAGACTCGCATTATTAAGAAAAATTTGCTTTTCATCATACTGGACCAACATTTAGGACGGATTTAATTCCTGTATTGTAGTATATTAAACATTTTGATTGGAAACGAACTTTTTTCTAATTTATGTGGAAATAATTCAAGTTAGTTAAAACCCCGTGTCATGCACGTCTTTTATTTAAAGTATATTTTCAAGACAGTAAAGAAATAAAATATAATATATTTACTTAAATTATTATCACAATTAATATTTTGGCGATGTATATTTAGAGATTATTATAAATAATTAAATATAGTATGAAGTTTATTATTTAAATATGTGAATACATGACATACTTGTTTCATGTAAACTATTAATGGCCCTTTTCTATACTTATATGAATGTTATGTGGCGTTTACAAAAAATTACACTCCTGCAAATTAAGGAAATGCAAAGCCATGTGTTATTTCGTTTGTTACGTTACTCCAATATATCTTTTTAAGAGTTATTAAATTTTAATACACTCATTCTAAGAAAGCAAAATATCCATTTCACGTTTTTTATGCAAAGGTAGATCTGCAGATAATAATAGGAAAAATATGGAACTCTATACAAAATAATCATAAAGAAGCAATAGCAACCAAAATATAATTCTACCTTTTAAATGATACAGAAAACAAATTGTAAGTAAATTTGCTATGTCTATTTTTTCTTTTTCGTCTCCACGAAGTAACAGTCAGCGGAGAGTTATATTTGGTCTTTCAAAACTCTCGGTGCTTGTAATTTTTCAAGAATTTCTAATTTTCTAAAACGACATATGGTTTTATATAAATATGGAAGACGATTTAATTAGTGTAAAATTATAATATGTAAGATATATTAGTGTAATTGAATAACAATTTTCACACCATATTCATAATAATTTATAAATATAAACTATTAACATGTTCGTTATGATAACCTTTTTAGTGAATTTTATTATTTTCATTAATATATATATATATATATATCTTTGTCCATCGTAATCCAATATCTATACATAGCTCAGGTAAGCAATGATAAATTCACATAATACAGAAGTTTTAATATCTTATTTTATTTTGCATTTGGAGGAAAAGATCATAAATATTCGACCAATTTTATAGTCTTCCATGTCTCTTGCACACTTTGAAGAAGTACACACTATTCTCTCTCATTGAAAACTCAACGATAGTGAAACTGCAAGCAATAGAATCATGGTTAGACATATAAATGCGTATACTACCTATTGACTTTTTTTCTTTTTTCTTTTTTTTAATTGAGAAGGGACACGTAAGTTGGTAATTGGTAATTACCTAAAATCTTATTATTCATGTTGCCAAATATCTAAATATAATTAGTAGTTACACTTTACGTGTACTTACATAAGACGTATATTACTTATCGATTTTTTTTTTCTAATTGAAAAGGGATTCAATTGGTAATATACATTACATGGAAGTACAAGTGGTGTATAACTACCAATTGGATTCATATATGTGGATTGATAGTTGATAATTACCTAAAATCCCACTCTTTATGTTGCCAAATATTTAAATATAATTAATAGTTATACTCTATGTGTACTTACATAAAGCGTGTATTACTTATTCGATTTTTTTCCTAATTGAAAAGGGATTTAGTCAGTAGTACACGTTACATGGAAGTGTACGTGATGTGTAACTACCAATTGGGTTCATATACGTGGATTGGTAGTTGATAGTTACTTGAAATCTCACTCCTTATGTTGCCAAATATCTAAATATAATTGGTAGTACACTCAATGTGTATTTACACATGACGCCCATTACCTATTAAATCTTTTTCCTAATTGAGAAAGGATTCACTGGATAGTACATGCAACATGGAAGTATGAGTAGTATGTAACTACCAATTAAATTCATAAATGTGTATTGGTAATGGGTAGTTACCTAAAACTTCGTTATTTATGTTATCAAATGTCTAAATATAATTGGTAATAATATACTACGTGTATTTACACATGGTATATACTATCTATTGAATCCTTTTCTTAATTTGAGATATTTATAGTGATAAGAAAGTCATTATAAAATGATATAAAATGAAAAAAAAAATGTTAAAAAAAGGGATAAATCGTAGAGATCACCCCTAAAAACTTTCATAATTGCATGGAAATCTTTTGTTATTGAAATCAAGCACTTTTTCCCTTCAAACACATTGCTCATGAATTTTGCTTATATAGTAATACATGTGGTAAGAATCTTAACTTTAAAGAGAAAAAGAGAGACAGGAGATGGTGATTGGATTATAGCTACTTTTGGAAAAAGATAAGAAAATGTAAAAAGATGGTAGAGGTTCGATAATATATAAAATATGTTATGCTTTTTATGGGAAATTGTCACTTATTCTTTTATCTAACAAGTACTAAAAGATAGGATTAATACAGTGACTTTTTATGAAAAAGAAAGGACACCAAAAGGAAAACTAAAGACAATATCAAGAGGTTCTATTTTATAAGTCATATCAAAGAGGCATGATAACAAAAAATCATAAAATTATATATTATAATAATAACCTCATTCTTTTATCGAGAGCTTTTATAGTTCTATCCACCATTTTCATGGAATCAATTCAGTTCTCTATTCTAACATTAATTTATATTCTTTTAAATTTAAACAATTGAATTCATAATTAGTTCAATAATTCAGATTTAAAATAATGTAAATCAATAGTGAGATGGAGGGTTGAATGGATTTTTTAAAAAATAAAAATGGGATCGTAAAAAAATCCTCTTTGATTTCATAGGTACTAAAAGATATCATGAACATAGTGACGTTTTAAAGCTAATGGTGACCTTTTAAAAAATTTAATTATAAGAAAAAAAAATTATTAAAGAGATATTATTTAGAAAAGTACATAAATTGAAGAACTAATAGTCGTTTATGAGAAAATTTTAATTTAAAAAACCAAAAATAACAAAAAAGCCTTCTAACACTATATATTCTAACTATAATTCAATATTTTTAACTTCTTTTAATTCCATATTTTAATTTTTTTTTAATTTCTATTGGTGACATACCTACTGGGTTTAGCAGTTTGGAGGCACGAACTCCCCCATAGATGCAACAGGTCTATGCGTGGAACAGTGGATCATGATAAAAAGATTTATTGAGTATTATATGCAATATCTATATATATACGATATATAAGTATTAATAAAATTTTAATGCATATATATATTATTAAGTAAAACCTTTGTTTAGTTGTCATTAATTGATAATATTTTTGTTATTTAACCTTATTCAATTATTTTCCTATCTTACCAACTGACACATGCACTCATTACATTACGAGAACTTTTATGGTCCCGTCCATTATTTTTATAGGACTGATACTACCCTTTATTCTACAATTCATTTAATATCGATTAGATCTACATGGTTCATAATACAATTAGTTTAATGATTCAGATTTAATAGATATTAAATGAATGATGCGGTAAAGAGTAATACCAATCTCGTAAAAATAATAAATAGGATTGTAAAAAAATCGTTACATTACACATTTTACATTACACATTATCCTTTAATATGTAATCATGTATTCTTTCTTTTTACCTGCACATTTTGCAATATTTTACACATTCTACTTGTACGTTGTCCATAACCATTTGACTACTAATTGGTTTTATTTGCAAAAATTGCTATATTTTCTATGTTTAATTTTTTTAATGTTTCTAATACTCTATCTTGATGTAATCGACTATATAATTATTTTACAATTAATATCTTACATATTTATTTTATTTTATTTTTAATGTAAGTTATACATTTGATGTTTTCATATTTATATTAACCCATAACGTATACCAAATGTGTATTATCTAAGTAAAATCAATGTCCCGTAGCAAGTTTGCTTTTAACTTATTAGTAGTGTAAGAGGAGATCTGCAAGCGATTCTATAAGACTGCACCATGGCCTTTCCTTTAAGCACAAGTGGCTATGTGTCACAGTTCGAGGCTTTCTTTAGCATACAAATAGACCGTACGACGCTTACTATCCTGCCTTTACAATATTAAGCAAGCCTAACTTACACGCAACGCTAGCTAACAAGGCCTAAACCTATAAGCAACACAACCAAGGAAGAAAGCCAACATATTATAAGGGATACAGGCATGAATGGAAAAAGGAATAGTATACTTTTATTAATTCCGATAGTAATACAAGATTGCAATGTGTGTGCACGAGGGTACAATGTATGTAACAGGTACCATCGGTCATACTCAACCAACGTGGTGAGTAAGAGCTTCAATTTAGAAGAGTACTCACACCCTTATAAAGAGCTTTATGGACATTATTGAGCCTGGCAAGAGGAGACATTAAAATTGGTGAAATTGTACCACTTTCTAAAAATGGAAATTTCTAAAAATGGAAATTTCTAATAATAGTAAGACCCTAACTACACAAAAATAAAGCCCCCCTTTATGTTACAATATGTACAAAAGAATGCCCCCTTATTAGTATAAGTATCTTGCAAAAAAGGGATCCTGATATCCTCCCTCACTTAATTTTATTGATGTCCTCGGCAATATGTACTGGAGCTTGGATTTGGTGGCAAAGGTCTTCTGGCTTGCAAGGTTGACTTTCTCTTGGATAAGAGCTTCAAATCTTCTTTAGTCTCCCAGCTAGTATCTTCTTCTCCTCAATCTCTCCACTTAAACAAATATTCTTTATGTTCTTCTCCAGTAGAGGGATCTCTGACTTTTCGCTCTGCAAGGATGTCTTCTACGGCTTGACTTAGGTTGAACTTGATCTTAACTTGTAACCACTTGGACACATTGCAAGATGGGTCTTTCATGTCTAGATAATATGGCTTCAAGATGTTAATATGAAAAAACCAGATGGACTTTCGACCATGTAAGAGGCTTGACCTTGTAGGTTACTCTTCCAATCTTCGATATGATAGTAATTGGACCAATGTACTTTTGGATCAATCTTCTATCCTTGTTCCTCAATGATCTAACCTGTTCTGGAAGAAGCTTTATGAGGACATGATCTCTAACATGGAACTCTTTAGGTCGGCGGTTCTGATCTACCTATTTCTTCATTCTCTTAGAAGCCTTTTCAAGGTACACTTTTGCTATTTCTGAACTTTGCTTCCAATCCCTAGTGAACTGATAAGCTCTTGGGCATCTCCCAATGTATGTGCTACTACTGTGTGGGGTAACAGTGGTTACTAACCCATAATGATCTCTATAGGTCTCTTGTTGGAGGAAGAACTCCGCCGGATGTTGAAACAGAACTGGGCGATATCCAGCAAGTTAACCCAATTCTTTTGGTTGGCACTGATAAAGTACCAAAGGTATTCCTCCAGCAACCTATTGAATCTCTCTATTTGTTCATCACTTTGTGGATGGTAGCTGGAGGTCATGCTCAGCTCAGAACCCAGGAGTTGGAACGATTCTGTCCAAAACTTCCTTGTAAACCTGGCGTCCATATCACTTACAATATTTTGGGGGCATACCCCAAAATTTCACCACATGCTAGAAGAAAAGCTAAGCTATCTCTTCTGCCCTTGAACTCTTCGTGGTAAGAATGAAGGTGGTATACTTAAAAAACCTGTCAATAATAACAAAAACCGATGATTGCTCCCCTACTTTTGGTAGGGAAGTGATAAAGTCCATGGAGATACTTTCCCATGGGTGAGATGGCATATGAAGTGGCTCCAAGAGGCCTGCTACCTTTTGCTTCTCAACTTTGTCCTATTGGTAGGTTAAGTAAGTCTTCGTATAAGTCATCACATCCTCCTTCATATCCGGCCAGTAATAGCCTTGCTTCAACAAGCTCCATGTCCTCTACCAGCTTGGATGTCTAGCCCATAAAGTATCATAGTACTCTCTCATGAGTGCCTTTCTCAAGTTGCCTACCTTTAGGAAATATAATCGGCGCCCCTTTGTATAAATGAGGTCGCTTTCTACCCAAAATCTGCACGTCTTCCATTCTTCAACCAACTGCTTAAGATTTTTGGCCAATAAGTATTGACCCATGTATTGCTTGATCTACTCTTAAATTGAAGTCGAAATTTGACTCGTCGACTGGTGTGCAATCTATGCTAAGGATGCTAAATCAGCTCACCTACATAAAGCATCTGCCACCTGACTAGTCCGTCCACGACAATACTTAATCTCCATATCAAACTCTGCAAGAAACTCTTGCCATCTTGCTTGTTTGGCTAAAAGCTTCGGTTGAGTTAATATATGGCTGGTATTAGAATTGTCTGTCTTCACTAGAAACTTAGATCCTAGTAAATAATGTTTCCAGGTCCTCAGACAGTGAATAATTGCAAGTAACTCCTTCTCTTGAGTTGAGTACCTGCGCTCTATTTGATTTAGCTTCCTATTCTCATATGCCACTAGATGACTCTCTTGCATCAACACTTCACCCAATGCAATGTCTGAGGCATCTATGTAGACTTCAAAAGGCTTAGAAATGTCAAGAAGTGCAAATACTGGCTCCTTCATCACTACACGCTTCAACTCCTCGAAGACACTCTGACATATCTCATCCTATTACCATACTTGGTGTCACGCCTTGAAGTGGCAGAGTCGTAATAGGCCCGCTGTGTAAACCATCCTAAGATAGAAGTTGGCCTTACAACCGCTATCTTAGACCTAATCTACACAAGGTGTTCACGACTAACCCGCTTTGAAGTAAACAGTTTGTAATTTAAATAATTCATTTACCTAAGAAAGTGAGAAAAGTTATATATAATTCAGAAATGAAAAGTAATAACATATGTGTTGATTCTTCAATGTTTTTCCTTACTCCCCAGGATCCAGTAGTTGCTAGCTTCAGAGTAGTTGTTGCCGCTTCTTGGTCAGCACCTGTACGACGTTTATAGGGATGTGAGCAACCACAGCTCAGTAAGTTAGGACGGAGGACTTAAAACTATACCATACACACAACAAGGTTTTGAATCACTTATTAAGTGCAATGCATGTGCAAGCAAATGCCATCGCACGACGTTGTTCTGCCCGTCGTGAGATTAGAGAAATTGCGCTCGCTCTAATCCGGGTTGAGGAGTTGCCGTTAATGCAACAGCTCATGACCAAACCTAGGCTTGTGTAATGGAAACCTTGCTCCTCCCGCGATTACCTTCGAACCATTGTCTTTACCCTCGCCACGACCTCCTCTCCTGTCACTTAGTTCGACTGAGGATAAAGAAGGGACCATTTTGCAATCCTGCGTTATCCCTTTCGAAGGGGTCGGTATTTGGTCGGAAAGTCCTAAATTCCCCTAACGGTTTGCCATGCATGTTCGATTATGATCACTGATCGTATATTTGCTTAAGTCCAGTTTAGGGTGTTCAATCATTTCATGCAAATCATATAATACATGCTAGAGTAACAAACAGAATCATAACATCACCCAGAATCAAGTACATGCACACATCCAACTATCTAACAAGCACAACCAAGCATAATCTCAAGCCTCCCAAAATACAGTATTGCATTAATCCCAACTTACCTCGACTCCTCGCTCACTCACTCGAGGTCCAATTTGCTCAGGCCATCGCCGATCATCTCTATAACACAAACGTGGTTTCGGTTTTCATATAATGATTCTAGGTTTATTTTATCCTATAACGCTTATTGTTAGGTTTTGTTTAGGATTTAATACGCCTAATTATCTAGGTCTTAAGTCTTTTATAATTATTCTAGGTTTGGGGTTAGGTTCGGGTTCGGTTTCCACATCGATTTCTAAATTAGGTTCTAGTTTGATTTCTAAGTAATGTTTTATATTTCAACCTTAGAAATTCGTTTCAACTCATAATGTGAAATTAATCACATTATTTCCCGATCTCCTAAATATCATTATTACCCCTAGTCAGTATTTTATTTCATCCGGTACACTTATATCCTTAGTAGTGTACCGAATTTACTCTTGATGTGAAAATTTTTTACATTTTTCATATAATTACATATATTCAAGTTTCTTATCGGATTTATCATATATCCTTATTATTTATATAATATCAATTTTTTTATCCTAATATTTTCTATTTATTATATTTTCAAAAATTACATATTATACATTATTGCCTATTATGTACATAATACACTTCTAATATTTCTATCACTTTAATTATCATCCCTAAACATCAATTATCATTTCAAAATGTCTAAATTCATCCTAAATTAGATTTTACTCCTAATTTCCCTAATTTACAAAATTAACTTAAAGTTAACTATTTTTCCTTATTAATCATTTAATACATAATTAACCTAATAATTACATCTAACACCCTAAATGCTACAAGTATCATACTCCATCAGATTTCAACATCCTAAAACATATAATTATTCACTAAATCAGTAATTAACCATTTAATTACTTAAATTAACCCTAAATTACCCATTTTATGCCTCATTTTAGGGTCTAAAAATTATCTAAAAATTTAGAAAATTAATTTTTGAAAACGGGCTTCATAGCACTGTTCTATATCATCTAAGTAATCTACACAAAAATTTTGAGCTCGAAACTATACTCCTAAGGTCATTTATTTCTAAATTGAAACATGCTCGGTTTTGCACAATTTCTTAAGGGCCCTATATCACGAGACATATTTTCATCAAAATAATATTTCTACTAAAAACTACATACAAAAATATTTCAGAATAAAAAAATTAATAATTTTCTAATAATATTTACTATTTTTACAAAATTTCACAAAATCGGGTTGGAAATCGAATTCACCGATTTGGGTGGCTCTGGCCACCATCGGTGGCCATGGGTGCATCGGCCCACCTGGGTGTTGCCACAACCGTATGGTGGTGGTAGCCGTCCACTCCCAGCTGCTCGTAGGATCTGGGTTCTCCTTTGTGGCCCCAACTGCATAATTTTCCTTTTTTTTCTTTGATTTTTCTCTCAATTTTCCACTCTTCCTAATTTTTCCTGATTTTTAACTGTCCAAATGAGCTTCTTAATTTTTATTGCTATTTATAGAGCTTTAGTGTAATTATTGTGCATTAAATTGGACAAGACAATTGCCTTATCCCTTAATTTTTTACTTTTGTGTTGTCTTAATTTAATTGGCCGATTTTTTTCTATTTTTTTCCAACTGCCACGACCCAATTCTAGATCATTCCTTATTTTTCCTGATTTTTCTTTATTTTTCCTTAATTAATTATGAATTTTCTTTAATTGTTTAGTATTATTTTGGCACATTACGTGTATTTTAAGTAATTACGCGTATTTCTACATACATGTAAATTCATATATAGTACAAATAAATATTCCTAAATATTATTTAGGTTATTTTATCATTTTTAGTATACATATAATTTATTTCTAGCGATTCGTTAAGTACCGGAATGCATTTTACGCATTTTCGATAAATAACGAGTTATATATTTAAAATTTGAAAAATTTGTAGTCTCCTATTTTATTACTTATTTTCTTAAATTCAAACTTCCGGGATCTTTTTACTAATATTTCTAACTTTACTTTATAATTTAGGCTCGATTGGTCTTTCAACCGATCGAAACCTTGGATTGCATAGTTGTGGGGCTTATACTTGGTCCTTCTTCAATAGATCTGTGAGGGGTGTAACTTGACAAGAATATCCTTCAATGAATCTTCTGTTGTAATTTGTGAGTCCAAGGAAGGATTGCAATTCCGTTACACTCTTAGGCACTGGCCATTGCCTGATTACTTCCACCTTTACTATATCCATTCAGATCCACCTTTCTTCAACAACATGACCCAGGAAGTTGATGCGCTTCTGAGCAAAGGCACATTTCTCATGCTTCACGTACAAATAATTCTCCTATAGCTTCTTGAAAACCATTCGTAAGTGCTTTACATAGTCCTGTAATGTCCTGCTATACACAACAATGTTATCTAGATAGGTGACAACAAATTTGTTGAGATATTCACGAAATACATTATTCATTAAGGTACAAAATGTTGTAGGAGCATTAGTGAGATTGAAGGGAATCACCAAGAACTCATAAGCACCATACCGGGTTACACATGTCATTTTGGGCTCATCCCCCTCAGCATTACGAACTTAATGATAGCTTGATCGAAGATCCAGTTTTGTAAAATACTTAGCCCCATTTAGTTGATCAAACAGATCAGCAGTTAGAGGAATTAGGTAATGATTCTTCACTGTTAACTTGTTTAGAGCCCGGTAGTCAATACATAATCTCAAACTCCCATCTTGCTTCTTTTGAAATAGAACAGGAGCCCCGTATGGTGCTTTTGAGGGTCGAATGAAGCCTGCCTCTAACAACTCATCTAATTACTTCTTCAATTCGGCAAGTTCGGGAGGTAACATTTTGTAAGGAGCTCTAGCGGGTGGTTTAATACTAGGAATCAACTCAATCTTGTGGTCCACCAACCTTTTAGGAGGTAATTCCTTTGGGAGCTTATTAGGCATCACATAATCGTACTCCTTTTGGACCCTTTCTATTACCTTCAGTATCTCTGTCTTTCTTGCTTCCTCTTTCTCTGTAATGAAAGCTAGAAAAGTTGGCTCTTGATGTTTTAGCCCTCTCTTGAATTGGAGCGTTGATAACATTATAGCCCCAATATTCTTCCCTTCCTTGCCATTGTTGTTTGCCCTATTCCTCTAAACTGTCATACAGCAAAGCTTTTCACCCATGAATAACAAGAAATCTGTTGCGGGCATGAGAGCAATTCTAGCTTATCTTAAAAAATCTATTCTAAGGACTATGCTAAAATCGTCCTGTGGAACAATTGTGAAGTTGATATTTCCACTCCAATCTCCAACCTTTACTTTCACTCCTCTTACAACTCCTCAAACAGGGCGGGCCTTGGAGTTAACAGCTTTAATCTAGTTAGTGTCCTCAGCAAGTACTAGCCTCAACCTTTCCGCCTCAGGCACATCAATAAAGTTGTATGTAGCACAGAAGTCTACCATTGCACTGGCACTCTTGCCATTGATGTTCAATTGGACATACATCAACTCATTATTGTTCTTGGGCTTACATCACACAAAGGAACTCTTTCCAATAGCTGACAACATGTACAATGCGCTCATTCAGGGTTGATCCTCTCCATTACTCTTCGACTCATCATCTTGGCAGACATTCTCTACTTTTTGTGCTATAGTATTGAGTGCTGCCCTATGTGGGCAGTTAGCTACTTTGTGTAGGCCATTACACAAGAAACATGAGAATGGGGGCTTCTTATCTCCATTGGTTGCTTTACTCTTTCTGGATTGGTGAGATTTATAGGATTTCCTCTGACTCCCTCCAGTATTATTACTGTTGCTACTTGAACTTGGGGCTCCCCTACTCTTGGGTTTGCCCGACTTGATCAACTTTCCACCCTTATGTCCTATCGACACATTCTTCCCTTTATTATCATAAGTGTAGTTAGTCAATCGCTCAGCGGCTGCCTATGCTATAGACAAGTTAGTAACTCGTTGCCTTTGCAACTCATTCCTGGCATAAGGCTTTAGTCCTTTTAGGAAATAGAATAGCTTGTCATCTTTGACCATACTCTTGATGTCCAACATCAATGTTGAGAACTCACGGACATACTTTCTAATGTCATTACTTGTCAAAGTTTCCTCAACTTCTTTTGGGCATTGTACTCAACATTCTCAAGAAAAAAATGAGTTTGCAACTCAGCCTTAAACTCGACCCATGTATCTACATGAGTGTTTCCATTTTGGATATCCTCGTATTTGGTATGCCATCACAGTTTGGCCTCACCGGTTAAGTACATTGTAGCCATAGTGACCTTTGATCTCTCATAATTTGTCCGCACAATAGCGAAGTACTGCCCCATATCAAATAGAAAGTTCTCCAACAACTTGACATCCCTCACGCTAATGAATGCGTTGGGCTCAGGCATCTTTAGATGTCCTGCATGAGTAGGAACATGAGTGGGAGCAAGGATAGGAGCATTTCTCACAGCCTGAGTTAAAATAGCTACTTGTACCCTTAACTCTTCAACAGTCTTAATTAAGGTACAAGCAGCAACTTGTCTTCCCACATCTTCTACTTAAGTCTCCAATTGTTGTCTTGCCTCATCGGTCATTACATGCATTTCCTCTTTGAGAGTTTGCATTATAAAACCGAAATTCTTAACCATCTCGGTCATCTTAGCATTCATCTCTTAATGATTGGCCTCAACTTCAGCCACTCTTACCGACAATGCGATCAAATCATCTATCCGCTTAGATAATCCCCTGAGGATTTCCTCAAGGCTATCTAGCCTCTTGCTCACTTCCTCTTATCATTTCATGGTTGTTCCCGTTGGAATAACCTAGCTTTGATACCAACTATCACGGTCTGAGACTTTTTTTAGTACACAAATAGACTGTGTGGTGCTTACTATTCTATTTCTGCAGTAGTAAGGAAGCCTAACTTGCATGTGAAGTTAGCTAACAAGGCCTAAACCTGTAAGCAACACAACTAAGAAAGAAAGCCGACAAATTATAAGGGATACTGGCACAAATGGAAAAAGGAATAGCATACTTTTCTTAATTCTGATAATAATACAAGGCTGCAATATGTGTGTACGGGGATACAGTATATGTAATAGGTACCACTGATTATGATTAACCAATGTGGTGAGTAAGAGCTTTAATCCAGAAGAGTACTCTTGATCCCATAAAGGGTTTTATGGACATTTTGGGCCTAGCAGGGTGAGACGTTAAAACTGGTGAAATGGCACCACTTTCTAAAAGTGAAAATTTCTAATAATAGTAAGGCCCTAACTACATAAAAATAAAATCTCCTCTTATGTTACAATATGTACAAAAGAATGCCTCCTTATTAGTATAAGTATCTTACAAAAAAGAGGCCTTAACATTATGCATGTATGCCTAGCGGTTCTATTAGAGGGCCTTTGGTGAGAGAAGCTCATGGAGAGGGGTTCATGGGCCATTTTTGGTAAGTAGTAGAGCTATTAAAAGGCCGAGTATGGCGAATTGCAAACACTATAATCATATTTAAACTTGATAATTGTGTATTGTATTTGGATTGACGGAAGTCAATTGAAATGGAAAGAAAACTCATAAAATGGATGGAAATAATGTATTTTGACAACTTAAACAAAGGGTGGAAATTAATACAAAATGAAGGAAAATAGAGGGAATATTTCTACTTTGTGCATCACTTCTTCTCTCTCCAATACTAGCTACAATAATATTTATTATTACAAAAGTCAAGTTAATTTTGTCGAATACTGGGACATTTTCCTTCATTTCTTTTTCTAACATAAACTAAAGAAAAGAAATGTAAATATTTCCTTTCCATTCACTTCATCAAATAGAATAAGGGAGGATTTGAATTGAAAATCAACGGGAGTTGAATGGATATATAATAGTTATTACATGTCTATTGCTTTGTTTAGTTGATAAAAAAGTGAATAATAAATAAGGCAATTACATATCTATTACTTTATTTAGTTGATAAAAAAAAATGAATAAGATATGAAAAAAATTAGTTGTCTAATATACCCTTAAAATTCTTATCCTTCTTTACTTTTCATACTCAACACTAGTTATGAGGATAGGGTAATTATGGTGAGGAAAATAAATGAGTCACTAAATAGTGATTCATGAGGTGAAGAAATAAATTGCCATTCAATATTTTGAGTAATTGTAAATGATGAGTCACTAAGGTTTTCGATTATAATTAATTAATTTACTATAAAATATAATTGATTATTGATATATGATATTCTATAGTCCACCAGAACCATAGAGAATTAGTATCCCCTACCAAATACTAAGATAAGGTAAAATAATTTAATAATTTATAAGAAATATTATATTATACATAATCCTATCATCTATGTATTTTTTACATAAATTCTTTCTATACTAACTATACACATTTCAATCAAATTTAATATTATCAAACATATTTCCGATTTGCATTTTGCTCTCAAGATTTTCCTTGATCCCTACTTAAAGGAACCTGTAAAAGAAACTATTGGGGAATGAGCAAACTATGGTTCGGTGAGTTCGTTTTTCACTATTATCATTCAAGTAAGTTATCAAACATTATTAGCACCCATACACTCTATCTACAAGTGAAATGAATGCATACGCAGTTAATATAAGCAACACATCCATAAAAGTCTAGAACTATGAAAGGTATAGATTTACGTCGTCTACATATCAATTATCCTTCGCATTTACCCGTATGGAACACCTCACCTTAACCGCATAAGATTGCCTAGGGACACCACCTCTCTAGATGACACTCGACTATTACCCTAGTCAAGAATAACAATCAATATAGGTGGACCCTAACTTAAGCCCATCCACTAAATATATCCAAAGCCTCTTAGGCATACAAAGTGAATCCTCTCGTTATCAAAATATATCCAAGGCCCTACGAGCACAACTATGTGAGTCCTCTTGTAGTTAATTAGAGATATTATGCTAACTTTTCTAACTTTACCTTAACGATAAAAATATTATTCATGGGCACTGTGAACCCTCAAATAAGTCATACAAAATATATTTAAGATTAGAAAGATGTATTTCAAAAATACTTTTATAAAAAATCTGTAAAACCAACACTCCATCAATATACTAATTAGATCATAGACATATGACAGATATAACTAGTTATTTTAATTGAATAGTTATATTTACTAATTTAAGAAAGTGATCACATGGATGATGGCATATAAAGCAATCTGTCATTCAACAAACAATCAATATCAACTAACAAGTAGTCTACAAATAATAAACAGCAAGCAAATAACAAATCATAAGAACTCCATCACCTAGGTTAATGCTGACTCTTCTAACCTATGGGAATTTCCTGTTCTTGATAATTGAGTATGTAAAAAATAAATAAATCTATAAATATTTTGAAAATCTAGGTTTATTGATTAACTAAATATTTATTATTATTTGTCTAGTTTTCCATTATAACATAAGTATAGTATAAATATAGTTTAACTTAAATCTTTTATTTATTGATTTTTTGTTTATTTTAAATTTTTAATCGCATATAACTTTTTTAGCTTAATTTCGATTTTTATGAACTTATAGTCTATTTTTATTATTTTTATATGTATTTTCTTGTAGCGGGATCCATTTTGGATGTTGTAACCCATATTTTTTATTATAATATAAAAATATTACAAATTTTACTATTTTGATTCAAATAATTATAATTTACTATTTTAAGCTGTTCTTGACCTATTCATGAGTTAATAAATATCTAATGCTTATATTTTATAATTTTCTTATTTTTGAGTTCATTTGTCATAATTTTTGTATTTCACTATTTTTAAGGTTTAATTTATTTATTTCATTTTTTGAATATTTTAATAATTTTCTAGTTAATTATTATTATTATTATTATTATTATTATTATTATTATTATTATTATTATTATTATTTTATTACATGTTGATGTGGTAGCATGAAAAAGTGCTACGCATCATTTTCATGAATTTATATATTTTTCAATTTTTTTTATATTTTGTAATTTATTTAATATTTATATATGTATATTTATTATTATATTTTGTTAAATTTTTTAAATTAATAATTTTCCATTTTCTCTATATCTCGCGGCACCTTTACTTATATATGTATTATCTTATCTTATTTATTAATTTAGAATTATAAATTACTACACATAAATTATTTAAGTATAACTACATTCTTATACATAATATACATATTTTCATATGTATATATATATATATATACATACTTATGTAATTAATTTCCCTTACTTATTTATATATATACACTTATGTAATTAAATAATATTGCCTTAAATATGCTATATGTGTTACATGTATATACATACTTATATTATACTTGGATTTTTTTACTTTATACATACATGTATATAAATATGTATTCGGCTTCCTATATATATATATATATATAAATACTCATATAATGAAAATACTTAATATACATACATACATATTCGGCCATATATTATACATATACATATATTTATCAAGAAAATAATATCCATACTATGTAAGTATATTTCTATACATATATACAAATCCTTTTATACCAACTACTTGTAGAATTAAATATAACATGTATGTACATATGAATATATATATATATCTTTATACTATATGCTTACATAATCAATTATAACATATATGTACATATATCCATAAGAAATACTAACTTTACATAAAATTTCAATACAAGTGCAAGTGGCTTTATTGCAAGGAAAAGAAACTACAAATCGAACTAAGTTACATATACCCAAAATACATGTCATTTAACAAAATATACATACATAACAAAAGTATATGTATAGTAATAAAAATAAATACATTACATATTACTTAACTAATTCTTTTATGTCTTGAAGAGGGATTGACTTAGAGCTTTTCTTCCTCTTTTCCACTTTGTTGAAACAAAATGAAAGAAAACAAGAAAAGAAAATAGGAAATGAAGGAAGGAAATGGAAGGTGACAGTTAGAAGGAGAGGAAATGTGTGTGTATGTGTTGGTTTAAGTTTGATATTGAAAAATAAAAGTGAAACAAATCTAAAGCGAAAAAAATTATAGCCGGCCAAAGTAATAGAATGAGGTTAAAGTAAAAGAAACAAAAAAGAAAAGAAGTGATAAGGTGCAATTAATGAATGAGACATCTAGCTTTTTAAGTATCTTGGCTTTATCTTATCTAATCTAAAAAAATTAAACACATGGGTTGCTGTAAATGTCATTGGCGGATTTTGTCATGCCCCAAAGCAGTAGAGTCGTAACAGCTCTACCGTGTAAACCATCCTAAGATAGAAGTTGGCCTTACAACCGCTATCTTAGATCCGATCTACATAAAGCATCTACAACTAACTCACTTTGAAGTAAACGGTTTGTAATTTAAATAAATCATTTACCTAAGAAAGTGAGGAAACACATATATATACTATAATATAGTTAGCACAAATATCGTTTACAATATTTCTCCGTAATATATTTCCTAGTTATTACATTATTCAGAAATGAAAAATTCTAAAGTAAAAGCTTAAACCTTAAAAATATGTGTTTATTTTTCAAATGTTTTTCCTCACTCTCCAGAATCCAGTAGTTGCTAGCTTCAAAGTAGTTGTTTGTCGCTTCTTAGCTAGCACCTGCACAACGTCTATAGGGATGTGAGCAACCACAGCTCAGTAAATTAAGATGGAAGACTTAAAACTATACTATACACACAACAAGGTTTTCGATAACTTATTAGGTGCAATGCATGTGCAAGCAAATGCCATCGCTGCTCGTCTGATTGGGTTCCCTTTAAAGGCCTTATTGATTTTTCTTTATTTTTCCTTAATTAATTATGAATTTTCTTTAATTATTTAGTATAATTTTAGCACATTACGCATATTTTAAGTAATTACGCGTATTTCTACATACATGTAAATTCATATATAGTACAAATAAGTATTCATAAATATTATTTAGGTCATTTTATGATTTTTAGTTTACATATAATTTATCTCTAGCAATTTGTTAATTATCGAAATGCATTTTACGCATTCGATAAATGACGAGTTATATACTTAAAATTTGACATTTTTATAGTCTTTTATTTTATTGCTTATTTTCTTAAATTCAAGTTTATAGGGTCATTTTTACTAATGTTTCTAGCTTTACTTTATAATTTAGGTTCGATTGAGTTTTTCAACTGATCGAAACCTCGAATGGTTAGTTGTGGGGCTTACATTTTACCCCCCTTTAAAATAGTTTCGTCCTCGAAACTACTGTATACCTATGTATTGCTTACTTGCTAGGATTGATGGTTTATATATTATAACTACTCTAAAAATCGAAAAAATCATAGATAATGCTTTGTCTTTACTACATTAAGTTCTACCTTAGTTTCTAAGCCTAGATCTTCATCCGGTCGTATCTTTATCTATTCCGTGTCTCAACTCTTGAATTTCTGAACCTGATTATCCAGTATTTGTAGGGGTTGCTTCATAACCTTAAATCCCATCTTTCATTCTACTGAGCTATCATCAAATGAAACTTCTATGTAATCTACTAATTAAGTTCCTGAATTGCTTTTTAATTAACATTCCATTTCTTCCCTACTTGGACCTTTACTCAATCTCTGAATTTTCCTTCATTTGCATTCCCTACCTTAGCATCAATGAAGGCTTATTTTATTACCGTTGTCTTCTAGTCGTATTGTACTATCTTCTAATTTAGCTTTATAACCTCGTAAATTTTCTTATTAGTTTAATCTCCATTTACTCCTTGTTTGATTGTTTCTTAAGTTTTATTTGTAATCATCAGCAATTCTAAATTTGCTTCATATCATCACCCTTCCTCTCATCCATAATCTTCTACTCAAAATGATTACACTATTGTTATAGCTTCTCATTTGTTCTTCATACAGCTTAGCATAGGATCAACAGAAGCAAATTTGGCAAATCTCAATGCTTCTCCATCTCGAATTCAAATGAGATAGTTAACAACTCAATTTAACTTGACTTAACTCGACTTGAGAAGGATGAATACGACTGTTGACTGACAGACTCAGCAAAAGAGATAGTATTGAGAAGGACTGATTACTTGGCATAACTTAACACATCAGGACACACTGACCAGATCAACATGACATGAGACTTGACAACAACAATTTGACAATTTCAGATTTGCTATGTCTCTATTGGGTTACCTATTGCAATTGCTAATATGAAGTACATTGTAGCTCCATAACTTCTTTGTATACTGAATTACCTCAATGATTTTTTTTTTTCTAATCACCAATTCAACATTTTTAAATATCCATTGAAATACCTTCTCCAAATATAACAAGCTTGATGAAAACGTATTATCTCCTCTGTAAATCACATGTCTTCCATTTCAATATACCACTTATGATCACTCAACTTCAATAATGCTATCCACAGATACTTTATATATCAAAATACTATTGACAGATATCTCGACAAGTGTTTTCATATATAGTTGGCATGCATTTGTTTCTCCCAATTCTGTGACTACAATTTATGCATTGATCTTATCTTGATATCATTCCAATCTAATATTATTTCAGAACTTGATAGTCACTCATCTAACTCTTAAGGCCTCATTTACACCATCCAATACAGAGTTTTGACCATAGGTTTGATTCTTAATTAACTTAATCATGAAATTCAAATATCTACAAAATAATCTTCAGAAATACATTGAACCCTTATATGTTACTAGTAGATTCAATACTTATTGGTATTTTCTTCAGTCTCTTCTTTATAGATATAAACAAACTTCTCGTAATCTACCATCAGTAACTTTCCTTTTAAATTCCATTTCCATCATATCCTATGATTCTATAGATTAATATCCTTTCTCCAATATAAATTCTAAACTAATAGGTAACGATAATCTCAATCACCTTAAATCATTTTCCATTCACTAGTTTCTAACTTGTAGGGAATGAATACCTCAATAACATCATTATACTTACATTTCATCCATTTGTACATACCCTACAATGATGATACTCATCAATTAATCCTTTTGTTCATATTTATTATTATTCAACTAAGATCAATTGAAAGTCCTTCGATAAAATCACTACTTATCTAGTAACTTATTTAAGCTTGGATCCTTAAATATTATCCGTGATCAACATCCTTATCCTAATTAGTTTACTAATAGATAACTGTCTCATAAAATTTACTCTCTAGAGAGTTATGCCTTTCTAGATTGATCCTTAAAATAACTAAGTAACTGTTGATCAAAAGTCCTAATCATCTCCAATTTATTACTTTAATTCCATTACCGTCACTTATTACTCATCCAACCAATATTTTAGGATGCCTAAATACTTATTCAGTTGTAGTTTACATAGTAATCTTACTTCATTTCTTATGTATCATTTAATAATTATCCATCTCATATAACTAATTATAAGTACTATATAATGATATAATTTCACTTACCTCAGCACTACATGAAGATCTTAATATCCATTTCATATTCATTTGGCTTCACTTATACTTAATTATCACTCCAAACTATAATTCTTCAATTCATTATTTATTAAAAGGCTAAGAATTCTTAATCTGATTGTAGCTTTATAGCACTATTCCTTTTACTGTTCTTACACATATAAAGGATTTCCAAAATTAATTACCAAAAATACATTTGATCTTTTTACACTCCTAGCTACAAATATGTCAATCGTCATTGCATTTATACATGTGCAAAAGAATACACTTTGTCAAAAAGTACCATTACATCTATTAAGAGATCGTTATGATATCCACATATATGAATAACTAACATAGAATCAATTCTAATTCTCCAAAAAAAAAAACAAGATCGATTATCATACCATATCCATAATTCAAATTACTTATAATAACTATTCATTCAACAAAATTCCACCACATTATCTTCTAATTAATTCAGTATCATTTCCACTTATTGATTTATTACGTTATACTTTCAGAGGAAAATCAAATATAATGATTATTTCATATACCTTCTCATTATCAGACTCCTTATTATTGTCATCATTTCTCATCTCCTATATCGCATTCTTATTTTATATAAGATTGATTTCTGAATTAGGTTTTGATTATACCTCTATTATAGGTTCTGATTCATTTCTGAATCGGTTTCTAACATTTCCCTCTCGATGTTTTGTCTTTCTAGAATCCACTTATGTACTATGCTTTATTTCACTTTAAATTATATTACCTCCTATTTATACTAAGCACCAAGTTGAGATCATCTCAAAAATCCTACAAGCTTTGGTTTCACCTTAATTTTCAATGCATATCACCATATCTCTCTTATTCCAAAACTCAAATTGATTTCCACTATTGTTCATGAGTCTCGTCATTTCATCACATCTCACCGATTACAACACAATTTCATCAACAAACTTCTTAGGAATTTTATCCACAATATTAACATATCCTACTAATCAGTTCTATTAATATTCTTTATACCTTAAATCTATATTAACTCAAAGATTTTTCTTCATTCAATCTAAATCACTTCAATAAACTACTAAAGCACTTCCAAAATCGGTCACCTAAGATACATCAAATCCCCTTTTACATTCTTACTTACAAGTATATATGACATTATAGCATATGTATATGTCTAAAGAATACACATCTATCAATGAGCACCACTATATTTATTTAAAGATCAATAAAATCTTAACTTATATGAATAACCAATCATATGATCAATCCTAACTCCCGACAAAATATAACCAACTAATACATTATATTCATTATTCTAATTAACTATCACCTCATATACTGTTTTCTCATGGTATATATAATCTTAACCTACTTCAACTGATCCAGGAGAATGTGAAAGTCATGCAATAAATCTTTGGGGCTAATCATCTAAAGATACATGATGTGTTAGTTGCAGTGCTAGTCATATTAGCAGAATGGGGTATCTCTCTTCTATCATTACTACATATATCTTACTAGTATCGCTTGACTTATAATTTTTCACTTTCAAATCATGCTTATTCAACAAGTCATATCATATGATCCCTATTATGCCAAAACTCAGATTGATCTCCGTTATTGTTCATAAATCTCATCACTTCTCATCAATTTCCACACAACTCCATTAACAAACTCCTCAGTAATTCCGTTCATAAGATTAACATATCCTAACTAACCAATTATAATATTGTTCTCCACATCTCAATTTTGGACTAAATCAGGGGCTCTCCTTCATTCCACTTGAATCACCTCAACTAATCACCAATTGCTCCATATGATCCTATCACTAAAACTAAATTTGATTAATGCTTATCTCAGTTTAGTATTATAGTCACTGCTTATCCTATAATTTGTAGTACGATATTTTAATATTCTTTTATTTCTACCCACTCTCAATGTACTACTTAGATGTCTAACTCTTTTAATTGTTCATTTCAAAGCGAGTTCAGTAGAACTTTGCTCTGATACCAATTTAGAACTAGCACGCCCCGAAGCGGCAGAGTCGTAACAGCCCCACAGTGTGAATCATCATAAGATAGAAGTTGGCCTTACAACCGCTATCTTAGACCTGATCTACATAAGGCGTCCACGACTAACCCGCTTTGAAGTAAACAGCTTGTAATTTAAATAAATCATTTACCTATAAAAGTGAGGAATTATATATATATATATATGTTATAATTCAGTCATTGCAGTTAAAGTTTACAATATTTCTCTATAGTATATTTCTTAGTTATTACATCATTCGGAAATGAAAAATAATTCTAAAATAAAAACTTAGACCTTAAAAATATGTGTTTATTCTCCAATATTTTTCCTCACTCTCCAGGATCTAGCAGCTGCTAGCTTCAGAGTAGTTGTTTGCCGCTTCTTAGCCAGCACCTACACGATGTCTATAGGGATGTGAGCAACCACAGCTCAGTAAGTTAAGATGGAGGATTTAAAACTATACTATACACACAACAAAGTTTTCAATCACTTATTAGGTGCAATGCATGTGCAAGCAAATTCCATCGCACGACGTTGTCCGGCTCGTCGTGAGATTAGAGAAATTGTGTCCGCTCTAATCCAGGTTGAGGAGTTGCCGTTAATGCAACAGCTCACGACCAAACCTAGGCTTGTGTAATGAAGACCTTGCTCCTCCTATGACTACCTTCGAACCACTGTCTTTATCCTCGCGGTGACCTCCTCTCCTATCATTTAGTTCGACTAAGGATAAAGAAGGGACCATTTTGCAATCTTGCGCTATCCCTTTCGGAGGGGTCGGTATTTGGCCGAAGAGTTTTAAGTTCCCCTAACGAGTTGCCATGTATGTCCGATTATGATTATTAGTCGTATATTTGATTAAGTCCAGTTTAGGGTGATCAATCATTTCATACAAGTCATGCAATACATGACAGAGCAACAAATAGAATCATAGTATCACCCATAATCAAGCACATACACACATCCAACTATCTAACAAGCACAACCAAGCATAATCTCAAGCCTTCAAAATACAGCACTGTATTAATTCCCAACTTACCTTGACTCCTCGCTCACTCACTCGAGGTCCAATTTGCTCAGGCCATCGCCGATCATCCCTATAACACAAATGTGGTTTCAGCTTTTTATATAACTATTATAAGTTCATTTTATCCTATAACGCTTATTGTTAGGTTTTGTTTAGGGTTTAATATGCCTAATTATCTAGATCTTAAGTCTTTTACAATTATTCTAGGTTTGGGGGTAGGTTCGGGGTTAGGTTCGGGTTCGGGTTCAGTTTCCACATCAATTTCTAAATTAGATTTTAATTCGATTTCCGAGTATTGTTTTATACTTGAATCCTAGAAATTCGTTTCAACTCATAATGTGAAATGAATCACATTACTTCTCGATCTCCTAAATATCATCATTACCTCAAATTAGTATTTTATTCCACTTGGTACACTTTAAGTGTACCAAATTCACTCCTAATGTGAGAAATTTTTACATTTTTCATATAATTACATAAAATGAAGTTTCGTATCGGATTTACTTTACATTTTTATTATTATTAAATATCAATTTTTATTATAATATTTTCTATTTATTATATTCTAATAATTACATATTATGCATTATTACCTTTTATGTATATAATACACTTCTAATATTTCGATTACTCTAATTATCATATCAAAACACCAATTATCATTTCAAAATGTCTAAATTCATCTTAAATCAAATTTTACTCCTAATTATCCTAATTTCGAAAATTAACTTAAAATTTACTATTTTTCCCTATTACTTATATATTACATAATTAACCTAATAATTACATCTAACACCCTAAATTCTACAAGTATCATACTCCATCGGATTTCAACATCCTAAAACACATAATTATTCACTAAATCAGTAATTAATCATTTAATTACTTAATTAACCCTAAATTACCCATTTTATGCCTCATTTTAGGGCCTAAAAATTATCTAAGAATTTAAAAAATTAATTTTTGAAAACGAGCTTCATAGTACTGTTCTATATCATCTAAGTAATCTACACAAAAATTTTGGGTTCAAAACTACCTCCTAAGGTCATTTATTTCTAAATTGAAACATGCTCGGTTTTGCACGATTTCTTAAGGACCCTATATCACAAGACATATTTTCATCAAAATAATATTTTTCCTAAAAACTACATACAAAAATATTTCAGAATAACAAGTTTTATAATTTTCTAAGAATATTTACTATTTTTTCAAAATTACACAAAATCGGGCTAGAAATCGAACTCACCGATTTGGGTGGCTTCGGCCACCGTCGGTGGCCATGGGTGTGTCGTCCCACCAAGGCGTTGCCACCATCGTGTGGTGGTAGTGGCCATCCACTCCTAGCTACCCGTAGGATCTGGGTTTTCCTTTGTGGCCCTAATTGTACAGTTTTCTTTTTCTTTTTTTTTTTCTTTGGTTTTTCTCTCAATTTCTGACTCTCCCTAATTTACTCTGATTTCTAACTATCCAAATGAGCTTCTAAATTTTTCTTGCTATTTATAGGGCTTTAGTGTAATTATTGTGCATTAAATTGGACAAGACAATTGCCTTATCCCTTAATTTTTGGCTTTTATGTTGTTTTAATTTAATTGGCCGAATTTTTTCTTATTTTTTCCAGCTGCCACGACCTATATCTAGATCATTCCTTATTTTTCTTGATTTTTCTTGATTTTTCCTTAATTAATTATGAATTTTATTTAATTATTTAGTATAATTTTAGCACATTACGCGTATTTTAAGTAATTACGCGTATTTCTACATACATGTAAATTCATACATAGTATAAATAAGTATTCATAAATATTATTTAGGTCATTTTATGATTTTTAGTTTACATATAATTTATCTTTAGCGATTCATTAATTATCGAAATGCATTTTATGCATTTTTGATAAATGACGAGTTATATACTTAAAATTTGACATTTTTGTAGTCTTTTATTTTATAGCTTATTTTCTTAAATTCAAGTTTACGAGGTTATTTTTACTAATATTTCTAGCTTTATTTTGTAATTTAGGTTCGATCGAGTTTTTCAATTGATCGAAATCTTAAATGATTAGTTGTGGGGCTTACATTCCTATTGGGGCCCTTTGTGATATTACTCTTATGGGGTCCTCCTCATCCTTGTGGAATGGTTTTAGTATGCTTATGTGGAAAACTGGGTGGAATTTCAATCTATATGGAAGTTCTAATTTGTAAGATATTCGCCCTACTTGTTTCATAACTGGGAATAGCCCCTCGTAGCACCTCATTAAACCTTTATATATTTAACCCCTTGTACGTTGTATCAAATACAACTTAACAAGCACTTGGTCACCTAGTTGATATTCCATCGGCCTACGCTACTTGTCTGCAATCTTCTTCATTCTCTTGATAGCTTGGTTTAAGTATGTTCGAGCTAAGTCATGATTTTCTTGCCATTCCTTTGCAAATTTGTATGTAGGAAGGCTGGATCTTGTGTTATGCCTTGAAGCGGCAGAGTTGTAATAGCTCCGTCGTGCAAACCATTCTAAAATAGAAGTTGGCCTTACAACCGCTATCTTAGACCTGATCTATATAAGTCGTCCACGACTAATCTGCTTTGAAGTAAATAGTTCGTAATTTTAATAAGTCATTTACCTAAGAAAGTAAGAATATATATATATATATATATATATATATTAGAACTCAATTATTACAATTAACATTTACAATGTTTCACTGTAATCTATTTCCTAGTTAATATATTATTCAGAAATAAAAAATTCTAAGATAAGAGCTTAAACCTTAAAAAATATATATCTGTTCTTCAAATATTTTTTCTTACTCTCTAGAATCCAACAGTTGCTACTTTCAGGGTAGTTATAAGTCACTTCTTAGCCAGTACCTGTAACGATGTCTATAGGAATGCGAGCAACTATGGCTCAGTAAGTGAGGACGAAAAACTTAAAATTATACTACTAACACAAATAAGGTTATCACCTGATTTAGTTAGATGCAATGCATGAATATAAAAATGCTATCGCATGATGTTGTCCGGTCCGTTGTGAGATTAGATAAATTGCAACCACTCTAATTCGGGTTGAGGAGTTGCCATTAATGCAACGGCTCACGACTAAACCTAAGCTTGTGCAATGGAGACATCGTTCCTCCCGCGACTATCTTTAAACCATTGACTTCACCTTTGTCGCAACCTCCTTATTTGTCACTTAGTTTGACTAAGGATGAAAAAAGAACCCATTATGCTATCTAGCGTTATCTCTTTCGAAGGGGTTGGTATTTGGCCGTAGAATCTTAGGTTTCTCCTAATGGGTTGCTATGTAGGTTTGATTTATGTTTACAGGTCGTATATTTGATTAGGTCTAGTTTAGGGTGATCAATCATTTTATACAAATCATACAACATAAGCCAAGTAGCAAATAAAAAATCATATCATTAGCTTAAAACAAGCATAATCAAGTACAATTTCAAGCCTCCAAAATACAATATTGTATCAATCCCAACTTACCTACACTCCTTGCTTACTTACTCGAGTTCCACCTTGTTTAAGCCATCGCCGATTATCCTTATAATACCAAGGTTATCTTAGTTTTCATATAACTATTATAGATTAGTTTTTATCCTATAACACTTATTATTATCTTTGGTTTAGGGTTTAATATGTTCAATTATTTAGGTTCTCAAATATCTTACAATTATTTTGGGTTTGGGGTTGGGTTCGAGTTTAATTTCTAGATCGATTTGTAAATTAAGTTTTAGTTCGATTTCTAAGTACTGTTTTATAAAAGAACCCTAAAAACTCATTTCAACTCATAATATGAAATTAATTACATTATTTCCAGATATTCTAAATACCATAATGACTCCTAGTCAGTATTTTATTCTATCCGGTACACTTAAATCTTCATTAGTGTACAAAATTTACTCCTGATATGAGAAATTTTTATATTTTTCATATAATTACCTAAATTTAAGTTTTCTATCAGATATATTATATATTCCTATTATTTATATAATATCAATTTTTATCCTAATATTTTCTATTTATTATATTTTCAATAATTACATATTATGTATTATCACTTATTAAGTATATAATATACATATAACATTTCTATCACTCTAATTACCATCTTCCAACATCAATTAACATTTCAAAATGTCTAAATTTATCCCAAATAAGGTTTTATACCTAATTACCCTAATTTACAAAATTAACTTAAAATTTGCTATTTTTCCTTATTACTTATTTACTACATAATTACCCTCATAATTACATCTAACACCCTAAATGCTACAAGTATCATATTTCATTAGATTTCAATGTTTTAAAACATATAATTATGCACTAAATTAGTAATTAACCATTTAATTACTTAATTAACCCTAAGTTACTCATTTTATGCATCATTTTGAGGCCTAAAAATTATCTAAAAATTTCAAAAAGTAATTTTTAAAAAAGGGCTTTGTGGCACTATTTTATATCATTTAAGTAGTCTACATAAAAATTTTGGGCTTAAAACTACACTCCTAAGGTCATTTATTTCTAATCCTAAACATGCTCGATTTTGCTCAATTTCTTAAAGATCATGTATCATAGGACATATTTTCATCAAAATAATATTTTTCCTAAAAACTAAATACAAAAATATTTGAAAATAACAAGTTTCATAATTTTATAAGAACATTTAATATTTTTACAAAATTAAACAAAATTAGGTTGGAAATCGGACTCACCTATATGAGTGGCTCTGGTGATCGCCGGTTGCCGTGGCCTTATTGGCTAGTCTGGGCGCTGCCACCACTGTGTGGTGGTGGTGGTGGTTGTCCACTTCCAGGTATTCATCGGGTTTGGGTTCTCCTTAGAAGCCCTAACTGTACAGTTTTTTTTTTTTTTTTTGTAAAACCCTAATTTTCTCTCAATTGTGCCTTTCTATAATTTTATAAAATTTTAGACATCTAAAATGAGCTTTTGAAAAATTTGGGGTATTTATAGAGGTCTTAGGGAATTATTGTGCATTAATTAGATAAGACAATTGCTTTATCTCTTCTTTTTTTCACATTCTATTTGTTGCATTTAATTGGTTGATTTTGTTCATTTAATTCTAGATTGCCACGACCACTTTCTAGAATTTTCCTCATTTTTTCTGATTTTATTTAATTAATTATGAATTTTCTTTAATTATTTGGCATTATTTTAGCACATTCGTATATTTCAAGTAATTACGCGTATTTCTACTTATATGTAAATTTATATATAGTACAAATAAATATTCCTAAATATTATTTAAGTTATTCTATGAGTTTTAATATACATATAATTTATCTCTAGTAATTCGTTAATTATCGGAATACATTTTACGTATTTTCGATAAATAACGAGTAATATACTTAAAATTTGAAAATTTTATATTCTTTTATTTTATTACTTATTTTCTTAAATTCAAACATATGGGATCATTTTTACTAATTTTTTTAACTTTACTTTATAATTTAGGCTTGATTGGATCATTTAGTCGATTGGAACCCTGAGTAGTTGGTTGTGGGACTTACACTTCATATATCTCGTTGTTACCGTATTAGGAGTTAAGGGTTGCCTTCCCAGGACGATTTTGAAAGGACTTTAATCAATGGACTTATTCTTTTATAGGTTAAACGAGAACTGTACCACATCTAATGACTTGGTCCAATAATGTTGGTTAGCTCCTACAAAATGCCTTAAGTATAATTCCTCCAGAACATTCACCGATTTCGTTTAGCCGTCCATCTAGGGATGCAAACTAGTTGAAAAGTTCAACTCGGATCTTAGAAGTTTAAACAATTATGTTTAAAATTTCCCTGTGAATCGCTCATCTTGATCACTCACGATGTTTCTTGACAAGCCTCAATACTTTACTACATGTCTTAGGAACAATCGGCTAGCCTCATCTACTGAGAACTCCTTTCTTGCTAAAACAAAAGTCACGTATTTTGAGAACCTATCTACCATAATCGTAAATCTACCATACCCTTTTGATTGGGGCAAACTTATAATGAAGTCCATAGAAACACTCTCTTATGGCCATTCAAGAATGGAAAGAGGCTTTAATAGCCCCGGAGTGGCCTTATGTTCGACTTTGTCTTGTTGGCACACAAGACAAGTCCGGACATAGCTTTCAACATCTTCTCTCATATGTGGCAAAAAATACTTCTCCTCTACTAAAGCTTGAGTACGACGCATTCTTGGATGACTTGCCTATTTGGAATCATGACATTCTCTAAGTATTTCCCTTCTTAGTTTCAAGGAGTGGGGTATATAAATCCTATGTTCCTTTGTGTATACTAGTCCATTCTCTTGCCAAAATCTCCTTGTTTTCCCTTCTTGACATTGGATAAAGAGAGCTTTAGCTAACTTATCACTCTACATCCCCTTTAGAATTCTATCAATAAAGCTGCTTTTGGGTTTACTAATGGTTGCCAACTTCATCCTTTAGCTCAAAGCGTCCACTACGATATTGTTCTTACTTGACTTATGCCCAAGGTTGAAATCGAATTCCGCCAGGAAAAATTGCTATCGAGCTTACTTAGGAGAGAGCTTCTTCTGAGTTTGAAAATAGCTAGTGGCTATATTGTCAATCTTGACTACAAACTTCTTCCCTAACAAGTAGTGCCTTCATACCCGAAGACAGTGTACTATTTCCATCATCTCCTTTTCAGGCACTGAATATCGCTTCTTTGTGCCGTTTAGCTTTCAGCTTTCAAATCTTACAAGGTGTCATTCTTGCATTAAAACCCCTCCAATAGCAAAATCACTAGCATTTGTACATACCTTAAAGGGTTTGCTAAAGTTAGGAAGGAGAAGGACTGGCTCCTTTATGATGGCCGTCTTCAATGTCTCGAATGCTTGTCGTTTATCTGTACTCCAAACCTAAGGGGTATTCTTTTTGAGTAAGTCTGTCAATGGGCTTGCTATCCTTGAATAGTCCTTAATGAATCTTCTGTAGTAATTCACTAAACCAAGCAAAGATCTCAACTCAGTAGGTTTGGTGGGCTCCTTCCAATACCAAATGGCCTGCACCTTTCCTTCATCCATTCTAATCTTTCCTCGCTACACTACGTGATTAAGGAATGTCACCTCTTATTGCGCAAAAGCACATTTCTCTAATTTCACATATAGATCATTCCTTCTTAAGGCTAATATTATTGAATGAAGGTGCTCCATGTGTTCTTCTATTGTCTTACTATAAATCATAATGTCATCCAAATATACTACTACAAATTAATCAAGAAAGGGAGCTAAAACTCGATTCATAAGTGTATAGAAAGTAACCGGAGCATTAGTAAGGTTGAACGACATTACTAGGAATTCAAAAGCACCATACCTTGTAATACAAGTGGTCTTGGGTTCGTCTCCTTCTGCAATCCTCACTTACTGATATCTTGATAGTAGATTCAATTTGGAGAAGTATCTAGCTTCCCCTAACCTGTTGAATAGGTCCGGTACGAGTGGAATGTGATACTTATTCTTTATAGCGACCTTGTTCAATGCTTGATAATCAAAACACATTCGGAGTGATCTATCTTTTTTCTTTTGAAGGAGTACAGTAGTTCCAAAAATTGCCTTTAAAGGCCTAATGAAACCTGCTTCTAGTAATTTCTTCAATCGTCGCCTTAACTCTTCTGATTCTGGAGGTAACATCCTGTACGGGATGGCGGCGAGCAACTTAGCTCCAGGTTCCATTTCTATCACATGGTCCACCTTTATTCTTGGCAGTAACTTCTTGGGCAATATTAGAGGCATTACATCCCTAAATTCTTCCAATATCTCTTCCACTTGAGGTGGAATGCTTTCTTAACCAATAGTCTCTTCCTTAACTATTAAGGTTGCTAAGTAAGTAACTTCATTTTTCTTGAGGCCTTTTGCCAATTGCATACCCAATAGGAATTTGGTGACTTGGCTTACCTTTCTTGTGATTGGGACTATAAATTGTGAGTGGTGATCAAGTACATAAATGTAATTAGCTAGAGGTATGATAAGTGCATCAATACGATCTAGAAAATCCATCCTAATCACAAACTCGAAATCATCCATTGGCACTACTTCAATAGTCTCCTTTCCTTGCCAACCCTCAACATGGAGCTCTATCCCTTTGGCTACTCCGATACTGGGAACTTCTTTTGAGTTAACTATTTTGAGCCATGTTTTGGTCTCCTTTACTTTCAACCTTAACTTCTTTGCTACCATATCGAAAAAGAAAAGATGGGATGTTCCTGTATCTATACGGGCGTTAAGTTTCTTACCTACTACCGATACTTTGGTATACATTAATCTTTTTCTTGTCTTGTTAACTAGAGACTTTATGGTACTGAGTAGTCAGTTGATCCTAATTGGGCCTCATCCCCTTCATTTGAACTTTCGCCTGCTACTAGCATTGCCAATCTCTCTTTCTTCAGATACTCCCTGGATTAATGGGGATCATTGTAGAAATAACATTTCAATTCATGGGGTTTCCATTGCTCCTTATCTCTCCCTTCACGAGTTCTATCCTGATCATTAACCTTTCCTTCTCCTTGATTTTCCCTTTCGAAGAACTCTTACCCTTCTCCCTTTCAGCTTCCCCTTTCCATCTTCCCCCCTGGGGTTTTAGGATTTGTCTTCCGAAATTCCACTAGGCCTTCAGCAACTGCTATAGCCCTAGAGATGTCTTCCATTCTCCTTTGCTCTAGTTCTAATTTGGCCCAAGGCTTTAAGCCATCTATAAACATTACCAAAACATCTTTTTGGTTGAGGTTTGGGATCTCTAACATCAATTCTAAGAATTCCTTTACATATTGCTTTATGTTACCCTTATGAGTTAGGTGATGCAATTTCACTTTTGCTTTCTTAGCGGCATTTTGAAGGGAGAATTGAATCTTCAGATCTTGTACAAAGCTATCTCATGTATTGATATCAACTGCCCTCCTATGTTACCATTTCGTAGCAGAGTTTTTCAAATACATGGCAGTAGTATGTACCTTTTTAGCATCATCTAAGATTCCCACAACGTTGAAGTACTGTTCCACTTCTCATAAGAAGTTGTCTACTTCTCGAGCAGATTGTGTTCCGTTGAAATGTTTTGGTTTAGGAACATTGATCCTATGACCTGTTTGGATGGTTACTCCATTTGCAATAGCAACTTGATAAACTATCAATTGAGTTTTAAGATCTTCAATCTCTTGGCGCGTGGCTATTGCCACTGCATCAATCTTAGCTTCATAAGCCTCTTCTTTAGTTTCCAAAGTCGTGACTTGAGCTTAGAGAGCTTCACCCTTCTCTTTGATAATGTTGTTACGCTACCTAAGCTTCTCCATTGCTTGATTCAGAGCTCCTTGTAATTTGCCTTAGAGTTCTTCTTCTACTTCCTTAAGGCTGCCTTGAGACTCATCAAATTGTCCCTTAGCCTTATTAATGCTTAGCTTTGCCATATCCATCCTATTAAGGAGGGAGTTCAACAAGTCCTGAAACTTAGCCCTCTGCCTGGTAAACTGGCGATCATCATGGTTAACCAACTTATCGATCATTGAAGTGCTGTTATCTCCTTCGGATGACATTTTCCCCATAAGTGGTCTCTTTCTCGGCTCTGATACCGCTTGTGATGGGCGGATTCCCTCACTCGATCTTGTATAGCATTTAGCATTCCTGACCATACTAAGGAAAACTAAGTCAGCCTGTAGCATACTTACAAAGTTTAGAGAGAGAAAGTGGAGAGAGAAACTCTGAATATAGGTTATATTCATTTAAATGATTGATGTCCTACAATTGAGGAGAATACCCCTATATATACAGAAAACCTTTATAAATTAATAGTTAAGATCAATTCGATCTAATAGTTACAATTGATTTCCAACTACTATACTCACTTATCCCACCTACTATTGTATAAGATTCTGGATTTTTCTTCAACCTTTTAGAACTTTTTATCGTTTGAAAGTTTCTAGCAGGCTTGGGTATTAATCTTAAGCTTTAGGAACCTCTTGGGAATGGCATATTTTACTAGGTCCATAACACAAACATGCCTAGTAAGGGAGAAAGTTTACGTGGGGAAAAGGAAAAAAAAAAAAAAGGAATCATGGAAAGAAAAGGAAAAGAAAGAAAAGGAAAAAGAGAAAAAGAAAATTAAAAATCATAATTCCAAATGTTAAATTATAAAATTATATGTTTAATAATAATTATGAAGTAATATTTGAAATTTTATAAAATTTATTATTTAAATTGTTACCCATTATGTTTAAAGTATTTAGGAATTAACTCAATACGTTAATTAATAATTTTATACAATTATGCGTATTGGTTGATAATTATATCCTATTATGTTTTAAATACTTTTAGGGTATAATTATTTATTTTTTTGTCAAGTTCGAGTTTAATTTTGAGTACTTATGTATATATAGGGTTTAAGGTTTTTGACTTTTTATATATAATTTAGGTTTCGATTGAATTTCTAAGGTTTTTATTATGTATAATATATTTAATTTTATAATTTAATAAAATTTTTATCTTATTCAGTCTTATTGACTTATTAAGTTATTTATAGTATTAGAGTTCAATTTTATTCTCAAATAGCCAAATTCACGAGATTAACAGTAATAGTAATCCATTAGTAACAATGTCAAAATTTAGCTGAACACAGTAATAATAATTTCACATAAAAATAAAAGGGGAATTGAATAGCTATTTTTTATGTAAGCTAAGTAAGTCTTTTCATTTATTTATAGACTATATAATAAAAAATAAAAGTTATGCTTCATTCTATTTTCGCTTCTTTCTTTTCGTTTCCACTTGATGTAAAGACAATGTGAGTATTAAACTCAATATTTGTAATAAGGCTGGCAACTGGGGACTTGATTTGCTAAACTTGGACACAACATGATAATTTGAATGTTTGAATATGAAAAAAGTCAACATAAGACACAAAAGTTATAAATAGGTCAGACTCATTTATAAACGTTTAAATTCGTATCCAAGTTCAACTCTAGGATAAACTTATTTATTAAATAGGTTTTATAAACGGGTTACAAGTTTGAATCATAAACATGTTCACTATTAATAAACTTATATTTTCTTTCTTTCGTTCTTTTCATTTCTAGCACAAAGCAAAGAAAAAATTTACATGGTCTAGTTAGGTATAGTTTGATCCAGTCTTGCCTACACTCCACTTGACAATCGATATAATTAAATTAGTCAAATACAAATATATTTTAATGACTAAGGTTCTTTCTATTTTTAGTTTATTTTTCTTTCTTCTCCCTTCTAACTTCCTATTATAAGCCAAGCATGTAGTGATATGACGTTCATAAGCTTTCAAGTTTGAATATTTTCTTAACCATCAAAATAAGTGTGAAGTCTCGAGTCTTTTACTTCATACAATGAGAAAACACTTTTTAATTTCATTTTTTCTATTTTCATTACGTTAAATAGTGTACCTTACTTTTTATCTTTATAGTCTTATTTTTTCTGTTTTTACTATGCTACGATAATGAGGTGTTAAATAATTGAACTTCATTTAGAAATTGTTTGTTAGAATTTTTTATAAGAAAATAGTGCACTTTGTTATCTTTTTTGTTCTATACTACGATTGGATTTTCTTTTCTTTTTTCTTTTTATAACAAAACAGACTATGAATAGTAAAATAACATTATATCATAATTATTTTTTGAATTAATATTTACTGCAAAGAAAATTTATTATGAAGATGATAAGTCTTTTTTATAAATAAGAATATAATCGTTTTTTGATTATCGATAGATAAAATTTTATGGGAAATACTAGAATTGTGACTATAAGATAATGGTAATTGGGATTTTTCTCATGCTGTTGTTATAGTAAAAAGAAGAATTAAAATATTCTTTGTTAAAAATTTTAACACCATATATTTTATTGATATGATTTTTTTTATATGTAAATTTTTTGACCGTCTTTTTTGAAGACCTAATAGAGATTGTAGTGAATTTGGTAATCAACATTGCTAATAACATCCCCTTAGACAATGATATTATGTAATTTAAATTTTGGGATTTTTTATAATTTGATTAGATTTTATTTTACTAAAAATTTTTATTTGGATTGTAATTTCATATTAAGTGCCAAAACACAGTAGAATTTAAATATTATTATTGTTGATTAACTTTTTGCATGCACAACTATTTTATAGATTTTTTGTTTATGATTATTTAATTAATAAACGGTGGAACTCAGGCACAAGACATATCTATTAAAAGAGTAGAATTACGGACTTAGGTATTAGACATGTACTTCGGCCATATCTGCCGTGATAAGGCTTGTAATGCCAAAATTCCTTTTGTTTCCCCTGTGTTTTTCGTCATCATCCTCTCGTTATTGTTTGCCCGTTCATGCATGCTTGAGTAGTTGGATTCAAAGTCAGAAGCTGATAATTCCACGCATGAAATGCAATTGCTGCGATTTCATAATATTCCGTACTCATAATTCACGATCCTATGTTGTAAAATGAGTCAAATCATAAAATTCAATAATAATAGCTCTAGATTTTGCAATGATTACGCGTCGAAACTAGAAGAGTGGCATGATTATAATGGTAGAGTGAAGTTCTGAAGTTAAGAAGCGGTTCAATTTTACATAAACGTAATTATTCTGGATGAACACAATTCACAAGAGCTGCTGGGAAAGCAAATGAAATCCCCTAATGTAGTTTTCCACCGCTCTTTCGATTTCTAGCTATAATTGCTAGGGTTTTCTAGATGATATGTTATCTTAATCGAAACTTAAAGCTCTTGTTGTGAATGAAGGGGTATTAATCGACCGGTTTCGGATTATGTTAGGGCCATCAAATGCGCACTCGAGGGAGATTACAAGCATAAAAGATTTTTGAATCATGGAATTTTATCCGAAATTGTCGCTTCAGGTATTGTACTTGGTTCGATTTTCTTTTGCTTACCTGGTATTCTGATGAATACAGTAAAATTGCGATATGCGTTGAAAGTTTTGGGAAGGATGCAAGATCATGTGCATTATATTCCCCATCGGTAGGATAAAATTTTAGATTTCTGATGATATTTACCGACAACTCATCTCTGAAAAACCACGTTATCAATTTTAGAGTTTAGAATCTATTCTCTGTACATCTTCATGCTATAAGAAATTTCATCCACCACATGTTAGCTTAATTGTCTATGTACTACTACTTTTTCATAAAGTTTGAGATTCTTTTTCTAGCATAGTTGAAGTATGAATGGTGCTTTATTCTTGGACAAACTTTTTCCTCTAGGATAGAGTACTAGAGATGAGCTTTTGATGTGCGTATTGAGTTACTTTAAACGCGAATTGTTTGGCTAAATGCTTTTTCTGTGCTCGTAAGCAACTGTTTTCTATGTATGACTTATTCGAGTTATACTTGCCACTATCGAGATACCAAATGTCTTTTGATTAGTTGATAAAGATTGGGATGTTTCAAGAAGAGTACAGCAGTAATTTCTTGAACACTTCCATCCATATCCACATCTTTTGTTTCAAAGGACAGTTAACGGTCCAAGTGGATTTTCTGTGACTTTGCTGGAGACTTGATTGTGCAGTTAGATTGTTGGAGACTTGATTTTCTGTGGATTTTCTGTGGATTTTCTGGAACTCATGACACTAGAATAGTCACCGACAAGAAATGAAATTGCTTAGGCAATGGCATTAATTGGATTCCAATTGTTAGATTTGATACCTTAACGAACTTGTAAAGTGATGCATTAGTTGAAACATATCATATGGAACAATTAAATGGGTTTTAAGTGATATTACAAGTTTATATACTTAAGAGTTATCGTTCTAACATCATAATAGATTTGATAATAGTATTATCCAAAAGTATATATGTGACTTTATACTCGAGACTTTAATATCCTTTATTTCCATTAGTTGTGTTTTTGGTCCAAGTTGATTCTTCCATTATTTTCTTTTCGAATTTTTCATGTAAACCTTAATTTGGTTCATTGCTTGTGTTTTTTGGTCCAAGTTGATTCTTCCATTGTTTTTCATAGCTAGATTCGATATCACAACAAACTCGTGAAGCAACGCATTAGTTGAAGCACATCATATGAAATAATTAAATGGGTTTTAAATGATATTACAAGTTTACATATTCAAGAATTATTTTCTGATATGATAATAGATTTGATAACGGTATTATCTAAGAGTATATATGTGACTACTAACATTATACTCAATACTTTAATATCCTTCATTTCTATTAGTTGTGTTTTTGGTCCAAGTTAATTCGTCCATTGTTTTCCTCGTAATATGACCTTAATTTGACTCGAGTTTTTCATATAAACCTTGAAATAATATCATTGTAATGAATCCTTTCGTTTTCATGCAAGTAAAGTGAATTAGGTAGATGTCGGGGTTGTATCCGTATGATGTCATGTTCATTCCTCTCCATCTTCCTGATTTCTTGTACTGTAGTGATTGTCTTTAGAGTTTCACTCTAATTCATCAATCTGGCTGCAGTATATTGAGGCTTCCACTTCTGCAATCAAAACCACAACCTGCAATGACCACGCGGATTTTGCCTTTTTCTCTGTTATTTTGGAACGATATATTTGGATGTGGAAATGCACTACGATTAAGTAGGAAATGACATGGATTTTGGATGTCAAATCTTTGTTTAAATGGACCTCCACACCCAACCTCATTATGCCCACCATGTGGGCCTTTTCTTCCATTGTTTTGCCCCGTCTTGAAATCTGTCCTCTTCAATACTTGTTGCCTGTAATAAGATCTCGATCTCTCTCTCTGAAGGGACCACAATCAGATGTTTTTCTTCAATATTTTGGTTCCAGCAGCTTGTGCTTTTGAAAGGGACTGAAAATTAATCAATTCTTTGCATCTAAAGAAAGGTGATTATTGTTCTTCCGTTATTAAATAACTTTGACTATCATGTTGAGTACTTAACAAAAGCATTTTCTCTGCATATTCAGTTTCTATCCTTTTCTCAGTTTCTCATTGAAAATAGCTAAAAACAAACAGAAACTAATAATGCATCTACTATTTCGCTTTTATCAGTCATCTCTTTTGTCATTCATACAAATTTTCCATGGTCTCAATCATTGGATAAAAATGTTTAGGAAGTTTTATGGCTGCGCCATTAGCATTGAGGGCACAATACTTTTTTGACCATTGAAACACAATTGGATCTTATCTCGGATTTTAATATTATACCAATGACATTGGATCCGATCTCCATTTCGGTCTCCGTAAATTTTTAGTAGATGTCTCTTTCCATCATTTTTAAGTAAGTTGAGTAGTGCTCACTTTGTATGTCAGTGCATATACAGGAAGCTATGCAAGGGAAAATTTATTATATGAGAAGACCCGTGGATATACAGGACTCAGCTCTGCCTTCAACTTAGAGGTCTGGAACATCTGATACTTTACTAAGGCTTTTCCTAAAATCTGAAATACAAGATTACATTCCATTGTCACAAGTGAGTTCTGCTAGACAGTCAGATTTATTGAAGACCGGAATCCCCTCCATGTGTTGTCTAAAACCTATAAGAAAAAGATTGTTGCATCTGGAGTAGGTAGGAAGAAGGATACCAAAATTTCTAACATTTTGTGAACATTATTCTCATAATGAGGAAAGATAAAACTCTTCAAAATGTCTTTGTCAATGTCGGCTTCTGTAAAATCACCTCAACACCTGGTGTAGTGCGATATAGGCAATGAGTCGATATCCAACCAACATAGAAGCCATGACGATAACGTCTATCCATAAATTACTAAGGCCTACTGCTTTGACAGGAGGGTAATCTCCAACACGGCACAATACCCCCTTTGAACATTCATAATAGTCATCCTCTCTGTATTGGACTCCAAGAAGAAGCCTGTAACAATAGTAGCTATAGCTCAAGTACTTAAGCCATTCTATGAACGGTGGTATCTGTTGAATGTAGTATCCTCCGGCAATCAGGAAAACCATAGTTGTCACTGAAGCCAAGGTTGTGGCTTGTTTAACGTCCATGAGAATAGCACCAAAGGCTAAGCCTAGGCTTTGGGAGACGAGGACACTGTAAAGAACGATTAGTAAGGAGAGAATGAAGGAGATGGGGTTGGGTTTAAGTCCTCCCATCCAGTAGATTATGATAACAAATGCAGTTGGAAGTGCAAGCTCGAGAGGCAGGTCACCGACAGTTCTTGCGAGGAAGTAGGAAGAAAGCCTATACATCCCGGATGATCTTTCCTTGAGCAGCATTCTCCTTTCTTGGGGAAATGTGAAGACTGCATTATAAAGTGGGTAGAAGCCCCAGAACACTGAGAAAAAGAAGAGCAGAGCAACCTGCATCAGGAAACAATCAATTTTAGAGTCCCTTCTTGTTGCAATTACGTTACTAACTGCATGATCGACTTATGTCCAATAAGAGTGTTCACGCCTTTATGAAAGCATATTGTCAAAGACAAAACACAACTTTCTCTGGCAGAGAGTGTGTGTTGGTTTTAGAAATGCGTGAAAATGAAGTAGAATGTCACTGCTTTGCCTGAATGTTAATAGATTTGTAGATAGACTCAGGAGAATTCTTACACGGTCTGCAATGTGCGATGATGGGGTATGCCACCACAAGAGGCCACCTAGTACTGCAACACTAATAACTTGGAAGATTCTAAGCCTATTGAATGATTCGAATCTTCTTTCCCTTAGTCCTCTTTGGAGCAGCACCCTGAATTGATGCAACCAGCTAGTGTGCCATTGCTCTGACTTTGCATCATGTCCTGCAAGATTTTATCATCCGAATTACTGAAATTAGAGGTAACCATTTTGATTTCTGATTTAGACTAGAGGAAATCCCTTATAAAGTACCTCTTATGAAATTGTAGTTATTAACATCCAAATTGCATAATTCAGCCTTCAATCTGATGGCAATGTTCTTATCATAGGCCGAAATTAGAGTTTCTCTAACTAGCTTCTTATCATGTTCCATGTTGTCTGCTCGATCAATCGCACTTCCTGAATCTGGTCTAAGTCCTGCGAAATTTACCCCATGGCAATGAGTAATATATTCTTCTTCTATTTTTTGATTCCAGACAATTCAAGATGAAAGTAGATACAATGTCTTAAGTAGAATTATTCTTCTTCTATAGTGATCCTTGCTTGATTTAATATAAAGATGTCCAGGTTTGTCATGATAACCTAATATGAATAAGGGAAAGTTTTGAAAGTGGGGTCAGATTCGTGTCCATTTGCATAAAGCTACGTTCATGAGCATCACTTCCAATAATTAGATCGAGATCTCTCTTTATGTCTAAACAAAGAATTGAACAAATGATGAACCTAAAGCACCTTTACTTCCACTATTCTTCCTAGCTCTCTTAATCAACTAACAGACGAAGGAAAGACCATACAGGAAATTTCAACAAGAAAAGGGAGTGGGGTAAAAAAGAAAAGATAAAGAGAGAGACAGGAATTTATATTACCATTGGCTAGGTCAAGTAAGAGGTCAGCTGGATTAACAGTCATGGATGTGGCAAAGCCAATGGAGGAAAAATATTCCAGAGCTGTAGATGCTGGACCATAGTAAATAGGGCTTCCCTCAGAGAGTAAGACCACCTTATCAAACATGTGGTAAAGCCGACTGGACGGTTGATGGATCGTGGTGACAACCGTTCTGCCACCTGCTGCAAGCCGCTTTACTGTGTTCAGAATCTTCTGAGCTGTGGTTGAATCCAATCCTGACGTCGGCTCATCTAGTAATAGTAAGCTTGGATTGATTAGCATTTCCTGGCCTATGCTGACTCTCTTCTTTTCTCCACCTGATATGCCTCTAACTAGTGGTCCACCAACCATACTGTTCCGGCATCGGTTCAATCCTAGCTCGTTTATGACACTCTCAACATGCCTGAGTTTCTCATCCGGGGTCAAGGTGTTGGGGAGTCTTAGGAGTGCTGTGAAGAATAGTGTCTCCGCAACAGTCAAGTGAGGGTATAAGACATCATCCTGTGCAACAAATCCTGTCTGTCTTTTAATAGAACCTGAAAATGGGTGACCATTGTACGCGATCTTTCCCGACAACTTTCCGTTGAGACGGCCTCCGAGAGCCGTAAGTAGGGTAGTCTTGCCACTTCCAGAAGGACCTAGCATGGCTAGTATCTCACCCGGACAAACCATGCCTGTCACACCATTTAAAATGGTCTTTTCTCTTGAACTCCAGGTACCACCCCAACAGCATCCTTTTTGCTCCAACTTGATCTTGTACACCACCTCCTCAAACTGCAAAAGGACGAACAAGTCACCAAAAAAGAAGAAGAAGAAGAAGAAGAAGAAGAAGGAGAAGAGCGATTGAATATGAACATATAACTTTTTTCCATTGTTTTGAATTTCATTATGTATTATACTATGTATAGCCAACACAGACCGGAAAATACGACACCTAATATCAATGATTTTATATGTACTTGTGTCAACCTTCCTCTTTTAGCCGTATGTTGGAAACAATCATTTATCTACAACAGCACTCTTTAAACGTTGGTGTGTACCTTTAGAGTTATAGGGTACAAGGTGACATGTAGGATAGACTGAGGATTAGCTGCTGCAGCCAGTGGATAGGCAAGAACAGTTCTGCTATCTTGCAACTGAGGCAACTCGGGCTGGCTGCCTTGCATCGCCATGGCAGTGTTGGTGCTTATACTTTTGGTTTCCAGTCTTCTGTCCTATGAAGCAATTTTAAGTGCACAGAACAAGGTAGGCGATGTGGTGGTTATATAGTTGGTCTCGGTGGATGTATGTAATCTGATATGTATTGAAGAAGCTGTATGGGAGGACTTAAAAAAGAGTAGCTTTTAGTGAATTGGCTCTCCCCAAAGTGAAGTGGACGGTAGAGAAATAGATATATAGTAATTGGAGGGAGATTACACGAGGATATCTCCTGTGTTTTCAAGTCCATTATGTGCTCTTTCTTTGTGGGATACCAACTTTATGTGTCTTTTGATTATTCCAACAGTAACAAGCTGTTAATTAGTGATTATATATACTTGTATCTTTTCGGTTGAGGTCGCCTTTATTTTGTGGAAGACTTTTTTTTTTTTAATTTTTTTTTATCTCGAGCTTTTCCAACGTTTCTTAGCATTAAGTATTTATAATTAGGTTCCCTTATCGAGCATCGATGTGGTATTTGTTAAATACTAAAAGGAAAAACTTTTTGCTGTCCCCATTACCGATTTCATGGAATTTTTTAATGTTGATTATACACTTAGTAAATGTCTTTGAGATATCAATTATGGTTTTTTAAGAATAGCGATCCAATATTGTGATGATAATCGGTAATGACTAATCTATTCTATATAGTAAAACTTAAAGTAGTAGGATTAGAAGGTATCGTAAGTAATCGTATAATGCGATAGTAATCGGTGATCGATGAAATGAAAGATAATCATGGAAAATAAAGAAAATAATGTTACTGGAAATAACTTCTGATCTCTCTGTCTCCTACTGCTGAATTATGAATTAATAAAAAACAAGTGATTATTCTTTTCTTGGTTAAGAGATGTGGAGAGTTGGATGAACGCTTTAGCAAGAATCTCGTGTATGCTACGCCTTTACCGATTCTAGCAAGCATAATCAAAAGCAAAATTTGATGGTGTACATGACCTTGTCTGTGATAAGTGTAATTCGTAGTCATCTTATACAAATTGTTTCTGGATTATAACTAGAACCTCCCTTTTTCTGAATCCATCTGACATCAATAATGGAAAACTACTTACTTTTCCTTTACATTACTAATTTTAGGGCATATGGTTTTTTTTTTTGGTTCAATTTTTCAATAGTTAAAACCAATTAACTTTAATGCACCGGTTCAATATTAGTTTATGCGTAAGCGAATGGGACTTTTAAGAACTAAGCCGAGTTTGGTAGTGGAAACCACTACCATTACACACTAATATGCTGAGTTTTTCCTTTGATTTTCTTAATCTCAATCATTATCTAGTAGTTTTATTAATATCTAATTCTAATCTTTTGCCAGAGGGACCATGTCTCTTGCAAGCAAGCACTAGTCTTCTCAAACACAACCAAAGTACAACTTTAAACCAAACTGCTACCATCCCTTTCACTGCTGTAAAAAGAAAAACTACCATGTTGCCTAGAAAGCGGAAGGATCAGAAACTCAAATGGAGGAAAGCAACATCTCAGAATTTTAGGTCTGGTCCGCTAAGTCACTAATTATATATATATATATATATATATATATATAGATATATAGATATTATGTGTGTGTATATAATATATATGTATCTGTTTGTTGTATCTAGGTACCTATGTCGTGAAGCACTATTGTTTGTCACGCATACATAACAAAGCTATACACCATGTATGGTACAACCTTTTTTTTTTTTTTTTTTAATTTCAGTAAGAAATGTGAAAAAAGTAGACCTTTTTGGCTGCCATCTATTGGACAATCATGGTGCTTCCCACCACTTTCAACTTTGGTTCCTTAATCGTCAGTAGTATGATATACCCTACATCATGTTTGTCACTAGGCACGCTGGATGGACATTGGGAGTTAAATTTTTAACCATTGAAAGTGATAAATTTTGCTCAGAGAGCAAGTGGACTTGCCCTAACCCTACCTTCTACTTGTTAAAACATATTATTGGTCAGTTCAAGGTAAGACTGCTTTTATCTATTTTTGCTCGCTCCGTGCGATTTCTTAGTATAGCAGCAATATAGCATGTTATATATGTCTTGGAAAGTACAGTGCATGTACTTCATTCGGTAATGTTAAGTGTGTCTTCACGTGGCAATTGAAGTGTTACATGAACCTTGGTTGTCACCAACGAGTTGATAGTAAGGAGCATCCCCCAAATAAAGATTCAATTAGTGTTATATATAACTTATTTTAAGTTAGAAATTTATCTTTTTTTTAAGAGTATATTATGTGAGATAATCATAATTAAGATCGTAGAAGATTTGATCACTCGTCTAGATTTTATTTTTTAATCCGATAACTAAATATAATAAAATTTGAATGCATGACGGTGTATATATTACAATCCAATTGAACACATAGTAGTGTATATATAGAATCCCACATAGGCTAGTAAATTGAGTTAAGTATAGTATTTAAATTTAAGGCATCCTCTTACCTATTAAATGAGTATTTTGGATTGGGTTTTTCCTTTGGACATAAGGGGAGGCGGAAAAAGGAAGCTATTGGGGCTAGGAGTAATACTTAAGTTAAAAGGTTCCCTTACTTATCAAATTAGTATTTTAGGTTGGAATCTTTTATTTATTTATTTTTTTGGTAGAAAATGGATGGTATATAGAAACCTTCTATTATATACTTACCTTCCCACGGTTTCACATAAGCATAATTACAAACTAACATATTTGTATCCTTTACCACAAATGCACTCAGCATGTTGATGAATTGTGAGCTGTTGTGTTTTTTATTGGCTCTTTTGGCTTATTGCGATTCGGTTGTGTTTCCAAGATTGACATAATATTTCAATTCTGGCGTGACATTATTGTCTAGTTTAAGCACCAATTTAGAGAAATGGAATTCATAATCAAATATTCTATTACGTAGTTGTGGGAAAATATTTTAAATTGTAGGTCTCTTAACGGTTTGGGTATTTAGGGTTAGAGATTTAAAAGTTTTGGAAGTTGTGCGTGCCAGATTTTATTATCGAAGGCTAATTGAATTTACAATTATTAGGCCTTGTTTGGTAGGCTTACATACCGAAACTGGCTAGACACCCAAAAAGTAAAATATTTCCCCAACTTAGATAATTCAAAATTAGATATAATCCATCCACTTCTTGTCAAATGACACTCGCTAATAGAAATATACTACAGATGGATCTAAATTTTTTTTCTCTAAGTTAAAACTATTGTAATTTAGTGATATAAACATTGGTTTCCTAATGGGATATATCAGGTTTGATTTCTTTTTCTCTCAAATTGTATGATGGTTAGCTAGACTTTTTCTTTTTTCTTTTCTAAAATTTTATAAATTTATCAATTAATAGTTGAGATTGCTTAAATTTTTAAAATACTTTATATTATTATTATATCATTATTTTTCTAATTGTAATTTCAACCAATAGTTACATATGGCAGCATCTTAAAAGGGTAAAATTTTGTTTTTATTTAAAAAAGGTAAACTTCGAGGATTTATCTCCACCACATATATTATGTTGTCTTATAATAGATAATACTATATTATTTAGAATACTATAATTATTATGTATAGTATAATAACATATTAAGCTATGTGTTAAAGCTATTATAATATGCAATAAATGATAATTAGTGATCATGTATGATAAAGGGATAATATGGAATTTGTTATCTAAAGTTTAGGGGTTACAACAATTACACGCTTAAAAATTTAATTGTAAGGTGCGTTGGCATTTTTAGCCTATTGACATGGATAATTGTCATTTTCATTTAATAATAACTTTAAAAACCATTGGTTTCTTTCTTTCTTCTTTTTTTTTTTTTTACCTGTGAAGAAACCATTCATTTAACCATTATCACAAAACATTGTAGTCAACCATACAAACACAACAAAACAACAACAAACGATTAGTTGGGTCCAAAGAGCCCTTTGGTTGAGGTTTGTACAAAACGACTATTACATTGTAACACACTTGAAAAAAAAATTGGGATAGTAGAACCAAACGCCAATCTTGATGCCTTTAGTCCTTCTTTTGCCGAGGCATCAGCAACCTTATTCTACTCATGGTTTACCTTGCATAAATTAAAAATCTCAAAGTGAGGTAGTGATTGAATACATCTCAACACCGTCGGATGGCAAATGTTTATGTCCACATTTTGTTTTAGAATTCAGTCCATAGCTAATTGTGATTTATATTCTACAATTATATTCTTGTACTCATATCGCTTGGCCTGGCTTAGCCCCTCAAACAAAGCCTATAGTTTCGCTTCTAAAGGAGAGCAGTTAGGAACCCTTCATATTAGACTTCAAACAAAAACCATTGGTTTCATCTAAGATATTGTGATAATTTTTATTAAAGTTTGACATCATAGTTGGAATGAACGTGATTAGTAAAAGTTTATTTAACAGAAATAATTAAAATTAATTTCATAAATGTTCGATTATTATTGCATCAAAAATACAACAACCACCAAGTTACAATAGTTTCCATCACCGACTACGATGGGAAGGGTTGGCACTTGCTTCATACGATTTGGAATGGGTTGGAAAGCTCAAAGGCAAATTCAGGCTTTTAAAAACTTAGGGCTCGACTTCAGCTAGATCAACTGAGGAAAAGCCAACCATGAAGCCGGATCAACTGGGTTAGCTAAGCGGGGGCGGTGTATCGCTCATATGGTCTATTGGGGTGGTTGGTTAGGATGATTGGTTTAGTTGGTTCGATGGAGGATGTCGCGGAGTTGTTCCTATTATCTAGTTGCGGATATTTTCTCTTTTGATGTTAGTTTCCTAGAGTTGTTAATTTAAATGTTTTGATATTTATTTGATTTTATTTCCTTTATGATAGTTCCCTGTTATGCTAAGGTTCCTAGGTTTAGTAGTGACCCTATAAATTGGTAGGTTTAGGTCATTCTTCAGTTAGTCCTCCTTTGACATCATACATTGAGTGTTGGTAAACTTTGTTGTCTGAAATTATTGAGTCTTGTTATTTTACCAAATATTGCGTATTCATCTTCATTTGCATTGCGCTCTTATCAATCATTTTGGATTGTGGCAAACATAGTTAATTGAATAATGGGTGAGTTATGTTTGTTCATTGAAACACTATGAAAGTTTCATAAATCGTGGATCATATCAATTTATGAATTGATTGCAACCTAGATTTTAATGTTCGTGTGTCATATTAAATAATTGATTTTGCTTAGGGCTAACAATTCATATTGTTCTATCGTGTCGTGTCGCGTATTTGTGTTTAAATGGATTCATGTATAAAAAACCTCAATCTGTGACATGGCCCTTTTATTAATTGCATCTTGAAACTTAAACTTGTAACTTAACCTATTTAATAAGCATGTCTTATGTTTAGGTTGAACTCGTTCATCAATTAAAAAATTATAAACAAATCTACGAAATATAAATTCAATAAGAGTGCGCTTCATCAAGATATTGGGACACCATTCTAGTACTTTTTCTTTATATTTTTTCTTTCTTTTTTCTTCTTCTTCTTCTTCATTTTTTTTTTTTGGATAACCGAACACCCAGCCACTATATATTGTCACTTACCGGAGGTTTTTGTAGAGAATATTTTCAAACAATATAATTCTTAAATATATAGCAAATATTCTAGTTAAATGGAAGTAAAACTAAGATCAGTAATAAGACAAAATTGCTTTTTAGATAAGGAAAATTTATGAAAATAACAAATAGTTTTCTCTTGTCTTCCAATGCTTACAAACATTTTAATAATAGTTGCCAAACCTTCTCAAAATGAGCATCCCCTTCAATTCAATCCACTAATAAAAATGGTTGTTGAGCCCTCGTTTGCTACAAACAATGACCAATAACTTTAATTTGAATATGTTACATTGAAAATTAAGTGGAACCATTCATGAGAACAACAAATAGTTTTGTCCTCTTTATCCTTATAGCCCTTTTAATGCTAATGGTTTGTTGTTTTAAATTAAGTGGAACCATGACTTGAATCAATATTGTCACCATTCATGAGAATGATAAATAGTTTAGTCCTCTATGTCAATAACTATTTAGTTGAGGGGTTCAAGTTTTAGTTCACTATATCTTTTGAATATGGTTGTGAGAATTCTTTTTTAGATGTCATAATGAGGAACTTATATAAAAATGATTAGTTTTACTGTAACTGACAAAATTAGATTAAAATTCAATAATATATATCATGACAAATCACAAAATCGAATGTAAATAACAAAGCAAATAACAAAAAACTGTATTATAAATAACCTCATACAAAAAGAAAAGAAAAGATATGAACAAACACAATATGAATGTGTTCTAACGTAACTGCCTAAGGACTTAGTAAGGAAAGTACTTGGAAAATGAACCTAGGGCGAAGGATTTAGTTTTAGGAGAGTTGCAGTTGGGAATTGAAAGAGTAAAAACCAAAAAGAGTGGTAAAAATTGTAAACTAACATAAAAATAAAAAAATTATTGTAGGTGGTCAATAAAGTAAAATAAGAATAAGATAAAATCAAATATAAGTACTCTATAATTATTAATAATAAACAAGTACACGAGTTAAACCTGTATCTTGTTTAATAAATGGGTTTGTACATAGATTTAAGACCTAACCCAAACTTGGATATGAATTTAAATGTATTGTGTCTAGATTTAACTCATTTATTGTTTATGTTGGTTTTTGTTAACTTGAATTTGCTTATAATCATGTCATGTCATGTTGTATCTAGGTTCACGGGTTAGGTCTCAAATTACTAGCCTTAATTTCATCTATATCCTTTAGTTTCTATTCTATACAAACCTAAAATACACAAAAATGTATCTTTTATTTCCTATAAAACCAAAAACCTAGAAACAAGTATAAGGGTATTTCAAAGCATATCTTAGAATCACTTCACTTCGATATAAGAGTTCTAGGGATGCATTCTTCTTCATAAGTCTATAAACTTTTTGTTATTGATTTTTAGATTAAGAGATTTAGAGTTGTAGGCAAAATTGGTGAATTGTTATGGTTGATTTGAAATTGTTAGAAATAGATTGATTAGTGTTGGTAGGATTAGATTGTTAATTTGTGATTTTGATTGTTGAAGGTGACTTGTTTTATAGTATTGAAGAGATGAAGTACAAATTTCTTTAGAAATATGCTTGTTTGATTGTCATTGATGATTTTTGCAAGAACATGATATATGAGTAAGATATTGCTAAATTAAAAGACACGACCAAATTGTGAACACAACATTTTGTAAATTCCATTAGGATTACCAGTAGCCAACAAGCTATAAGGGCATTTATAGTTATGAGTAAACCTAGGCATTGGGTTGAACCGGCCTTGAAATGCTGGTTTACTGATTAGTGACACGGTGAATCGTGACACAGTGAATCGTGATTGGCCTGTGAGTTGATTGTTTTGGGTTGGTTCGAAGCCCTTGAACCGTTTTTTTTTTAATTTTAATTTTTAATTTTGTTAATTTATTTTTTTATATACATTAATAATTTCTAATAATGTGATCTATTTTTGTTGTTTTTTAATTGTACTAATTCATGAATAATTTCTAACTTAATGCAATTTTAATTTTTTTTCTTAAATTTTATTTTTTTCTCATATTTAAATTCTTAATATTTGATAAGTTTTATAAAAAGAACTTACATTAACTAAAATTAAATTTTCTATTTATCCTTAATACATAATTAACTTATGATTAGTCATTTATTATTAGTTTGATGATATTATTTTTTAAAAAAGTATCATTTACCATATTAAATAAAGTAACTTTGATATGCAATGACTTATTGAATATTATTCAATTATTTTTTTGACTTAATGGCTTCTTTTTTCTCTTTCTCTTTTTTTTTTTCTTAAGGGGGTGATGTAAGCCCCATAACTAGCTATTTGAGGTTCTGATTGACTAAAGGATTAGATTAAGCTTAAATTATAAAGTAAAGTTAAAAATATTAGTAAAAATAATCTCGTAAGTTTGAATTTAGGAAAATAAGTAATAGAATAAAAGAATATAAAATTTTCAAATTTTAAATATATTACTTGTTATTTATCGGAAATGCGTAAAATACATTTTGATAATTAACAAATCGATAGAGATAAATTATATATACACTAAAAATCATGAAATAACTTAAATAATATTTAATATTATTTATTTATACCATATATGTATTTATATGTAGGTAGAAATAAGTATGATTACTTAAAATATGTGAAATAGGCTAAAATAGTGTTAAATAATTAAAAAAAATTCATAAATAATTAATAAAAAATCAAGAAAAATAAAAAATTTATGGAAATTTCTGGAATATAGGCATGGAAAGCAAAAAATTAAAGTATAAAAATTAACCAATAAATATTAGTCAATAAAAAATGTAATTTAGAAGAGGATAAAGCTAATTTTACATCAATTTAATACACAAAAATTCCCCAAGACCTCTAAAAATAGCCAAATTTTTGCAAAGGCTCATTTGGTCAGTTTGAAGAGTGAGAAAAATAGAGAGAACCAAAATATTGAGTGTTAGGATTAATAAAAAAAAATTACTCAAATTCGTGTAATTAGGGCTTTAGAGAGGAACCAACACTCGACGAGCACTTTGAAGTAGACGGCTACGGCCACCACCACCACCACCACCTGGTGGTGGCACCCAGAACAACTGACAAGACCATGGTGGCTGGAGTCACGCACATAGGTGAGTCTGATTTCTAATCTAATTTTGTAAAAATATTAAATATTTTTATAAAATTATGAAATTTGGTATTCTAAGGTTTTTAAGTGTGTAGATTTAGGAAAAAAATTTATTTTAATGATTTTTTGTTTAGAAATATACTGTCCTTAAGAAACTGTGCAAACCTAAGCTTTGTTCAGATTAGAAATAAATGATTTTAGGAGTATAAATTTTTGTATAGAACAATAAGGTGAAATAGAACAGTTTCACAAAGCCTTTTTTCAAAAATGAATTTTCAAAATTTTAAAATAACTTTTAAAACTTAAAATGATGCATAAAATGGGTTATTTTTGGCTAATTAACTAATTAAATGGTTAATTATTGATTTAGTGAATAATTATATGTTTAAGGATGTTGAAATTTGATGAAGTATAATACTTATAGCATTTAGGGTGTTAGATGTAATTATTAGCGTATACAGTAAATAAGTAATAGGAAAAATAGTAAAATTTAAGTTAATTTTGTAAATTAGGATAATGAGGTGTAAAATCTTATTTGGGATGAATTTAGATATTTTGAGATGTTAATTGATGTTGGTAGATGATATTTGGAGTGATAGAGATATTAGATGTGTATTATGTACATAATAGGTAATAATGCATAATATAGAAAATTTGAAATATAATAAATAGAAAATATTAGAATAAAAAATTGGTATTTTACTAATAATAGAAAAAAATATAAAATTTGGTAGGAAACTTAAATTTAAGTAATTATATGAAAAATGTAAAATTTTCTTACATTGAGGGTAAATTCAGTAATTAAATAAGATAAAGGGTATACCGAATAAATTAACATATTGATAGGGGTAAATACGATATGTAGGAGACCCGAAAAATAATGTGATTAATTTCACATTATGGGGTTAAAATGAGTTTTAGAGTTCGTGTATAAAACCGTATTCAGAAAATGAACTAGAATTTAATTTAGAAATTAACGTGGGGAACTGAACCCTAACTTAGCTTGAATCAAGAATAATAATAAAAGACTTAAGAACTTAGATAATTGGGCATATTAAACCCTAAACTAATAAAAAGAAGTAACAATAAGTATTATAGGATAAAACCAACCTTAAATAGTTATATGGAAAGTTGAAACCATGTATTTATTACAGGGATGTTCGGCAATAGGTTGAGCGAGTTGAACATCGAGTAAGTAAGCGAGGAGTCAAAATAAGTTGGGATTAATACAGTGTTGTATTTTGGAGGCTTGAAATTGTGTTTGATTGTGCTTGTTTTGAGTTGATAATATGATTTTGATTTGCTACTTGGCTTGTATTGTATGATTTATATGAAATGATTAATCACCTTAAACTGAACCTAATCAAATATATGATTTATAAACATAAATCAGACCTACATAGCAACCTATTAGGAGAAATCTTGGATTCTCCAGCCAAATACTGACCCCTTAGAAAGGGATAGTGCTGGATAGCATAGTTGGTCCTTTTTTCACCCTTAGTCGAACTAAGTGATAGGTGAGGAGGTCACGGTAAAGGTGAAGTCAATGGTTCTAAAGTAGTCGCGAGAGGAGCGGTGTCTCCATTGTATAAACTTGGGTTTGGTCATGAGCTACTGTATTAATGGTAACTCCTCAACTTGGATTAAAGCTGGACAACATCGTACGATGGCATTTGTTTATACATGCATTGCATCTAACTAAGTGATTTGGTTGATAAACCTATTTGTATTTGTCGTATGGTTTTGAGTCTCCAACTTAACTTACTAAGCTGTGGTTGCTCACATCCCTATAGACGTTGTTGCAAGTGCTAGTTAGGAAACGGTTTACAGTTACCTTGAAGCTAGCAACCACTGGATCTTGAGGAGTGAAGAAATACATCTGAAGCACATATATACCTTTAAGGTCTTAGCTTATATTTATAATATTTCATTTTCAAATAATGTATTACTTAAGAAGTATTGGACAATAAAATCCTATAAACATTATTTATAATACTTGAATCTTAGTGTATGTATATGTTTCCATACTTTTTTAGGTAAGCAACTTATTTAATTTATAAACTGTTTATTTCAAAATGAGTTAGTTGTGAACACATTATATAAATTAGCTCTCAAATGACGGCTGTATGGTCAGCTTTTATTTTAAAATGGTTTGCATTGCGGGACTGCTACAATTTTGTCACTTCGCAGCATGACAGGTGAATTGGCCTGTTCAATGGCGGGTCGGCCTGGCGGTTTCGCCCAAGTGAATTGCTTGGGTACTTAAAGTTTAATGGTTCACCAGAATGGTTCGGTTTGGCCACTACCAAGCCGGGTCAGGTCGGGCCAGGCCAGTTCCAGGTTCGTTTACGGTTCGAAACCGGCTCTTACCCAGGTCTAATTATGAGATAAAATTTAGGTACTAAATTTTTAGAGCATGAGCAAGCTTAGTGTTGAGTTTGACTTTTCGATTTTTTTATTTAAAATTAATTTCTCATTTCTTGATTAATACTAAACCCTAACTCATTTAATATTAATCTTCGACTAAAGAAATTGAGAAATTCCGGTTTTTTATTGAAAATAATTTTTGAAGTTGCCGACCGAAGTCGGGAAAAGAAAAAGAAACCATAACCAATTGGGTGGATTGATTACGATTTGATTACCGGTCTTTGATTTCAATTTTAAATGAAGAATCAGAGGATTCTAAGTTTGAGGGCTAACTTATTAAACCCTTAATTGGTACCACTATTTATTTACAGAAATTAAGATTATTTTTCTAATTATAATATTTAAAATAAATAAATAAATAAAATTAAAAGAGAGAAAAAAGAGGGACTTAAGTTTCTACATATTTTATTGTCACCTCGAAGGTGCCTACGTACTCGCTAGCTGGAATTAGACGATCGTAATTCTTTTCGAAAACTTTAATGTATTGGTTCTTTTTAGAAAAAAAATAATAATTGGTTGAATTTGTGTTTTTATTAACCATTTCATTTTTATTAAGAAAAATCCTTAGAAGCCGAATTTTTATTCCTAATTATAAAAAAAAAACCTAAAAACCTAATTTTTGAAATGTGCCAAATTAAGATTTTTATTTTAAAAACAACTAAGTGATAATTTTATTTTATTTTCAAGAAAAACCCAAAATTTTTTATGAAATATGCAATGTTCTACATGATGAAACTTTTATATAGAAAAGATGCTTAAAACATTAAAAAAGAAAGAAAGAAAAAAAAATTTCCTAATCATAGAAAAGATGCCTTAATTATAGAAAAGATATTTAAATCATAGAAAAGATGTCTAAACTATGAAAAAGATGTTTAAACCATAGAATAAAAAAAATTTAAACTATGAAAAATATGTTTAAAACATAGAAAAAAAAATCTAATCATAGAAAAGGTGTCTAAACCATAGAAAAGATATCTGAATCATAGAAAAGATGTCTGAATCATAGAAAAGAATCTTAAACTATGGAAAAGACGTTTAAACTATGAAAAAGACCTTTAAACTATGGAAAACAAACCTAAATTATGGAAAAGATGTTTCGCCATAAAAAAGAAGTCAATTAAAGATTTTTTTTTTATTTTATGAACATCAAAATGTTTTTTTTACCTAGAAAACCCTACCATGCCTAATGCAATTTTTCTAAATTAATACAATATGCAAAAAATAAGATTTTGTAAAATATGAGATTTTATAAAAATATCATTTTGAAAATATGAAATCTAAAAGAAAAAATAATAACAAATAAATAAACTAAAACTTAACTTAACATATGGTTACTAGACATTAATGCTATAACTAATTATTAGTAATTAAAGACGTGACAAAAAAAAAAAATACAAGTCTTAAAAATAACTGCACATATACTAAGTGATATAAAAATAAATAAATAAGACAAGTTATAAGCAAAGCACACAAAGCTGATGAAAGGGAATAGATTGGATCCCTAGTCCTATCATGCGCACAACTATAGAATTGGTCTGAGGAGTGGGTTCGAGCGTGTTTTTAACAAATGTATAATTATTCTTTTTTTTTTTTTACAAAAACGATCCTAATTCTTAAATGTTATTGTTTTATAAAAAAATTTGCTCTAATAGTCCTATTTTTAAAAAGGGTCTTTTATTAATTTTTATTTAAAGAAAAACAACTTTCTATGTGATAAATCCTTAAATAAATCCAAATCTTAAAATATGACCAATCCTAACAATCCCTAAACTAATATATATATAACTATCTACCAAAATAAAATAATTCCATATAATACACTTTATATAAGAACTAATACCAAAATTCCTAAAGTCATATTATATATTATGCTGACTAAGAAAATATAGTAATGTGTATATACATAAATAAATAAAAAAATAATCTTAACGACCCCTACAGTAATACATATATACATTTATACTCATATAACTATTATTAAATAACCATTCACTTAAATCATTATCTAATCTATATAATAGAGAAAACTAATGTTAAAAGAAATGCCATACACTAACATACACACACACACACATATATATATATATATATAGATATAATGCTAAATAACTAAGGACATAATAAAATACTAATGTAGTATAATATAATAATAAAAAAAATCTAAAGAAACCGAACCTGAACTGTTTGTTTAGTACAGTTGCACAGGGCCTCGTACGTTCAGTGGTGGAACGTTGATGCTGTGGACGGTGCGGGATTGCGGTGTGTTGGGGAGTTTCGCTGAAGCCTGGACGTGATCGGAGTGGCGGACGATGAAGTCTGGATATGTATGGCTGCTGCTATTGTTTAATTGCTGTCCATGTTCGTGTGGCAAAGACTAGTTGTGGGCGTGAAACGGAACTTGTAGTGTAGTGACCGATCGTTGTAAGTGATCGCGGTATTCGGGGACAGTTGCTTAGCGTCGAGCGTGCTGTTCCGGCGTCACTATTGTTTGATGAAGGAGATGGCTTGTTGAACTTGCAGTTTGGCGTGCTGAAGCAATCGTATGGTGAATTGCAGCTGTATGTGGATTGTGGATCTGGTTCAGCAACGTGCAGTTGATCAATGCTGCAGGATGTGACGCGCTCGCTGCTGCTATTCGGTGTCTGGAGTGGGCAGGATAGACGCTTCACTGATCATCCGTGTGATAGTCTGAGGTTGGAGTTGTACAGATCGATGCGTGTGGATGTGCCATTGGTGTGCAATTGTGTTGATTGTTGTTTAGTTATGGTGTAATTGTGACGACAGGGGAGCAATATGTGCAACAGTGAAGTATGGTATTGGATGCTAATGTTTGTAATGTGTTACTAGTTTTTGCAGAGGCTCCTTTTTTTTTTTTTTAACCCAAGACCTTAAACTAGATTCACCCAAATACTCCGCTACTTATCTTTTAAGCTATTACCTTGACATTCATTATCATTAAATTATATTTAAACTATCTGATTCTCTAAACTAAAATTTTTAACTAAACTAAAACTAAAACTAATACTAAAACTAATTATTCATAATATAAATTATTTCCTAAAAATCTACGAAATCTTTATGATTTTTCCTTTTCTTATTTTTTTGGTATTTTCATTATTTGTTAATTTTTATTATTATTATGTATTAATTTTTTTTTGTTATATTTGAATTAGGACCCTTTTTATAAAAAATAAAAATTAAGACTACGGAAGGGCAAAAATTAGGTGTCTACACATAGTTTATGGGAAAATGAACCAATGACATAAAACAAGCCCTTACCTTAATATATATAACTTGGGATAGTGCAACTGCCCTAACTTTACTTGGAAAATCAAAATTCATCTTAGAATAGCTATGAATTTAGATCTCTAAGCTATTTAGTTTTCAAGAAAGATTAAGAGTGTATTTACTTTATGGAATGGAATAGATGAGATATGAAAAAATTATGCCTTAGCAATGATTTTATTAAGTAGGCTAAAAATTTACATGTCGGTAGATGTAATTTCTTATTTACGGGAATAATTGTTTTAGTATTTATTTTACCACTTTAATTACAATACTAAATTTGAAAAATAACAACAAATATTAATATGCTTCCATTTGGTCTTTTGGAAAATAGCTAAAATGCGTTTAATTTTTTCTTGTCAATTGAGGATATAATTGTCTAATATTTGAACTCTTTATTCACTATGGAAAAGAATAAAAATTTCTATTTCTCAAAAAGTAACAACTATTTATGATAGAAAGTAGATAGAAAAGTTATCAAGTATAAAAATGTCTTAAACCAATTTCCAACTGAATAAGGTACTACCAAATATTTTAGAAATAATTATTCTATTTCCACTCTATTATTTCTATCATTTCCAAGTAAATAAGTGTAAGTATATTACCAACACATCCTAGGCAACATGTTGCTATTTTTAATGAGAGAATAGGGAAGTCAATGGTTACGATGGAGGAATTAGTCAACTAAGAACAGCGATTAGTTATTTTCAATTCCAATATAAAGTGCCAAAGTAGAAAAATTGATAGTGCTAGCAAACGAAGACCATAAGGGTCATTTCTTCGTAAAAGAAAAGTGAATCCCAAAGAGCATTGCAATGCCACAGCTTTCAAGATTGTTAGGATGCTAGAAGGAGTTGCTAGTGAAGCTAAAGAGTAAGAAGTTAAGAATGAACAAAGAGAGATGTAAACTCGCAAATTTAGTGTTTTAGGTAACGAATCGATTTAAATGGGATAGGTAATTATTCTAACTTAATGGAATTGATAAATTTAAAAATAATTAAAGTTTTAAACTCGAACATAATATGAAGGATAAAAAACACTAAAATTTTGCTAAAAACTTAAATTGTGTACAAAAACGCTCAAATCGATATATATGTAAATACTCGAAATTGAACCCGAATTTGAAAATAATCTTAAAATAAAATATTTAATCTTATAAAATGAATAAATATAATTTAATAGTAATATAATTGTAGTTAATCGCAATTATCGATTAAATCGTGTAATCGCGTATAAATCTTAATGAAAATGTTGAAATAACTCTTAAATATTATAAACGTAATGGGTATTAATTAAATTAATAAATTTTTATAAAATCTCAAAAATAATTTATAAATACTAATTTTATGATTTTTATGTTTGGAAAAATTTAATATATTTATTTTTATTTTCCTTTTTCTTCCCTTTTTCCTTCTTTTTATTTTCCTTTTTCTTCTTCCCATTTTTTTCCCTTAATCCACGTAATCCCAAGTTGGAAAATACAGCAGCCCATGTGTTCATTTTCTTATACAGGTGTCAACCACTTATGGAATAACGGATAAATTCAATAAAGTATATGTCTTATCTTAAATCAGTGAGGAGATTAGGTAAGATTTCAATTCTTTCTTTTCCTTTTGTTTGAATTTGTTGGTTGCTGGTTGCTTCATGTCTGGGACCTTAGAAAACCAAAAAGAAAAAGACAAAAACAAAGCAAAACATACACACACAATTTAGCAAACATTAAGAAGAAGAAGAAGGAGAAGAAAAAGAAAATGAAGGGATTTCAATTAACTATTTCACTGAAGAATTTAGATAAGTTATTTAATTATTTTTGTATATATATATATTGTTTTTTTTATTTATTATGTATGTATGCGTGAACATATATGTATATTATACATAGTATATAGTATGTACATGTATGTGTATATAATATATATACTATGTATTTCTTTGTGTATAAGTATATGTGACTATATATATCTATATGTATATGTACATAGCAATTTTTTTAGATATATATGTATGTGTAAATGGTAGATAAGTATATATGTACTTATATTTATTTTTATCATATGATGTAAAATGTAAAATATATATATGATTATTTACCCTACATTATTATGTATTTTAGTATTTATGCTCATATGTATGAATTCCGTTTTTTCTTTATGTATATATATATGTTATGTGTGTGAGGCATAGATATATATGTATGTAATATACTTAATACTTTATATTATATGTATATGTTTGCATGCATAAATAATAATATAATAGATATGTATTCTCACTCATGTATTTATGTACATATATATTATATTTTCAATTTATAATTTTTTTGTTATAAAATATATATATAAGGATAGGATATTTAAGTATCTATGTAATGTATATATTAATGTATTGTATAAATGTAATACAACCTATATGTACAAATTATATAAAGTACAAATATGTATATATTATATATATATAGTATATAATATATAATTAAGGTTAAGATAGTTTAATACATAAAGTATAGTATATGTATAAATGTAAGTATATGAATAGTATCTATATATAGAAATATGAGTATATTTAAATAGTACGTATATAATATTTATAATATTAATTTAATAATAAGTAATTTAGAAAATTTAATAAAATATAGTAATAAGTATTAATATATAATTGTACTGTAAAATACAAAGAAATAGGAAAATAATAGAAAATATGAAAATTCATAAAGATAACATGTGACACTTCCATATGCTGTTACGTCATCTTTTAAGTATAATTAAGTAATTAGAAAAATAATAAAGTATAAAATTTGATTAGATAGATCTTAAAACCCAAAAATAAGTAAAACTAAGTAATTATAGTAAAATGGGCTTGAAATAAGAAAATTACAAAAATATATGATTCAAACAATTATTAAATTGTAATTATACTCGAAAAAGCTTAAATTGATATCTTACAACTTTTTATGTCAAAATAATGAAGTTTGTGATATTTTTATATCACAGTCAAAATTGCGGGTTACAACGTCCAAAGCAGACTCTGCTATGAGAAAGTACGTTCGAAAACAATCGAAATAGACTATAAGTTCATAAGAATCTGAACTAAATTGAAAAAGTTATACGCAATTGAAAATTTAAAATAAACCGAGAAAAGTAAGTAAAATATTTAAATAAAACTATATTTATACTATACTTAGGTTATAACGGGAAATTAGAGAAATAATAATAGATATTTAGTTAACAAATAAATCTAGTTTTTCAGAACACTTTTAAGTATTCGATTATCGAGTTAAGGAATTCTTAAAAGCCGAGAAAGTGAGCATAACCTAAGTGAGAGAGTTCTTATGATCTGTTATTTGTATGCTGCTTGTTGATTGATACTGATTGTTTGATTGAATGACTGATTACTTTATGTGTTATCATCCGTATTATCACTTTTTCAAATTGGTAAATATAATTATTCGACTAAAACAACTAGTATATTTGTCACATGTCTATGATGAACCAGTAAGTTGATACAGAGTGTTAGCTTTACAAATTTTTGAGAAAAGTATTTTGATAAATGTGTTTTCAATCTTAAATATAATTTTGAATGATTTTTGAAAGGGCTTGTAGTGCCCGTAAATTATGTTTTTTATTATTAAGGTAAAGCTAGTATTATATCTCCAATTACTAGTGAGATGGACTTGTATATTTGTGCCTGTGAGGCCTTAGATATTTGTTGATAGCGAGATGGACTTACTATTTGCGCCCGAAGGACCTTTAATATGTTTGGTGGCTGACCCTAGTTGGGATCTATCTATATTGATTGTTGATTTTCGGATTAAGTTAATAGTCGAGTAATGTTTGGTGGAACCATGCCCCTTGTAAGCTCTACAACCAGTCACTTAGGGTTTTGATCGGTTGAAAGATCCGATCGAACCTAAATTATAAAAAAACTAAAAATATTAGCAAAATAATCCCATAAGTTTGGATTTAAGAAAATAAACAATAAAATAAAAGAATATAAAAATTCCAAATTTTAAGTATATAACTCATTATTTATTGAAAATGCGTAAAATGCATTTCGATAATTAACGAATTGCAAGAGATAAATTATATGTATACTAAAAAACATAAAATAACCTAAATAATATTTAGGAATATTTATTTGTACTATATATGAATTTACATGTATGTAGAAATACGCGTAATTACTTAAAATACGCATAATGTGCTAAAATAATACTAAATATTTCCTAATTAATTAAGGAAAAATAAAGAAAAATCGGAAAAAATAAGAAATGATCCAAAATTGGGTCGTGGCAATTGGGAAAAATAAGAAAAAAATTAGCTAATTAAATTAGAGCAACACAAAAGCCAAAAATTAAAGGATGTGGGTAATGTCTTATCTAATTTAATGCACATTAATTACCACAAAGTTCTATAAATAAGGAAAAAAAATCACAGAGCTTATTTGGACAGTTAGAAATCAGAGAAAAATTAGGAGCATCGAAAATTGGAAGAAAAAATTCGGGTAAAAAAAAAAGAAAACTGTACAATTGAGGCATGTAAGGAGAACTTAGACCTGACAAGTAGCTGGGAGTGGACAGTTGCCACCAGCATACGGTGGTGGCAACGCCTAAGTGGGCCGATATACCCATGGCCACTGACGGTGGCCGAAGCCCTCGATTTTGTATAATTTTGTAAAAATAGTAAATATTCTTGGAAAATTATGAATTTTGTTATTCTGAAATATTTTTGTATGTAGTTTTTATAAAAAAATATTATTTTGATAAAAATATATCCCGTAATATATGGTCCTTAAGAAATCATGCAAAATTGAGTATGTTTCGGTTTAGAAATAAATGACCTTAGGAGTGTAGTTTTGGGCCCAAATTTTTTTTGTAGACTACTTAAATGATATAGAACAGTACTATGAAACCTGTTTTCAAAAATTAATTTTTGAAATTTTTAGACCTTTAAATGAGGCATAAAATGGGTAATTTAGGGTTAATTAAGTAATTAAATGGCTAATTACTGACTTAGTAAATAATTATATGTTTTAGGATGTTGAAATTTGATGAAGTATAATACTTGTGACATTTAAGGTGTTATATGTAATTATTAGTTTAATTATGTAGTAAATAAGTAATAAGGAAAAACAGTAAATTTTAAGTTAATTTTGTAAATTAGGGTAATTAGGTGTAAAATTTGATTTAGGATGAATTTAGATATTTTGAAATGATAATTGATGTTGGGAGATGGTAATTAGAATGATAAAAATATTAGATGTGTATTATGTGCATAATAAGTAATAGCACATAATACACAATTATTAGAAATATAATAAATAGAAGATATTAGAATAAAAAGATCAATTAGAAATTGAAAAATTGGATTATGAAATTGCGAAACATAATTTTTTTTATGAATTGGATCAATACTGCCAATTTAATGAATATGAGTAAAGGATCCATGGATAAAGATAGAAAAGTTTCTTTCTAATCGTAACTAAATCAAAATCTTCCATTTTTGGTATATTTCTATGTATATCGGAAAGATTGAAGAAAAATAGCTATTAAAAGATGTCTTTAGTTTACTAAAAACATCGACATATTTTTTTAGCTTGGTGGAAATAAATTGATATTATGATAATAATAAAAATATATAATAAATCTGATAAAAAAACTTAAATTTATGTAATTATATAAAAAATGTAAAAATTTCTTACGTCGGGAGTACATTCGACACACTATTAAGGATTTAAGTGTACTGGATATAATAAAATACTGACTCGGGGTAATTCTGGTATTTAGGATATCTGGATGTAAGGTGATTAATTTCACATTATGAGTAAAAACAAGTTTCTAGAGTTCGGGTATCAAACAGTACTTAGAAATCGAACTAGAACCTAATTTAGAAATCGATGCGAAACTGAACCCAAACCTAACCCTAAACTTAGAATAATTATAAAAGACTTAAGACCTAGATAATTAGGTATATTAAACCCTAAACAAAACATAACAATAAGCGTTATAGGATAAAACCAACTTATAATAGTTATATGAAAAACTGAAACTGCGTTTGTGTTATAGGGATGATCGGCGATGGCCTGAGCGAGTTGGATCTCGAGTGAGTAAGCGAGGAGTTCAGGTAAGTTGGGATTAATACGTTACTGTATTTTAGAGGCTTGAGATTATGTTTAGTTGTGCTTGTTAGATAGTTGGTTGTGTGCATGTGCTTGATTATAAGTAATGCTATGATTTTGTCTGTTGTTATGGCTTATATTATATGATTTGTATGAAATGATTAATCACCCTAAACTGAACCTAATCAAATATATGACCTATAATCATAATTGGATCTACATGGCAACCCATTAGGAGAACTTAGGACTCTCCGGCCAAATACCGACCCCTTCGACAGGGATAACACAGGATTGCATAATGGTCACTTCTTTATCTTTAGTCGAACTAAGTGACAGGAGATGAGGTTATGGCAAGGGTGAAGTCAATGGTTCGAAGGTAGTCACAGGAGGAACGAGGTCTCCATTGCACAAGCTTGGGTTTGGTCGTGAGCTGTTGCATTAGTGGCAACTCCTCAACCTAGATTAGAGCGGGCGAAATTTCTCTAATCTTACAACGGGTCGGGCAACGTCGTGCGATGGCATTTGCTTGAACATGTATTGCACCCAATAAGTTGATTGATAACCTTGTTGTGTTTATGGTATAGTTTCAAGTTCTCCATCCTAATTTACTGAGATGTGGTTGCTCACATCCCTATAGACGTTGTGTAGGTGCTGGCTAAGAAGCGGCATACAACTACTCTGAAGCTAGCAACTGCTGGATCCTGGAGAGTGAGGAAAAATATTTGAAGAACAAACATATATTCTTAAGGTCTAAGCTTTTATTTTAGAATTTTTCATTTTTGAATAATGTAATAACTGAATTATAGTGCATATATACATTTTCTTACTTTCTTAAGTAAATGATTTATTTAAATTATAAACTGTTTACTTCAAAGCGGGTTAATTGTAGACGCCTTGTGTAGATCAGGTCTAAGATAGTGGTTGTAAGGCCAACTTTTATTTTAGAATGGTTTTACAAGGTGGGACTGTTATGATTCTACTGGTTCGGGGCATGATACTCTTTGGCAGCCTCATGCGATTAAGGTGAGGTACTCCATGCGGGTATGTACGGAGGAAAAATCGATGTGTAGGCAACATAAATCTACACTTTCAATAGTTTCGAACTCTTATGGATGTATTGCTTGTATTAATCGTGCTTGCATTCATTTTGTATATAGATAGCTTGCATGTGTGTTAATAATGTTTGTTTGATAACTTCCTTGAACGGTAGTGATGAGGAACAAACTTACTGAGCCATGGTTTACTCATTCCCCTATAGTTTCTTTTACAAGTTTCTTGTAAGCAAGCATTGGGATAAGCTTGAAAGCAGAGTAAAATTTGGAGATAGGTTGGCAATGTAAGGTTGATTGAAAAGTGCATAGCAATATATAAACAATTTATGTAGGACATATTCATATGATAAGATTATGTAGTATTTTTTGTAAATTAGTAAGTTATTTTATCTTGTCTTAGCATTTGGTAGGGGATATTGATTATCTACGGTTTTGATGGACTATGAAATATTGGATATCCATAGCCACTTATATGCTATAATAAGTTAATTAAATTAAAAAAAAATCGAAAATCTTAGTGACTAACTGCTTAGAGTCTTGCAATCTTTGACTTACAAAACAGTTTTTGTATTACAGGTGCAGACGTAATATGAAACTTTTAGACAATCTTATTAGGTCCTCCTTAGGGTCATGACAAGAGATTTTTTAGGTCAAGGAAAACCAAACATGAAGGCCCTTACTTTTTATGTAATTATAGAAGTTGTTAACTTTATGGTCTTTGTAAACCCTATATAATTATTATTAGTTTGAACTCTAATTTAAATTTGAGTATCTTAGATAATACTATGAGTCAATAAGGCTAGATAAGATAAAATTTTAATAAAATTAATAAACTGAATATAGTATCGATAATAAAAACCTTAAAAAATTGATCGAAACCTTAAAACTATAACTTTAACCTTATAAACTGAATAAATATCACTTAATAGTGATATAATCGTAGTCGATTATAATTATTGACTAAATTGCGTAATCGCGTAAAATTTTTAACGAAAACATTAATATAACTCATAAAAATTATAATTGTAATTGGTATCAATTAAATTGATAAATTTTCACAAAGTTTCAAAATTAATTTATAAATGTTATTTTCATTGTTTTTATGTTTAGAAAAATTACATATAATTATTATTTTTTTATTTTCCTTTTTCTTCTTTTATTTTTTCTCTTCCTTCTTTTCTTCTTAATTCCCTTGCTGCCATGTTTTAAATTTTGGAAAAAACATAAAAAATATAAAAAACAACAACTGCAACTCACGTGATTTAATTCTCCTCTAAGTGTTACAATTAGAAACAAGATATCAAAAGTAATGATGAGATTGTCTCATCTCAATTAATGCAAAGATTTGCAAATTGCCTTATATTTCTTATTCCATTGCCATTCATTTCTGAAGCTGGAGATTGCAATTAAAATTAGAAAAAAAAGAAAAACAAAGGGAAAAAAATCAAAGACCAAAAATAAGAAGAAAGAAGAAGGAGGAGGAGATTAAGGGATTTATTTCTTTATTCAAAGTATTAAAACAACTAGGTAAGTATATATTTAATTTCTTTATACTTATGTATATGATATAGTATATACATGTATACTAAGTGTTTATTTATTTAATTAATTACACATACATATGTGTATGCATAAATAGATAAATACATAGGTATTAAGTATTTTCTCTAATTGTGTATGAACATATGTATGTAGGTATGTATATATGTATTATTATGTATAACATACGGTATATGTATATGTATGTATATATAAATAAGAATATATATGATATGTATTTAGTATTTTCACTATTTAGATATTGATATATATATGTAAGTGTATATGTACATAGTATTTTTCTTAAGTATAATATGTATGTATACTAAATATATCCTTTATATACATGTATATATATTTAGTATTTTACTTAATTAATTGTGTATATATATGTGTGAATATATAAAGGTATATATGTACATAATATTTATCTTAGTATGTGATATGTATATACATGTATTATACAATTCTGTATATATATGTGTGTGTGTGTGTGTGTGTGTGGGTATAATAATAAGTATACCTATATATATTTATACTTAGTATGTTTAAATTATAAAATTTATGTATATATATGTACTCATTAATTTATATATATAAAGTATATACATGTATGAGTATAATAATATGTATATATACTTAATAATTTACAAGCATACGAAATTTTTATATAATTATGTATATATATGTTGCTAACGTGTAGGTATATATATACATATTATGAATAATATTTGTATTTTAGTATATATATGCATATATAGTATGCTCGTATATGTATATGAGTATGTAGAGTATAAATAAGTGTATAATATACTTGTACATAATGTATAAATAAGGATAGAATAATTTAATATATAACGTATCATATATGTAAAAATACAAGTATAATTAAATAGTGTATATAGAATACTATAATAATAATTTAATAAATAAAATAAGATAACATATATAATAAAATAAAAAATAATAAAAAAAAATATGAAATGCTTGACACGTGACACACTCATGTGTTGCTATGCTACCATTTGTTATAAATTAATTAATTTTCGTGATTAATGATAATAATAATTAATTAATTAAGTAGAAAAATAATAACGTAGAAAAAATTGAATTAATAATTCTAAAATATCATAAAAAGGAAAAAAATAAGTAATTATTGTAAAATAAGCTTAAAATAAGAAAATTATCGATTATACAATTTAAATAATTATTAAACCATAAATATATTCAGAAAAGCTTAAATTGATATTTTATATCTTTTTAAGTTAAAATAATGAATTTTATGATATTTTTATATCACAATTAAAACTGTAAGTTACAACGTTCAAAACGGATCTTGTTATGAAAAAATACGCTTGAAAACGATCAAAATGGATTACAAGTTCATAAAGATCTAAGTTAAATCGAAAAAGTTATACACGATTCAATAAAATGCTCGAATCGGTGATTTCACGTAACTGAGTTAAGTAAATAATACGAATTACGATACTAGTTTAGCTTTAAATTCCTAAACTTACTATTTTCTATATTCCTTATTCTTAGGTGATCTTTACTTTAACCTTGAGCTGCCATTAGACTATTACGATCCCTGAGTTGATTATGGTTAAGTGAGTTTTTCCAAATTATTCCATATTTGCTTGTATTTGGAATTAGTGACTATAAATTGTGATTAATAATTAAATATTGTGTGGGGTTGGATTATACTTGTGTATGATACTGTTTGTTGATAGTGAATTTACTTTAAAGTATGATAATGTATTGATTATTGCATAGTAGATTCAGTAGGAACTGATTGTTTGTGACCTTGTTGACCACTGAATAATAAAACCTAATTTTATTCGACTTGAAAGAACTAAATAGAATTATGCATAATCATGCACTGTATAACTAATTTCGACCATCACATTACACGAAAGTAGTAAGAGGCTATACTTAGGTTGATTATTTATTGTTATAGATTTCGTACGGTGCACACGTGCACTATGACCTTACTCTGGCCTACAGGATCATTAGGAGTTGCAGGCGTCAATCGTTTGACTAAGGGTTAAGTACAGAGGCCTCTGTTTAGGGATGAGTGAAGGCTTTGTGAACCTACTCATAATCACATATAAACTCGTTTTGTTAAAAAAAAAAACTGAAAATGGATATACTATTGTATTTTGAATACGAAATGTAGAGTTTCGTTATGATATAAGTTATAGTATGATATTTGGATTTGACTGTTGTTGATGTATCTCTAACTTTGATTTCTGAGAGCGTTAAATCTGAGTTACATGCAGTACTTGGTCACCTACATGTATTTGTTTAGCATATTGATTATTCACGTATTCATTTTATTGAATTTAATTGTTATATAACTTGATTGCTATATAGTTGAGGAGATTATCTCATTAAGTTAGTTAGCTTATATCTCTATAGTCTTTTTTCGTAGGCTGATTTATTAGTGGAGTTGGGCAGTCGCATACTTGAGGTTAGTTATACATCAGGGGGTTAATGTGAGAGTAAAATATGATCAGAGTGTACTTATGATGGTGTATTTAGATTATAAATCTTATTATGTAATAAAATAACATTAGCTTGAGTTAAGAAATATTATAGACTTCTTATCTATAAATAATATTGTTTACATATGCGTAATTCTTGGTTGTTAGTTGTAGTTATAACTTGTGTATCACATAAAGGGTTGTCGATTGAAAAAGAAATCATTTTGTAGTCCTTTATAAGATATATGGCGACTGCCATGACTAGTACTCTCAGGTTGTGACAGTTTTGTTGCAGCCATAATAGTTAAGTAAGAAGAGAGAGAAAATAGATTAGATATTTTATATAGATAACCCTTAATAATTAAAAAAAAAAAGAATTAAAGAAGCGGTGCTGTAAATTGTACTATGTCTAAAAAGGTATATATATTTCTAGTTGAAATATGTATATGACCTCTAGAATTCAAAACTCCATCAATTAAACTGAAAATACAACTTTTTAATGGTTCAAACAACTGATAAATATTTTTAAGATGGTTTATATAAATGATGGAGGGATGTTCTTAAAGTAATGCAAATAAAGGAGGATGTTAATGCTATTAGGATATAAGTATGAGTATGTTAAGAAAAAAAATTTCATACTCGAATAATGTGATTTAAGTAAATTATATATATATATATAAAATATCTATTAACTTAATACCTTAAGGTTTTAAGTTGAATATAATATCATATTCACAAAGATGTTCCATCACAAGTTTTCTCCTCGTGATTGGTGGCTCTCCTTCTCCCAAACGATTGTCCATAAGGCTATTGGGTTTTTTTTTTATGTATTATATATACACACACGTATATATTCCTTTGAACTACTTTCAACAGGTAAAAAGACGATAGAGATACTTTCTGGAGGTTATTCTAGTAATAGTGGGAAAAGGCAAGACTACCCCACTTGCAAAGACGCATCCAACATCGCAAAGGAAAGAAGTTAAAGCAGTCCAAACGTATATCGCTTACTCCATAATATCGATTATGGTGTTTCACTTGACTTCTCAGAATTTAATTACGTATGCATTCGGTACTTGAATCTTGTGTAATGCCATCTTATTTAGCATGTGTCGGAAATGTGACCCAGATCAAGGGTTTCTCTGTTATATATATATATATATATATATATATTTTGATGTTAGTACCTTTTCTCGATGTTTACCATAATCAAAATTTTGTGGTTGTAAAACATGATGATTGTACTCCCATTGGGTTGAAGACAGCAATGATTCGTAGTAGTAAGCAATGATAACAGGTGATATTAGCGGCTCAGTATTGGTGAATAGAATTAATATAAAATACTAATATAATATGATTTCTAAAAATGGAAAACATTTTCTCTCGCTTTTGTTGATATTTTTTGTAATAGTTAATTACTATTAAATGTTATACCATTACCTCCTACTATTAATTATTGCATGCTAAAGGCCTCAATTGTATGTGAAACAAACATACCTGGAAGATTTGAAGTTGCACATGTTCTAGGAAAAAAAAAAAAATAGGAGAGAGAAAGTATTAAAATTATTCAAGTTCTTTTTAAAGTACTAATCCATTTCTAGGAGGAAAAAATAAATAAATAAAAAGTTAGATGGAGTATTCATTTGATATAGAAACCATACCTTGTGATATGTGTGAAGAATTAGCAATATACTTTAGTTCTTGCTTCCTTCTTTCCCGAGGAAAAGTAAAGGGATGGAGCGTGTTTAATTATGATAACTAACATTATCTGTAACATGTGAATCCAAATCAAATAATGATCAACAACATATTTTAAGGTTCTTTAGACCGGCTGTAGCCTTGTAGATGGGGTTTCTCAGTTTGGTCTTACTTAAAATAATAAGTTAGGACAAGCTACTGCATGACAGCATCAATGTTGTTTTAAGATTTGGTTTTCAGATGAGTAGTGAGGTGAACCATATTCCCGCATTTTTATTGGGTTATATTTATATTAAACAAATTTATCATTTTCTAGCAATAACTGCAATTTTTGCCTCTGATGGTCGCGATAATCAACCCAAGATTCATATATGTTAAACAATTGATTAGATTTATGACATTCTCATTAAAAAGAAGTATTTCATCCCGTTAACTTAAATATCCAAATAATTGTTTTCTTTTCAATTATAAGAAATAAGGATTTGAATCTTAGTCTATTTCAATAGAAAACCAGTAGCAATATTAGTAGACTATAACAATTTTAGCGATATCCAAATCATTGTGATAAATTAGATCTATATATGATTTTTTTTTTTTTTTATGGAAGGTAATATGGCTTTGCTATATGTGTCATTTGTCATGGAAGTTTTGTTCAAGGATGCTTCTATGTGGCACTTAAACACTTTTAAGACTATTGAGAGTGTTAACCTGGCCTTATTTATAACACATGAAAGAATTCTAGAGAGAGAAAATAGAGAGGAAAGTTTTAGGAGAATATATTTTCATCAATGAATGGAAGATTTATAATTGAAGCATACTCAAGCACAAGGTGGATATTTACTCAATCTAATTTGTACAAATGATTCCCACCACCATTATAATTAATGCTTTCACATATCTACTAAATATATTTAGTCGATACATTTACAAAAGTAAGTATTCTTAGTGAACCTCGGTCATGAGCCGCGACTTCTATTGGTCTTGCTTCTTTACATTTAGGATTGATTTCCTATCAACATCCTCTTTCTTCTTGTAGTATCAACATTCCCTAATAATTCCTGTCTTTGATTTAAAGAAACACATTACTTTGATATGAGCTCTTATTAATTCTCCCCTACTAAAGGTAGATCTCTTACTACATCCATTACCTTTTCCTTTTCCTTATGGATGACACTAGATAAGTTGTTTCATCTCTCCTAGGTTTTGCATTGTTGAAATGAGCTCTCATCTCGTCTCAACCATTAGTATTACACACTAAGACTTTTCATTAAGCAAGCAAATGAAATTGGACTAAAGAATAATGAAAGCTCTGATACCATCTAAAAAGTCTAGAAATAATGATAAAGTTGAAATCATCCATAGGGACTACCTCAATTTTGCTCCTCTTTCACTGGCTGCCAATGCTAAATTTTATATTTTTACAACTCCTAATGTTCAAATCTTTTTGGAGTTTACTATCTAGAATTGGGCTTTGCTTCTCTTTACCTTTAATCTAAGGTTATTAACAAGCTCTTGGAAATGATTAGATGCGAGGTTCCCGCATCTATCTTTCTTCTAGCTTATCTTGACTTCTACATACATTAAGTACATGTGCTTCTTGATATTTCATGGCATGAAAGAGACTTAGTGTATTGAGTTATCCTTTCTCATCTTCAATTGGATTATCTTCTATCATTAGAGTAATCAAATTTTCCATCTTCATGCACTCTTGGTATAAAATGTCCCATCATAGAGGTAATATTTTAATTCTCGAACTTTCCTCTTTTCTATCATCTTCTTTTTCATCTTGCCCATTCTTTTCAGTAGACTTGAAAACCTACTACTCTTTATCTCCTTCCCTACCTTGTATTTATTAGTGGAAGATCTTAGATCCACTTATGAACTCCATTACCTATTTAGCAATTTTTATTGCCTTGGTGATATTTTCTACGCCTCATTAAACCAACTCTAACTTGGCCTAGTGCTAGGATCCATCTAAAGACATTATGAAAGTGCTATTTAGGCTAAGGTGTAAACCCAGTAATTGGATGTTTTAGATTTTATAAGTAAAATGAGGGACAATCGCATTAATTACTTAATCAAGCCCAAATTTTATGACGAAATTAGGAATATTAGTAAAAGTGATCCTTTAAGTTTGGATTTAGGAAAATAAATAATAAAAAGATTAAATATTGTAATGGGAAATGGCTATGTTTATGAGTTTGAGGAGGATGAAGTATATGAGGTAATTTCAATTCCTAATAGTCATGAGGTAATATCTATAAGTTTTGAATCTATAAGTGAAGAGGAAGATAATATAGTAGGTGGACATTCTTTAGTTGATTCCTTTTGATTAGATGGTTGCACAGATAGTTTTAATGGTGAGTAACCTTAATTGGCTGACTTTGTTTTGCTAGATTCCTAGAGATGATCTACTAGCATATTTCTTAACTGAATCTAATGTATGATTTGATCTTTTGATGTATTTTGTAGCTCCTAGATCATGTATAGATGTTGTAAATAGCTCATATAATTAGATCAAATGTATCTTAATGATAAGTAATGTAAATCTCATGTAATGTACAGTAGTAAATATTGAGTTTGTATAAGCTAATGCAATTAGTAATGTATTTGAGTTGTAAATCTTATGTATGCAAACAAAAGTCTATGGAGTTGTACATTTTGTTTTTGGAGTTGTAAGGAACTATGATGACGTAAAGCAAGAATCAAGCTAATAGTGAAGGTTATGTATATTGGACATATTGACTGAAATGACATTGTTATTATTATTTTATATAAATGTAAATCACATGAATTCAGCAATTTAAGAAATACTTATACAAATAAGGAACTGAATGACTTCTAAATAGATATGTGTGCAAGTTTTATAAGTTATAAATGTTAAGCGAGTAATAGCTTAAGCTGGAAGTGAAAGTCACAGTGGAAAGTTTGAGGAAAATTAAAACCATCCATTACAAGCTTCATCACCCCCAGGGGAACAACCAGGTAGGAAATACTCCCACTACTATAAGAAGCTATTCCTATTAGATAATTACTTGCTAGACTGTAAACAATGATGAGATAGTAGAGAACATTGATTTAGTGTCATGTTGTTGGTCATAATGCAAGTAATAAGAGGACAAACAAAGAGTAGAGTGACCTTAGGATGTAAACAAGCTTCCTAAGTTCATAAAAGGTAAATTGTTACTTTAAAGGTGAAATAGGTAAACCAGCCTTGGCTGATGATTGGTTGACTTAAATTGAAAGGAGCTTTGAGGCTTTTAGAATTCTAGAGTCACTAAAGTTAGCATATGGTGATTGGAGAATATCGCTTGGCAAATGTTTATGGAAGAACTTAGAAAGGAGTATTTCCCTCATAGTGTTCAGAATAAGATGGTATAAGATTTATTTGAACTTAAGAAAAGGAAGATGAGTATGATTCAATATGAAACCGAGTTTAATAGATTATTGCAATACACACCTGCTTCTTATCGAGATAATCCTAAGTTAAAGAAGGATTCATTTCTTACTGGGTTTGATCCTACTATGTGCTGTTAGTTGGAAGATTATGGTTTTACTACTTGTAATGAAATGGTGGATAAGGTAGGACACTTAGAAAACAATCATTTAAGGATGTAGGCAATGTAGAGTCAAAAGGTCAACAAAGAGTCTAAAGTATTTCTTTACCCCAAAGCAATTGAATTTGAGACAAAGGTAATGGTTAGAGTTAATCAAAGATTATGATATGAATACGAATTATCATCCAGGAAAAGCTAATCTTGTGGTTGATGCTTCGAGTCAAAAGAACTATGAGCATGTTACATTATTATTAACTTCCCAACATGAGTTGGTGTAAGAATTAGAAAAGTTGGAAATTAGGTTTGATTGGTGTGAACTTAATAGTCAAGTGATGAATTTGGTGATGCAACCTACTTTATTGGAGAGAATTAAGCAACGACAATGGGAAGATAAGGACATGAAGGAAATGAAAGAAAATCAAAGCAAAGGGGATGATTTTGATTTTAAGGTGGATGAAAAAGGTATATTAAGATTTAAAGGAATGATATGTGTGCCATAAAACCTTGACATAAAATAGGAAATTTTTGATAAAGCACACATTATAGGTCATATAGTGCACCCGAGAGGAAATAAAATATATCATGATTTAAAATCAATGTTTTGGTGGAATGGAATGAAAAGGGATGGTGCATAGTATGTAGCAGAATGTACGACGCATCAACAAGTTAAAGCTAAACATCAAAGATTGGGTGGTCCATTGCAACCCTTGGTAATATCAAAATAGAAGTGAGATTATGTTATAATGGATTTTATGATGGCATTTCCTTAGACTAAAGCGGGCTATGATTCGATTTAGGTGGTTATGGATAGATTAACGAAGAGTGTACATTTTTTGCCCTACTAGATAGGAGATTCAATGAAAAGGATGGCTAGACTTTATATTTGAGAAATAGTAAGATTACATGGTGTACTTGAAAGTATTGTTTTTCATTGAGATAATAAATTTGTATTCAAATTTTAGGAAAGTTTACATAGAGCTTTAGGTACTAAGTTTTACAAATTGGTACAACATATTATCTATAGACAGATGGCTAATCTGAGTGATCAATTTAGACCTTAAAAGATATGTTACAAGCTTGTATATTGGATTTTGGTGGTAATTAGGATAAATATTTGCTATTGATAGAGTTTACCTATAACAATAGTTACCGAGCAACTATACAAATAATACCCTATGAAGTATTATATGGAAGAAAGTGTAGACTACTATTATATTGGGATCATGAAAAGTATGCAATAATTAGACCTGATATGATTAATCAAACAAGTGAGAAAGTTAAGATTATACAACAATGAATGAAGGAAGCTTAAGATTGTTATAAGAGTTGGGCAGATTTAAAAGAAGGCCATTAGAATTTGAGGTCGGGGATCATGTTTATGTTAAGATAAGTCCATGCAAATGACTTAGACGATTTGGTTCAAAAGGAAAGTTAAGTCCTTAGTATATTGGTCCATTTAAAGTACTAGAGAAAGTGGGTAATGTATCTTATAGACTAGCCCTACCCTCAAGCTTATCAGGTTATCATAATGTATTTCATGTCTCGATGTTAAGGAAGTTTGTTAATAATTCGAATGCAGTAATGGATATAAAACTAGTGAAATTGAAGAGGAACTTTAAAGTTGTAAAGCAACCTATAAAGATATTAGGTAATTAGGTTCAAAAGTGAAGGAATCGAGATGTAGAATATGTGAAGGTACAATGGGGAGAAGGTCTAAATTTGGAAGCTACTTAGGAGTCAAAAACAGCAATGATGAAATAGTATTCGTAGCTCTTCTGATTTTTAGGTTAGTAAATGAACATAAGTTGTAATTTTAGTTAATTGAGTAAGAAGTTGATATATAGAAGTTTTGAGGGCAAAACTTTTTTGAAGGGAAGTAGAAATGTAAGCACTACAATTGAATGTTTCGGATTCGATATGTAAAATTAAGAACAATCGCGTTAGTTGCTTAATCAAGCCCAATTTTTACAACGAAATTAGAAATATTAGTGAAAGTAATTCTGTAAGTTTAGATTTAGAAAACTGAATAGTAAAATAATTAAATATTGTAATATTAAGTTATAGATATATTACTTGTTACTTATAGAAAATGTGTAAAATGAGTTTCGATAATTAATGAAGTGATAAAGATAAATTATATATATACTAAAAATCATAAAAGAAATAAATAATATGTAAGATTATTTATTTGTATTACATATGTATTTACGTATAGTTAAAAATACCTAATATATGCTAAAACAATACTAAATTAATTAAGAGAAATTAATAAAAATCAAGAAAAATATGTGGAAAGTGTAGAAATGTTTGGATTATAGGCATGGCAACATGTGAATTAAAGTTGAAAAATCAACAAATAGAATAAGGCCATTTAGAAAGTGAGAAAGAAAAAGAGAATGGACACTTAGTAAATGAAAATTGCAAGAAAATCCCTAAACCACCTTATAAATTCAGCAAACCGTCACCAAAATTCATTTGGGATAGTTGAGAGTCCAAAAAAAAAAAAAAATTAGCGAGAGGTAAGAAGAGGAGAGAGAGAGAGAGAGGGGGGGGGGGGGGGGCACTTTTACAAAAATTATACAAAATATGGTCCATCTAAGGCTTTAAAGAATAACCTATACTTGACCACCACTTAGAATAACCCATGCTAAGTTATGCCTACAACCCTAGGGTGGTCAGAGGTGGCTGCAGGTTAGTGGTTCCAATGAGTTCGAATTTCCTTTCGATTTTGCGTAATTTATTAAAAATATCAAATTAATTGAAAAATTATAAAAATTGGTATTTTGGTGTACTTTGTATGTAGAATTAGGAAAAAAAAAATATCAATTTAGATAAAATTAGGTCCATGATATACTACCCTTAAGAAATCACTAAGCTCGAACTAATTTTTTTTTTTTAAAACCTTATTGATGTAGTTTTGTGCCTAAAATTTTTGTGCATATTGTTTAGAGTATATATTGCATTTCCATGAAGAGTTTTTCTTCAAATTAATTTTTCAAATTTTTACTTAATTTTTAGGCCTTAAAATCTTAAATAAAAGGCAATTTCTTAGGTATATTTGATGGTTTAATACTAATTTGATGAAGATTTTGATTTAGGGTGTATTTAATCATCTTGAAATATTAATTAGCGTTGGGAGATGGTATTTGTAGTGTTGGAGATGTTAGATATATGTATTATGTATTAATTATGTGTTAATGAATAATATGTGGAAATGTGAAGTTAAGTGGATGAAAATTATTAGAATAAATTCACAATATTATGACATTAATAATAAAGCATAAATTTGATTTGAAACATAAATTTAGGTTAATATATTAAAAATGTAGGATATTCTTTCATCATGAGCAAATTCAAAGGTTAAATTATAAATAGGGAGCATAGTATAGACTAAAATATTGTTTAGGAGCTAAATATGAGACTAGTGTAACTAAAAGATAGTAAGATGAATTTCACATAATAGACCAGAGGGAATTCCTAAGGTTTATGTATAAAAATTGTGACCCAAAGCTAAAGTAGAACCTAATTCAAGAATTGATTCAAAAACTGAATCATAAACTAGTTTAGGATTAGTTTGATTATAAGTAAAATAAAACCTAGGCAACTCGGTAAAATTATGATTTGAAACTTATATGTAATAAGAGAATAAACACTAAAAGGATATTTATATTGTAGGAGCAAGTGGCAACGAACAATTCGACCTTACATCAAACTTAAGTGAGCAAAATGGAGACTTTAAGTAAGTGTGGGTTAATATGTTACTGTATTTTGGGGTACTATTTTTAAGTACTTCAAAGCTTAGGATCGTATTTAGTATGTTTGTAAATAGCTGCTTGTGCACATGCTTGTGTATGTCTCTAAACTGGACTTAATTATAATTGACCTATCCACCTTAATTAGACATGTATTGCAACCTTTGAAGGGACAATTGGGATTCTCTAACCAATACATTTACCTTTAAAAGGGATAACGCTGTAGTATAATGGTCCCTTCCTCATCCTTAGTTAAATTAAATGATAGGAGAGGAGGTTGTGATAAGAATGAGGTCAGTGGTGAGAAAGATAGTCTCGGTTGGGGAAATGGCCCATTGCATAAACTTAGATTTGGTCATAAGTTGTTGTATATATGTTGAAACTTCTCAAACCCAGATTAGAGTAGGTGGAATTTCTCTAATTTCACAATGGATTGGATAACATTATGTGACGGCACTTATGTATTGTATTACATTTAATTAATTGTTTCAGAATCATGCTTGTGTTATACAATCTTATGTCTCCATTCTTACTTACTAAGCTGTTGATTACTCATACCCTTATAGATTTTCTTGTAAGTGATAATCCAAATGCTACGTTATAACTATCCAAAAGTTAGTACCTTTTGAAGAACTTTGGGGAGTGAAGACTAAATCGGATGATCAATAGAGTTCTTGAGGGTTTTGTTAATAACTCTTAGATATGTGAGTTGATCGTATAATACTTTACTTATTTTAGATTATTATAATGTATAAATATCTCTTGAGATCTTCAGATAATATATACATATATATATAAACTTGATTTAAAGTTCTGTATGTAATTATATTAATAGTCTCGTATGAATTATTTACTTCAAAGCTGGTAGCTGTTGATGTCTTATGTACATTATATCCAGGATAGTGACGTGAGGTTAGTTACCATCTTAGGTTGGTTTACATGGTGGATCTATTTCAAGTCCACCGCTTTAGGGTGTAACATGAGGTGTGGTGTCTTTAGCATAAGCTCATTAAGAATTCTTATAATACATCATCCTTCTCTTTTTAGTAACGTGGAGAAACTTGATCTTCACCTCCCTTTTGGCATTAGGGGAGAGAATCATTCCTTGAACTCTTGTACAAACTTTAACTAGAAGGTAATCTCATGAGCCCTTCTTTTATACTAAACCATTGCTAAGTCTCTTAAATTTAATGTTGTAGTTCATACTTTACTTTGTCCATAAGTCAATAGCTTTAAAGTATCATTCAACTTCCCATGGGAAATTGTTCACTTCTCTTGTGGGTTGTTTCACATAAAAAACTCTTTAGCTTAAGATACTTTTTCTCCTTTAGAACCATTATAGTTGCAACTATTCTTCCTTTCCATACCTCCATCTTAGCTTATAAAATTATTGGTCTTGACCCCTTACTCTTCTAACTTTGCTTTGAGGGTGTTGTCTCGCTTAACTAAGCTTCCTAAGTTATGATCTAAAGACCCCTTATAACTCCTTACAAGAATTTTCTTCAATCTTTCTTATGTGGGCTTGTGACTGTTCGAACTCCTCTCCTTACCTTAGTGCTATACAACCATACCTTGTTAAACTTGGCATGGAGTGCCATCAATATATCCCTTATTGAAGCCTTTTAGTTAGTAATAAGGTGCTCTTTATAGTTAGACCCTTCACTAACAGTCTAAACAATATTCCCTAAACTTGAAAATATCCTCATTTTCAACACCTAAAATTTAAGCTTTTATATAATTAAGGGCACTCCAATGTGGCACTTGGGCACCTCAATGGATATGAATAGTGCTAAGTTAAGCTAACTTACAACACAAGAATTATAAAGAGAGGAAGTCTCTAATGAATGTATTTCCATTACTAAATAGATGATTTAAAATTGAGGAGATACCTTTGATATATATAGAAGGCATACTCAAACATATGGTCAAGATTTATTCAATCTAATGGTTGCAAATAGTTCTCATTTATTAGTAAAATTGATGCATTCACCTATCTTTACCTATTAAGATACATTGAGTTTAGATGCTTATCAAGTGTAAGTGTTCCTAATGTATCACTATCTTATGTGATAAGTAGTGAAGGAGAAAAAATCCATTGGGTAATGCCAAGTGTTACTATACATATGTAGTGTAAGTATCAACAAAATTTTGACATATGCAATGTGTGGAAAACACGGACGATTCTTATTTTAGAAGTTATCGATTCCAATTCCAGACGTGTGAAAATTTCATTAATACTTATAAGCCACGTAGATATACACGTATAATAGTAAAACCTAATGAATTGTTTTTCTTAACTGAACGGTTTTTATCAGCTTCTAATGGGCTACAATTTGAGGTTATAGGTAACTTGTTGTAAACACCCCTAATTCACAAAAAATAGAAAATTTAGAAAAAAAAAAGAAAATCTATAAAAAATAGAAAATTTAGAAAAAGTATAAAAAATTTATAAAATACTGAAAAACACAAAAAAATAGAAAAAAGAAAAAAAAAGAAGAAAGATAGAATTTTTAAGTAAAATAGACTTTTAGGAAAATAAAATATTTTTAGGAAATTAGTCTTTAAAGTTGTAAATAATTTGATTAAGTAGTATTTCATTTTATAAAATAGTTTAGACCATTTTAAGTTAAATACAACTCAGTTGCATGGGTTAACAAGGCACAGGCTAACAACCCATATGATACTACATTTGATCTTGATATTGGAATGGAGTCATAGGTCTTGGGTTCAATTCTAGCTAAATGCATAAAGTGCATCTTTCTTTTCTTTTTGCTCCATGTTTGTACCACATGTCACGATGTAACAAGGGCCAGGTGTTTGTCATGCTACGTGGCAACTAGCTACTGGTCTATGTGGTTGATGTGGCATTTACTTAGTGCCATGCTAGCATCCATTTTTCCTCCTCTTCCTTCTATTTTCTTTTCCCTTGCTTTCTCGCAACTTTCTTATTTGGATAACCTACTTCTTGGAATTTTTTCAGTATCTTCCTTTTACAATTTCACCAAATTAGTGGTGAAATTGCAAAGTTGATACAAAAGCTTCAAATTGAACTCTTCTTTGTGAATTATTTTAGTCATTTCAATTGGTTAAATCTATCTTCAAACTTGAAAGAAAACTCGGACCCATAAAAATAACCTTAAGCTCGATTTAAGCTTAGCAAATGAATTTCAAAGCTTCCTTTAGTTTTTTTTTAATAACATTGGATCTCAATAACTCATTTTGATTGATGATTTCACTCAAATTATGGTCGCTTTAGTTCAATTTGGTCATAAACCCAATTACCGTAATTTGTGAATCTGATTTTTTTTTATGCTTACTATGTTTGGGTAAGCTTAAATTCATATAAAAAGGGGTCATGGGGTTCCATTTGAGCATCAACTCTCATCAGAAATCATCCAAGCACACTCGAACATGCTCCCTTGAGATCACTCTCTCTTTAAGCCTTTTGTGATTCTCTTTCTCAAGCCTTTCGCCCGGGTCTCGAGCTTTCCATTACTACCCCTTTTGATGTTGGCCGTGATCTTTAACTCATCAGTCACGATCGCTACCTACAAACCTTAACCACTACTTTCAAACCCCTTTGAAACCATTCATTCGCCACTCTTTACTTTGAAATAGCACTATTGTGGTACTCTCTATCTCTTAAAACCTCAAGTTACATCTCCAATGCACACTTAACAACCAACACTCGCGATGCTAAGCACCACTACCTATGAGCACCTTGTACCTTGCCTAAACCTTCATGAAACACTACTCCACCTTACATAAACCCCTAATATCCAATCAAATCCACATAAAACCAAGGTTTCCCTCAAGTTTTGACTACTGAATTGCCCTCAAACATGCCCTTAGTGTTGCTAATTCTCTTCCCTATCACGACTTGATTTGCACCTAAGGACCGACCCAACCCATGCTTGACCCAACGATCTGTATCCGAACTAACTCTGACTCATGTTCAGTTCAAATTCATCCTTCTCTTTTTCTTTTTCCTTTATCTTGCATTGTATTTTGTTATATTGTATTATATATATATTATTTATTTATTATGATTATATTCTATTTGTAATAAAAAACCTAAAAAAAAGGAAGAAAGAAAAAGGGGAAAAGTTTATTTTTATAGCTATTTATGCTTTGGTAAAAAATAAATAAAATAAATAAATTGAAAAACATTTTATCATTTAGAAAATTTAGTTTTCAACAAAAATAAATAAACTCTTTTCAAAATTAGGACATTTTAGAATTCTCAAAAATAAATACACCAAATTAAGATCGTTTTAGAATTTTACTTAAATAAAGTTATTTGATTGAAAACGTAAATCTGACCATCGTTTACAAAATTAAAATAAATCAACATGTAAAAGTTTTCCTAAACGAACTAAGTAAAATCTAATCCTTATTAGCGGGTATGTAAGCATTTATGGGATGACTGGAAATGGGAAATTCTTTTTTATTTTCCTTTTTGTAAATAAATTTACTTTCTTAAGTTTCTTATTCCTTTTTGTAAACAAATAAATCATCTTTAATTGTAAATTTAAAATTAGTTAAAAGGTAATTTGAAAAATAAACTTAATTTTGGAAAAATAAATGTGGTAACCAATTAGGGTTTAATAGGGTAGCCCTTAGATCCAAAATCTTTAATTTCAAAACTTTTTCAAAAATTGATTTTATTGAAAAATCGGTAGCTAAGTTATAATCAATTCACTTAATTGGTTTAACTCTTTTTCTTGACTTCAGTTGGGAGAAGACTCTGAATACTTTTCAAAATAGAAAAACTTAGTTTTTCTTAACATTTAATCGAGGGTTAATATTAAATGGGTTAGGGTTTAATATTACTCAAATTAAGAAAAATAATAAAATCTAGAACAATTCAAGGTTAATACTTGTCTGTGACAATTGCACGAGAAAGTCATATACGCTTATGGATTAAACTTATAAGATGTCAATATTCAATCTTCACACGAGTTTTGTGATTTTGATTCCTTTGGCACTCATAATTGAAGTAGAAAGAAGTACATACCAAGAGAGGCATTACTTTGAAATTGTGATTGTGTTAAATTTCTTAAACAAAGCTTACCGATAAAAGTAATTACATTCTAATTATGAAATAGAATTACATAAGACTATATATATATATTAAAATGGGCATCGTATGTTAAAATTTTTACTTATGAATTTGTACAAATAGTCATATAAGATTAACATAAAAATATATAAAATGAAAATTCAAATAAAAGACTTAATTATGTCGATTCATAGAAGTAAAATATGCTATATATATAATAGTGTAAATTACAAAAAGATGACCTATGTTATTATGTTTAAAGAGATGACATAAGTTTTCATTTTTGATAAATATATGACATGGATTTCTTAATTTTTATTAATTACATAATAAGGATAGGTGTTGTCTTTCTACTAGCTCATTCAATTATTAAATAAACCAAATAAACTTCAATTAAAAATATAAAAATGGAACAAAAATGTGAAAAATAAAATAGTTATGGTACTTTTCAGCGACTCTAAAGTTAAGGGTAGTTCGCCTTTACTGGGAGAGAAGGGGTTATACGACCCTTCCCAAGGTAACCACCAACTAACTCCTAGCCTTGGGATAGCTGGCGGTCAAATATAGTAGTAGGTCATGGCCTAACACTAAAGATAGGTTGTATAACTTGATAATAGGCATCTACTTACCATAAGATAAATTTTTTTCTTAAAAAAAGAAAAATAGCTAAGAACCCATCCCTAATTACCATCTCAGTGGATATAGGTGACAATGAGTCAATAACATTAATGGTAGACCCAGGCAAAGGGTTAAATTAGCCCTGAACTGTTGGTTTATAGGCTAAGGACACAGCAAACTGTGACTAGTCGGTAAGTCGGTAGTTCTAGGCCACTTCAAGGCCTATGAACAGTTTTTTTTCTTTTCTTTTCTTTCCATAATGTTTTCCCTTTTTCCTTACTGAGCCTTTAACCCCCTACCACACCCTCCCCCCCTTTCCCCCCTTTTTTTCTTTCCTCCTTCTATAAAGCATACATTACAAATGGACAAAAATTAAAATATAGAGAAGTCTCTTATAGTATGAAAAACTAATCTAATTGAGTAGAGTAAAGTGGTCGAAAGGAAAATATTTTTTACTATATTTTATGGTTGCTTAGAAGATGCTTACATGTCCATTAATTGAAATCAGACCGCTATAGCTATAGTTTAGTTTAGTTTAGATTTTTAGAAAAATTTTAGTCTGTTAATCAATTTTACGTTTTGTGAAAAGAATGCTAGTTTACACAACTATCCAATTTAAATTTTTTGAAGGAAAATAATTTCACTCGGTCATAATTTGGAAAACTTTAATACTAGATCACTACTTTGGTACAATCATGCCATTTACTTTTTTTTTTTTTTTGAATGATTGGGAAAAAGGATTTTATTACGTGATAAGACTTTTTCGAAAAGGATGAAAAGAAAACTTATTACATCTCCTTTTGAGGTAGCTGTTCATATTCGTGACTAGGAGTAGAACCTATAGCCGAGTTTAGGCTTGCATCAGATCAGTTCTAGTCATTAAAGTAATCATCTTCCTCGCTTGATATCCTATATGGTTCTTATCATCTGCAAGCCACCTTTTTTTTTTTTTTTTTTACTAATCTTTTGTGCAAGCATTTGCCACAACGTTGACAACAGATAGGGAGGCTTGTTCAATAACGATCGTTGAAGCTGGAGCAATGAGTACTTCATGAGTGATGCGAAATAGTAGTGTGTAGTCCCTTATGTGCCTTTGCCACAACTCTAAAATATTGAAGTCCTTGATCAAGATATTATTAGAAAACTCGAAATTTGTATTGGTGTGGTATTGCATCTCAGACATTAGACTACTGGACCATTGTCCCTTTAATTTTTGCGCTAGTAACTGCTTACCCATAAATGAGTAATACCATTCGTTGGTGAATTGCAAAGGAGAGATTGGTGACTGGCTACCAAACTAACTTTAGTAGTAGTTGAGTATCTCTTCTATGTCAGCCGTTGTTGCTGACACTTTCTACTGTGCTTCCAAGTTGTACATGTCTTGGAAATCCATTAGATCTTGAATATAATCGTAATAAGTTTTTAAATACATTAGTAATAATTCTGCTTTACAACGGGGATCTAGAATAGTTGTTATAGGATAAATATGAGGAATGTATTTATAATAAGTTACCACTTTAACGTCATATCATATACACATGAGTGCAGGTTTAGGTCCTTATGGGCTTGAAATAGCATGCCAAGTATACTGATGACTGATGTAACAAACAAGTGTACATTGGGCTTGTAAACCTATGAGGAAGCCTTAGTAGCGTCATGAAAATCTTTTAAAACTTTTAGCAACTGGATAAATATATCCTAGTTACTGGAGAGAATATCAACTTCCTGCATGTTGAATATTGCGAAGTCACACAATTAAAAGAAATATTTGTATGAACTATGCTATTTTGAATTCATATTGTTAATAAAATGCTCTAGCAAGCTTCTCCCATGTATTTATCTGGTTCAAATCAAGTTGAGCATACCAAGTCAGGGCCGGTCCAGTCAGACTATCTTGGAATGTTTGTACCATGAGTGGATCATACCGAACATATTTACCCATCTTCCTGATGTACAACCTGGTGTGGAGCTTAGGGCAACCCGTTCCATTATACTTTTCAAATTCTGGTACCTTAAATTTCTCAAGGTATGATCCTATGTCATATACGGAAAACTCGATGATCCCCACCTGTTCAAATCCATCATACCCTACAAGTGATTTCATCTTTTCAGTCGTCTGTCGTGTCAATTTCTTTTCCAATTCTTTTAAGCTGTCCGAACTAGGCCTTTAGTCAACAGGTCTCGAGGTCGCATACGTGTCAGGTTATCTTTTGGGAATATTCCTTTTGATTCGAATAGGTCTTTTTGATATTCGTGCTCTGCTTCAAGAGGTATGTATTCTTCCCATAACGGGTTTTGGAGCTTTCTTCATTAGCTGGTGCTGTGGTTCTCAGCAAAGCAATGCTGTCTATTAGGAAGCTCATTTGTTCTGCCATCTTTTCCATAGCCCTTTTTATGGAACGAAACCTCAGCTCAGAGGGATCATTGATCTCAGGATCTCCGTCATTTCCTTGAGTAGTGGCCATCCTGGTCTGGGAACATTTTCTATCAGACTTTTCTGAAAGGCTTGACGTTTGGGAGCTATCTCGAAATTTTACCTGATGCGTTCGATCAACTCAATAAAGGGTTAGTACATATTACATTTTCCTAAGAAATAGTTGTTAATTGTATAAATGCAAGATACATGTCACACGAATACAATGAAAAATTAAGAATTAGGAAGAAACCTTTGATATGGCAAAACCTAACTAACTTTTATCAATTTTTATAATTGTGAAGCTTTACATCTCTCATTCTATTCGCAAAAAAGAATTGTAAAGAAAATGTTAAAAAACCTAAAATCTAAAATCTAATCTCCTAGTGGGTGGTAAGTTCATCTTATATCTTTTTCCTCTTTCAGATCTTGGGAGTCTCCTCTTCTTTGCCCCTAGTCTTCTATAATTGTGCTTCCAATACCTTTATCTTCTGACGATATTCCTTGCAACAGTTTTCCAACTCCTACTCTCTTTTACTCGTCCTCCCAAGTTCAGCTTCAACTTGAACTTCCCCTTTCTCTTTATTGTCCTCCATATCTTTCAGTCCTTTAAGTTGGTGATAAAGAAATCCTTTGGTTGTCTAGCTCTTGGTTACTATCCCTTTAGTGGTAGGGGTGGTCTTTCTTGTACACCAAAGGGCTTAGATGCTCAAAAGCTTGGCTACTTTGTCAGCCATTATCATGCTGGGGTTGTAGAAGTCTAACGAGATAGCTTCTAATGATGGTCTGGAGATCGTGTTCTCAATGAGTTCGTTGGTTGGGACGTAACCAGTACAGAGGTTAAAGCCGATCAAAGGGACTGCCTGGAAGTCTTCATGGCCTCTTATCATTTCCTTGCTTGTAAACCACCTAGGTGTTAACAATAACTCTTCCACTTTCATACTCTAAAAGTATTGGACCCAATAGCGGCTAGCTATATTTTCTAGTAGCTCAATTCTTTCTTCAAAAGAGTTGATGAGATCATATTGCTGAGTAAACTTAGCCCGATTGACATCAAGTTGGTAACTTCTCATGTAGCTAATGAACCAGACCGCCGGTAGGATCATATTAGTCTTTAGATCTCCTCTTTTCTTTTTCTTGAGATGGTTTAGTGACAGGATTTGCTCAGCCAGAAGGGCTAGGACATATGATTTCCCTTCAAGGAATTGGGTTGGGAGTTCCGCAATTCTGAAGTAGACTTGGCGTCCATCATTAGGGAACAAGATAGTATTGAAGACCACCAATATAAAAGCGTTAACCGAGTACCGATGCCATGCTTCTAAATTTGCACAAAAAACCTCGTGTTTTTCTCTATGCTTCAATTCAGTAGAAAACCAGTCCACGATATCCTCTAATCGAATGGTCTTTCTTTGATTTAGAACCTAATTTATTTTGGTTTTTCTAATTCCCAACATCTTGCTGAAGATCTTTGGTGCTGCAGCTTCCAAGTTTGAGACATAGATATCATTAGTGATCATAGGAGCTTACAACAATTATGAGTATTCTTCTAAAGTTATGCTCAGTTGATGTAGGCCCATACAGAAACTAGTGGATTTGGGCTCCTATAGGTGGACTAAGGCCCGCACTAGAGCGATGTTCATGGGGATCTTTTGTAGAGAGAGGATTGGCCCAATCCTATTCTTGATAAACTCCTGCTTATCTGGGCGGAAGAGTCGAAACCACGTTTAAAGCAGTTTTTGTGGCCAATGAGGTAGGTGGACATGAATTTTTTCGAAAGGTTCTTGACTTGATCTAGCCATGATCGATAAAAATCAAAATCAACATTACAATTACAACGTATTGTAAACTTTACATAAAATTATTACAAATTATTTACAAGAAAATATTACAATTGCAATTTCACAACTGTCCTTGTCCATTTAGGTCTGCCACATCATAGGTTTTGCGTTTTTTTTAAAGAAAGGTTTTCATGTAATGCAAAAGGGTGGGTTCTAAAGGTTCTCAAGTTTTGCAACCCTTACGTTTTTTTCAAAGCAACGATTCTGTGGTTGCATTTGAACTTGAGTGGCGTAGCCTGATCGGCCTCGGAAGGTGGTTACCTAACAACATCCAAAGCTTACACAATGGCCCCCCTCCTAAGGTCTTAAGACAGCCTGGTTCTGACCATATCTACTATGTATTTATGATGCAGAAAAATAGAATAAAAGTAAACCCCCCAAAACTACCCCTTTAAATAAACTTCAACGAAAAAAAAAATGTTAGCAAAAAGAAATAAAATATACATATATACAAAATAACATACCTTGTTTTTTTTTTATTTCATCTTTTCATTATTTATTTTATTTTATTTTTTGAAAAATAATCTTATTTTTGATAACTTCTAGTGGCTAGCCCTCTAGCTATTCCCAGTGGAGTTGCCAAACTGTCAAACTTGATATTTTGGTTTCTTATTTAAAATTAATTTCTCATTTCTGATTAATATTAAACCCTAACCCATTTTAATATTAATCCTCGACTGAAGAAATTGGAAAATTCTAGTTTTTTATTTAGAAAAATTTTTGGAGTCGTTACCCGACCTAAGTTGAAAAAAGAAAAAAAAACCGTAACTAATTGGGAGAATTAATTACGATTTGGGTACCGGTCTTTGATTTCAATTTTAATGAAGAACTAGAAGATTCCGAATTCGGGAGCTAACCTATTAAACTCCAACGGGTACCACTATCTATTTACCGAAATTAAGATTATTCTTATAATTATGATATTTAAAATAAATAAATAAATAGAAAATTAAAAGGAAAAGAACCTATGTTTCTTCATATTTTATCATCGGTTCGAATGTGCCTACGTACCTGCCAGCCGAGATCAGACGATTGCAGTTCTTTCAAAAAAATCTTTAATGTGTTGATTTATTTTAATTTTTAAAAACTGACTAAATTTACGTTTGTTATCAACTTAGTTTATTCAAATAAAATTTAAAAGGGCCCTAACTCTTAAGTGTTTTTTTTTATATAAAAAAATGCTTTAACAATCCTATTTTTTTTTTTTTTATAAAAGGGTCTTTTATTTATTTTTATTTAAAGAAAAACAACTTTCTATGTAACAAATCCTTAAATAAAACCAAATCTAAAAAAAATGACCAATCATAATAATCCCTAAACTAACATATACAGCTATCTAACAAAAATAAAATAATTCATATAATGCAGTTGTATAAGAACTAATACTAAAACCCTTATGCTGACATATTCATATATTATATATTATAGGTACTAATAGATAACATAAAACTCAAATTAACAATCCCTTATCCATATATCTTCATATCTATATCACTATTATTTAAATAAACCATCACTTAAATCCACGTTAAAACTAATGCTAAAGAAGTTTCATAAACTATTATATATAAACTATAGCAAACTACTTAAAGTTCTAATAACACTATAATATAATAATAAATAAAAAAAAATCTCCTAATATATGCATATCTTCTATATACTACATTATATGATAAAGGATCTAATATAATAATAAACTATAAAATAATAATAATAAAATAAAATAAATAAGGAAACCGAACCTTAGTTGTTGTTCGTGGCAGTGGTGATGCTCGGAGAAACGAATCTACGCATGGGTATCTGTGGTGTTGGAGCAGCGGCTGATGTCAAGTTGACTGAACGTAGATTGTAGCTGCGCACACGAGGATGAATTGTGGCTACTGAGTGTTCGGCAGAGTTGTGACTGTGTATGGCATGTGGGATCAGTGCCGCGTGTGTATGAGTGGCAGAGTAATTGAGTCTCGCATCTAGCAGTGGCTGTTCAGTGTTGACTGCGGGAGAGAGAGAGAGAGAGTAAGCCGTATAGAGAGGACGGAGTGTGGTAGTGGCTGATTGATGGAGTTTGCTTCGCTACTACTGTTTGGTGTCGAGGAAGTTGCTATCGGTACAGGATTCGGATAAAACGGGCTGTCCAGGAGCTATTGTTGGTGGCTTGGATCGTGGATAGTGTAGGTTGGAGAAGTGAAGTGCTACGACGGGAATGTATGGACTGTGTAAAGTATGGTGGAGTTGCGGTAGAGTGTCCTTAGGTTGCACCGTTGGAGAGAGGATGGAGACAATTGTGAGTGCGACTTGCTGCTTGTGTGCTGGACGAAGGATAGGCGTTAGAATGCTGCAGCAATTCGGGCTTTTTACAGTTGGGGTCACGTAGGGGATCATGTGGTGTATGCAATTGAAGGGGAGGACATGACAGTGTTGTGTGCAAGTGCTTCGGGTTGTTTGGTCAGATTGTGTTCAAGGGTGTGTCTACTGTGTTAGGATGAGTAGGACATGAAGTAGTCGATGTAGACTTCGATGTGTTTCAGTCGAAGGGGGTAGTTTTGTTTAACCGATTTGTTGGTTTGCTGCATGGATGGCTGGATTTGATGAAAAGATGATGGCGTGTGGTGATTGATTTTGTTTGTGTATACTTCGGATTTTGTCTTTTTTTTCTTTTTTTTCACGTGTGTTTATAAAGTCCAAATCAAATCCTATCAAAACATATCTATTGTATCTAATTAATTTATTAAATTAGATTCAAATTAATTTAAATCTGATTTAATAAAATCAAACTAAATTCAAATGATTTTAATTAGATATGAATCCCGTTTATTCATCTCGCTTTTGTAAAAAATAGAAAAATAAAAAACATAGATACTTAGCGAGACTCGAATCCAAGATCTCGAATTCAAGACCTCAAATTAAATCAAATTCGATATTTCAATACTTATTCGTTAAACCGTTGGCCTACATCTTGATTTTTAATATAACTAAATTGTACTTAAAACACCCGATTCCCTAAAATATTTATTTGTACTAAGGTAAAACTAAAACGAATGACTCTAAAATAATTTACTTCCTAAAAATCTATAAAATCTTTTATTTTATTATTTTTTAAAATTTTTATTATAATTTTATATTTTGAATTAAGACAAAAAGTAAAACTTGGGACAACAGAAAGATAAAAATTAGATGTGTACTGGTAGCATAACGGTGATCGTTGCAGGTACAATGATGACGGGCTAGCCATGGAATGAGGAAATACAATTAAAATAAAGACATGATGATATGAGTAATACAATTGTCAAAATCATTAATATCCTAGTATAGTATTTATTTATTACAAATAAAATACACCATAAAAAATAAAAATAACTTGTGCATTTACTGCACCAAACATGGTACTGAAAACTTGAAATGTTTTATTTCTTTTTTGTACTGTAATGTACTGTTCTTCTTATCACGTACAATATCAGAAACTAAATGTTAATTCAATACTTGTCGAATGTGTACCATAATAAAAACCCGAATTCATATACTTTATAAATATATATGTAGATATGTTTTTTCACTTGCACAAAGGCCATTAAACAAATTCCAACTTTCAATCGATTGTCCTGGAGTATACCTCTGTTTTAATCAAGCTTATTTCCTGCGTCTTTGGAACTAATGGCTTTAGCTTCCAATTATTTTGGTTAAGGCCTCATATGCCTTTTCAATATATTATGGGAAATTGATATGACGCAACTTCTATTCAATTTGGCTCGTTTACTTATGCTTGATACTTTGGAAATTTTAAAAAAGAAAAAGTAATGGATGATACCACTAAAATGAAGCCATATTATACAAAATTACACCCCTCTCTATAGAGTTATAAATTGAGAAAATATAAAAATAGTTATTTTTTTTTTTATATTCAAAGTTTGAAATTCCTAACCGTCACACTGAATCAAATTTTCGCTAAATAAGTTTTAAACTTAAAATTTGAAATTGCCAAATACAATGCTTAATTAAACTTTTACATGGGGAGTTCATTGCCTCCACCATCTTTTGAGATATTATTCGCAAATACTCATTAATTAAATGGAACGACTTATCAACAATAAGTTTATTGGGCGTTATATTAAGCAACTTCAAAATGTAATGTTACTATATACATGAATAGTCTAAAATGGAATAACTTTTAATGCATAAATAATATTAATGTATAAAACACTCTTAATCATTGTATGTTATAATTTTTTTGAAGATTAAATACATAATTTTAAGCTAATGTAATTAATGAGTATGAAAAGGAAACATGATCTCACCCCTCAAAAACTCAATTGAATTCTTTCTTAAAGGTAAATTCTATAGAATTGTTAATTCAATCTTTAAATTATTCTTTTAAATATGAAGAAAGGAATGGAATTAGAACCGCAATTCCATTTTTGTCCACTCCAACGTGTCAAAACTGAAAAAAAATACCTCATGTTTGGATAATAGTTTTAAAATTGTTGCGTGATAAGTTCAATCTTCTCCTATATATTCCTCAATCACCGTTATTCTTAGACAAAAATAACTTCAAGATGCAGTTGGGCCATATATTGCGTTTAAATGCCCAAGGCTAGGAATATTCATCATTTTTAATGGTGAAACGGAATCTCCTTTTGCTTTTAATTAAAAATATATATATATATATATATATATACATAATCCCTGGTGGGCGCAATGATATATTTATTATTTTTATAATAATGACAAATTATATAAAACGAGCCTTAATTCAAACTTTAGCGAGGTCAAATTTTTTTACCACTTATGATGCAGTTAAAAGGTAAATATGATTTATTAGGGTGTACGCGTAGACATCGGTTCGAATATGTATGCTAACATATATCTTTATTCTTTTCTTAGGAGGTAGCTGGCCCAATTCTATCTAATATTCGAAGAGAAAAAGTAAGGGAATTTGTCGAAAAAAAGAAGAAGAAGAGATTTCGAAGAAATTAGCTTAGATGGACTCAATTGTTCTGCGAGTTAAAAATCAACAAAAGTTTTAAGTGAATTATTTAAATTATCAATATTTGTACCATCATAGCATCAAATAAACCGCTTCACTGTTATGTAACAACTTTAATCAGAAGATTTATTTCGTGTAATTATTATGTAAAAATATAAAGATTCAAACGGATTTATCTACGGTGGTTAACTCAAATTTTTGCACTATGCACATTGGACTTTTTTTGGGTTTAACCTAAAAGTAATGCTTAGTGACACAGTCTACACAATTTTTTGCTGTTGATAAACATGAGTGTAGTTTTCGAGTTTCAACATTCGTGTATCACCGAAATTCGATGGGACATTGAACCCATTCGTGTTGTCTTTCTTATTAATATTCAATTAAAAGGTAAAGGGAGAGTAAGATATGGGAGAAAATTCTTTTCAAATATTCTCTCTCTCCATTTATTTTGTTAGACTCTTCTTTACTTCACTCTATATATATATATATATATATATAGGGGAATTTCCCTAGGTTGACATGAATAAAATAGAAAATAATTAATGGAAGCACCTGTCCATCTGGTACCAGTTTGCTTCCATATACCATATGCTTTTGAAGGAAAGGAGCACTTAGATATGAGTGAAGAGGGATGGGTGGAGCCATCCCCTTCCTTTGTGTTGAAGACTTGAACATTTTCTTTTGCTAATACTTAGGGATAGGTAGGTAGGCATATTTTCTGAGTAGTGCACTTCCCTTTTTTATTCATAACTAGAAAAGAAACCGTCCATTGCCCATAGAAAACAGCTTTTAAAAGTCAGGGGTATTTGCATAATTTTTCTACCTAGGTTTTTTTTTTTTTTTTTTATTATTATCATCATTAGGTAGCTATCAGTTTGCCTCCTCGTTTTTACATTAATCCAATGAACATTATGTAATCACCCTCTCTCTACCCTAGAAGCCAGTACAAATTTCTTTCAAAGATGCTTAGGTATCAATCCACCTGAGATATGTGAAGTGTATTACTATTAGCGATTCTATTCTAGCTAGAATACAATTTCTAAAAGCAAAGATGACATTGTATCAGGAGTCATTGAATTTACACATGTTCACGGGAAATCGATCCAAAACACAATTAGTAACAGTTTCATTCTTTTGTTTATGGAATATTTTGGTGCTAAGACATGTAATACAAAAATAGGGGCAAAACTAAGTTATTGATTAAAAAGAAGAAATTCAAGATTTACAAGACTTATTAATTGAATTAGGGTAGTTTATGTTTCTTAGAGAAGGTTAAATAAGAATTACAAAGGATATGAGTAAGATGTATGGGTTTGATTAGAGCTGGGTAAGAGCCGGTTTTGAACCGTAAACCGACCCAGGTGAACCGTCGGGCTTTAAAGGCTTAGGTAGAACCACCGAGCTGACTCGCCATTGAACCGGCAGGTTGGTTCGGCCGATTCATCCTCTTAAAAAAATAAAATAAAGAGAAAGAAAACAAAGAGGTCGCTAAGTTAAAAAAAAATAATTTGATAATATCTGATAAATCATTATATATTAAAGTTACTTTATTTGCAATGGTATAGAATAATTTTTTAAAAAATAATATCATTAAATTAATGATAAATAACTAATTATAAGTTAATTATTTATTAAGAATAAATAGAAAATTCAATTTCAGTTAATATAAGTCATTTTTATAAAAATTATCAAATATTAAGGATTTGAATATGATAAAAAAATAAAATTTGAGAAAAAAATAAAAAAATTTGGAATCATATTAAGTCGGAAATTAATTAAAAAATTAGAAATTGTTAATTATTAGTAAACTAAAAAAAAGAAAAGAAAAAAGAGATCACATTATTAAAAATTATTAATGTATTAAAAAAAATTAATAAAATTAATAAAAAAATTAAATATTTAAAATTAAAAAAAAAAGGGTTCAAGGACCTTAAATTGGCCCAAAACCACCAACTCACGGCCCAGTCACGGTTCATCGTGTCACTAACCCGTAAATTGACTATTCCGGGCCGTTTCGACCCGGTACCCACCTTTAGGTTTGATGTTGATGTAGATTAAGTTTGATATGAAAATATGGAGTTTGAGGTTGTTTGGATAGGATTTTAAAGGTTAATGAATTGAAGTAAGTGTTGGTCGACTACCCCTTGCAAGATGTTAGGAAAAAGGGGATGGTCAACTCCCTTTTGGGGGGCTTTAAGTTGCTAATTACTTTGGCTGAATTCCTTTAATCAATGCCCCTTCGGGTTACTAATCAAAGCCTCCTTTAAATTTATAATGGAATGTTAAATAAGCCCAATCAATCAGGTCGCTCAAAACAAATATTGTTTTGCCAACTTTAAGTATCATCCTAATCGTTATCACACACACATATATATATTGTATAGTCACTGAGGTCTATAATACAACTTCATTAAGAGAAGAATTCTTGTGTGCTACTGACCAAGTAAGTTTAGTTTTCTTATTTGATCTGTTTATCATTACAATGTAGTTTTTAAACTAACTAATGATTAATCCACTATTAATTGCGATTTCCCTTCTATTTATATTTGACATCGAGGTCCATATGGTATGGAATATTTGGGTTATGGTTAGTCATCCTATGCCAATTGTTGGTCAACAATGCAGGATGATGAGATTTCTAGTTTTTAGGCATCAAAGGCCATATACAAGGTACTGAACTCCTTGTCCTTGGATAATCGGATTTCAATTTATTTCATTTTTATAGATTTTTATTTTCTTTTTATTTTTCTGAATTTTTTTATTAATTTACTTTAAATATGTATGTGTATACCTATATTTATATCAATTTATTTTTACTTTTTTAATTTGTAGCTCTTTGACAAAATTCCCTTACTTTTTTACTTTTTTATTACTTTATTCATTTTTCAAAATACTTAATTATATAAATTATTTTCTTAAAAATGGACCAATTAGATCATGCCACGTGTTATTACTAACGAGAAAAGTAACAGTAAATTATCGAATGACTTGTTTATAAATTTTTGCAAACTTTAAGAATTGATATAGAATAAAATAAAATTTAAATATTTAATTAGAAAAAGTGGTAAAACTTGAAAACTGAAAATGTAATTCACTTTAAAGAAAGTTACGCCGACTAAGCTATGGCCAGAAGCTCTATAATCGTTCCTTTTGACCCAACTCAACCACAACTCAAAGGGGAACGTCCCTTGATTCCAAAAGTGACGACAAAGCTTCAGAAGGGAGAGAGGAAGAAACCTAGTTTTACTCTCTAATATTTGAGTATGTGTATGTTACGAACCTCCCGAAATGGGCCATTCTTAGAAGGTTTCTAAAGCCCAAAGACAAAAACCCAAGCCCACTAAAAGCTTCTAGATGATTGAAAGCTCTAGAAGGTTCCAGAAAAGTCCAGAATCTTGTATAGTAGTAGGTGGGGGTAGGTGAATGTAGTAGTTGAGAATCAATTGTAACCATTAGATCGAATTGATCTTAACCATTAGATTGTAAAGGCTTTCTATATATATAGGGGTATTCCCCTCAGATGTAACACACAAGTTATTTGAGTGAATACAGTATACTATCAGAGTTTCTGTCTCTAACATTGTGAGTGTGTTACAGGCTGACTTAGCCTTCCTTAGTGAGGTCAGGAACGCTAAGTGCCGCACGGGGTCGAGCGATGGAATCCGCCCGTGACAAGTGGTATCAGAGCCTGAAAAGGAATTGCTTATGGAGAAGATGTCATTTGGAGGAGACAACAACACTTCAATGGTCGATAAGTTGGCTGACCATGACGATCGCTGTGTTACCAGGCAAAGGGCTAGGTCTCGGGACTTACTGAACTCTCTCCTTAATAGGATGGATAAGGCAGAGTTGAGCATTGCTGAGGCCAAGGAACAATTTGATGAGTCTCAAGGCAGTCTTGAGGAAATGGAGGAAGAACTCCGAAGCGAATTGCAAGGAGCACTGAATCGGGTTATAGAAGAGCTTAGGTAGCATTGAAATGTTATTGAAGAGAAGGGTGATGCTCTCCAAGCCCGAGTTATGGCTTTGGAAACTAAGGAAGAAGCTTATGAAGCTAAGATTGATGCGGTGGTAGTAGCCATGCGTCAAGAGATTGAAGATCTCAAGACGCAATTGATGGCTTGCCGAATCGCTGTTGCAAATGGAATGACCTTCCAGATCGGCCATAGGGTTGATATTCCAAAGCCAGAGCACTTTAACGGGATGCGGTCTGCTCGAGAAGTAGATAACTTCTTATGGGGAGTGGAACAATACTTTAATACTGTGGGAATCTTAGATGATGCTGGAAAGGTACGTACTGCTGCCATGTATCTGAAAGACTCCGCCACGGTATGGTGGCGTAGGAGGGCGGCTGATATCAACACCTAGGATAGCTTTGTATAAGAGTTGAAGGGTCAATTCTCCTCCCCTAAAATGCTGCTAAGGAAGCAAAGGTGAAATTGCATCACCTAACCCATAAGGGTGACATAAAGCAATATGTAAAGGAATTTTTAGAGTTGATGTTGGAGATCCCAGACCTCAACCAAGAAGATGCTTTGGTGATATTTGTGGATGGCTTAAAGCCCTGGGCTAAATTAGAGTTGGAGCGAAGGGGAGTGGAAGACATTTCCAAGGCTATAGCAGTTGCTGAAGGCCTAATGGAATTTCGGAAGACTGATCCAAAGATCACAGGGGCAAGATGGAAAGGGGGAGTTGAAAGGGAGAAGAGTGGGAATTCTTCCAAAGGAAAAACCAAAGCAGAAGAAAGAGATAACGATCGAGGAAGAACTCGTGAAGGGAAAGACGGGGAAAGATGGAAACCTTGTGAATTGAAATGTTATTTCTGTAATAGACCCCATTATGCCAGGGATTGTCCGAAGAAAGAGAGATTAGCGGCATTAGTAGCAGGTGAAAGCTCAGATGATGGGGATGAGGCCTAGTTAGGGTCAGTTTGTCTACTCAGTGCTATGAAGTCTCAAGTCAATGAAAGAAAAGGATTGATGTATACTGAAGTATCGGTAGCAAGTAAGAAACTTAATGCCCTCGTAGATACAGGAGCATCTCATCTCTTTATTTCTGATATGGCAGCAAAGGAGTTGGGGCTAAAAGTGGAGGAGACCAAAACTTGGCTCAAAATAGTTAACTCAAAGGAAGTTCCCACTATTGGGGTAGTTAGGGGGATAGAGCTCCGTATTGGGAGTTGGCAGGGAAAGGAGATAGTTGAAGTAGTGCCAATGGATGATTTTGAGTTTGTGATTGGGATGGATTTCTTAGATCGCATTGATGCACTTATCGTACCACGGGCTAACTGCATTTGTGTACTTGATCACAACTCGCAATGTGTGGTGCCTGTCATAAGAAAGGTAGGCCAAGCCACCAAATTCCTATCGGCTATGCAATTGGAAAAGGGACTCAAGAAGAATGAAGTCACTTACTTGGCTACCTTAAAAGTTAGGGAAGAGACTAGTGGTCAAGAAAGTTTTCCACCATAAGTGGAGGAAATATTGGAAGAATTTAAGGATATAATACTGCCAATGTTGCCTAAGAAGTTACCACCAAGAAGAGAGGTAGACCATGTGATAGAATTGGAACCCAGAGCCAGACCGCTCGCCGTTGTCCCATATAGGATGTCACCTCCAGAATTAGAAGAATTGAGGCGACAATTGAAGGAAATACTAGAAGCAGGTTTCATTAGGCCTTCAAAGGCACTTGTTGGAGCTCCCGTACTTTTTCAGAAGAAACAAGATGAATCACTCCGAATGTGTATTGATTATCGAGCCTTAAATAAGGTCACGATAAAGAATAAGTATCCCATTCCATTGGTATCGGATCTATTCGACAGGTTGGGAGAAGCTAGATACTTCTCTAAATTAGATTTATGCTCGGGATATCACCAAGTGAGGATTGTAGAAGGAGATAAACCCAAGACCACTTATGTTACAAGGTATGGTGCTTTTGAATTCCTAGTCATGCCGTTCGGCCTTCCAATGCCCCGGCTACTTTCTGTACACTTATGAATCGTGTCTTAGCCCCCCTTTCTTGATCAATTTGTAGTAGTGTACTTAGATGACATTATGATTTATAGTAAGACGTTGGAGGAATATATAGAGCACCTTCGCTTAGTATTCTTAGCTTTGAGGAGGAATGATCTATATGTGAAAATAGAGAAATGTGCCTTTGCACAAAAAGAGGTGACGTTCCTTGGTCACATAGTGGGGAGAGGAAAGATTAGAATAGACGAAGGAAAGGTGCGGGCCATTTGGGATTGGAAGGAACCTACCAAGCCTACTGAGCTGAGATCCTTTCTTGGCTTAGTAAATTATTATAGAAAATTCATTAAGGGCTATTCGAAGATAGCAAGCCCATTGACGGACTTCTAAAAAAGGATACCCCTTGGGTTTGGAGTACAGAGAGACGATGGGCACTCGAGACCTTGAAAATGGCAATCACTAAGGAGCCAGTCCTTCTCCTTCCCAACTTTAGCAAACCCTTTGAGGTATGTACTGATACTAGTGATTTTGCTATTGGAGGGGTTTTAATGCAGGAAGGACACCCTGTGGCATTTGAGAGCTGGAAGTTGAACGATACAGAGAAGCGATATCCAGTGCCTGAAAAGGAGATGACGGCGATAGTACACTGTCTTCGGGTATGGAGGCACTCCTTGTTAGGGAAGAAGTTTGTGGTCAAGACTGACAATATGGCCACTAGCTATTTTCAGACTCAAAAGAAGATCTCTCCTAAGCAAGCCTGATGGCAGGTTTTCTTGGCAGAATTTGATTTCGACCTTAAACATAAGTCAGGTAAGACTAATGTTGTGGCGGATGCTTTGAGCTGAAGGGTTAAGTTATCAGCCATCAGCAAACCTGAAAGCAACCTCATTAATAGAATCCAAGAGGGGATGGAGAGTGATAAGGAAGCTAAAGCTCTATTGATCCAATGTTAAGAAGGGAAGATAAAGAGATTTTGGTAAGAGAATGGACTAATATATACAAAGGGACAATGAATTTATGTGCCCCATACCTCGAATCTGAGAAGGGAGATATTTAGAGAGTGTCATGATTCTAAATGGGCAAGTCATCCAGGAATGCACCGTACCCAAGCCTTAGTGGAAGAAAAGTATTTTTGGCCACACATGAGGGAAGATATTGAAAGCTATGTCCGAACTTGTCTCGTGTGCCAACGAGACAAAGTTGAACACAAGGCAACTCCAAGACTACTAGAGTCTCTTCCCATTCTTGAACAGCCATGGGAAAGTGTTTCCATGGACTTCATTATAAGTTTACCCCAATCAGAAGGGTATGGTACAATCATGGTTGTAGTAGAAAGGTTCTCAAAATACGCGACTTTTGTCCCAGCAACAAAGGAGTGCCCAGCAGATGAAGCTGCCCGGTTGTTCTTGAAACATATAGTAAAGTATTAGGGCCCACCAAGAAACATTGTGAGTGATCGAGATGGGCGATTTACAGGGAAATTTTGGACAGAACTGTTCAAACTTCTGGGATCCGAGTTGAACTTTTCAACTAGTTTGCATCCCCAGACGGATGGTCAGACGGAGCAAGTGAATGCTTTAGTGGAATTATACTTAAGGCATTTTGTAGGGGCTAACCAACACAATTCGACCAAGTTGTTAGATGTGGCGCAGTTCTCGTTTAACCTATAGAAGAATGAGTCCATCGGACAGAGTTCTTTCGAGATCGTCCTGGGAAGGCAACCCTTAACTCCTTATACAGTGGCAATAGGATATACGGGGTCCAGCCTTCCCGCATATAAATTTGCAAGGGAATGGCAGGAAAATCATGACTTAGCTCGGATATACTTAAACTGAGCTATCAAGAGAATGAAGAAGATTACAGACAAGAAGCGGAAGCCGATGGAATATCAAGTAGGTGACCAAGTGCTTGTTAAGTTACATTTGATACAACGTACGAAGGGACAACTACACAAAGGTCTAATGAGGCGATACGAGGGTCCATTCCCAATTGTGAAACGAGTGGGGCGAGTATCGTACAAATTGGAACTTCAATCCAAACTGAAATTCCACCCGGTTTTCCACGTGAGCATGCTAAAACCATTCCACAAAGATGAGGAAGACCCTATAAGAGCTATATCACAAAAGGCCCCAATAGGAGTACGGGATTCATTTGATAAGGAAGTGGAAGGGATCATAGCTGATAGACATGTGAAGAGACGTGGACAAACTCCCGACATGAGTATATGGTAATGTCGAAGGGAAGACTAGAGAGTGAGGCCAGTTGGGAACCAGCCGAAGCACTGTGGCAATTTAAAGACAAGATTCGACAGTTCTACGATGAAGGAGCTACGAGGGCGTCGCCAAATTGAGCGGGGAAGAATGTTACGGACCTCCCGAAATGGGCCATTCTTAGGAGGTTCCTAAAGCCCAAAGATAAAAGCTCAAGCCCACTAAAAGCTTCTAGATGATGAAAAGCTCTAGAAGGTTCTAGAAAAGTCTAGAATCTTGTATAGTAGTAGGTGGGGGTAGGTGAATGTAGTAGTTAGGAATCAATTGTAACCATTAGATTGAATTGATCTTAACCATTAGATTGTAAAGGCTTTCTGTATATATAGGGGTATTCCCCTCAGATGTAACAAGCATGTTATTTGAGTGAATACAGTATACTATCAGAGTTTTTCTCTCTACTTTCTCTCTCTAACATTGTGAGTGTGTTACAGGCTGACTTAGCCTTCCTTAGTGAGGTCAGGAACGCTAAGTGCCGCACAGGGTCGAGCGACGGAATCCACCCATGACATGTACATGTGAAAGTTTAGATACTTTCTCGAGATTAGTTGTCCTAAACTTAGAAAGGGTTGTGACTGAATGGACTAACATGAATCACGAATGTAAGCTATCTATTTGTTTGATCCGGGGTTCACATTCTCTCTATCTGTTTTGTTTGTTGAAAGAAAAGCTAACTTGAATGATAAAAACACATTTGTATATATTTCTTCCCATTCACGTAATACGCATTTGATAAAATGAGTACTTGCAAAATATCCCATCTCTCACATTCCCATCAGATTTCCCATCTTTTTCTTGCATCCGTATCTCGTATCCAATTATATCTCTTTTCTCACCTTCACATCAATTTCCTCCTCTTATTTGGTATCCGATTACTATTTTATTTTACCAACTACATATTGCAAAATAGGGAATGGGGTTTTAAACCCGATCTATTCTATTATGATACTTATGTTCATGCTACTGGGTTATATTTTGTATCCAATTATTTAAAATAAAATTTTCTTAAAAGTGATTACAAGAAAAGTTTATTTTTAAGTTTTATACTAGTGATCCCACCAATAATCTAATATGTAGACCTTAATATGGATTTTTATGTGTATTTAGGAATTGAAGCCTCCACATTGAAAGTTTTCTGGTTCTGATCGTGTTCCAGCTCGAATCAATCCTAAGTAATTGAATTTCGTCAGATTAGCTTTTGATTTTTGTTCATGTAATTGTTGATAATGTTTGTGAGACTATTACTTAGAACTGGGGATTTGAGAATCCAAGTAGAAATTTTTTGAGGAAATATTTAAATATCAATGCTTCTACCTACCAACATCCTAACTAATTCCTCAAAGAAATAATACATCTTCTATAATCTATTGGTTCATACTAAATCATAAATTAAAAAAAAAAAAGTTAAATACAATTTTGCAAGTATTAATGTCCTAACTGCTTTTATTCTAACAATTCATTTAGTCATATATCTCACTTCATCATCATCTTCATCACTAGAAAAAATGAAATTCACAACTGGATCCGTTATACAAACCTGTTTAATAACCTCTATCCTATCACAAACATAAATATGTACATAAACTCAGTCAATCAATGCCTAATGAAACAATAACAATCCATTATCTCATGGAATTCTTTTGGGATAAAGGACTTACCCTTGCCTTCAAGTACAAACAAAGAATGTACAATCTAGCTCATACAAACTGAATATAAACATCACATCATATAGTGTATATACAGAGAATGTCCAATCATGCCTAAATTTAAATAGAAGATAAATATTGTAATACGTGATGGATATAGAGTGTTTATATTTATTTAATAATGCAAATAGATATAATAGAGTCGATGCAATTGTAATAGAAAATTAACATCCTTACTATATGCCACATGTTATAAATTATTTATCACACTTCGATTTGTTGTTCCTACTACAACATAATCAACAAACTACTAGAATATAAATGTTCTTTAAGAGAGGTGAAATCAAGGTAGGTTCAAGATGGATTTTTTAAAACTTGAATTGACCTCCGTAGGCTCTAAGGTTTCTTAAAGCCTTATCAAATCCTTATAGAATTTTACCTTCTATTTCTAAAATCCATCTCTTGTAGGGTCTATATCTATTAGAATATTTTAGGATTTGTAAATATTTGTCAATTATGTAAAGAGTATATTTAGGATATTTGTTTTCTATGTTTAGAAGGTATTAGAATATTTTAGGATCTGTAAATATCTGTCAATTGTGTAAAGAGTATATTTAGGATATTTGTTTTCTATGTTTAAAAGCATGGTTAGTGCGTTTATGTTGTATATATATTGGCCCTCTTTGGCCTGTGAGATGAACATACACACACAGAAATTTTCTTCTCAAAATTTATATGGTATTAGAGCCTAGTTAAAAAAAAAAAAAAAAAAACACTATGACTAGCGAGGGAAAGAAACCAGCCTCCCCTTACCTGTTGACTTCGAGTGATAATCCTGATAATATAATTACTTAGGTGCAATTAAAAGGAGACAATTATGATGAATGGGCTCGAGCGATGGGAACGTCGTTGAAGGCCAAGAAGAAATTCAGATTTATTGATGGAACGTTTAATCAACTTGCTGATGATTCCATTGAATTAGAGGATTGGTGGACTGTGAATTCAATGTTGGTTTAATGGATGCTCAACACAATCGAGCCAACACTACGATCTACCATAACATATATGGAGATTGCAAAGGATTTATGGGAAGATGTCAAAGAGCGATTCTCTATTGCTAATGGACCTCGTGTTCAGCAGATCAAGGCAGAACTTGCCAACTGCAAACAGAGAGGTATGTCGATTGTGACTTATTATGGGAAAATGAAACAACTCTGGGAAGAGCTTGCGAATTATGAGCAAATTCCCATCTGCCGTTGTGGAAGATGCAATTGTAATATGGCAGCTGAACTTGACAAGAAACAAGAAGAAGAGAGGCTTCATCAGTTTTTGATGGGGTTGGAAGATGCATTGTATGGAGCAATGTGTTCCAATATTTTGAGCACAGAACCATTGCTAAACTTGAATAAGGCATACTCGTTGGTATGCCAAGAAGAACGTGTTAGAAACATCTCACGAGGGAAGGAGGAACATGGAGAAGTTATGAGTTTTGCAGTGCAGACCAATAGAGGAGGGCAAAAGTATAAAACAGAAGTTAAAGACAAATCTGCCATTTGCTCACACTGCAAACGAGAGGGACATGATTCTGAAACTTGTTTTCAGCTCATTGGATATCCGGAATGGTAGGGTAACCGACCTAAAGGGGCTGGACGTGGACGAGGGGGATAGAGTGGAGGGCGTGGACAAAGTAATACGCCAAAGGTGAATACAGCCCATGTAATTGAGCAGCCATCATCACCAATGGCAGCAACGGAAGAAAATACAGCTTTGGGGACCTTGACAACAGAACAATGGTCATTCTTTCTTAATTTGTTGAATACGTGCAAACCGGGTACTAGTGAAAAGATGAATGGTAAGGATAATCTGAATTGGATTATTGATTCCGGTGCTTCACAACATATGACAGGTACTTTAAAATGTTTAACAAATTTGAAAGAAATTGTGGCATATTCAATTGGATTACTTAATGGAGAGCAAGTGATGGCATTGAAGGAGGGATCAGTTTGCTTAGGAAAACATATTAAACTAGACAATGTTCTCTATGTTCCAAATTTGAATTGTAATTTGATATCTGTGTTGCAATTGCTTGATGGCTCTAATTGTAATGTCCAATTTACTGATAAAATTTGTGTTATACAGGACTTCACCTCGAGGATGGTGATTGGAGTGGGTGAACAGGGCAAGGGACTTTATTATTTGAAGTCAGCATTATCAGTCCAAGCATGCAAGACAAGCCATGTAGATTCTTTTGAATTATGGCATAGGAGGATGGGGCATCCGTCTGCAAAAATTGTGGAATCTCTTCCTCAAGTTGAATTTAGTAATAGTTCAGTAAAGAATAAACCATGTGACATTTGTTTGAGAGCCAAACAAACAAGAGAAGTTTTTGTTTCTAGTGACACTAAAGCAAATGAAATTTTTGAATTAATTCATTGTGATTTGTGGGGACCTTATCGTGTTAATGCTTCTTGTGAGGCCTCGTATTTCTTTACCATTGTTGATGATTTTTCTAGGGGTGTATGGATATATTTGTTAACTGAAAAATAGAAGTGGAACTTATCATGCGTAATTTCTTTGCCATGACTAAAAGACAATTTCAAAAAGATGTGAAGATAGTTAGAAGTGATAATGGGACTGAATTTGCTTGCTTGTAAAACTATTTTTTTGAAAATGGAATTTTACATCAGACCTCATGTGTAGGAACACCTCAATAGAATGGATATGTTGAGAGGAAACAACGTCATATTTTAAATGTGGTTAGACCTTTAAGATTTCAGGCCAATCTTCCCATCAAATTTTGGGGAGAATGTGTTCTGACGGCTGCATATTTGATCAATCGGACTCCTTCTAAGTTATTAGGAGGAAAGACTCCTTTTGAGATATTGTTTGGTAAACCTTCTAGTTATAATCACATTCGAACTTTTGGGTGCCTGTGTTATGCTCAGAACTTAAATAGGGAAAAAGATAAGTTTGCTAATAGGAGTCAACGTTGTTTATTTATAGGATATCCTTTCGGAAAAAAAAGGGTAGAAAGTTTATGATCTTGATACTGGGAAATATTTTGTATCCAGAGATGTTGTGTTCTCTGAATCTGAATTTCCATATGTTGATAAGGAAGGTGTGCACAGATCTTGTACAAGGTGCTTCTTTCGATATCACCAATCATTTTAATGGTGAATTGAATGAGGAAGATGAAAGTGAGGTACCTGAGAATTCGACTGTGACTCAAAGTGATAATAACGACCGGGGGGGTGTCATTGAAATTTTGGTTGAATCTGTTCCAGAACAACTTAGACGGGGTCATAGAACAAAAGAAGCTTCTACTCGGCTGCAAGATTGTGTGACATATACTATACAACAAATAAGTCTCTCTGTATGTTCCTCCAATCTAATTCCGTCCACAGGTAGCTCATATCCTATAGCACATTATTTACATTGTGACAAATTTTCTCCACAACATCGTTCTTTCTTAGCAGCTATGACAGCCGAAAAGGAGCCTGTTTCTTATATTCAGGCCATCAAAGACATTCGATGGAAAGAAGCCACGATGAAAGAAATTGAGGCACTTGAGGCTAATGGGATGTGGACTGTGGAAGATTTGCCACAGGGAAAGCAAGCTATAGGCAGTAAATGGGTTTACAAGATCAAATATAACTCAGATGGTTCGGTTGAACGTTATAAAGCTCGATTGGTGATTCTTGGCAATAATCAGATTGAAGAAATTGACTACAATGAGACCTTCGCTCCTGATGCAAAAATGCTTACTATACGTACTTTTCTTTCGGTGGCAGCAACAAAGGGATGGGAACTCCATCAAATGGATGTTCATAATGCATTCTTGCATGGAGATTTAGAAGAAGAGGTGTACATGAAGACGCCACCTGGGTTCTCTACTCAACAGCCTAGCAAAGTTTGTCGATTACATAAATCACTTTATAGGTTACGATAAGCCCCCAGATGTTGGTTTTCCAAATTGACAACTGTATTAAAGCGGTATAGATTTCTTCAATCTCAATCTGATTGTTCATTATTTACTTTAAATCGAGACAAGATACATTTGAGTATACTGGTGTATGTCGATGATCTTGTTATTACGGGGAATAATGGAGTTGTCATTCAGAAGTTTAAAGATTATTTATGCTACTGCTTCTGCATGAAAGATTTGGGAATATTGAAGTATTTTTTAAGCGTAGAGGTGGCTCAAAATCAAGAAGGAATTTTTCTTTGCCAACGCAAATATACTTTGGATATTATCAGTGAAGCTGAATTATTGGGTGCTAAACCATCTGGTTTTCCCATTGAACAAAATCATCATTTAGCCTTAGTAGAAAATGCATTGTTGACAGATTCAGAGAAGTATCGGAGATTGGTAAGAAGAGTGATTTATTTGACTCTTACTCGACCTGAGTTGTCCTACAGTGTTCATATTTTGGCACAATTTATGCATCAACCAAGGGAAGCTCATTAGGAAGCAGCTTTGCGCGTGGTTCGTTATTTGAAGGGTAATCCTGGACAAGGAATACTTTTACGAGCTGATAGTGATCTTCGGTTGTATGCTTGTTGTGATTCTGATTGGGGGAGTTGTCCTTTAACTTGACGATCTCTTACTGGATATTTTGTTATGTTAGGGACTTCTCCCATTTCTTGGAAGACTAAAAAGCAACATAAGTGTCGAGATCCTCTGCTGAAGCAGAATATCGTTCCATGGCTACCACTGTGTGTGAACTGAAATGGTTAAAGGGTCTTTTGTCGTCTCTCGGTGTTGTACACTCCCATCCTATGCTGTTGTATTGTGATAGTCGAGAAGCTTTACACATTAGTGCAAATCCCATGTTTCATGAGCAAATAAAGCACATTGAAATTGATTGTCATTTTATTCGTGATGAGATTCAACATGGACATGTTCAGACTGCTTATGTACGTAGCTCTGAGCAACTCGCTGATATTTTTACTAAGGCATTGGAGACACAGCAGTTTGGGTATCTTCTACGCAAGTTGGGGGTTTGCAATCTTCACGCACCAACTTGAGGGGGGGGGGGGTATTAGAATATTTTAGGATCTGTAAATATCTGTCAATTATGTAAAGAGTATATTTAGGATATTTTTTTTTTCTATGTTTAGAAGCTTAGTTAGTGCGTTTATGTTGTATATATATTGGCCCTCTTTGGCCTGTGAGATGAACATACACACATAGAAATTTTCTTCTCAAAATTTATAATATCCTATAGGGGTAAATTTTTATAAGATATAAATAATCCTCTAGGTGTGGGTTTTCATAAAGTTCAAATGGGATGAAAGAGAAAGTAGAGTGGAAAGCAGTTAAGTGGGATTGGGATTACATTTACTGACCTATATAGTAATGCATGTATGGTATATAGATTAAGAGTAAATATTTTATTAATATATTATTTTATTGGATCGGATTTCCCATTAGATTTTTTTATAATCCAAAAACAGGATCCTAAACCATTAAGGTATACACTATAAAGTTTTTATCAGATTAGATGGGTAAAATACACTATAGCAATTCTCCCGATTACATATGGTCATCTTTGTAGAAGGTTATTTTGGTAATTAGGTTTATGGCTTCATTTAATACCATAGACCGATTTAATGGACTAGTGACAGGGCCTAGGAAATCGAGCCAAAACGAATTGCTAGACTAGGGATTGTTGGACCAATTATGTTACTCTCAGCCTTACTTGATCAATTCGTGTGCGAAAAGTGGGCTCAAAAGAGGTTTTCCAGAGCTTGTTTGGACTTTATTCATTTTCAAAAGGAGTTATTTGGACTTAACTAAGAGTTGTGTGCTTATTTCATTATTAATAAGAATATATTCTTTTATTGTGAGTCATTGGGCCTGTTTAAAGCTTGTGACCTAAGCTCATGGTCTATATGAAGAGAACGAGTGAATTCTAGCCACATGATCATTTAAGGCTATCCAATGATTGCCAATAATGCCAGATCTCAACCATCCATCTCAAATAAATCTAATAGTTGAAGCTTACTTCTAAAATCTATAAATAAGAGACTTTTCCTCTCATTTGGGAAACTCTGAACGTTTTGGCTAACTTGAGACAAACATGGAAGCTCTGTTAAAGTTATTCCATGAAAGATCAAATAATCTACTTGGTGAAGAATGAACTAAGAGTACTTGGAAGTATAGGACTTCATCTTCTATCACATACGTGCATGAGTGATTAAGTTTGTTGTTCCTCCTCCCACATATCTCTCTATTTCATCTGTACATGTGTCATCGGGTCAAGTGATCTCCAAGATCGACCATTATGTACATAGCACGTGATTGATCATCAGCAACAACCTTACCTACAATCTTCATACATGGTACTTAAAATGGGGACCCTTATTTAAGCACTAATCCTTTGGTCATGGTTTACTTAGCTTAATTTTCCTTCTTTTTTCCTTATCTTATTTGACTCATCATCAAACATTTCCCTACTTCTTCCATATTGAAAGCAACTGCAATCGCTTTCGTATATTTTTTTTTTCTTTTTTAATTTTGATAATATGGATCCCATAAATAATTTAAAAAAAATAAATAAAAAACTTAAGGAGGACTTGTTAAGAACTATAGAAATGAAATAAGAGGTTCTTAAAAGAAGTGGGTTCCTTAAAATATTAATGTGATAGCTAAAATTTCCATAGATTTCTTAAGAATAAAGATTGACTTAAACATATTTCAATACATGTAACCAATAATCATGTGTGCCTAAACTCTTTATTTTTGAAATCAAGAGCTTGGACCCTTAATTCTTCAAAAAATGTGCTTTTAAATTTTGTTTGATATTAAGGCTCTAATAATACTAATATATTATGTAGATGAATAAAACCTAAGTGGTAAGTTTTTAAAAACTATACTTTATCATTGGTACTTACATATATTTATGGAAACACCCGGTGTACTAATATTTATGAATCCTTTTTCATAGTCACTTAAGTTCCACTAAATTGGGGTGGAGGGGTTATCCAAATTCTCGATTACGATATATATATATATATATATATATATGGCCAAAATCAATTACAATTTGAAATCATGATTCTAGTTAACCTTTATAAAACCACCGATTCCATCTCTTTTTCTTTAATCAAAATCTTAGCTTTTTATGCGTTCATCTCATTACTGTCAATTCCTGTCTTTTCTTATGCAACAAGTGCTCATAAAGCATGAAATTCTGAAGTGCCTGTGATCTAGAGTCCTACACACTAAAATCTAAAACCACAACTGCAGCTCACAGTTTTATTTCTCGAGCCTCGCCAAACCACGATTCACATCTTCTTTTGCACTTCATGATCTTTAACGTCCACATAATGCTTTATTATACATAGCATACCATCACCTTACGTCAAAGAAGCTGACTCTATCTAACGGCTCTCGAGAGATCCTTTGGCCATAGTGGCACCCCTTTTTATGCTTCATTAACCTAAACATAAAACAAATATCTCAATCAGCGTTAAATAAGTAGATAAAGATATACATAATATAAAACATTATCAAAGCCAAGCATATATATCAATACATAAATATGCAGCCATAAGGCAATCAAATCTACACCACACCAACCACATAGGAGTTGCGTGCCATACTTATATAAGTGATATGCATTGGTATCAGTATCGTAGTACGGTTTAGTTTTATCCGATTAGTTAACATTGGTGGCATTCAAAAAATGGTATAGAAACCTAGTTGGCTATAAGAGCAGCAAGTAGGTCCCCATTACCCAGCCTAGTTTTTTAAAAGTCAAGTACTATGTTTCAAAAACCTCGTATTTTGTATAAAACTTAGCTCGTAGTCCTTTTGTGCCATGTCATACGATGAAGGCACCAAACAACTTATTAATAGATCAAGCACGAATCTCATGTCATAAATCAAATATTAATAGCTCAAGCATGAATCTCATGTTGTAAATCAAATATAGTCTTAGTCAAATTCAGTCTTGTTGATAAGTTATTCCTGATGTAGACCCCTAAGCCTAGGCTAATCTCCTCGGTGTATGGGTTAAGCCTAATAAGTTTAGCCTGACTTGTTTAGGGCCTCATTCAAGCTCACCTAATGTTATCACCAAAATCGTTAGTTATGGCAATCTCGTTAATGCCTGAACTGAGCTCTTACAAGCTTAGCAAATCTAACCTATAAGCATTAGGCTAGTCCTCTTCTTGCTCCAAAACCTTAGACATTAAGCAATTAAGCTCCTAATGTACAGGCTCAATCTACGTAATCCAAAGTGAATAAGATGGGAATCGCTTAGCCAAATTGGGATAGACACAAGTGATGCTTGATTACCTCAAGATATTTTCCACAATATTTAGAAGGTATCTTCTTGACTTGGATAAATGTATCTCAAAGACACGATACACCTTTTGGAATAAGATTATGAATCTCTCCTATAAATATAAGGTAAAACTATAGGTAAAAGGATCTAAAACCTCTCTGTCTTAAGTTCTTACTTTTACCCTTTTTCCTCCGAGTCTTTTACCGATTAAGTATTGGAGTAGCTATGTATGAACCACTTTTGGTGATCCTTAAAGCTTACGTTTGTTCATTTTGTAGGTTGCATCCAATCTTCATTCCCTTAACCAAAATTAAGCAACAGTAAGTCTCAATCCAAAATTTTATTATATCAGCCTACAACCTCATATAGAGAAAAAAAAAGTTTACAACTCAAATAAAAAAAAATAGTGAGATTTTGAGGACTAAAACATATTTATCCCTATATATAGGGAAAAATGTAAACGAACAGTCTGTATTTAGCAAAGTTTTTATGAAAGAGGGTTTGGATTTTTTAAACATGCATTTAAAGACTTGTATTTATAAGTTATCCTTATTTAATGACTTTTGTCCATTTGCTAGTAATAAAATGACGTAGTATATAAGGAGGCTCTTGAATGAAGGCAATATATAAATATAAACCTTTAAACATATGGTTAAAAAATTAAGGCTCTTTTTGGCAAGATTGCAACATTATAGGCCCTTCCTTTACATTTTTTCTGATAAAACATAATTAAATAAATATAATATTTTACTTATAATATTTTTCCCATTTTATTGAATTTATTTTATTCAATTTCCCTTGGAACTTTTTTTAAATATAAATAGATAGCTATTCATCTGTATAGTTTCAAATGGAATGGTTTAATATTTATGGATAAATATGATATGTAAATTATATTTTTGTTAAAGACTCAATAATTAAAATTAGAAAAAGGTGAACATTATAATTTATTTGGATAATAATTGGATTAAAGAACATTTTGGTCATGTTATATGAGTTGCAATTATTTAAAATAATCATTATTGTGAATTTAATGTACATCGTTTGAGCTTTGGTTTAACGACAATAAACATAAAAAATGAGGTAAATAAAGCATAAACAATTACAATTCATATAACCAAAATGTTCTTTAATCCAATTCTTGTCCAAACAAATTATAATTTTTATGTATTTCTAATATTAATTATTGAATCTTTAATGAAAATTAATTTACTTACTATATTTATCTATAAATATTATATCATTCCATGCAAAACCATATAGATGAATATTTATCTTAAAAACATAGAAAGAAAATTGAGTATAATAAATTCAATAAAATATATAAAGGTAATATTACATGTAAAATATTCTCTTTATTTAATTATGGTTTATCTAGAAAAATGTAAAGGAAGGATTCATGTTTTTGCAGTTTTAGGAAAAAGGGCACCAATTTTTCATCCATACATTTAAAAGCCTATATTTATAAATTATTTTCATTTGAGGGGACTCTTCCTCTACATTTTTCATTTTCCCCTATATATATACATGTATATAAATACACACACATATACATACATGCACACATATAGATACGTTGGGTACATATCAATGTATCTAAAAATAATTGTAAAATATAGAGTGCCTTATATAGAAGCTACGTAAACCTCGTAAATTTAACTATTTAAGAATAGAATCGAACTTTAGTATTGCAGATAATTTTGCAAGTTAATAAAGTTAAGTAAGATGAAAAATTTATTAAATTATGAAACTAAATGTATTATACGTAATAAAAATTTTAAAATTTTGATCGAAATCTAAATTGCGTATGAAAACTCTAAATCGTATGTACACGTTAATACTCGAAATTGAATTTAAACTTGACAAAAACTTTAAAACTATAGCTTTAACCTTATAAAATGGATAAATATAATTTAATAATAATAAAATCTTAATCGATTGTAATTATCAACTAATATGCGTAATCGTATATAAATTTTAATGAATACATTAAGATAACTTGCAAATATTATAAATATAAGAGGTAACAATTAAATTAATAAATTTTTATAAAAAATTCAATATTATTTTATAAATACTGAACATATAATTTTTATATTTAGAAAAATCTAATAATTTTATTTTTATTTTCCTTTTTCTTCCTTTTTCCTTTCCTTTTTATTTTTCTTTCTTTCCCTATTTCTTTTCTAACTTCCACGTTCCTAGCTCTGGAAAGTTTCGATGGACAAGTATTACACAATTGATTTTACCATGTGATAGTTATGTGGTGCAAAACAAAAGAATAAGACTGTTGTCTAATCACATTAATTACTATATCTTGTTTCGATTTACTTTCTACATTTCTTTTGTTGAAAACCACATCAAGTGCTGCTGTTTTCATTTGGTTGTCATGTCTAGAACAAAAGAGAAAAAGAAGAAAACAAAACAAACAACTCTATTTCCTTTTCCTCTTTTCACTGTGCCATTTTTTTTATTTGCCTTTGGACTTCAATTTTAACAAAAAGACTAAGAAAAGAAGAGCTTGGAAAATTACTTCTTCAAGATACTTCAAAGAGGAAAAAAAGAAAAAGGAACCTTGTCATTTCTATTTTATCCAATTTATTAAGGAAATTAGGTAGGTAATATATATATAATATATTTATTTTATATTAATCTTCTCTATGTATTCTTGCGCATACTTGTATTTTATAGAATGTATATGTAATATTAGTATTTCTTTGTATATGTATGTTTATATATATATAAATTCAAGTTTATTCATATTTATATCATACATGTTACAATAATTTCTACAAATAGTTAGTTATGTTTATGTGCACATATACATATGTATGCGTGAATATGTATATATTAATGTAATACAAAAATACTAATTTAAGGGGGGTTATATTAAGCGTACGTATATATGTATAATATTATGTATATTATGTACTTTAATATATACAAACATATCTATGGACGTGATGAACATGTATGTATATTTATGTATAATATCATTTATATTACATGTTTTAGTGTAAATATAAATATGTAATATAACTATATATATGTACATATGTGTATAAAGTACATTTACATGTATATTTATATTCATATTATAGTATATAACATATATTTAAGATTAAATTATTTTAGTATATAAGTATATTATATGTATAAATATATGTATATGAATAGCATCGTATATGTAAAAATACAAGTATATTTGAATAGTACATATATAATACATTATAATATTAATTTAATAAATATGAAATATATATATGTATGTACCATAACTTTAAGGAAATTATAATAAATAATTGATTTAGAAAATTTATTAAAATATAGTAATAAATATTAATATATGTATATATAACGTAAAATACAAAAAATAAGAAAATTTATGAAAAAGTACCAAGGTAACACGTGGCACTCATATATGTTGTTATGTTATCACTTAGCATAAATTAATTAATTTTTGTAATTAAGAATAATTAATTAATTAGAAAAGTAATAAGGTAGGAAAATTTGAATTAATAAGTCTTAAACCTCAAAAATTAGCAAAAATGAATAATTATGTTAAAATAGACTTAAAATAAGAAAATTATAAAATATACGATTTAAATAATTATTAAATCATAATTGTACTAAGACAAGCTTAAAAATAATGTTTTATAATTACTTAACTCAAAATAACAAATTTTATAGTATTTTTATATCATAATCAAAAGTCCAGTTACAATGTTCAAAACAGACCTCATTATGAGAAAGTATACTAGAAAACGATCAAAATGGACTATAAGTTCATAAGAATTTAAACTAAATTTAAAAATTTATATGCGATTAAAAATTTAAGATAAATTGAGTGAAAGATTTAAATCAAACTATATTTATACCATACTTAGAATATAGTGGAAAACTAGACAAATAATGATAGATATTTAGTTAATTAGAGAACCTAGTATTTTAGAATACTTATAAATTTTATTATCTTTTAAAATAATTGATTATTGAGCCTTGAAATTCTCAAAAGTTGGGAAGTGAGCATTAACCTAGGTGATGGAGTTTTTATAATCTGTTTTCTGCTTGCTGGTAGTTATTTATATGCTACTTGTTAGTTGATATTGATTGTTTGCTTGAATAATTGATTGTTTTGTGTGCCGGTATCCTTGTGATCACTTTCTTAAACTGGTAAATATAACTATTCGACTAAAATAACTAGTTATATCTATCGTATATTTGTGACCCATTTGGTATATAATGGAGAATGCTAGCTTTGCAGGTTTTTGAGAAAAGTATTTTTGGAGAACATTTTTCTAATCTTAAATATATTTTGTATGATTTTTGTAAGTACTCGTAATGGCCGTGAATGATATTTTTATCATTAAGGCAAGGCCAGTACAGTATTTCCAATTAATTGCGAGATGACTCATATAATTATGCCCGTGAGACCTTTGATATTTGTTAACAGCGAGATAGACTCGCTTTATGTGCTTGAGGGGATTTTGATATATTTGGTGAGTGACTCTAGTTGGAGTTTATTTATATTGATTATTGATTCTTAAACTAGAGTGATAATTAAGTAACGTCTAGTAGGATTGTGCTCCTAAGCAGCCTCATGTGGTTAAGATGAGGTGATCTATGCGGGTAAGTATGAAGGAAAAATCGACATATAGACGACGTAACTCTATAACTTCCATAGTTCCAAACTCTTATAGATGTGTTGCTTACATTCATCATGCTTGCATTAATATTTTGCATGCATTAATATTTTGCATGCAAATATTTTGCATGGGTATTAATAATTATTGATAACTTATATGAGAAATAATAGTGAGGAATGAACTTACTGAGGCGCGATTTGCTCATCCTTATAGTTTCTATTATAGATTTCTTATAAGTAGGAATTAAGATAAGTTTGAGAGTAGAGTACAAACTAGAGAAAGGTTTAGTAATATTAGGGTTGATTGAAAAGTGTATAACGGTACAGAAATAATTTATGTAAAATATATTTATTATGATAAGATTATGTAGTATTTCTTGTAAATTAATAAGTTATTTTAACTTGTTTTAGTATTTAGTAAAGAAGGTTGATTCTCTACAATTCTAATGTATTGTGGCTAATTAGATATCTATAATCATAGTCACTTATATTTTATAGCAAGTTGATTAATTAAAATTGAAAACCCTTTGTAATTTTTGAGTTGTAAGGTAATTTTTGCATCATAAATACATATATAATATAAAAATTTTAAACCATCCTTTAAGTCCCGTTTAGGGTCACAACAAGCTTGATGTAATGCTTTCATGAAGTGGATATTAAATGTAGAAGAAAACACGTTTCCAAGCGGGTGTATGTCGAGAAGATTTTTACGAGTAACTTCAACCGTAAATCGTTAATACGATGGATCCTTACCTTACCAGAGTATCAATACTTTTCATTTTCTTTTTTAATTTTATCATTTCTTTTGTTAACGTTTGACTTTGTTTGACATTTTAGGAAAGGCCATGCATCTTTCTCCTTTACTGTGACCGAAAGCAAGGGCTTTTTTTTAAAAAAATAAATAAATAAATTAGCCTTGATTCTCATAGATAATGTAAAAAATATTGAATGATATCTTTATTAGGAACTTAGAGATAAAGTTTAGAAATCTTTAAATGGAAAAGATTCTAAAAATGTTAAAGTGTACCTTAAAAATCCATTAGATCCTTAGGAATAAACATTCTCTAATAAAACATTTAACCAAAAGTATTTCGAAATAATTTATACAAATAGACCACCAAGTTGCGAGGTGTTATAGTTATGGCAACATTTCATCGGTTGAATAAAAGTTAAACATGACCTTGGAGGGTAGTTCCGGTGTCGTAATATTTTTAACAGTAATGTGCGAAATTTGCAGCGCATGGGTCCCTTCTTTAAGACATCGCGGGAGAAGTTAATTACTTTAGTGGTGCTTTTGTCAATTCAACAACCAAGCAAATAGAATTTAGTTGTTTAATTTTATAGAAATGGCTAATACATCAGCTATGATCTAGCTTTCCGGTAAATGCAAGGATTAGGCAATTATTTGAATTACATCTAACATTTCTGAAAATGAGCCGGCAACTCGTGTTAGTCCTTGAAGTAATGTCTACTACATCTATCAATTCCCATCGTTTCTAATACTGAAATTATTATAATGGCTAATTAATATAGTTTGAGAAGAATTCACCTTTAAATATCACGTTAAAAGACGTATTCGAGTCAATTATCGAATTACTGTCATGGCATATAAGGCTAAGGCAAGCATAGTTTTAGCAACAACAATTCTACCATCTACTGTTGCTGTGATTTGCATCTTGTCCTTTTCCATTATCTTAACTTTTAACCTTCTCTCCTTTTAAAATTCTACATACTCACTTTATATGCCCTAACGACAACATTTAGTTTTCTTATTTTAGATCACCCCTTGAATCCATCAAACCTATCATATGAATCGAATAATCTTAGTTTCCCTACATATTTCATGTTCGTCTGTTACTAATGCCCTAATATTGGAACTGCTATGATGCTCTTTTCTTCTATATCTTCATTCATCGAGCTATCTTTCATTAAGCAAAAGTCAACTGACTCATTAGACCATAAAAATTATTCTAGTTTACCATTATATTATATTTGTCTTTCAACTTCAAATTAACTACTCTCTAAATTAAGGGGGTTTTATTCAAATTTATCTATCTCTGATACATGAACTTAACTCAAGAAGGCCGAACCTTTTTTGCATTAGCTTTTTAGTATTTATTATAGATAAAAAAAGTTAAAAGTGGTTTTGGTTTCTTCTCAATACAATGATATATACAAAAATAATTTATCCATTGCTAGATGTAACTAATGTATATATATATATATTAATATATTTATATATGATCGGGAATCTTGATTGGTTTTAACTTTAGATTTTGCTTTATTATCACTTAAAAATGCATACAAATCTTTACAATATAAAAGATCTCCCATCACTAACTTCTAGATTGAATAATTTGAAGAGTTTAATTTTATCATAGTATTTGATTTATTCCACATGCTTGTACGTAGAAAAGCAATTAATAATTTAGCTCTAATACCACTTATAAGGATAAGTCAACCTTTAATTACAAAATATTTTTCCTCTAAAAAAATAATAACAATAACCAATTATAACAAAACTGAAAAATGATAAATAATTATGCAATAGGAGAATTTACATGAAAAAGACCTTATGGGGAAGAAGCTATGGAAACCTTACAAAATCTTTCACTATCAATAAACGATGGCCTTAGTTAAACTAGTGAATAATCAAAACTTCATCAAATTGGTGAATATAAATAATAATTGCAAAGCTAGCCAATGAAGAAGTTTGCAAATACATTTATCTAATGCGAGCAATTGAGGAGGATTGACAAAGATATAAATCGATTATCTTATAAGTATTCACATTAAGGTTTGATAGATCCAATAATCAAACATGCTTTTTCAGTCGGTGTGACATATCTTGTTATAAAATATGATTAGACATTGAGCAATTGGGTTTTACAGTTTTCAATATCTTGCGCGCATCATGTGCCGTATGAAATTAATTTTTCGTGCAAAAAGGGATGAAAAGATAAGTTCATGAGATCATGTCTTTTGTTTTACCACTTATAAGCATTTTGTTTTATTAGGCTCTTTATGTATAGGGAAAAAAAAAAAAAAAAAGAAAGGAGAAGGAAATGTAATAGGTTGTGCAAGCTCCTTTTCTCCTTATAATAATAAAAGCAGAATTTGTAGGCACATGAACAATGTTTTTCGATTTCAATTATGAAATATCATTAAAATACGAAAGTAATTCTGTCCATAGGGTTTCGGCTTCAATAAGGAGAGGTCACATGGCAAGAAAAAGAGGCGGAAATGCTCATTCATCACATCTCCCACAAGCCTAATTTGCCACACACAGATATATGGAGTGATGGTCACGTGGGGTCCTTATAATTGTCGAAGGGTGAGTTTGCAAGTGCAGTTGGGAAGTCGACACGTGGCAAGCACTCCCAGGTTGTAGTGCCTTATGATGTTGTTTTTTGCTCACACCACTTCGTGCTTTTGGCACGCCATCGTGGTGGTGGAGGACCATGCCATAGCCCATTGGGACCCACGCACACACTATTTTTTTCATCTTTTCTTTTTTTTTTTGATAAAATAAAATTTTGTATGGTGATCTTAAAAAGTCATCCATATTTCTATTAAAATTTAAATAAATTATTTATATATTAAAATAATTATTTAAAAGAAGTATTATTATATTCAATTTGAATATATAAAAAGGATGAAAATTAAAGAGATAAATCGAATATAATTAAAGGTTAAAATGAAATTGAATTAAACCAACTTTATAATCAAATTAAGTCAAAACTTAATTAAGATGAACTGTACATTTCTATTTATTATTATTTTTATCGAAAGCATAAAGATTGCAGCCACAGTTTCGACATGACAAGCCGACATAGCAAATAGCTTCTTATAAAGTTATGAAACATGATATGAAGATGTTTTTAACATGAGTGAAAATTGGAATTCCAAAAGGCTTTGCAAAATCTAAGCTATTGGAGCATTACCAGTGTTCTTTACATTCTTGAAGGAAAATAATTATGAAGAGACTTCCTTGATCTAAGGAAACAAACGTAAGAGATATAAGTGATTTATTCAATATAAAAGGACTTTATTTGATTTTTGATAAAATATATAGACGGCTTCCGAAGTACTTGCGAACAAGCATCTAGATATTGAAGCCAAAATTATTAATTTTATAATAATGATATTACTACTTTCATGTAAAATTTAGGTAGCCAAATTTTAAGGCTTTTAATTAAAGATGCATAACTATGTTCTAACATGCCATCAATGTTAATATGCATACCAACATATATTCTCTGGTCTATGGTTCTAAATTGGTATGATATCTCACGGTTAGTGGCATGCAACAACTTCGTTGCATAAATCTATACCTCACAATAACACGTAAAACTCAAAAACTTGTTACTATAACAAATATAAATATATATATATATATATATATATATACAATGCTGTGGTGGCTATCTAAAATTTTCATATTTTTCCAATTTTACACCTCAAATTTCAAATTTATCAAATGATACACCAAATTAGAAGTTTAGTTACTAACATTTTTGCCTCATCTTTTTCCATTACCGATTGTGTTAACTCAATTATCATTAGAAATCAATAATAATAGACATGTGTAATTTTAAATTTTATGATTCCTAATCACCTAATCAAAATTAATCATGTATTCACATTAGGAAAAGATATACATCATTAGTAAAATATAAAATAGAAGTGACAAAATTAAAATAAATTAATGCAGTAAAATTGTGAAAAAAAATTAAACACACTTCATCCGGAATCAATCACACCAAAATTACATCGTTAACATATTATTAGTTTCTAATGATAATTAGGTTGACGGTCATTGATGGAAAATAGTCAAGTAGTAATTGCAGCAGCTAAACTTTTAATTGAGTATATAATTTAACAACTTGAAACTTGAGATGGAAAATTACAAAAATGAGGATAGTTGAGATAGTGATCGAGATGTTATCCCTATATATAAACACATATTTCTATCTTAAAATAATAACTTGTCTTCAACCTTTAAAATTCGTAATCAATATGCAAAATTAAAGCGAAAACCTAAATTTTCTATCCATCAAATTAGTCTTCAAATATATTTCAACTAAAGGATTTCGTGGATTACATAACTTAAGGTAAATTCTATTTTCTCAAAGGCGTATGATGTAATATCTTCATTCTCATTTTCAAATTAAAGGTCATATTTAAGATAGTCAAAGGTACAAATATGCTATAAATTATTTATCTTTGAAAATTGCAAGAAACACATCTACGTGACAAACTACATATATGCCTAAACAAATATGCTAATGCATAAAGTAATAGCAACTACAAGCAAACCAACATCTTGTGCAAAACTGGAGTCTATAAGTCAAATTGAATTCAAATCCTTAGAATTCAGTGATCAAATTGTCTCATCTTAAGTTCACCACTCATAGTAATTATTAATGATCTAGTTTACTATTACCATACATAGTTGTCCCATACCAATAGTGTGACTAATTGACAGTTTCACTCTGCCATATTAACGACCTACTATCAACACATGGTAGTCTTAGTGCTAACACTATCGACTACTTTAATATGCATCAATGATAGAATTTAAGGACAGATCTAAGGCACTCGGATAAACTTTAGTAACTTATGAGGTAAATGAAGGAAATTGGATTATGTTTAAAGTCAAAGGAGTTTTAGAAAAATTTTAGGTAGTGATTGACAACTTTTAAGTTGAGTTAGATTAAGGTTTATCTTGTATTGTAGAGTTTAACAGCTAAGGAAAATTTTAAAGCCTTACAAATGGACTTATTTCCAATAAGGGTGTTTTCTCGTTTGAATGAAATCGAATAGAAAGGTTAGAGTTTAAGAAACTTGTACTTTTTTTAAAAGGCATATCAGATGCCATCCAAACAAAATGATGGGCATTTGAGGACTAACATGTGTAGGCTAAGCTAAAGGATGAATTAATGCTTTGAGAACCAAACCGAGAGCTAAAGAGTGAATTAAGGAAACAAGAATAGGATATGTAATGTATAACATGCTAACTGGGTGGTTGGTTTAGATAAGAGTAGGCTTAACAAATTTACAATAAAAAACTTGCTAGATAAAAGGAGGAATTGGCCTCATTGACTTGACAATTCGCTACACAACGGCTTATCGATTCAACTATTGGTAGCTTGGCGACATTTGTTAAACACCGGCTTGCCGATTTTCTAGTCTTCTAGGTGATTTTCTTTATTTTGTTAAATTTCCGCGTTTTATATCTTTTAAACTAATTAAAAACTTTCCATTATGTAGGTTCAGTATAAAACTAATTTTGTATCATATTAATGAGCTATTATTGTTTATTACATTGTAAACCCTAACTCTTTGAGAGTTTTCAATATGGAGTGAACTCTTATCATTTTTATTAAGTCTTGTCAATCAAAAATCTAATTTGATTGTTGCAATTCATTATTTTAGCTTTGGTTTTCTATGAGATTATATTAATAATACCTAGCTACATTATTGTTTTCCCACATGTGTGAGTAATATCAAATATGGATTCATGACTTATATTGTGCTAAAAATCCCTATCACATCATCATGTTAAATGGAAGTGTAACAATGCAGCAAACCAAGACAACATTTGATTGTAAACTAGTAGCGAGTGATCTCTCAGGTGCTTCACCGAGCTATCTGATGTGAGTTAAGCATCGAAGAGTAGTGTTTTCTCTAGGCCGATCTATCAAGTTACTTTGCTCTCCATATCGTTCAAGATGTTGCCAAGGTGATCAACCAGCATGTTGAACCGAACCCTCTACTAAGCCATAGTCTCAGTGTTAAATCTAAATGTAGCAATCCCTACTATTGCCGAGGCCGATTAGAACTATTAGGAGTCGACCATCCGAAGCCAACCTCATATGAACCATCCCTGAACCAACCATTGTCCAGCCCCTTTTAATGTCGAATAGGCCTGAACCAAGGCCCACCCCTGCCTGGACCACAATACTATTAGAATTCATTGTATAAATACGTGCATACTTTGTCCTTTCTAACAAAGGACATCCGAATTCTTTCTTTTACGTGATTTCATATTTTTCTTGTAAATTATTCTCTTTTGTTTTTAGCAAATAAGAACCATTCTTTTATAATTTCTATAACTTAGAATTTGCTCTAATGGGATGATATAAATACCGTTATACTGTAAAAGTTGAGACATCATAATACAGAGAATATACAAAACTTTTCAGTCTCTTGAGCAAAGTGTCCCTCTTATTTTTGAGCTATTCTTTTCTAGCTCTTTTGAGCATGGATTAATGGTAAGTAACCTCTGACCATACTTGTACGTCATATCAAGTGTGGTTTAAGCTCATGTGAGGTGTTGATGTGTCATATCCTTCGTCGGTGCACGGGAACCCTCTATTCAACCTTCGATTATCATTTACCTTTCGAGCTATCTTATAGCTTGGACCTAACCATTTGGTATGTGTGATATCAGGTTTGTGTGTTCATCCACAAGTCCGTATCATCTTTCCCCCATCGAATTAGAATTGAACAGAAGCAAGCCTAAAACTTTATAACCTAACTTCATTTGAGTGGCCTAATGCTTTATTAGAAGGATGTGCTTTAGAGAAAGTAATAAATCAACATGTCATGTAAACAAAATTTTAAGCCATTGGAATGACCTACTTTCTCATTTACTTGTTCATGAGTAATTGTGTTGTTTATTTATTTCCAACTTAATATGCTTTAACATGTCATTATAAGACTTCAAAGTTACGTATTTGAATCTATAAGTTTCAATTAATCAGTATCAAGAGTCAATACTCATTGATGACTACTTGTAATTATCCAAAAGTCACGTTGTAGTTACCATAACATTAAAACATCTTAGTTAACACATGACACTTAAGTATCTCAGTAGTTTATTTTTCATCATATTATTGGTTGAATACTTTTTATTTTTTGGAAAGTATGTTCCAAGAGAGAGAGGCATTCCTTGAGAGAATTTTGCTTCATTAACACTCATCTTTCCATTGATTCAAGTGTGTCAATTAGTGTTTGAGACTTAACACGCATCTGATTATTTTAGCAAATCATCAAATTACTCAAATCAATGGTCCATTTAGCTTATCAAATTGGAGTAGTTTGCTCATGGGACTTCCATTTTTTATTCTTCAATAAATATTCTCTAAATCAAAGCATAAGTTATTTAAGAAACTAATTGTAAGCTGCTTTCACATTGCAATCACACTTCATCGTAGATGCATAACCATTAATAAGCAACCAACATCTCATCTATGACCCACTTATGTTGATAAGAAATTAGAAAAAGCAAATGTTGGGAAAATAACATTCTTGATGACTTTATGTCATACAACATGTGAATCCAGCTTGAGATGTTTGTTTTTATTGTAAAAAGTTAGATTTTTTTAGTAATATGTAGATTTAATTCTTTGTCATGATAGAGTTGAATGATTTTAGTATATTCCAAATTGAAATCTTATAAGCCTTATACTCGGATTGGGCTGAATTCACAAAAAGAATACTTTATTTCTTTGCTTTTTAGCTCATTAGCAGGCTCCCATGAAAAATGCAAAATTCTATGGTTGAATATTGTGTATCAAGACATTCTCCCTAGTCACTTTTAATATAAGCTCAAAATGTTGGGTCATTTATGAAAGAAAAAAAAAAAAACCTACACAAGAGACATTTTAAGGGTGCTTAGGCATTCAGTAAATTCACTCAAATTATGAACAATTGAGTAATTATCATATATAATAACTTTTCAATGATATATCTATAATGCTTAGCATCAAGAAGAGATGTTAAATCTTCATAACCAAGATGACAATTTTTAACTACAAGAGTTTGAGACTAAACTAAAAGAATTAATATTATTTAGTAAGTCAAGCACAAATTTACATTGACAAAATTGACTAAACTCAACAAATAATGAACTTGACCCCTATACATATTTGATCCCAAAACTTCAAGTTCTATATTATTCAAATTTTCAACAAAACCACTTCTATCAAACTACTATCCTCATGCTCAACACTATCATCCATCTTAAAACTAGAGACCTAATTAACTCTAGAAGTTCATATCTTTTGTGAATTTGAAATATGGTGAAAAGCCCAAAAGTTTGTAACACTTCTCTTTTGAATGGCTATGCTTATCAGATTAGCTATATAACAATTTTATCATTCCTTTTTTTTTATAGATAAAAAAAATCTTACCAATAGAGAAGCATCAATCTTTAAGCCAATTCCTTCTTTAACATTTATCTTCTATGACCAAGTTATAAGCTTTGTCAAGGTAAGAAATAGTTTCAACACTAATATGTATGATCTTATGGCTGAAAAACTTATAAGAGTATGTTTGGTACAAGATCTAAAGAAAAAATGTAATAAAGGTAAAAAATTATGAAGCTCATGTCATATTATATTCATTTCACTACAGTAAGTTCCAACCGATCTATTTCTTTAAACAATAGTACCAAGTAGATGACGTAACTATCGAGTTTGAGTGTCATGAAGTTGTGAAAATTTAACTTTCAATATTTCACTAATATCCTTGTTCATTCGTAAATTGCATTGTCGTTATAAAAGCAATTTTAGGTGAAATAGATCTTAAAACCTAAGCTATAATTAAATTATTACATCAATTTTAGATTGGAAACATTGGATCAAACTTTGAAGTAGTACTAGATCCATCGAGAAAATTTATCTTGTTTCAAATTAATAATCCAAGAAGAAAAGACCTACTTCAGGTATTATGATTCAACCCATTTATAATTGAAGTATTTGGCATGGAGTTATGAGAATTCGAATTGTGAATGAAATATGGTGATGATGTGGCCTTTAATAGTGAGATTGTACTCTCCATTAAGAAGTTTAATTGAATTTTACAATATAATGCTCTAGTGTCGTGAAAATAACAATGAGATATAAGAATAAGAATATGTAATTCAGAAGAATAAACAAAGAGTTGAGAGTGTTTGAAAATTTGTTATTTATGTCAAAAGTATGTAAATGAAGTTACAATGCGGACTTAACAAATACCTTTTTATACTTCATGCCAAGATACCCTGTATTAGTCTAATGCCTATATTTATGTAAGTATCCATGTACACTTTGTAAATTACCCATCCTTAAGGACTTGGATCTTTTAAGGAACAAATTGGTCTTTATGGAAAGAAATATAAATAATAAATGGAGTTTTATCATGTTTCAAATACCAATCAATTAAGTTTAGACTTACAAAGAAAGTTATTCATCAAATTTAATAGGGAGAATAGAGAGAATGAGAATAGACTTAGATTTACAGTAGTTTGACAAAAGCCATCACTCACATTAATAGAAAAGGAGTTATGGGGTAAAATGACATTGAAATCAATACTTTTAAAATCAAACAAAAAAAGAAAGAAGATAAAAGTTTTAGGGTAGAAAAGAATGCTTAAATTTGGATTTTTATAGTATTTCCATGAAATTAACACTTAACCTACAAAGTTAGAAGGGAAACGACCCAATCAAACTGTCTAAGAACTAGCATCGCGAGGCCTATAGTGACCTTATGAAACCAGCATTGACTAGTCCTAAATCAATCATGGGGTAGTTCTTAAGGACTTGCAAATTGAATGGTGTAGTTCATGGGTCTTAAACTTATTAAACTGACCTAAGTTAAGTTAAGTTAAAAGATTGTGAGCCTAAGAATTATGTGGTTCTAGCCTATTGTTGATAAAATTAAAAAGGAGTTGCATTTCTATTTATATAATATAGAACACAACTAAATTGTGATATTATCTATGAGAGAAAAAAGAAATTAAAAAGAATATCAAAAGGGAAAATTAGTCCCATCTTGATGAGGGGAAATAGAAAAGACTCTTTTTTTATTAAAGTTTATATACACTAGATCAAATCAACACTTAAGAAGTATTTAATTATCATGATATTAATAACAGCATGTTAAATTATTTTGTTGTTAATGTTAACATTAAATGCTAAGAATGATAAAGGAGATTTCTCTGTCGAAATAATTTAAATTTTTACTATATTTCAAATAAATATATATATGTATCTTATTTTGTGTTGGTTGATGTATGGGGACTCATGTCACCTTGGGTTTAGGTAGGGTCATAGACCTAAAACATTATGGTTAAGGTTAAAAGTCGACTTGCTCCATGATGATTTATAAAAGGTAATGAATTAAGCTAGTAATTTGATACATGACTGGTTAACTAAGATATGACATGACATGGTACGATTGTAAACGAGTTTGTATAAAAAAAAAATCAACAGGATTAATAAATAGCTCCTACCCATTTTAATAGGATTTTAAGTATCGACCTGATGCCGTGCTAGGTTTTAGACCACATAGGAAGCTTGCTTGTTAGCTCTATGCAAGTGGGTGACCTATTTATAAGATATGTTAACGTTGGATGGCTTGCCCTGCCTTGTTGGGTCTACTCTGTTATGCTAAGTCCATCCTGCCCTATCATGACCAAGCTTTCCCATAGACCTATCTATGAATTATGGTAATATTGGAAAACCCAATGTACTCTACAAGTTTTGTCCTAGTCTACTATTTGTGCCTTGTTTTGCTAGGTCTTCCTTACTATACTTGATCCATTCTACCCTACTGTCGTTAACTTTATTATATTCTGTTAGGTCTACTCGAATCAGCTATACAAAACCGTCCTGTCCTACCCTATCCATCCGCCCTACTTTACCAAGGTTGATTTGCTCAACCGAGTCTATTCGGCCAAGGTCTGCTCTGTTATGATAAGATTGCTTGACTACTCCATATCAGCTCAATTATATCGAGTCATATCAAATAGGTCAGCCATGTCTATGTCAGATCAGCCTAGCCATGAAAGGTTGGCCACTGTCATATCAAGTTGGTCCAACCATGCAAGGTCATCCTTAGTCATGTTAGGCCGACTACAGACATATCAGATCAGCTTCGAATAAGACAAGTCATCCAGAATTAGGTTCGCCCAAATCAAAGCTCTAAGTCTCCAATATTTCTTCGAAATCAAACATTAGCCCCCTCACCCAAGAATCTTGTGCAACTACCTATTTTAGTTCTGTTATTTGGATTTCTTTTCTTTTTGTATTTTTCTTTAGTTGTCATTCATATTTCATTTGTAATTACTAGAATACCACTAAGGCATCCTTTGGTCATTTTATTTACAACTTTACCCCTCTTGTATAAATATAATACTTGTATAGGGTTTAAAGGAGATTTTGAACATTAATGAAAAACCCTTGAGTTTTTTTTTCTTGCAAAACTCTCTTTACCAGCTATTATCAATTTCTTTAGTAAGAATTGTGGTAAGTAACCCTATAACTTTGATTGGTACGTCACATCCAACGAGTCTTAGGCCGTGTTGAATCTTGTTGGTATGTCATATTCAACTAGATAGCTTACAGATTTGCTAAACTATCAACTTCCATTTACTTTTCAAGCCATCCCGCAGTTCAGAACCTACCTATTGTTTTTCGTATGATACTGGGTTCCACGTGCTCATCCGCAATGATTCATATCACATTTGAACCTATTTATAGATGAATCCAAGTTTGGATCTAGCACTTAGACACATTACAAATTAGCCAATCCATTTAAGATTACAGTTGTTAACAGGTTTTTTTCAAGTTGTAGCCTAAATTGTAACCTAAATCTAATAGAGATTTTATGTAATTGACAATTTAGTACCTTACTTTATATCTTTATTTTAGTTTTGTACTCCAAATAATGATGTTTCATAGTTGAGATTTTAAGGCTCCAATAGTTTTGCTTATGATAGGGAGTTCACTTTACTTGTCATATATCTCATGGTTTACTTGAATAACGATCAATTTTAATATGCTATGAGTTTCATTTATAGTCTTTGCTTTAATAAAATATGTAAAATTTATTTTGAAATATCTTATATCCTTAATTCTTGTAATAGAAGGTGGTATTATCTTTTCCCTAGTATTAAGCATATTTCTTTCTTAACATTTCATATAGGAGGATTTTGTTTTCTTTATACATTCAAGAAATTTTAGTGTTTGAGGCATTTAAACATGTGTTATGCGAAATACACTTTCCTTTGCTACGCATAGAGATGGATTTACACGATTTAAATGTGCCTTTTGGATTAGTATATGAAATTATTTCAAGAAAATAAAGAGGATGATGAATTATTCTCACTTTCAGCACCATGTTAATAACTTTTTTCCAATATAGAGACTTGGACAATTTTTCTTAGACAATTAATAAAGGATGGGGTTGATTTCAATATTGACACTAGTATCTAATTAGGGTATGATTCAGCTTAAAAACTTGATGTGATGTAACAAATCGATGAAATATTTTGTTGTATTTACTTAAACTTTATTTTTATGAATTTTTTGGTCATTTCATAATTTGTTATATTCAAATGTTGAAGTAATTATTCTTTTAGATTATAGTTTTGTAAAGATTTTGGTTTCGGTTATTTGTAACTCTCATAGGATCAATTTTAGATTTTTGATAAAGGAGTCGAATTTGGATGGAGAAGATATTTATTAGAATGGAATTCTTTAGGGATTCAGGTTTTCAAATACAATCATTTAGATCTAGACTCAAAACATAACATTCTACATTGAATTGCTGGCTTAGTAGTGGATGAATTAATACAACTGTCGTAAGGAAATGGGCTTTACTGTGGAATGCTCATGCGCGTGGAGGTGAACCTCCTTCATGTACTTATGATGGGAGTCAAGGCACTCATTTAAATATATTTAGTGCAATGATGGCAGACCACTGGGGCTTTATGGAGATGATGGACCACATTAATTAATTGCCCTACCTTGTAACTTATTTCGATATCTATATCTTTAGCAACACTATGTATGTGATGGGCACGTCAATGAGGAATATAATTAAATGATGATGACGAAATAAAAGAAGGCAGTTAATTACTGGATATCAACTACAGTTCAAATGTAATTTTACTTCCATGATTATAAATGTCACATGAATTGACAATGCAATATCCATACTTTACAAAAGATAATATATGCAACGAAATTGTTTTCTTTTTCTCTTTTTTTTTTTTCCTGAAACAAAAATAGTTTTCAAGAAGTAATGATATCGATAAGATGTATTTAGCCCAAAGGATTTCGATTTCATCCGAAAAGCAAATCGCCCAAGCTTAGAAAAAAGCTATTAAATAGGTATGAGTAACTCGTCTTGCTGCATTAGAAGCACACTCGATATCTTAAAAAAAAAAAAAAAAAAAAAAAAAACGAAGCTATAATGACCTCATTTTGAATAGATGGAGTAATAGATTGTTAAAAAATTATTTATCAAACCGAATTAAATCAAACCAAGAATCTTATAGTCATAAAATATGATTTTTTTATATTCAATTTGGTTTACAATTTAGTTCAGAGAGAGGATTGAAAATAAACCGCTTATACCTAAATTGAACCCTTTTTTTTCTAAAAAATAACAAATAAGCCATATCTTTAGTTTCAAAGTCCATTAACATTTCAGTGTAATTTGGCTTACCTTCTCCCTTCGTTTTTATGCCATCAACTCATCTCACAATCATGTCCACGATTTACTCCTTTTCCTTTACCATCTTGTCTCATCTCTCAAATAGACCAAATGCCTTTGCTATTATCTAAGATGCAACATCATTGCTATACAATTTTAATTTTTTACAAGATATTCATCAATTTAGACATTAATGGCATTTTTTTTTTTTTACCAAATGACATCAATGTTTAATTGAAAACTCTAAAGAGCATTAATTTATCAATTAAGACAAAGTGTCTTTTAAAAGTAGTTCAAAGCAAATTGAGCTGCATTGAAGCAGTTTAGTTCATAATCTCAAATCATTAGAAGTGGTTCAATTCGTTTAAAGGCTCGAGCTAAATTGTTTAAAAAATAATTCAACCCTTGAATCGAATCGAATCGAATCGAATTATGAACACTGCCAAACAACATCCTCTATTAAGGACATAACACATAAAAAATTGGGTTCGTGTAAGGTTACATCCTTATGTGCATGCCTTCCAAGAATGATCTTATTAAAATAAATAGACCTCTTGTCTATGTGATTTTCCACCCCTAAATAGACATTAGCATATGTGCTGCATAGGAGTCTCTTTCTTTCTCCTCAATGCTATCCATTCTACTGCAGGCTATTTTTGTTCATCTATTATTTATTTATTTATTTATTTTTATTGTTTTCACACCTTTCCATATGGTATGTGTGCTAAAATAAGACATAAAAAGGATAAAGGTACAAGTACACTTACCTCTTATTGAATTATGAGTCTAGCAAGTACCCATAATTTTAGATATGCTTACATTTACTTTATTTAATTTTACAAAATTTTTAAACAATTTCTCCTAGAAATACATGACTTTTATTTTCCAACTCTTACTCCCCAGTTATTGTAATTATGATAACATATAACAAAGATAATTTATTCAAAATAAGATTATTAAACTAACGACCTTCTTAAAACTGAAATGTATAGAATTGATAGAATCCTATAAATTTGTAAAATTATACAGCTAACTTATAAATTTATCGAAAGTTTATATCAAAACGTTTTTAGATCTATTTCAATAGGGAAAAGCCTCATAAATCTATAGGCTTAAGAAATAGTACGAGCTAATTTGAGATTTTAACAATCATGATTGAAACATCAAGTTTTGAACCAAAACAAATCAAATTTAGATCATATAGTTTGGCAATTATTAAATTTCAAATATATACACATATAGTATATAAGAAAAAATTTAAAAGACACTTAATGTAACTCCAGAGCTACTCCTCTTCTAAAGTACAAATAATAATTTAGCGCTCAAACCGGCAAGACGGACAAGATATGATAAAACATAACTATAAATGTTTTGTGCTCGTAAACGTCGATAAGATCAACAAATGCGTCAGATCTACTTGTGTTTGTTTATAAAACTTGTTTGGGTTCGGTCCAGCACCTAATGCCTGCCAACTTACTTATTGTCAAGGCTCTTTCAAATTTCTTCTTAGCCCTAAGCTAAGTTATAACTTAAAACATAACTTTAATAAAGATATTCTATCTTATATCTCCTTTTAATTATATATTTTTAGAAATGTTGTTTTAATGTTGAAAATTTGTTTTAACCAACTATTACATATTACAATTTTGGAAGAGGAAGGATTTTAAATTTAATTAATCTTATTACAAGATCTGTGTTTATATCATTAAATTACAATATATAACCAAAGTGGAAATTTAAGAGGGTCCGTTATACTTATAGATGTCCCATTGTCTTCTCGTCTTGCATAATCTTTGATTTTCTTTATATTATGATTCCATTTATGGTCCCATCTTTCATTTCATCTTGAGATATCTTACATGTATAAAATTTGAAATCCATTCATTTTTCTACAGAGTTAGGCCTATTTCTTTTAACATGTCTATAATGCAAGATCATATTTTCTCATATATTCCCAGAGCTGTATTTTTTATTATTTATGCACATGATATGCATAAAAACTTAATTTGCTTAATATGCATAAGGATTTTAATAATCACATGCCTTTTGAATCCGATCATCCTCTGGTGCATCTATTAGGCTTGATGTAAATTCTAGAATAAAAAAAAAAAAGAAATAATAAAATATTTTGATTAATCATTTTTAACATTATTTCTTTTCTACAAATAGCACTTTCATACATAGATTCTTTAGCAGATCTCTCTCGAAGAATTAGCGGATAATGTTTGAACTTAAATATTGGCTTTAATTTCCAATTAGACTAAGGTTCAATATAATGTGCCAAATTTTACTTTAACAACGTTCGATTAGAATTTATCTCGTGATACTTTGTTATGTTTAAGAGTTAAACTAATCTAGGTATCCTTTTATCCTATAAAATCTTTTGTTTGTTTGTAATCTTTTTAGATTCGATGACTTAATGCTAAGATTTAATTGAGTGTTTCTTTAATTGATAGATGAATGGTCTCACTATCAATAAGAACATATTTAATAAATGATTGAGATTACGAGTTGAAGTTTCTAGGTAAAATTAATAGATAAGTCCTCTTGAGTATTTTAGATATTAGATTGGAATTTGAAATATGATTGGTTAATATGAATTATTAGTTCTATTTTAAAAAATGATATGCTAAGAAAAGGATTTTTTTTTTCTTTAAAAAAAAGGACAAATAAAGAAGAAAGAAAAATCCATTCCAAAAAACATATCCAGCCTACGTGGATTGTCACACAATTACTCCGCATTACTCTTTCGTCGGACGTTCTCCTAACTTATGCTTTATCAATCCGATTTTAGAGGGACCATTTTTAGATTTGGCTGGAACAATAAAACCTACACTATGATTGTTTCCAAGAATCCCAAGTTTGTTGTTTACTGTGTAGGAGATGCCTGAAACAACGGGATTTTGTTCTTTTCCTAAGCACAGAAATATGTCCTATCACAATGGACAGACAAATTAACAGATAAATAGAAATAGCTAACAACATAGAGGTTGAATACTTAAATTATATACGGTAGGACTGCCCTACTAGATTCCTTTTGCGTGTTTTTTTTTTTTTTAATATTTGGGAGCCATTCAGGGTTATATTTCTTTAATTATTATTTAAAAAATATTACAAATACACCTTTTTATATTTACTCCAGATTTTTCTGTTTATGAAATTATGTATTTGGAGTCCAAACTTTAAAAGAAAAAAAAAAGATGTAACACATACTTATCAATCCTATAAAATAAAATTACACCTATATAAATTACATAATTTTAATTATCTAAATACCAATACAAAATCGCATCTAAAAGATAAGATTTAATTCAAATAAAAAAAATTACTTGTCTTACATGTGACCTCAAAACTTTACTATATTGATAAATTGCACCTATTATATGTGATTTTATTAATAGCTTATTTATTATTTGTATTGAACATATAATTAAAAAAAATGCCATGATTTAGTAGCAAGGGCGCAAGCTAGCATGCATTAAATCATGGATTTGATCCTACATGAGCCTTCAAGATGCATTATTTTTTGCAAACAACAATATATCACATTTAATACATGTGATAGCCGTACAAAATCACATCTAGTATTGCGTATGTGGCGGTAAATAATTACTTTTATATAATTGGTATTTATATAATTAAATTAATAAAAGATTGGTAAACATATAAATATCTAAAAAAAATAGGCCTTATCTATTATTTTATCCTTAAGTAAAATAGTGAAAAAAAAAAACAAAAAGAAGCACTAAAAGCCCATTTATTTTGCTAAATTAAATAAGATAATAATGTAACAAAATATTACTTAAAAATGGAATAGAGCTATACTAACTTATGAATGAATATTACATTGTCATTTGTTAATTTTATTAAGGGTATTTTAGGGAGGGGAAGAACCCATTGCAGCAATGAATAGCTATTCATAAATCCAAGTAATAAATGATTATTTGATATTTCATGTAATAGTTTAGGCCAAAAAAAAAAAGATATTTCATGTAATATGGATTTTTTGTGAAATTGTTTCTATAGACTTGGAATACAATTAAACATTCAAATAGTTTCTCCATAAGAAATAAGAGAAAAATATAATTGATATTACATTGAAGTGAACAGTTACAAAACAATAAAGAATATATTAATATAAATGCAGATTAATCATGTATTTATGTTCATCAAATCAATAAATTCGGACTCTTAACTATCAACAACCATGAAAACCCTAAAATGAAAAATCGAAAATCCCTAATTTTAAAATAAAAACTCGAAAATCCTGAATGTAAAACTTTAAGCTGAATTTATGCTTACTGCTCTATTGGTTCTTTCCCTTGTTCAATATCCGCCCATGGGTGATATTCACCCATGTGCCAGTAATGGATACGAATCGAGAGAGAGATGTTGCAAAGGGCGGGGGGTGGTGCGGTGATGTGAGAAGAGATTGACTTGTAAACAATAATATTTAAAAAAAAAAAAAAGAAGGGAAATAAGAGAAGTTTTGATTTTCTGAAAAAGAAAAGAAAAATAAAGTAAATGGAGAGATAGGGGGGGGGGGAGGGATTTGTTTTTGGGTGAATAGAGCAGACAGGAGAACCCACAGAAACCACGCGTGTGCCTAATGATTGATTCTTTTTTGCTTTTTGCTTGGACATCCACTTAGTCATATAAGATACTATAATATTAGAGAGAGAAAGAGAGAAAAAGAGAGAGGGAGAGGTCGTTATAATTGCTCAAATGATTATTCGGATATTTACCTAATCTAGATATATAAACGTTATCGAAGGCTAGCCATTATTAGTCACAACAAACAGAAATCATATTGGAAAAGAGGTAAAAAAAAAAGTCTCAACTTTTCTTACTTTACCACCTTTATTATAAAGAAAAATTAGCATCATATTGAGGTCACAATGTATTTAAAAAATTTTAATAATTTCAACAATTAATTTATAAATTAAAAAAAAATCAAGAGAAATAAAATCAAAAGGATTCAAATCCGATTGCTACCGTTATCAGATTTTTAAATAGATTCTATAAATATAATATGAGGAATGTGTATGATAAATTATAGATAAAATATAAATAAATTAATTTTTTAAAGATTTTTCTCTTATGTTCTTGTGAGTGGAAGGAATAATATGATAATTAGAATGATTATGTGGCCGGAAAAATCTTATCTATAAATTTTATGTGGTTAGAGTGTGTTCACATGATCGCACACAATTCGTTTCTCATTCTAACGTAAGCATAAGCACTTAAAAGAGAGCAAACATTTTTTGATAAGGCTAAAAGCTCTTGTTGGCACCACAAGCTCAAGATCGAAGATGGAAACTGTTATGTTATGAGCAAACTGGATAAAACAATGAAATATAATACATTTTGATCTTTCTATCCTCTATAAAATTGATCATATGAATTAATTGATGTAATTTTTTTATTCAAGCAATTTTAATTAAAGTATTATTTTTAAGAGCTGTTAATCATCTGAATATTTAAGAGAAAGATAAAAGTTACCCCTTTTAAATTTATGCATAGTGAAGAAAACATTATAAGATCAACAGAAAAAAAAAAAACAAACAACTATTCTGTCAAGATTAAATAATCTTAAATAATGATGCATAAATATTATAAACTAAAAAATGATTTTCTTTTTTCTTGTTTTCTCTCCCCTCTTCCTTATATAAATTTTGAACAATAAAACCACATAAGCATAGGATGAGGCGTTCATATAAGTAAGACCATGATTCCATAGTGCCAGTAGCAATATGATAATTTAGAGACTTAAAATCCAAAAGCTAATTTTATAATTCATGCTGTTCCCCTGGGGCCAAATAGTAATAGCGTTTATTTTCCTTGTATTTTCCGTTACTTACTCAAGTTGATTTATAGTATTGTCAAGACATGCTTGTATTTGCGAAAATAAATTATTAAAAATGCATTTGTTTGCTTCTTTCATATACTTCGTCTGCTTCCACCCGCCCACAACCCTCCCCACCCCCTCTACTTTGCTTTTAGTTTTATAGATTAATTATTAGATATCATTTTATCTAGTGTCATGCTGGTTGACTCCTGATTCAATTTGATTTGGCCTAACTGTTCCAATCTATAAAACCAATCTAAATCACTATTTTAGTTCTTATTAAATATGATTTCAGTTCAATCAAGTTCGATCAGTTCAATCGATCCTATAAGACCTTGTTAGGGTTTTTCGAATTGGAATGAACTATTTTATTTTATCTTCATTAGAGTATGCATCAATTTACTTAAAAAATAAATATTGATTCAAGAAAAATAAAAAATAAACTATAAAAAGTTCTTTTAAACCTTCAAATCTTAAGAATACGGATAATTTCATTACTTATAAATAAATATAAATTATATTCTCTTATTTTTATTGTTTTGTTCGATTCCATTTTGACCTTTGACCTTTTTAATCTTTTAACTCTTTTTCACTCTCGCATCAATCTCTTAATTCAGGTCTGAAGATATTAATATTACATTTGTTTCTGCGTGTAACACACCATTTTCATCACGCACACTACAATATTTGAACAAATCAACCAACTTCTAATATACGTGGAAAATGCTACACGCGTTTATTCCATTTAAAATTAAGTAATTGGTTTAATTTAAAGCTAATATTGGAAAGCGGGGGCTGACTTTAGAAGTATATGATCGAACTAACCCCAAATAAATAGAGTGGGCAAATGGAATTGGGCTAATTAGGCTCGATACTGACCAGCAGACCAGGCCCATGTGCCAAGCATATGGTGACTCGTTATAGTATCCAGGGCATTTGGTATTCCTTGTGTGCCACCATCTTCTTGAATTTCTCATCTTGGTGCTTTTGGGGTTGCAATTCATAAAAATTAAAGTAATTCTATGCTGTGAAAGAACAACAAACCACCAAAGGAAGAATAGGGTGGAAAATGAGCCGAGATAGATGATATGATACTCAACTCGAAGTTTCATTTTGAACTCAATTTGATAAAGTTTATTTAAACATGACTTATTTAAAGATTTTTTTCTTTTAATAATAATAATATTACTATCCAAACTTGATTTAAATTCAACTAGGTTTACAAACTAATGGAGATAAAAATTGTGAAGTCCTAGCTCGATTTAATATACTCCTCATATAGTTCAAGCTTAATTTTGAATTGGAATAAATATGATTCGAATTTAAATAATTCACAAATAATTTTACTCATTTGTACCAAAATAAAGAGAAGGAAGTTACTAAGTTAAACCTACTAGAAATTTACTTCAAACATGCATGAGATTCGCTAATATAAGCTAAATAAACATTAATAGGCAGTCCAGTCCTTCAGCTATTTTGAAGAAAATGAAATAAATGACCAACGACTGCTGGGGTTGCATTAATGTGGTAATTTATATTGCAAGGACATGTGTTGGGTCTTCAGGCTTCTTCATGAAAAGGTCTTGAAATCGCATTAGGTCTTGAAATATTGAGAATATCATTGCATTATATAGTGACATCTAACCATTAAAATTTAAATGGATTACATTCAATTTATATAGGCAGTTGGAGACGTGTACACCTGCTTTAATTTCTTATAGTTTATAGTAAGAATATTGATTATCGATAATTAAAAAAAAAAAAAACCATACTTTTCCGTTGAGCTGTACTATATAGCTTGACCATCTAGTATTGAATTTTTTTTTTCTCTCAAAATTATTGCTACATAATTAATTAACCGTTATTTCAGTTGGTTATGTGTTTCATGTACCGTAGAGCCATACAATCTAAACTTGAACTGTTCAAATTATAAAAATCCATATTAGAGTGATAATCGATTGTATTAGTTACATATATATAATTTCAAAAGTGGCGATAATTGAGAAAGATACAAATAATTCTCCGAAACTTTTGATTATGTATAGATTCATTTCTTAAACTTTTAAATATTATAAATTAATTCTTTAAACTTTAACGAATTAGCAAATGGCTCCTCATAGGTTATAAATGATCCCCCAAACTTTGACCATACAAAAATACTCTTTAACTAATCAAAGTAGTTTTTAAAACTCTTTATACGTGAATCATTGTATGAATTTTTTTTTAATTAAAAACGGGAATATTTTTTATGTTACTAATTTATCAATATTTAGGAGATCATTTTGCAATAGTTGAAATTTTAGAAGGTAAATTCATAATTAAATTACAATTTAGGATGATTAATTGCAAGTTTCCCTTATAATCGATAGGCAATTGTGCATTCTTCATTAAATGGATTTGAAAGTAAATTCATTTATTACTACACGAAAGTAGATACGAGGAAATGGATGTAATATAAACGAGAGTACACGTTTAGAAAGTTCCTTCAACATCTTAAACATCCACAAAAGCTCTTACTTTGACAGGCCCCTGCCGTGTTTGTTCAACCACGGGAATTTAAAAGCTACAACTATTTCTTTTACGGCCAGCTTACTGCATGCCCTTTCTTTGGGCTCGAACATTTTGAATTTGAGGTATTATTGCATGACCCAAAAAACCATTGGACTTCCTTCCGAAAAGATATTTAGATGAACAACTTGACAACCTTAGCGGCCCTCCCAACTTATTCGGCCTACTGTCGTACCTTATTACTAGATTAATCCACTGATTAGATAAAAATTTCTTATGTGGGTAATCGCTACTTTCTAGATTAATACATAAGGTGAGAATAAAAGTGATCCAAATGGAGGTCGTTGTTTAAGAGTGACTGCTAACAAGGTTTCTCTTCATATTATAACAAAGTGACCAAAAGATTTATTTTTAAAGGTTAACCTCTCTACTTAAGACATCTTTTAGAATTGTTCACACTTAGATACGAATCACTAAAAGGATGGTTACCTATTTGAACACATTCTAAACAGTAAAGTAAATAGTCAATATCTGCACTTATTGAAAGAACCAGTTATGTTTCTTAAACTTTGAGGATAAAACTTATTTGAAGGGAGGAAGAATGTAAATCTTGTATAGTCTATAGTATAAATCTTAAACTAAGTTCGAGTGTTCTATACAATATCATGAGTCGATAAAGTTAAGTAAAATAAATTTTTTATTAAAATTTAGAAACTGAATATAATATCAATAGTAAAAACTTTAGAAAATTGATCAAAACTTAAATCACGTACAAAAACCTTAAATTCGATGTACGCGCTAATACTCAAAATTGATTAGAATCCTAAAACTATAACTTTAAACTTATAAAATAAGCAAATATCACTTAATAGTAATATAACCATAGTCGATTGCATAATTATCGACTAAATCGCGTAATTGCGTATAAACCCTAACGCAAATGTTGAAATAACTCATAAATATTATCAATGTAACGAGTACCAATTAAATTAATAAATTTTCGTAAAATTTTAAAAGTAATTTATAAATACTAATTTTATAATTTTTATATTTGGAAAAATTAAATATATTTATTTTTATGTTTCTTCCATTTTTCTTTTCCTTTTTTTCTTCTTCCCATTTTTCCCCTTGCTACCACGTTAAATTCCTAGAAACAAACAACAACAAACGTGATTAATTGTTCCTCCAGGTGTTGTGTTATTGGGAAAAAAATCAAACAGACATCGTTAGCTTGTCTTATCTTTATTAATGCACAAATCTAATAGATTTATTTCTTTTCTCTTTTCGTTGTATTTAGTTCACTTTCCATTGCACTTTGGAATATGTTTGGGATCCTGGAGTAAGAAAATTGAAAACAAAAAGAAAAGAAAACCAAAGCAAAACACATACATAATTTAGCACACACTAAGAAGAAGAAGAAGAAGAAGAAGAAGAAGAAGAAGAAGAAGAAGAAGAAGAAGAAGAAGAAGAAGAAGAAGAAGAAGAAGAAGAAGAAGAAGAAAATAAGGGAAGTCTATTATTTAAATTAATTAAAGAATTTAGATAAGTCTAATTATTTATTTTTACATACACACATATATATATATATTCTATATATTTAGTATATTTTTTATTATTGTGTACATCTATGTATGTGTAAACATATATGTATATAATACATAGTATAAAGTATGTATATGTATGTGTATATAATATATATATATACACTAAGTATTTCCTTATGTATATGTATGTATATGTGCAAGTATATATATGTATATGTACATAATATATTTTTTAAGGATATAATATGTATGTGTAAATGGGTATATACATGTATATATGTACATAGTAATTATTTTATTATATGATGTATAGATGTAAATATACATGTATGATATGTATATATATGTGGGTAAGCGTAAACATATATGTATGTAATATACTTAATACTTTATATTATACGGTATATATATGTATGTATAAATAATAATATATATATGTATGTGTGTATAATAGGTATATGTATGTATATTTATATTTAGTCTTTTCATTTTATAAAAAATTTTCTATATATATATATGTACATAAGGGCTGGACGTGATGTTTCAGTATGTATGTATATATATATTATTAAGAGTATTTTGTATTTATATATATATACATATATATAATACAACCATATATATACATATGTATATAAAGTATAAATATGTGTATAATATACTTGTACATAATGTATAATTAGGGTTAAAATAATTTATTATATAAATTATAGTATGCGTATAAATATATGTATATGAATAGTATCATGTACGTAAAAATATGAGTATATTTAAATAGTATATATATGATATACTATAATATTAATATAATAAATAAAATAATTTAATAAATATATATAAATAGTTTAGTGTACTGTAATTCAGGAGAAGTATAATAAGTAAATAATTTAGAAATTTAATAAAATATAGTAATAAGTATTAATATATAATAATTATTATTATAGTGTAAAATACAAAGAAATAAGAATATAATAAAAAATATGAAAAATTTATAAGGGTAACATGTGGTACTTCCATACGTCGTCACGTCGTCACATATATATAAATAAAGTAATTTTCGTAATTAATAATAATAAAATAAAAAATTGAATTAATAAATCTTAAATCTAAAAAATAAGTAATTATAGTAAAATATACCCAAAATAAGAAAATTATAAAAATATACAATGAAAATAATTATTAAACCATAATTATACTAAGAAAAACTTAAATTGATATGTTTTAGCTAATTAAGTCAAAATAATGAATTTTGTAACATTTTTATATCATAGTCAAAACTGCGAGCTACGATGTTTAAAACGAACTTTATTACGAGAAAGTACGCTCGAAAACAATTAAAATGAACTATAAGTTCATAAAGATCTGAGGTAAACCGAAAAAGTTATACGTGATTTGGTAAAAAGCTCGATCAATAATTTCATACAAACTAATAACTACGTGATTTGACCTTGATTTGTCATCTGACTACTACGACCTTTGACTTGAGCATGGCCGAATAAGTATTCCTTATGATTTCATACTTGCTTATGTATATAATTAGTAAATATAAATAATTATTAATAATTGAATATTGTATGGAGTTGAGTTATACTTGTATATGCACTGTTTATTGATAGTGAATTTACTTTAAATATAATAACATATTATTTGTTATATAGTAAATTTGATTGGAACTGATTAGTTTGTGACTTTGTTAACCACTGAATAAAAAGGCTTAACACCATCTAACTTCAATAAATTAAATTGAAACACACATAATCATGTATTGCATAACTAATCCCAACTGTCACATCACATAGAGATAATGAGAGGCCATACATGGATTGATCATTGTAATTATAGTATTTCATATAATACATACGTACAATATAATCTTAACTTAACCCACGAGATCACTAGACATTGGAGACGCTAAACGCCTAGCTAAGGGTTGAGTCCAAAGACCTCCGTTTAGGGGTGAGTGAGAGTTGTGTGAACTTATTCACAATCATACGTTGAACTTGATTTTGATAAAAACTGAAAATGGATATATCATTATATTTTGAATACGAAATGCGGAGTTTCGTTAGTATATAAGTTTTAATAGAATACCCGGATATAACTGTGCCAATATGTCTTTAACCCTAACTTCGAAGGACATTAAATTTGAGTTGCATATACTGCCTAGTTACCTACATGTATTTGTATGTTATACTGATTATTTATGCATTCATTTGATTGATTGAATTAAATTGTTGTATAACTTATTTGTTGTATGATTGAGAAAATTATCTCACTAAGCTAATTAGCTTATATCCCTATAGTTTATTTTCACAGATTGATCTGTTCGTAGAGTCAGGTCGTCGTATACTCGAGGTTAGTATACATCAGAGGATTGATGCAAGAGTGAGATTAGTAATATGAGTGGACTTTTGATATTGTATTTAGATTTTGAACCTTATTATGTAGTAAAATAATATCAGTTTAAGTTATGAGATATTATAGACTTCTTATTTATAAATTTCTATATATGTGTGTGTTTTATATTTTAATAGTTTGTTATTATTATCATAAAATAATATTATTTACGCATGCTTAATTCTAAGTTATTAATTGTAATAATAGCCTTGTATATAACATAAAGGATTGTCGATTGAAAGGGGTATCAATTTACAATTCTTTATTAGATATATGGTGATTGTCATGACTAGTTCTCTTGGGTCTTGATAAGTTCATCGTTAGTTTACTATTAGTTTTTTCTTTAGAAACAATATGTAACTAGATTTGATTGGTTCAAATAATTAATTTAACTAAGTAACTTAATAATGCATATTATTTACTTCAAATTATTAAAAAGTGTAAAAAAATATTGAAAAAATTATCAAAATTAGAAAAATAAAAATATAACTTAAATAATAAAAGTAACTAAAAATCTTAAATAATAAAATATTTAAGTATGTAAATAGAAAATTACAAATTAGGAAAATAAAAAAGAAGTAAAAACCTAACCCATAATATAAATTAATAGCTGTTTTGAGCAAATAAGGGTGAAGGTGGCCAACAAGCACCTTACATAACCCCGTGCAAGTGGACTTCAAGTGCCTTTTAACCTTGGGTGGCTGAGACGACCACCATATGAATAAGTAAGTTGCAACCTACCCAAAAAGTGGGTTGCTTGTCTCACCATCAATAGAGGTTAGCTACATACCACCTTAGCCGGGTTGTGTAACCCTTTTAGGGTGGTGAAAGGTCGCCTTCACCCATTATTTATATATAAAAAAAAAAAGGAAAATGAAAGAAAAAAATCATTAGGTCATGCAACTTAATCCTGTTTTACACCATTTTTTTTAAATATTTTTTAGTTGGTGGATAGTTATCCCCATCGATGGTAGGATGAGTAACTTGCTTTCTAAATGGGTCTTGACTTGTTTACTTATACGGTGATTGTTTCGGTCATCCAAGAGCCAAGAATGATCAAAACAATCATCAATTATTTTGTAGGTTACTTTGTTTTAGATTTTCCTAATTTTTAAGTTTTTCCTTCATATACTTATATAAGATTTTTTAATTACTTTAGTTATTTAAGCTTATATTTTTTAAAAAAAAAATTCTGATTTTTTAATAATTTTCTATAGTTTTTGTACCTATTAAATAATTTTACTTAAAATATGTATTATTATATAATTATTTAGGTAAATCAAATGGCACCACTTATCATTCTTAACAAAAAAACTAACAAAAAACTAATGATAGATTTATCTATAAATGTTTTGGACAAAAATAGAAAAAAATTACACATTATGATTGAAACGGGAAAAATAGTAAACTTTTTTATGACTAAACTTGTAATTTTCTCTTTTCCTTACGATATATTTCAATCTTTTACTTATGCATCATCATGATTAGAGATGGCATTGCCATTAGGAGAAGATCTCACGAGCCTATATAATTTTAAGGCATAGGACCATGGGGTTCTATTTTCCGGTAGTATGTACAACCGTACAAGCCTCGATAACAATTTGGTACTTCCTATAAATCCAATCAGTGATGTTCGTCTGTTCTCCTTTGAATCGCATGGTTAACATATTGCTATCACGTTGAGGAGACCACCGTTTAATATTTCATCTTTATACATACATATATACACATATTGCTAAAAACATGTCACTTTTTTACAACACCTTGTATAATGTGTATTATTTATTTATACTAAAAAAAAATTCAATAATACTAATATATTAAATGAACGTACAAAATATCAATCATATTTAAATACTTAATAATAAAAGTATATGCTTTTAGAAAAATATATTGATTATATTTTTACGTATTAAATTTTAATTAGTATTTATATACGACTCATTAACTTGTACGACGTGTTAGTATCATTAAAGCTTTTTTCATTTGCACTATTATAAATGTACAAGATTTTTTTTTTTAATTGCTCCAAAATATAAGATAATCTTGGTATAATTGCACAAAGTGTCTCGAGTCCCTTATTGCATCCCAATAGTGCATTCATAAAGGAGCAGGAAATGATTGAATGGTGAATGTTCACTAGTTAGGGTTTCAAGATATGATTCTTGGATAGACCATCTATTTCATATCAATCAAAACTACTACCTAAAACCTTGTTTTTATATTAAATAATGAAGAGAGAAGATGGTACGACTAATTGTCATCCCACCACCCCATACAATGTTGTCAATGTAAATCTAATCTGTCCGTAAGATTTAGGAAAAAAAAAATTATAAGCGGGAGGTGCAATGTCCTTATACCAAGACCTGATCATAAACCTGTCCTACATCCTACAAGTTGCACATAGGACCACGACCACTATATCCCACCATATAAAACCTCCAAACAAAAAAAAAAAAGAGAGGAAAAAAAAAATTAGATAGACATAAAAGAAGCCCCCTTTTTTTTTTTGTGCATAAAAAGTGTTTCGCTTTTTCCCGCCAATTAATTGATGAATATAAAAATATCTCTTTCTAAATTTTGAATACCTGTTTCCTTATATAACCAAAAAAACAAGATAGAAATATATATCACACAAATACTCCCAACTCTAGCTTTCATTTATTAGTGGATGGTCCCTAAGGAGAATGGCAGAGAATGAATGGTCCATCTTTTTATTAATATAAAAGGACAGTGTTCTAGCCTTTCTGATCTTTTGGATTTATGCTTCCTGTGCCCTGTGAAGTAATTATCGTATATCAGTTCCTTCAAGGAGATGAGATAGATATCCTACTAATTGTGGTAGGTTTGAGCTTGTTTTAGTTTTTTTATCCACCTGCTCTTAAATTTATATAAGCAGCACATAGGTAAGTTTTGACGGGGCCAAAAATATCCAAATATAACAACTTAAGACATGGGCATGATTCATTGGACCCAATCAGGACATATTCAGGTTTTTCTACTCGTTCCTCCTCTGATTTCTAAATTGAATACTTGCTTCCAATTAGAAGGAAATAATTGAAGTTTAAAAGTTATATTCCGTTGAAGCTGAAAAAGATGCTTTGAATTGTCTACCGAATGATGTGTTTCAATATATTTTTCTTCAGGTGTTAGTAGTTTATAGGTTATTGAAATTTGAGTAATTGATTTGATGAAATCTGGTTTCAGTTTGAGTTTCAGAGTGAAGATTCGGCCCAAATATTACGTCTGAGTTTATAACGATTGTTTACGTTATGAAAGGCATCTTTTCGACAGTAAAGACTAGTTTCACTCGTAAAGAAAAGGTTATATCCATAAAACTGAGTGCTACAATAAGATTCATCGATAAAGAATTAAGGTATGAAAAACACAAAAAGGGCAGACAAGTTTAACTCTTTAAGAGAGTACATATATCCCATTCACTATTTACTCCTTAAAGAACAAAATCTATCTAACCAGTAAGCGTAACAAAATCCCACAAAAAAGATAATATAAGCCCTTGTAAGAGGTGAAAATGAAAAAAAAAGAAAAAGAAAAAGAAAAAGAAACGAATAAAATAAAGCCACTTGTTCTTAATATTGTTAACAAACTAACCCGTCATCATATAATCTTCAAACTAAGAAGATCTGTAGAAATAATACACTTTCTGGTAGTAGATATGTAATACCTAAAATGGTGGAAACGGTGGAGGAGTAAAAGATTTGAAGATAGTATTAATAACTATTGAACTATATATATATATATATATATATATTTCAAGAGAGTATTGATAGTTTGAAACTCTAATTGAGAAAACACCCACATAAAGGGGTAGAAGATCAAACCAAAAGGAAAAACCAAAACAAACCCATACAACCTGCATTGAAGTGTGTGAAGATAGAAATGGAAGTTGATAAAGCACATAGAGTTGCAAATGGTGAAGGTGTAGTGGGTAACAACTACTTAGTGATGCGTGGACTAGCTTGTTCAAGAGATGTGGATGGAGATGGAAATGAGAGTAAAGGGCTAGCAAACTTCAAGGTTTTTGTTTCATTTTACGAGGATACAAGGAAAAAATAAGGAAAAGTGGGTAAGATGGCTTGGGATTGCAGGGTGATAAGGGCCAATAAAGCTCTTAGGGTTCACAAGATAAAGTTAGTTTTCTTTGTTGTTTTTTTAATCCTTAGGAAATGGATGATAGATATGAGAACATGTATTTGATTAAAAGGTAGAGATTTGTAGTTATTGCAATCAATAGTAGTATATTTGCGGGTTTAACAAGTGGAGGAAAGGAAGACATTTAGAAAGAAGGGGTAGCTGCATAGATTGGCAATCCCTCTACAATTAAGAGTCTGTTGAGGATTTGAGAGAGAAAAAAGAGAAAGAGACCTCTCTTTATAGGATAAAAATATAGCAAAACTAGCTGGCTTAGAGATGGTATGTCTTATATTGACTTAGAGCACAACATGTCATTACTAAGTTTTATAAATTCACTTAGCTAGCTGAGATGAGTTAATGTGTGTACCTACTCTAAGCACTTACCCAAGCACTAAGCCAAGGGTGAGGATTAAACTTGGTAGTGAAGGCCACTACATAAACCAAAGTTACTACTTAGAGAATGAAAGGAGTTAAATCTCAAGCTACATCCTTTTGTTACTACAAAGGAACCATTCAAACTAATAAGAAGCTTTAAGGATGAGAGTAAAACGGCAGCAACTAATCCTAATGAGGCACTTCTTCCAGGTTACCCCTATTCACTTATTTTGACTTAGCTTACTCGAGCATCTAACTTAACTTTATCTTGCTTACTATAATTTGTTACTTGTTTGCTTTATCATTTGTTAACCTAGCTCTGTTCTACCTTACCTAACTATCTAACTCGAGCAAGTAGGAAGGTGGTTTGCTTTTCACCTAACAAGTCAAGGTTAGACATCAGTCATTAAGTACTATTGTAACAGTCATTTGCAATGGGGGGTATGTTGAACCATTACACAACCTACTCCTCAGACCACTAAAGAGGGTTATTCACTTTTTAAATGAATCACTAGAGTAGCCAACTGGTAATGCTAGAAGCATGCCCATAAGCATTGCATTTTGATTATTTCCTTTCAACTAGATTTTTGTTTAATTTACACTTTTAGCTAAGGTTTTATCCACCACATGTATGCAAATATGTGTATATAGGGGTTAAAATCATCTATAATACCCAATATATCAAAATTAACTTAAACTCTTACGCTTGTTTTCTCTATATGTTGCTAGAGTGGACTTTACATGTTATTGAGCAAATTACAACTCTTTAACCTTCCAAGTTATTGTCAATAAAGTATTTGATTATGGGGAGCTTCTCTTTTAGGTTCAAGTATGCGATAGCTTGGCTTATTAGAATTTGATATTAGTTTAAGGTTTGTAAGTAACATCAAATACAATTCTACTTATACAACTAGTTCATATTCATAATTAGTGAGTAATATCTAATTTCATGTACGTTCGTATCCTTGTATGTTCCATATTTTATTAACTACAGTACTAAAATGAAGTTTAATTTATTTTGAATACTTTAGTGCTCCTCCTTTGTGCTTAAATTTGAGTTTTACTCTGTCTAAGCACATCACAACTAAACTTATGCCATAAAAGATGAACCATTCCTAATGTAGCTACAAACTTGGGCATCACTCTTGTCTCCATCAATTGATAATAGTCTAAATATTACATTTTCACATGATAAAAACTCAAGAATTAGCTGTTATCTAATGTGTTTTTATATTTATATAGGTATAATAGGCACTATATTGATAAAAAATCTAATATTAGGAAAAAAAAAAAGATCAAGTATAAAAGAAATTGGAGCGATAGATATACAATGTGTATTTTTTCCAACCATAACCAGCTATATAAGGTTCATTCTAATGGGGATTCCAAATAAACTAAGAAGTTTTTAGCAAGAAGGCTTGAAGTTATAGAAACTAGACTTTTATAGAAACATTTCAACTCGTGGCTTATCCAAAACTCGATCAAAGTCAGTAAATGCTAATATTATATAGACCCCATGTGAAAATAACCCCTAAACAAAATAAAGGACCTTCTTTGAACGTTCTTTCGGGATCGGGGTGTAATGATGATGATTTTTCAACTAACTTATGTTGGGCTTCCTTTTGGCTTACAAAACATAAATGATATCAGAATGGCCAAAGTTTCCTTCAATGCGATTACTCATATGCTTAAGTAAGTTTCATTCATTATAGCAAACCTAATGGATGGTGGTAAAGTTCTTGATTTCGAAAAACCTAATCCCCTTATGGGTACATGATTGAGCCTTTCATAGTTATGAATTAATGTAATTCTTTCTTTAGCTTGGCTAAGGCTTAATGGGTCTCATTAGGTGGGCTGTAGGCCATATGTGATGGCATGCCTAAGAAGACTTTATTGATCCTATCTCTTCAAGTACATTGTGATTGTTAGGCTTCACTAAAAATGGTGTATTGATAGGATGAGGCGCTTGAAGGTCAAGCCCTTAAGTCGTCCTACATATTATGGCTTTAGGCTTAGGCCATTTTTTGGGTTTCTAGCTTTCCTTCTTAACTTTGAGGCCTAAGCTAATTTTGGCTATCAACAGAGTATAATGGATTTGCTATTCTTTTTAATTTTTAGATTCACATGTCCCATTTTCAATCACTTCTGATGAGACTTCAAAGCTAATAAACTATAACACAAAATTTTGCATTAATGTCTACAAGATCAAACATTGTCCTTCCTTGCCATTGCCTACATATGTAATGAATCCATTCATTCTTTGCAATATAATGCAACTATTGGAAAATTATGTTAGAATCCTTAAAGGATGATATTTTTTAGTTTCTTTACCTAAACAAAGAAGAATGTATCAATGAAAACTACAACAAGTGTTATTAATGACATTTTTTTTGTCAAAACATTTTCTATTAAAAAATAAATGAATAGAGGATGAGACTTCTATAAGCGTAAACTCTAGATGAAGGTCCATGGCCATCATATCCTAGTGATATAAACATCGATTCCCAATAGGATGTATTAGGCTTGAATCACTTCTTTTCTAAATTGTGATACTAAGATAAAAAATGCATTACGGGAGATGATGTGATCATTTTCCTTACTCTATAAGTAGGACACTTGTGAAGAATCGGTTACTCAATACTCTTGACGAGATTGAGGTTTCACTAAGGAGTAAGGATGTACATGCAAGTAGTTTTGATATATTATATCATGTCTTATCTTACAAATGATATATAGTAAAAAGAAAGATAATGATTTTGTTCTCTATCTCATAGAAATCTATACTGCCTCATAATTAAAAACCACCTTAATTATTTATTTAATAAGAAATCAAAATATTGTACATTTTTAAAGTCTTATTATATTAATGTGGCATTATTTATCTGTGTTAAATTATTTTCTATTATTGTCACACATATTTGCATTAATTCGTTCTAACAAATGGAACAGTATAAATTACTATTAAGCTTAATAAAAAGAAATGAAATAAATAATAAAATTTTATTAACAAATATATATATATATTAATGATACCGAAGCATCTAATTAGTAGTATGCAAATTGTTGGTTCACCGTTTACCAATGGACAAAAAAAAGTTGCAATTCGTGGATTGAGTAATACCGGTTGAGATGAGACGTCAGCTTGTACGGATTACAAGGTTGTGAGGTTCCACGCTCATCTTGTCCAGTAGGTATTGATTACCAAATTTTGAAATTCAAAACCTAATCTATAACATGTGGAGACTCGGTAGAATTTATACTCTGTACAATCTATAAAATTTTTATTATATATTTACAATATAAAATCTTTTGAATAAGCTGTTAGTAACTTATTAATTTTTCTATAAATTAATAATTAGTAAACTCATCAAACCTATGATATATAGCAATTTAATCATAAATTAACAATATGTGCGACAGTGAAAAGAAAATGAGATATAAGAAACGAAATGATAGTTGAGAGAGCCAGGTTAGTAGCAGCACTTTGGGATGAAAAATGAGAGATGGCAGATAAAGGAGTGATAAAGTATGGTCGAGGGTTTTTACTTTCTTCTATGGGAAAATGGGCTTAAATCTTTTATATGTGCTCGGTTAAAAATAATCTATTTTATTACTCAATATTTGTGATTAAAAATTTTATAAAGTAGTATGGAGTTACTTAGAACCTTTATTATATATCTTATAATATAAATTTTAATGTGAATATAAGGTATGAAAACGTTATACTTTATACCTATCTTATAAGAGAAGGTTTAGAAAAATTAAAATTGCAAAACTATCTAAGTTTTGCTTCCTATTTGGAATTAAAGTTTTAAGTTTTAGTAGATTATTTGCTTCCTATTTGGAATTTATGGACAGGAGGCACATGCATGGAAAAGTGAAAGACTAAATCTGAATTATCTTTAAATTGAATCTATGAATAACATAAAATTAATGTACATAAGTTTCACAAAAATATGGGTAAATGTTATTTTTTAATAAAACAATTTAAATAAAAAAGAATTCAAACATCATAAATGACAAAAGAAAAAAAAAAGAAAGAAAGAAGCGTTTTAAGGGAAATTCAGTTTGATATTTTTTCACTCAAAATGCATCTAATTTCTTTTTCCCTTTAAAATCTCACACGAAATATATCTAGGTTTATATTATATCTTTGTGGCTTTCTGTTTTGAATAAAAAGCATGTAATAAAATCTTAAAGACCTGGAAGTACTTGAAATTGTCTTAAAACATGACTCCTAAAATATTAGTAAAATTGTTTTAACCTTTTTATATAAATGAAATTTTAAAAAAATCTAGCCCATAACCTTATAAACCAACTACATGAATATTGTCTTCTAACGGCACGATTTAAGCTTGATTCCCTCAATTCAATAGTTGTTCCAAGAGTTGGTAAAATAAAAGAAAAATATATGTAATTTTTTTTTTAAATTTAGATTGAAAAAATGCATTGAAATCTTAAAAAAGCTAGTGACTAAAGAACAACGTTCTTTAAGATAAGATTTTTTTTTAAAAAAAAAAATTTATTTTCCAAAACAAAAATTGCCTATTTTCTTTGTAACTTTTGCAAACGTGAGCTAAGCAAATTACAGATCGTGAGTCTGAATGTAGCTGTTTGATTTGCACTCAATTCGATGATCAAACCCTTAGCTACACTACAGCATGATTGGTTTGCTTACATCATCTAATCCATATGTACCGACCCAATATCTAACCACATTTATTTTACCCTCTGATTTGCCTCGAAAATACTCTCAAAAGAAAAACCACCAATTTCAGTGCCTGAAACCGTTTTGAAAACATAAACTTAATATCCAAACAACACATAAATGAATAAATAAAAATAAACAAGGGCTCTTTGGCCATGGCTGCCACAATCATTGACAGGGTAATGATTGGCATATGCCACTTGATGGAGGCAGAACCCATTGCATCTGCTTAGATGTATATTAGTATCTAGGAAGGAAAATATTAATGGTATCCAACTAACATATATATTAAGGTGTTAAATAATTTTTTTCATAAGTATTTATTTCGTGCATAATCATAATTAAAAAAATATATAAAAGATTTTTCTTTTAAGGAGATATGCTTTCACAGAATCTATATATAAAATTAACAACGAATCCTCGTGAGGTACAATGAAAAGAATTCAAAATGCAATCAAAGTATCATAGGTCGTTTTCTAAGTTTCATTTGTTGCCATTTTTATTATTCTGTGAATTTTTTTTTTTTTTTCAATAATGGGAGACAATTCTCTTGTTAATTTTAAGGACTATGAGCGTATTTTCCTCGATAATTTTTTGCAGCTCTTATTAATCATATTACGGTGAACAATTTTCCAGAACTTGTAAGTGAGATCCGTTTTTGTGTTAAAAATTCGTAGTTATTTTAGCAACCATCAGTACCATCAATTGTCGATTTAGCTATAAAGCTTTTATCCATATATTTTATTCTCACATTTTATACAAAAAAGCTCCAAATATTTATTTTTTTCCAGCTTTGATTCAGTTCATTGGCTTTCATATTTGTGCTAAACATTGGGCTACGATCTTGCCACATCAACATAGGGCTTTAGTCACTGAGCATTTCCAATCCATCGCTTGTTCTTGGAGCTTGAGAAGGGCATACAAGGCTCAAATCTGATGCTCTCAAATCTTTTAATCTAATTTACTTTTAAACCTCGGAAATTAGTCATTGGAAGGGGCAAGCATAAAGCATAGAAAAAAAAAAATTAAATTGCAACATATACAAATATTCTGACTGCACGCATTCGTACGCCAAATGCGACAATCATAATACTAATTTTATGTGCGACAAATGACATAAACCTTAACAAGGTATGGAATACATAATTTTTGACAACACGTATAATGTTTGCACATATAGATTATTAAGGGTAATAATTTGACCCACCTAGCTGTATATGACGGTTTAGCATCTAAACTATAACTACTTCACTTATTATATTTAACCCTTAAGAGACAACAAACACTTACTCAATAACATAACCCCAACTTCCAATCTTCCTAACATAAGCTGAAACACATAGTCAACATCATTCTTTTATGACTAAATAGTTATTGATTTTATTCTAATTTTACAAGCATAACGAAAAAGTTAATTAGTTACTCACCTTAGTTCTACTGAAAAACTTTTATTTGCTCCTTTAATCTTCCAAAATATATCCTATGACTTGATCAACAAATCTTACTAATTTCTATAATCTACTCCTTGATTCATTATAATTTGTTCTTTAAATTATCATAACATTTTATGAATCTTTCAACAAATGTTATGTTTATTGAGATTGAATTTTAGCGATCATAAATTGGGTAAGCCAAATGAGGAATGTGTTCAATTGATCATATTGGGAATTGACCTATGTTCTTTTATAAACATAGGTTAGTTCTTTTATATCTAAAAACCCTACTCTAAACTAATGGATTTAATCCATCATCTTACAGATTAATATATCAATTTGTTTTACAAAGTCAACTGTCTTTCGCTATAATTCTAAATTCTAATCACAACTAAAATTTCATACCAAAGAGTGATGAAAAATGTTTCTATAAAACCTATCGATTTTATTTTGTTAATTTACTCATCCATTCTAAAGATTTCAAAGTTTTGTACCTTTTGATCAAATTAGAATCTATGTTTCATATAAATTCCGTACATATCAAATTTCCTCATAATTTAATATTATATTTTAAATTGTAATAAAGATGGGTTTCATTTAATGAAAAGGGATTACATTGATCAAATGGATAGTTATAAAAGAACTAATAGAGAAAGTATTAATGGTATGGAACCAAGTACTCTTCCAATGTTAGTATATCTTATGTGAGGAATATTATGATTTATGGTAAATGAACAAAACTCTTTCTAGTTAATAAGAAAAATAAATCCCATAAGATGGATAGCATAGTACCACTATAAATAAATTTAAAAAAAAAGGAAAATAACAAACATATAAACTAAAAGCTATCATGACAATATTTGAGTGTCACAATGTCTTCAGGTTAACTATACCTCTAAAAGCAAACTTACGGTGGTAGATAAAATAATATGATAGATTGGTGATGATGAGAATGATAGAAAATGGCAAATCTAAGGATTTTTACTTAACAAAAACGTGAGGATGTGTAAATATTGGAATTAGTAACTGTGGGTTTATAGATCTAAGATGTGACGGAAGGGAAGAGAGTTTAAAAGATAGGGCGACTCCGTAGCCATCCCCAATGACTAAGGTTTGGGCGGTGTTGGTGTGTATGTGTGAGTCTGTGATTGATTGATATATGTTTCGGGTTTTTTTTTTTTTTTAAATAAATCCGGAACTAAAAAGATGGAAAGTTTTTAGTTATTTGCTTGGAATGATCACAAATCTTTTTCTTTTTCTTATTTCAGCGTGGTTTCTTGCCAAAGTAAATTATGAGAAAATACTTATGTTTCTATTCATGAAGTTTTTGACAAGTCCAGAGTGTACGTCATCTTTTGGAGGTTTTAAATGTTATTTACATCTTATTAATAATGCTATTAAATATTTTTTATCAATTTCTATTTTCTTTACTGACGCTAGTTAACAAATCCTTGTTTTCCTTTGTAAGAACTAAAGGAAGAAATCTAGCAATCCTATATAATTAGATAGTCGTCTTCATATTAATAGAAAAATCCTTTTGGTGAGGCCACTCTTTTAATGAGCCAAATGAAATGGTTTTCATATGTTATTTGAAAAAGAATTTAATTTTTTTTTTTCCGAGGCGACAGCTCCCTTAACAAAATGGTGGGTTGAACTTGAACCCAACATCGACGGTTTTGTAATCCATCATCTGGGCCACTTATTTTTTGTTTATGTTATTTGTACATGAATTCAAGAAACTGCAGCTAAGAGAGTCTCTGTTAATTTCAATTTTTGATAATCTCATCCACAAATAATAAAATAGTCCCCAGTACAAACACCTGTGTTGTAGGCTTGTAGGTAAAAAATACTGCACTCGTGGGACTACTGAATCGAAGCAATTTTATGGGAGATGAATATAGTGGAATATTGATGTATCAATTTTACTGTAGAGGGTTAAATTAGAAATTAGGGTTTAAGTCCAAATTGATTGGGTTTATCTCTTTAAGCAAAAATAACATGGTCTAAACAATCGACTCAATATATTTAGGATAATTAAGGAAGATTTGACATAATATGCTTGGAATATGGCTTATTGAATTAACTTGCTTAATACCAACATTTCTCAATTTTGGCACACACATTAAATAAGGTCTCTATTGAACCTAAGCTCATGCAAGGAATCTACTTAAGACTCGTTAATGGGGAGGGGATTAGTTTTGGCCATTTATCATCGTTACAATCCAACAAATGAAATGAATGGTCAACTCTTATAAATACCATTTTCTCTTCTTCATTTGGACAAAAGAGATTTGGGTACAAATGTTGTTATGCTACTGCATTTTCGTTTCAAAAAATCAAACACTTGAATATCTCAAGAGCACTATAGCATTCTTCATCAATTATGGAGTTAAATGCTATTGAGCTCTTTCATTTGTTATTGAATGTGTTAGAGCCAAACTGAGATCATCTATTCCTGCTCTCGTTTACTCTTCACTTGATCATCCCATGCATACAACTCAAGTTATTCCTCTAGTAATGTGTAACGCATAGTCCTATAGCATGCACGTGACTCTCACATTTGTACTCTCTTTCCCACATTTGCTAAAGAAGTATATATGTATATTTGTGTTACATAGGAGAAATAAATTCTTATTAGAATGAATTTGAACAACTTACTCAATCTTTTATCTTTATACGAATACATATAGCCCTCTTTCATCGATAAAGAAATGAATGGATCATTGGTTTGTTTTGTTATCCCATTATAATTTTATTTTGGAAAAGTATAAATTTAGTTATCAACATTTATTACATTATTTATTTCAGTTTTAAATATTTAATTTTTTTGTTTTAGTCCTTAATATTTGTAAACTTTTACAAACAAGTTTGTTGTTAGTTTACAATTAGTTTTGTTGTTAAAAATGACATATGGCACCATCTTATGGGTCAATGCATTTTTATTAAATAAGTAATATAATAAAATATTAAAAAACATGTAAAGTAATAAAAATTAAAAATAAATATTAAAAAGTATGTAAAGTTAAATAAAAATAAGATCATAAAATATGTGATTTAAGTAGATTAATAAACAAAAATAAAAATAATTAAATAATGAAAAAATAAAAGGTAGTAATTAAAAAAAAATTAACTTACAACTACCATATAATAGGTAGATCATGATTCACTTAATAGAAGTGGGTTATGTAACTTGTTATCCACCACCCAAATTTTTTGTTTAAAAAAAAAAGGAAGAAAAAGATGATTGGGTTTCATTATATTTCTTGTCTTCTTTTCTTTTTAAATTTTTGGCCATCAGTTGCTACTGACGGGCCAAATAACATACTTTTTTGAAGTAAATTATGACTTAGTGCCCCATGGTGGCCGTTTTGGCTACCTTAAAGCTTATGGGTTGCTAGAATTTTTTTTAATTACTTCTTTTTCTTTTTCTTTTTGTCAGGTAATCTACTATGATAATATGTTATTATCTTTTTTTTTTAACTTTATAGATTTTTTTTTTCAAATATTTTTAATATTCTTATTACTTTATTTACTCTTTTACATAAAAAAAAATTAATGATAAATTCAGAGTGGACTTTGTTGTACATATTTGCATATATTGAGTATTTAAATAGAAAAAACTAAACATTTAAAACCATAATAGAAAAGATGACAAATGTTGGGAACTAAATATATATATTTCCCCTTTATTTTTGTATTTTATCTATTGCATTTTCACCATGTCTCGTTAAAAGCTAAAAAAGTTTAACTTTAGATTCATAAATTTTTTTCATATGAAGGTCCTATCTATGTATTTCAATAATTTTATATTATATAGTGCCTAAACAATAAAGGTATTATATATCAAAGTCATTAACTACCACATTATAATATAGTAATATTCTCTTAGTAAGCATAATAACTTTATTCATATTCACCTTAAGGGCGAGTGGGTATAGAGTAAATAAGGTATAAGATGTTTCATTTCTACTCTACTTTATAGATTCAGGTTCTCAAATTTTTATACATAAAATTTATCCTATAGTATATTGAAACCACCTTGTACCATATACTTGCAAATCTTATAGGGTATAGAATATCCTATAAAACTTGTACTTTTTATCTTCCTTGAAAACTTTGTGCTAAATGTATGATCGACATCAAACATATAATTACACTATTGCTATATTAGCTAGTAATAATTTTAATAAGTTGTAATATATTTTAAATTGGGACAATATAGAACTTTGGTAGGCAGAGTAGAAAATATTCCTACAACAAGAAACATTTAAGCCCTTAGTTGGTTCATAATTAAAGTTCTTTTGTCTTTTCTTTTCCTTTATTTATTTGTTTTTTGCCAAAACTTTTGCCTCTTCTTTTCAAGTAATCAAAATAAAAATCATATGCAAGTAAATTCTAATAAAATATATTGGATGATAAGTTAAAAACCAAAATATTCTTAAGAACTTACTAAATTTGGGTTAATAAAGAGGAAGAATGAGGTAGAAAAAAAAAAGATCGTCAAGGAAAAGAGAGGGACTAAATAGTAAACACAACAACATGTAGTCCTAAGATTTTATTGTGAGTTAGATTATTTTCTTTAATAGTAAAAAAATTACAATAGTATTAATTTCTTATTTATTAATATTACTAAATTATTATTACAAGATAGGTATAAAGTATTCTAGAACCTATATCTACTACACTTTATGAGTTCCATAATAGATATTGAGTACCTAGATTTCATACTTATACCCTAATTTATGGGAGTAGGTATCGAAACCTAAAGCGTATCTTGTGACTTTTAGTATTCAATAGGAAATTATTTAATAAAGTAGCATATCGTGATTTCTAGTACAATGGGGTTATCCGCTCAATCCTAATACCAAGAATTAATTATTTTTAAAAGTATCATATATAAAAATAAATAAAAAATTAGTTCCTAATTTTAAATACAATTTAACTACTAAGTTCCCAAGTTTCAGGGATCATTAACTAGATTCTCTAACTATTTAAAGACCATTAACTATAAATTTCTAAGGATCATTAATTGTTATTATTCTTTTTTGTATTGTCAAAAATTTTATATTTAGACCACGTATAATTATTTTATCAATTAGCTTGATAAGTTAAGTAATATATATTTTTTTATTTCGCAAATGTATATGGTCATATATACCTTTAATACATAATAAAGCTAAAACTATTATAGTATAGTAATATAAACTTTATATGTTGATAAGATAGTTCGGGTTGGATCGCTTCCCTATTGTACTTATAAAATAAAAAATCTATGTTTCCTTTATTAAACGTGCTTTAGGAGAGAAATGCGATAATCTCTAACCGGACGAGAACTCCAATTGATTTGGGACGTGGCTTTGATCTCATAAGAAAGGCCACGTATTAATATCATTAACACACGTGTCTCATGTGAATGAAACGCTTGTTTTACATGTTAATTACAATTATTGGACGGCTTGTTTTTTGCACTAAGCACCAAAATTTTGAGGATGAAATAATAGTAATAATAATAATAATAATTAAATAGAGGACGATTTTGTCACGTAAAAATAAAATCAATTCCTTGTACTGTTTCTGTGAGCTGTCGTTTGTTGTGTAAGCAATAATATCATTACCAAGGGTAAAGAAAGACGACATCGTCTTAACTTGCTAAAATTCAATATTCTGAATGTTTTCTTTTGGGAAAAAAAAAGAACGAATATATTATTTTCCATTCTGTATTTATTTTATGTGCATTAATTTTTTTTTTCTTTTTAAATTGTTGGTATATAACTTTAATTTTTCCAAAAAATTGTGCATTTGGAATCTTATATAATTATTTTACCTTTTGTTTTCTGCATGTAATTCAAAAGTTTTATTATTATTATTTTATTCGCAAGTGAAATAGTAAAAAGAGAAGGGGTCATTTCTCTTTTGTGGCTAATAAAAAAAAAAGTTTAAAAGCACAACCTAACCATTTCGGATTAAGTAGATCTACATTTACAACATCTTCAAACGAAAAGCCAACGTTAGCCCCTCTAACGTCCCAAATGGCAAGCTTCATACAGAAGGTTAATAAATAGCGCCTTTATGATGAATCAGAATAAACGGAACTATGGTTTCGTAAATGTTGAGGACTAAGCTCTTTTTTCTTTTTTTTCTTTTTCCCCTTTTTAAATGGGTTTCTACCCAGTTAGGGTTTAAGAGTAGGTTTAATCCATATTTGGTCTTATTTGCTCATTTTGTTTAATTTCCTTTCATATTCCCATCATATATTGTTATTGTTGGTTCCGTTCCACCAAAAGAAAAAGTGATATTTTTTGCATTTCTTCCTATTTTCTTCAAAATAAAAGAAAATTATATTTTTCCTTCCAATTCTTTTCACCATTTATTGCAAGCCCAACAATAATATAGAAATGCAATCACTCATAGATCACATGGAGTTGATACGTCAAGTCTTGCCTACATGTTATGTAGGCACCACACCCCTTCTAAAGAGCGATACAAGCATTAGCGGGTTGAGGTCTCCCTTGTTAACTAAATCAAAAAGACAAATGGCTTCATCAACTAAAAGCGATCGTGTACCACTACTCATAAAATCTAGAAAGACTCCCTATTAGTCCATTAATGCTTACTATATATATCTAAAGTTGATAAGTTTCTCCATATTGAGATAAAATTAAATTGTACAATCTACCAGGTTTTTAAATAAGTGAACTTAGCTAAGTTTAAAGACTTAAGCTTAATTCTTTCAAAAATTAAAATTATTGGGTTGAGCATTCATCGAACTTAAAAATTAAAGCTCAAATTCGAACTTGAGCTTGTCGAGAAACTTAAGCTTGAATTTGGTTTGTTTTTATTATTTTAATCTAAATGAGTTCGAGTTTATACACTTAAATTTGATATAATAATTAAAACATAACAAGTACATTATATATATTACATTATAACATTATATATGTATATAACTCACAAGTCAAATAATGAGTTTACCTATGAGTTAGTTGACAAGTTAACTTATGAGATTTGCATACCAACTTGAATGGTTATTTAAATTCGATTTATTTATAAATTAAGTGTGACCAAAATTAAACTTAAATTTAGTTGAGTTTAATTAACTTGTAAACAGTTTGATTTATTTACTGGATTTGGTACCTCTCTCTAGTGGTGCCCTTCGATCTAAACGTGATGTTAGATTAAAGCATTTATCGATACTTAAACCTGTTAGCCAATTGGATTCGCACCCGGTTTGTTCTAAACCGAGCGATAGACACTTAATCATAAGGAAGAAACTTAACAAAAGGGAGAGATATTAGTAGAGTGGGTTTACTACTGTGAAAGCGGTCCCGTCGTCCATACTGCAACTTGACAAAAATGAAGGTGCGTTACAGTCAATGTCTTCAGAATTTGCAGGAGCAGCAGTTCTCTTTTCAAAAAATTTGCCTTTTCATTTCCGCTATTTAATAATTTGGGTCAACTAGGTAGACAACCAGAGCTTTTAATCCCTATATATTTTTTTAAGAAAACATTAGAACCGGAGCCTATTACTCTAACCCTAGTAACTATATGGTTTAACTTCACACACCAAAGTAGTCAACATGTACCTAAAAAAATTTTAACATTAACTTCTTCTTCGTTTTTTTGTTTTAATTTTTTTTAAAAGAAATTATATGCAAAAAGGACACATTATGATATAAGCAAAAAGCAAAAGCATAGCGAGTACTTAGCAAAAGGGCAGAGAAGTATATTTATTACATAACATCTAACCCCAAGTGGGGTCACAAAACTTAACCACACGTTAGAACTAGGGTTAAAAAAACAGTGGTTAGGAAGCACAGCCACAAAACCCTCGGATTTTTATCATCATTCCTCTTCATCACCCTCTCCTTTCTTCATCACCATCATCATCGTAATCCTCATCTTCCATTTTCTTCTTTTCCTTCTCTTTCCCCCTTTTTCTCTTTTCCTCCTCCATCAAAACCATCTCCTCTATGATTCAATGGAGGGTTTCGGTTTCAGTTTCAGTTTCAGTTTCAGTTTCACTTCATAGGATCCATATATAGGTCATAGAAGTCAAATATATATATATATATGTTATCAAACTTTAAAGAAAAACCCTAATTTGTAAAATCACACCAAACACCCTCCCTCTCTCTCTCTCTCTCTCATCAACAAATCTAAACCTTAAACCTCAAATGCTTAACTTCGTTGTTTCTTAAAGTAATAGAATCTTTACGACCAAACCCTAAATGTTAGAGCCATGGACATGACCCCAACACATACTTCCAACACCACAAACACAGCAAGTACTAAATCCCCAGAACCCGAAACTGAAACGCCGACACGGATCCTACCCATTAAACCCGTTTCTTTCACCAACGGAGTCCTCAAGCGCCACGCTCCTCAACTCCACCAACACCATCACCACCAAGTGGTGCAGGTCTCCTACAGAGAATGCCTCAAGAACCACGCTGCTAGTTTAGGCGGCCACGCCCTTGACGGATGTGGTGAATTCATGCCCTCTTCCTCCGCCAACCCTTCCGACCCCACTTCCCTCAAGTGCGCTGCTTGCGGCTGCCACCGCAATTTCCACCGCCGAGAACCAGACGACTCTCCACCTCCCCCTCCGGCTGCGCACGTCATTGAATACCAACCCCATCACCGCCACCATCCACCTCCACCACAACCACCACCACCTCCACCCCGGAGTCCCAGTTCCGCCTCCCCACCACCCATCTCCTCCTCCTACTACCCCGCCTCGGCCCCACACATGCTGTTGGCTCTCTCCACGCCAGCGGATCATCCTCATGCAGCTCCACCTCCCATCGGTTGTGGTGCCACCACTCCCGGCTCCTCCTGCAGGAAGCGCTTCCGAACGAAATTCACCCAAAACCAAAAAGAGCGCATGTTGGAGTTCGCGGAGCGGGTGGGGTGGAAGATGCAGAAGAGGGACGAGGAGCTCATCCATGCGTTTTGCGCCGAAGTGGGCGTGGAGAGGAGCGTGCTTAAAGTGTGGATGCATAACAACAAGAACAATTTCGGGAAGAAAGATACTAATGGCGCGCTTGGTAGGAACACCGATTTGGGCAACGGTGTTAATAGCGGTCATAATAATAATGGCAGTAGTAATGCCGATGCCGATAACAACAACAACAGCAACAACAATTTCCGTGGAGGTTTCGATGCGAATGAGATCGAGCATCACCACCACCAGCAGACTCATTACCCGAATTCGGATAGCGGAGCACATCACGTTGGTACTAATGGGTCGTCTTCTTCTTAATCCTTTTTATTTTTAGGGGGAGAATAATGTGTTAAGAGATTTTAGAGTAATTAAGACCACTACTTGGGTATTAATCAGCTGCTTCGTTTATTTTGTTAATTCTTTTCTCTTTTTTTTTTTTTTAAATTTCCTTTTTAATTTTTGTTTTAATTAACGATGGAATCACTCTGTTGAGGATAACCTTGGAGAAATTTTATCATTAAAGGAAATCTATTTTCGTTTACATGATACTAACGTTCTTGAATTTTCTTCATCCCTACACCATTTCTTAGATAGAGTATCAAATTTGATAACTGATAGGGCTGCTTCATGTATGATCATATGATTAAAATACAACCTTCGTGTTCGAGTTCCCAAGTGTGTAGCGGATAACTGCTGCTGAAAGAATCTTATATGTCGTATCTTTGTAATTAATTTACATAGATAATTAAAAATAAGAATTCTTCCTTGATATATTGTGTCTGAAAAAAAGGAGCAAAAAGCATCGATTAATTAAAAAATAAAATATTTATAAGAGGAAAAGAAAAATCCATGAGCTGTAGCAGCAGCTGCTAAAGCTTATTTTGTTCTTTGTTTATTTTAATTTAAAAAAAAAAAGAGATTTAGACTTGTTATTATTTTATATTTCTTTTTTTTTTTTTTTTTTGGTTCTGCAAGTGCCATGGCGGAGCGATGATAGGTTATGGGTACCATGTTAGGTGTTGCATTATGCGTATAAGATTTAAATGTACTAATGATTCAATTTGACTATAAGCTACACTAAAATAAAGATAGTAGGATTTGAAAGGTATGTTTTTGCAGAATAATATTATTTTATAATTGATTGGCGAAGTACAGCTATAATCTAGGGGGTTCTGGGTGAGTTAGGCAAATGAGATATAATAATCAGTCATTATTATTATTAGTAAGATGGTATTAATTATGTGATTTTGGTGCAACTAACTATGGGATCATAAGTTATACCCAACCTCCTCCTCCTCCTGAGTCAATGTTTCATATGATTTTATTAACCTTACCTTTTAAGGTAAGCAGACTTAACTGTTATCCCATAATCATCATTAAGATTTAGGATGCCATTTATGCTAATAACCTGGTTTTTTTAGCCTGCCAATGTTGGGTGAGCGCTGGTATTGCACTTGTTAAGATATCAAATTAATGAACTAATCAGTAATCCTCTTAAAACCGATCGATAACGGGTGAATATTTTGTACAAGAGATGGGCAAAGTTCAGTTAGCTACAAGGGAAATTTCCTAGGCCCAGCTAGGTCAATGGAGGATTTACCGACTCATTTAAAGTGGAGTATTTATGCGATCGGCTCAAAATTGATATGATTTAGTGGTGTGAACCTTCAATCTACAAATGTAGTTAGGTTAGCGGAGGATTCACTAATTTGTTAAGTGGAGCAAAAATATTCTGATGTTGTCTAAATGAATTAAGGGGAAAATGTGAAAAACTTTTTTAATTTGGCTTTTTTTCTTAAACTTTTAAAGTAAGATATTTAACCTTTTAAATTTTAATAAATTGATAAAATAACTTTCATATATAAAAATATTTTATATTTTAATTTTAGTGAATAAATATCTTTCTAAACTATAAGGTGTTTTGCGAGATTTACGTACTAAAATCAAATCAAAGTTGTTTAAGGAGTGTTTATGTATAAAAATTAAAATTTAAAGGATATTTATACCTTAAAATTAAAGCTTAAAAAGAATACGAGGGTTATTTATCAATTTATAAAGGTTTAGAAAGTTTAAATTGTTATTTTAAAAGTTTAAGATATTAATTCATATTTAAATGAATTAAAATTTTAGAGGGATTTTTTTTACAATTTTTTCATAAATTAATGTAATTCAGTAGTATAGATATGGATTTAGCTGTAGGATCGACTGGAATCGTTTTCCTTTTCAGGTTTTCCATTTAGATTTAGATTTAGTAGTTGTGGGGAAGAAATATCTAAACGGCCGAGGTTGCAGAATCCTGGGAAAATCTTTTTTTTTTTTTTTTGCCCTTTGGAGTGTTTAGGATATCGATCGTCTCTGTAGATGAAGTCATCAGTTGCCATGTTTCTAAGTTAAAACAAGTAGGGTCTTGGAGCTATTACTAAGGAGGCATAGTTACGTATTTTGACCCTGTTTGAGAAGAGGTAATTATTAACAGGAACATGTGCTGTTGTTGGGTACATGAAAATCTGGGCGAAACGACTGGCTAGATGATGATGTTACGATTAGGGTAGTCACCGCTCACTAGTCATTAGTCAGAACTAAGCGGAAAATCTTCGCGAGATGGTGTGGAAGAACCGTAAAAGATGCCATGCACTGCAATGCAACAAAATATTAATGATATCAAAAAATATTAATGATATCGCTGTCCCACGTAAATATATAAATAAGGTATAAATATCGGTATTATTAAACTCTTGTCCACTCTTATAGTTCAACTTAACTGGATTTGACCCATTATGTTTGTTCAACTTTACTTGAACTTGCACTGCCGTTGAATTTAATTCAATTTTTTTAAACTTTAACATATTTATATATTTGTGTCAATTATTCAAATCCGACTTGATAATAATAATAATAATAATAATAAATTTTAATAAATAAAAATCTAAACAATAATTTTTTTTGAAATTTAAATATTATTATTAATATTTACTTACCTTTCATTCAAACAATATATTTTAACCACTCAGTTCTTTTCAATATAGTTTAACTATCCAACTCTTTTCAAGGCACTACTCACACATGCAACTGTACAAGTGTAATGCAATGAAGTTTTAAAAACAGCTTGGCAGGAGCATGCGGCGGTGCACTTAGGCATGGGGGGGAAACGATAAAAAGGGGAGCTTGGCCTCTGCATCTGCCGTTTATTGAAGGCCCAATTAGACCTCATTGTTTTTAGTAATAAGGAAAAAAAGAAAAAAGAAAAAGGAAAAAGGAAAAACCTCACTCTAGGGATAATTATCGTACAGCCTCTGATCTTAACATAAATTCACCGCAAAATTTATAAATAATACGAAAATTTTCTTGTTCAGATCCAATAACAGGATCCTTTATATTTTATTTGTTAAACCTTTCTATCCCCATGTGTCTCGTCAATGTGAGAGGTTATAACTTTATTATTTCCTTTTATATTATCGTATAGGTGTTGTAACTATTCATCAAAATAAAACTTTTAGCTATTATTTGGTCTGTATAATTATATAAGATACTAGATAAAAAAAAGAGGTAAAATATTGGAGAAAAACTAAATGGTATAAAAATCTACTTCATATGGTACAAAACAAATCTATTTTTTGATTTTTTATTAATATTTCAATCATAAAATTTTATGTTTAATATTGTGTATATTAATTGTGGTAAAATAGAATTATACTGTCCTTTATTTTTTAAATTATGTTGTTTAATTTTTCCTATCCTGTTTAGTATTAATAGCCAATGCTACTTTTTAAGTGGTAGATTGGGATCCAATTGACTAGAGATCCGAAATTTTTTTTAGGCCATAAGTTGCAATTGGCATCCCAATTTTAGATCATCTTTTTAGTTAAGCATCATGTTTGATATCCAATTTTACTTTCTCCCTAAATTGGTATAGTATATTGGACTAATAAATATGTGATAAGTATAATTTTATCCTTAATAGAAACTTTAAAATGTTAACCTACTTTCACTGCATGCTATAATGTGAAAACCTTGACAACTGCGACGCCACATGGAGCAAATATATTTTCATTAAACAGTGATTTGGCATGACTATGATTTTAACTTTCGAATGTCATCCTGTGCCATTTTTGAATCCTTAATGGATATACATGAAAATAAACGTCATTACGGCATTATCAGCTCCCTTCACTAAAAAATAATAAATAAAAAATAAAAATTTTGCAGGGAATAAAAACCCCTACATAATGGTAAAAGTTCCTTACCGAAAACTATTAAAGGAAACTATTTTACCATAATATTTAGTTGTTTATACTTCGTAATATAAAACCTATAGTAGAGGGATGCCCCTTTTAAGTGGATATTCATTTTTAAACCAAATTGTTGTCATGCAAGTAATGGTGTTGTCTTTTTTTTTTTTTAATATGGGATATTTTATTTCATAAGGTAAAGAGACCTTGCAGAATATGCAAATAGAATTTAATACTTGGATGTAGTATAATCATCATAAATATCAAGTTAGGAAAATTGTAAGATCTGTATTCTAATAACAGTCTTAAGTAGTTAGTTTTTAGACATTCGGAAAAGTGATATGAGTAAAATAGTTTTTTTTTTTTGTTCAACTTGGTTAAAAATATATGTATGTATATCTATATCTATAAATATGTATACAAAATATCCTCACAAGTTTGGATTTCATAAATATAATAACAAAATTATAAAATAGTTAAACTGCTAATTCTCAAACACAACATTAGTTAATTATCGAGAGCACATTATGTGAGTTTTAATGCTTAACAGCCTCAAAGATAAATTATATGGATGATATTATTTCTAAATGACATGAAATAATATTTAAAAGAATGTAATACATCTAGTGTAATAAGTATAAAGACTTGTATTCTTAGATTTTAAGTAATCAATTTTAGGGTTTTTGTAAAAGTAACTCGTTTGAGCTAGAACTTTACATACGGGCTAGGAATATTAGACTAAGAGACTTCATGTGCATGAATCTTGAAACTATAATAAAAATAATATAGCTAAGTAGTTCAAATTTTAAATATTATCCCATAATCACCAAAAATGTGTAAAATAGGTATCGATATTTAATAAATTTCTAAAAATAAATTTTATGAGTAATAAAATTATTAAATGAAATAGCATGTACGAATATATATATATACACACACAAATATTCACCGTATGTAATTTTTACAGGAATAAAATGAATTATAATGTTTATACATCCTAGTTTAAATTAGGATTTATTTAGACATTAAGATGTTATTAACAATACATATTTAGTCTAATAAGATTAAGACATAGCCTTAAGGGATTCGCTACCTATTGATAGCTCATCCCATATTTAGAGCATTATCAATTAAAATGTGTAAGTGTTAAAAATTAATAAATAATAGGGAAAATCGCAATACGAAAATGATTAGCGTCGCATGTGATGAATTATTGGGTTAAATTTTATTTTACAAATAAGTACCATAATTTGACGTAAAGTAGAACAAATTTAGGTTTCAAAAAGAAAAACTTACATAAGTAAAATTATAATAGTCCAGATAAGCTATGATACTTAATCTACTATTAAGTTACTAGGTGTAGAAATATTAGTATTGCGAACTAATCCATGAGCTCGCTGAAGACAATCGGAGACCCATACTTTCTAACACCAGAAGTGTTGCATGAACAATAAGCCAATTAACTCAAATGAAGGAGGGATTTAAAACAAATAAACAAAATAATACGAGGATTTCCCAAAAATCCAATAGTCTGTCTATTGGAAATGTAAGGCTCTCCAGTTTACTAATATATCTCAAAGGAATGCGCGACGTCCACGTTTGGTCGGAATTCCGTTGGCCCTCGATAATCTTACTGGAGAAGAAGACCACTACTATAGTTGAAAAAGGAAATCTAAACTATAATACTGAAGTAATGACAAACGATTCTTAAGGTATGTCTTAATCTACTTCGAGCTTAGTGTGATAATTTCGTATATTATGTTTGGCCATGAATTTTGTTAGTACTTTTTTTTTTTTCTCAAACACTCTTGAAATAGTAAGATGGGGAGCTAAGAAACTAAGTCAAAGGATAAATTTCTTAAAAGCTATGAGGTTAGTTGAACTCAGATGGTAGCTCAATGAGTATCTTGTTAAGAGACTTAAAACGAAGTAAACTTAAGGATTAATTCAGAGGGTAAAACTGGTATAAAATATGACTCCAGTATAATGTAGAGGGTTCTAATTTAAGAACTTTACCATGAATTGACTCAGAATCTAACTTAAGGGGTATTGTAGACAAAAATAACTTAAATGGAGTTTTAAAGCTTTTAGAGTTTATGAATCCCAAAAGTTATTTTATGGCACTTTCATGGTTAAGTTAGTTGCTAGAATATAATGGGACTCGAAAGTAAGACAATTGGGGAATAATATTAGTTAACAAAGGTTTAAAGAGGAATTTTAAAAAGAGTATTTTCTCCATAATATTCAAAACAGGAAGTTGAGAGATTTGTTTGAGTTGAAAAAGGGAGGTATGAATATAACTCAGTATGAAATCAAGTTTAATAAATTGTTGCAATATGCACTTTATTCATATCAAGAAAATACTGAATTAAAAAAGGATTTGTTCCTTATTGAATTTGACCCCATAATACGTTGCAAGTTATTAGATTATGGTTTTACCACTTATAATGAAATAGTAGATAAGGCAAGACAATTGAAAGATAATCATGTAAGGATGCAAGTAATGTAGAGTCAAATGATCAACAAAGGTTATCGACCTGATCCATCATTTAAAAAATCATATTTTGGTACTACTAACAGTTCTGGATAGAAAAGAAAGAAACCAGCAACTTTAGCTAGTAGTCTAGCACAATTAGTGCCCAATTTGAGTTTTTATGACAAGGATGATAATGTCAAATGCTAGAAGTGCGGCATAAATCATTTTTCGAGAAACTATGCTCAGTTGTAAGGAAAATGCTTTATATGTGGAGATTAGAACCATATGCTACGAGCATACCCCAGAATGAAACTTGTAAGGTGTAACAAATATGGTATAAAGGGACATTTCTCCAGATATTGTCCATAATTTGGACAAGGAACTAAGAAGATGGAAGGTTCTAATAATACAACCACACCCGCTCGTGTCTTTACCATAGAAGAGATGGGAGCTAAGGAGGATGAGGATTTCGTAGATTAGATGGAGGAGTATTATCATGCTGATGTTGAGGAGATTATGAGAGTTAAAGAAGAAAACGATGAAAGACTTGTAACAGGTACGTACTCAGATTATTTATTTTGATGATGGTTTAAGTGTAAATTAAATTGAAATGTTTACATTTTTAAGATTTATGAATACAAGTTTAGTTAGTAATCACAATATTAGTATATTCCAGGGAATGTGCTGATAAATGGATAACCTGCTTTTGTGTTATTTGATATTGGTGCATCTTATTCCTTTGTGAGTAAAAAATTTATAAATGAACAAGAAATTAGTATGGTTAAGATTAATATAATTTATAGAGTTAAAACTTCTACTGGAAAGAAGGTAGCGACTCGAGAAATAGTAGCTGATGGTATAATTAAGATTTAGGAGAAGGAGTATCTTATAAGTTTTATAATATTACCTTTATAGGGTTATGATGCAATAGTGGGAATAGATTGATTGTCTAAAAATAAAACACTTGTGGAATGTAGAAGTGAAACTATTACTCCTAATGATGGAGAAATGGTATTTCAAAGAAAGGCTAAAGGTAATAAATTGAATTTATCTATGATGAAGATATGTGATGAACTATATGAGATAAAGGTAAAGGAGAATGATTAGAAATTTTGTTAAATATTTGCGTGGAAGTAAAGGAAAAGGCACCTAAGGTAACGGGCATACAGGTAGTGTATGAGTTTTCGAAGGTATTTTCGGAGGATTTATCAAGTTTAGCTCCACATTAAGAGTTGCTAATTTCTGGAACTGAGCCTATTTCTAAAGCTCCATATTAGATGTCACCTATGAAACTTTAGGAACTGAAGAAGCAACTTCAAGAACTATTGGATAAAAGATTTATTTGTCCAAATGTTTCACCATAGGGAGCACATGTGTTGTTTGTGAAGAAAAAAGATAGTACCATGAGATTATGTATAGACTACCAGGAACTAAATAAGGTTATCATTAAGAATAGGTAGTCGTTATCCCGTATTGATGATTTATTTGATCAACTACAAGGTATAATTGTATTTTTTAGATTTGACTTGAAATCAGGATATCATCAATTACTAGTTAAGTCGGAAGATGTGTATAAGACTGTATTTAGAACCCGATATGGTCATTATGAATTTTTGGTGATGCCATTTGGTTTAACAAATGACCTAGCTATATTCATGGACATGATGAATCATATATATCAGCCATATTTAAATAAGTTTGTTATGGTGTTTATTGGTGATATTTTGATCTATTTAAGAACCAAGGAAAAGCATGCAGAGTATTTACGATTGACATTATAGAAGTTGAGGGATAATAAACTGTATACTAAGTTAAGTAAGTATGATTTTTGGTTGAATAAAATTTCTTTTCAGGTTCACATTGTATCTGGTGAATCTGGTGAAGGAATCTCTGTAGGCCCTGATAAGGTGAAAGCAGTAATGGATTGGAAGCAACTTACCACTATTACAAAGATGAGGAGTTTTCTGGGTATAGTTGGATACTATTGACGATTGATTAAAGATTTCTTCAAAATTGCTAAGCCATTAACTTGATTGATTCGGAAAGATGTAAGATTTGAATGGAGTAAAGATTATGAATTGAGTTTTCAGGAGCTAAAGAAACAACTGGTTACAACACTAGTATTAACATTACTTTATCCAAATAAGCCTTATAGTATGTATTATGATGCTTTACAAAATGGATTGGGTTGTTACTGATACAGGACGAAATAGTTGTTGCATATGCATCAAGACAATTAAGACCACATGAGAGAAATTATCTAACCCATAATTTGAAATTAGCAGTGGTAGTGTTTGCTTTAAAGATTTAGAAATATTATCTATATGGACAATGATGTGAGATATACATTGATCACAAGAGTTTAAAGCATTTCTTTACTTAGAAGGAGTTAAACTTAAGATAAGGAGATGGTTAGAGTTGATTAAAGATTATGATCTCAATATAAATTATCACCTTGGAAAGGCCAATTTAGTGGCAGATGCTTTGGGTCAGAAAAATTATGAACAGGTTACATTATTGATAACTTCCTAACATGAATTGGTGTGTAAATTTGAAAGGTTGAGAATTGGGTTTGATTGGTGTGAACCTAATAATCAAATGATGAATCTAGAACTACAACCTACTTTATTGGAGAGAATAAAGTAGAAGCAAAAGGAAGATAAAGATCTTATGGAGATAAAAGAAAATTGAGCAAAGGAAATGATTCTAACTTCAAAGTAGGTGGAAGAGGTATAATAAAGTTTAAAGGACGAATATGTGTACCATAAGATCTCAACATAAGAGAAGAAATTTTGGATAAAGCACACATTAAAGGTTATACTGCGTACCTGGGAGGAAATAAGATGTATCAAGATTTAAAACTCCTATTTTGGTGGAATGGAATGAAAAGAGATGTAGCACAGTGTGTGGCAGAATGCATTTCGTGCCAACAAGTTAAAGCGGAACAACATAGACCAAGTAGACCATTAAAACCTTTGGAAGTACCAAGATAGAAGTAAGATTATATTACTATGGATTTTGTAGTAGCATTACCAAGGACTCAAGCTGGATATGATTCCATTTGGGTAGTTGTAGATAGATTAACAAAAAGTGCACACTTCTTATCCTATTGGACTAGCGATTCAATGGAAAAATTGGCTAAGTTATATATTCGAGAGATAGTACGGTTATATGGTATGCTAGAGAATATTGTTTCTAATCAGGATAGTCAGTTTATATCCAAATTCTAGAAAAGTTTACATAGACCTTTGGGTATGAAGTTACAATTTGGTACCGCTTATCACCCCCAAACAGATGAGCAATCTGAAAGAATGATTCAAACCCTAAAAGATATGTTGCGGACTTGTGTATTGGATTTTGGAGGTGATTGGGATAAATATTTGTCGTTGATAGAGTTTGCCTACAATTATAGTTATCATGCAACTGTACAGATGGTACCTTATTGGAGAAAATATAGATTGCCACTGTATTATGACCATGAAGAGTATGCAATGATTGGACCTGATATGATTAATTAGACAAGTGAAAAGATTAAGATTGTACGATAACGAATGAAAGAAGCTCAAGACCATTATAAGAGTTAGGCAGATTTGAAAAGAAGGATATTGTTGTGAACAGTGATTAAGAATAGATAAGGCCGGTCACTAGATAAGTCCAAACATATAGAAAACTCAAAAAAGATTAATGGGGAAAAGTGCGAATGGGAAAAAATGAAGAATGAAATGGTAAGCAAAACCTACGAACAGCTCCAAAGGATATGACACACCAATGGAACTTCCGAGGACTCACGGCTCAATTTGATATGACGCACGAATTGGTTCGGTGAGGTCACTTGCCATCTAACCTTGCTTAAGGGAAACGATAAGAGTAATACCAAGAGTAAACAAACAGTGTTTACATAAAGAAGAAAAGTACTCAAAGAGTGTATATTAAGAATGATCTAATGTTCTCACAATTACAAGTACAAAGGTATTTATACTCATAAGTTAGGGTAACCTGCCTAAAAAGGAAAAGATAAAAGGGTATTTTCTAAGGAAGTAATGTACAAGATACAAAAAGGTAAAAATAAATATACAAGAAATACAATCATTGGTGCGACAGTTTCTACAGATGATACTGTATACATAACGATGCTATATTGGTGAGGTCATTAGAAGATACAAACAAAAATAGAGACAGATGGGCTTGTTCGAATAGGGATGGCTTAATCAGTCCGAGCTCTCTCTCTTAACTTCTCGGCAAGTAATTAGTTGGTTCGGCTTTGGAGAGTAATCATTAACTTGACATACTGTAGAAAAATAGGCAACCATACAGCAAGGCATGAAGGGTAACTCGGCAAGGAAATACTTGGCCTTGGTAGGGGTTAGTTAGAATAGAAAGATTTGTCGTGCCAACCCCTCTGATTCTTGAGCTCATCTGCGTGTCAAAGGTCCGGTAGCCTGGTTCCCATCATTCCCTCTAAGTTATTTTGGATTTGGGATCAAATGCAAATTATGTTCACTCAGTTCTCCGTCAAGGTGATATGGGTTGAGGTTAGCAATGTTGAGGCGTCAGAAACTTCATAGTCTTCGAGCAATTCCAACTTATAGGTATTGTTATTGATTTTCTAAAGCATTCTAAAAGATCCTTCCGCTCTTGCAGATAATTTATTCCTCCTCTTATTCGGGAAGTATTCCTTGCTGAGGTGTAACCACACCAAGTCTCCCAGCTAAAATCGTTTAACTATTCTACCCTTATTCCTTTCTCGTGTTCTTTTAGTAAGTTGGTCGATATGTCAAGTCACCCTATCATAGATATGCATTAAGAATTGTGCTTTGCTATTGCGTCAAGGTCCTCTTGCGCGAGTATTGGTACTTGGGTGTGGTTAAGGTGCAACTCGAGATTGAATCCATAAACCACCTTGAAGGGAGTCTACTTAATGATGTCATATATTATTCAGTTATAGGCACTTGACTACTGGCAGGCAAACGTCCCAATTAGCCAAGTTACTGCAGCTTGGAGTAGTAACCCCAAAGTACGATTAACCACTTCTGTTTGGCCGTCAGTTTGGGGATGACATGAGGTACTTAAGAGTAATGGTTCCCAACCAACGCTACAGGATTCTCCAGAAATGACTTAAGAACTTTGAGTCTCTATCAGAGACTACATTTCTCGATACGCCGTATATCCATACAATTTCCTATAAGAAAAGAGCAGCAATAGTCGAAGCATCGTTAATCTTGGTACAGGGTACGAAGTGTGCCATCTTACTGAACCAATCCACAATGACCATTACAGAATCTTTACCTTGGGTAATTCACGGTAGGCTAAGAATAAAGTCTATGCTTAATTCAATCCACAGCCTCATCGGAACAGGTCGGGGCATTGCTTTCCCTTACTCGACTTGGCACTTGGTCTTTTTGCACACGACACAGCTTTTGACAACTCGGTGCACATCTTCCCTCATTCTCTGCTAAAAGAATCAACCATTTATCAATTCACAAGTCTTCCTTTCCCCCAAAATGTCAGGAAAGGCCTCTTCGATGACCAAGTCGGCACACATAATTTTCCGCCTCGAAACAAGTAGCTATCCTCCACATGATACTTGTCTACTGTCTTCCAATTGATGGATTGTGAAATTATGGGTCCAAAGTATGGATCCTCAGAGTACTATTATTTGATACTTACAAACCCAAACTGCCTAGTCTGCAATTCTGATAAAAGCGCATGTCTACTTGAAAGAGCATTAACAACTATCTTGCTATTTCCCTTCTTGTATTTAATTACAAAATTAAATCCTTCAAGGAATTCAACCCATCTTATATGCCATTTCGATAACTTGGTCTGACTTCAGAGGTACCTCAGCAATTCATAGTCGATATATATGATAAATTCTCTCGGCAGTAAATAATGTTGTCATACTTATATTGCTCAGATTAGTGCTAAAAATTCCTTATCATACACAGAGTAGTTTAGCTATGCCCCTTAGAGCTTCTCACTGTAAAAAGCAATTGATCGTCCTTCTTGCATCAGGACAATACCTATTCCAATGCCTGATGTATCGCATTCCAGCTCAAAAATTTTTTAAGTCGGGTAATACTAACACTAGGGTAGAGGTTAACCTTTCTTTTATCTCGAAAAAAACTTCTCTCCTCCCTTTCTTTCTATCGGAAGTCGGTGTTCTTCTTCTTTGGCTTAATGAGTAGTACGGTGATGGTGCTGAAATTCTTGATAAACCTTCTGTAAAACGAACTCAGTCCATGGAAACTTCTCACATCGGCACAAGTAGCAGGAGTTGGCCACTTGACAATTGCTGAAATCTTCTCATCATCGACTCGCAAGCTTCCTCCATGGACTACATAGCCTAAGAATATCACTTCCTCCTAACCAAAGCAACGTTTCTTTAGATTGCCAAATAGTCTCTCGACATGGAAGATAGCTAGGATTGATCTGATGTGTTTACAGTGACTCGACATGTCGGCACTATAAATTGGGATGTCGTCAAAGTACATCATGACATACTTTCCGATGAGATGTCTCAGCACATGGTTCATTAATCTTATGAAAGTACTCAAGGCATATGACAAGCTAAAGGGCACGACCATCCACTCATAGAGCCCATGTCAAGTTTTGAACACAATCTTCCATTCGTCGCCTGGTCTCATGCGGATTTGATGGTAACCAGAGTTATGATTAATCTTATTGAAAATCTTGGCTCCACTCAGTTCATCTAATATGTCTTTTAGCCTCAAGATCAAATACCTGTATTTGATCATGATTTTGTTTATAGTTCGGCTATCTACACACATCCACTAGATTCCATCCTTCTTCGGTACTAGAAGTGTAGGTACAGTACTAAGGCTAAGAGACTCCAGCAACTCATTAACTTGATGTTAAAGTTCAGAAACCTACTTAGGATTCATTTGATAAGCTGACTTATTCAGCAATGCAGCACCAGGTACGAAGTCAATGCAATGCTCTATTCCTTAAGTTGGGGGCAACCCCTCAAGTAACTGTTCTAAAAACAAGCTGGCATATTCATGAAACAAGTTGGCATATTCATAAAACAAGTCGACATATTCATCTAACAACTCCTTGATCTCCTAAGGTAACTTACCCCGCTCCCTCATTTCTAACAGTCACCTAACCAATAAGAGGGTCATCTCATTAGTATTGATGGCCTCTTGGAGCTCGACTCTACTCATCACCAGAGCCTTCTTCGCTCTACGAGCAAGTTTCATTTGCAACTTATTAAATTCTCTCAGTAACATCGGATTCAACGTGATCTTTCAGTCATCTTTCTCGAACATATATGTGTTCCTATAGCCGTCATGTATAACTCTCCTATCAAACAACCATAACCTATCCAACAATACATAGGACGCGTATATAGATAATATGTCGCAGAGAATCTGGTCAAAGCAATTCCCTATAATGATCGCCAGCTGTATTTGCCAAGTGACATGTAATGCTCCTTTCTCACACAACCAGTACAACTTGTATGACCTTGAATGTGCAGCAGTCGACAACTTCAGTTTTGAAACAAGATTAGCTAATGCCACAATGGTGCAGCTTCTACTATCCAAGATGAGCGTGCACATCCGATCATTTACCTTACAGCTGGTATGGAACAAATCCTCTCTCTGCTCCTTCTCTCATGAGAGTTCCATGTTTATAGTGCATCGGACAATCACGAGTAACTAATCTAAGTCCTCAAAAAACACGCCCTCCTCAATCAGCTCTTTATCGACAGGAACCTCCTCCTCTTCGAGTTCCTCATCCGTACTCTCCACTTTTAACTTTGGGATGTCTTCCTTGATGATCATCGTTCATCGATTTGGGTGCTAAGCAGCCATGTGTCCAAACCCTTGGCACTCGAAGTACTTGATTTGGCTGGTTATTTTACCAGACCCTTACCCCTTCTCATACATTTAGGTCGGCACTACATCATTAGGTTGATTTTTCTGCTCGACTCTATACTCGATAGATTTCGATGACTTACCTGTCCGAGTCAACTAGTCAACATCCTCGCCGGTACTTGGCTTCTTCTTTGCCTCTCTACTCACTGGGCAATCCTAACAGCTTCATCCATGGTATCCAATCGTTGCAGCTCCATAACGTCTCGAATGTCTCCTCTCAACTTGGTAACGAACCTTGAGACTTTTAAGCTAGTGGTTTCTCCACTTCGTAACGCATCATAAGCATTTGAAACTCTTGGACATACTCGTCAACAAATCGGCCTCCTTGTCTTAGCTCCTGAAGTTGAGTGAAAGTATCTTGGAGATAGGTTTCTAGCATGAACCTATTTCTGAGCATTCTTTTCATCTCGGGCCAAATATTAATCTCTCAGTACCCCTCTCGTCTTCTCATGGTCTGAAAATTCTTCCATTATATGGCAACATATCCGGAGAACTCAATAGCAGCAATTCTCACTTTCTCATAATCCTCGTATTGATAATAATCAAACACGTACTCCACCTTTTCTTCTCATTCCAGATATTCATCAGCATTCCTAGATCCATTTAAACTTGAAATTCGAAACTTCACCTAGTCGGATGCTCTGGGGATTCACACACGTTCCTCTTCATCAAGTTCTCTTAAGTCTATCCTTCGCCTTACTCTTTCACCAACTCTTCCACCTTGAATGGATCGAGCTGGGTTTTGACCTCTAACAAGTTAAGCAGCTTATGGAGTGTTTTGTGTGGCCTCAGTGAGTCGGTAAAACAGTGCATAAACAGCTCGGGTCAGATTTACTAAGAGGTTAATTATCTCATCAAGCCTCTCGTCAGTGCTTCTAAGGGTTCTCTGAGATTGTCGTCCATGGAGGACAACTCCATTGTCATCACCAGTACCAACATTTATATTTGGATTTGTCATTTTTCTTCACAAATTCAAAGCTCAAACAAATACTTTAGAAGGTAAATAGTTAACAACACGACAGTCAAATGAATATAGTAACTTGCTCTATTTCATACACGCAAAATAAAGTATAGCAAAACTTCAAGAAGAGCTACTATAGTTAACACAAAAACCTTTGCTTTGATATCAAGATGTTGTAAACGGTGACCAAAAATAGACAAAACTAGTAGCTTGATGAGTTTAAGCTTACAGAAAGCTAAAAAAAAAAACTAATGGGGAAAAGTTTGAAAGGGAAAAACAAAGAATGAAACAGTAAGCAAAACCCACGAACAACTCTAGAAGATATTGCGCATTAATGGAACTTTCGAGGAATCACGGTTGAATTCGATATGACCTATGAATTGGTCCGGTGAGGTTACTTACCACCTAATCGTGCTTAAGGGAAAAGATAAGAGTGACGTTGAGTGTAAACAAACAGTTTTACATAAGGAAAAAAAGTACTGAAAGAGTATATAGTAAGAATGATATGATGTTCTCATAGTTACAAGTATAATGGTATTTATACCTATAAGTTAGGACAACTTGCTTAAAAAAGGAAAAGACAAAAAGGGTATTTCCTTAGAAAGTAATGTACAAGATATAAAAAGGTAAAAACGATTATATAAGAAAAATAATTATTGATACAATAAATTCTATACATGATAATGTACACATAGCGATGCTACATTAGTGAGGTCATTAAGATATAAAAAGGTAAAAACGATTATATAAGAAAAATAATTATTGATACAATAGATTCTATACATGATAATGTACACATAGCGATGCTACATTAGTGAGGTCATTAAAAGATGTAGACAAAAAGTACGAACAGATGAGCTTGTCCGAGCAAAAATGGCTTAGTTGATCCAGACTTTCTCTCTCATCTTTTCGGTAAAGAGATTGCTAAATAATTGGATAGCTTAGCATTGGAGAGTAATCATCAACTCAGCATATTGCAAAAAAATGAATGATCATACAATACGGCAAGAAGAGTGACTTAGTAAGGAAGTACTCGACCTTGGCAAGGGTTGGTTAGAACAGTAAGATTCGTTATGCCAACCCCTCTAGTCCTCGAGCTCGGCTGTAAGATAGAGATCCGATAGCTTGATTCCCATCAACTTTCCTTCGCAATCTATAATAATCCCCCTAGATGCTGCATGATTTGTTTAGTAATTCGCTATAGCATCCGTACTTAATTTTACTCACCTTGACTAGAAGGATACCAAGTTAAACTTCTTGTTTTGATTTTATAAATTTTCTTCTCTCTCTTCAGTGTTGCCTAGTTCTCATGCCTTAGCCTTTGTATTGTAGAATTGAAGTCTGAATCTATTGGATTTGGGTTGAAAAGAACTTGATTTCTAATATACCATATAAACCTTGGCATAATTCCAAATAGAAAAGCTTTCAGAGGTTTTGTTTATACAGTTTAGCTTCTAGATAAGTAAATATTCTTTTTTATCCATTCATAGAGATCCCCATCTATACAAAGAGCCTGTATATTCGGGTTTGACCATTCTTCTATCACCTCCCTTGTTTCTTTGCATTGGTTGAAAGTATACAAAATATCTTCTTGTTTTTCTTCACATTTTAGGTCATTTAAATTCTCTTTAATACCCCTTGCCACTAGTTTATAGGTAATAAGTAATGGATTTGTGAAGATCTTCTAGATTAAAAGCTTAAATTTTGGAGGCATTTTCAATTTCTTTAGCTATGCCCAACTAGTTTCTCTTGTATCTATTATGGATTCAAGTTGTGAATAAACATCACTTAATTTCGGCACTTTACTCCTATTTCTTATGATGTAGGATTCATTTGATCTATCTTGCACAATAATTGGGCCTACTTTGTCTAGTATTGTGTTTGACAAAGGAAAACCCAATTTATCCTCGTCTCATGTGTAGGGACTAAGCTAATGTTTAGCCACTATCAAATTCTAAGCTTATTTAGAGATAGGGCCTTGTACTATTAGCTTAAGTTCAAAGTTTCCTAGCAATTTATCCCACCAAAACAAGGTAGACTGCCCATTACTTATAGTAAGAAAGTTATTTTGTCTACACCATTCATCGCTACCATGCAGTTACTTTACAAAGTGAGAAGCTCTAGTTATTTTAGTAACTACATCTTCTACTCTTAATCTTCTATGCTTTGCTTTCACCAATTGTGCCTATGTAATATTTCTCACTTTAAACTCCCATAACCTTTTAATTACACAAGCCTTATTCTACTTATATAAGGTAATTAGACCTAAACCTCCTTTGTCCTTTAGCTTTGTGGTCTTTTCCCAAGTAAGCCAATGTATGCACCTAGCATCATTTGTACCATTCCAAAATAAATGCTTAATAATCCTTTCTATTTTTTGTAATAATTTACTTGGAATATTAGAAACTTGCATAAAATAAGTTGGCAATGACTCTGATATAGACCTGACCAGGGTCAATCTCCCACTCATACTAAGTTGTCTTGATTTCTAACCAGATGGCTTCTATTGAGCTTTATTTACTGGTATATTTAATTGGTCAGTAGTAGTCCTACCTCCTTTATGTGTTGGATAGCTTAAGTATTTACTAAATGAAGACACTTTGGGCATTTGCAATAGTTCTACGATTTCATTTTTAATACCACTATTAGTATTTCTTGAAAAATATACACTAGATTTCTAACTATTAATTTTAACCCTAAATAACTCAGAAAACATTTAGAGAACTTCGTATGATCCTTGCTTGTTGAAATGGTTAATAATAGTCCCTTAACAAGTGGATGAAGAAGTGGAATTTGAATGTGGCATGAAAAATTGGTTTGTTTTTCTCAATATAATTACACACAAGAAGATAAATTAAATAAAATGAAATTAAAAAAAAAAGGGAAAAACAAATCCAAAATCTCTCATAAAACAATGCTAACCCTAACACCATGTTTGGCAATTTTCAATAGGAGCGAAATAAGTGGAAATGATAGGAAAAGAAATGTATGGAAATGAAACCAAATGTCATATTTAATTTTTGTTTGGTTATATATATTTGGTTTTTCTTAGAAATGAAAATGAAAAGAATTGGGATGAATATAAGATAAAATTACTCTTATTCTTTTTAATTAATATTATTATAAAGGACAATTTTATAATTATCTCTTATTTCTACTCCATCCAAAGAGAGTGTAAAATTTGGAACAGACATATGTAGTCATCCCCGTCAAAGCCTAGATCCTCCATCCGTCCATTGCCAGTACAAATTTCACCTCCTCCTAAGATTAGGAAGTTGTGGTTGAACCTGACCTAAATTTCACTTTTGACCCAAAATTCAATTCCCCATTTGGATAATGAACAACCTTGTTTGAATCCACGGAATTGCCATGCTGTGTAAATCTTGAAAAGGGTAAGAATAAAATAATTATTCCTTGTAAATTTATTTCTGTGTTATTTGTCGGAATTATTATTTTAGGGAATTACTATTATTACAAAATAAAGAATTACAATTTTTTCATAAAATGAAAAGAATAACTATTTTTTAATCATTCTTAGCATATTTTAAAGCCTAACGATGAGACTTTAGAGGAAGTATTACGAAATAATCGTTACTTATCTATTCTATTTGTTTGGAATTATCATTCTACCTCTATCTTATTTTATTCCGTAAGCTCGACGTACGATAAAAGTTGGTTAATTTGCTATCTAATTGTTGAAATTAAAACTTAAGGATCAAATTCGTGCTCCATCATTGCAACCCTAGTAATAGGGCGGTGAAGATTATTATTCTCCGAGCAATTGCAAGGCATCGGTGGGAAAGTTGTCCCTAATAGATATTCGGCATATGTCATTTTCACTATTTTGATAGTTGACAATGAGAATTACAGAACATCCCCTTTACGCATAGGATGTTCCACTATTACGATGTCAATATTACTGTCTCTTAAATATATAATATTCATGTCAGTTAAAAAGTATAAGTGGAGGGATAATTCGACATTTTTTCATCAATTTACATTTACTTACGATACAAAATGAATTCTTTCGGCCAAAAGCCAAATAATGAAAAGTGGAAAATCTTTGCCGAGTTCTTCTTAAGCTATTTGATAGGCACCACGACATTATCATCGTTTTTTTCAGAAAATTGTATCATGAGCATTTATGCGTGAGAGGAAAAAAATGTTTTCAATGAATATGAAATCTTTATTAAATTCTAATGATGCAATATAAAAGAAACATCGTAGGTTTCGCAAATAATTATTAATAAAACTATAGAGCGGATTCTTTGTTATTTTGGTTTATATAACGGAAGAAAAAAAAAAAGAACCTTATAAGTTTCAACAAATATAAAAGATTACCGACATTTGAGATACATGTTATAACCCTACAAGATTTTATTTTATTTTATTTTATTTTTTGTATTAACCGTTTAGCAATGGATGCAAAGAGTCAACTAGGTTTTGATATTCCTTCTCGAGCATCTATTTCTTCCTTTTAAAAAAAATTCGGGAACGTGTTTCAGAATGAACAAGATTAGGGCTTAGAAGGTTTTCACATGAAATGTGTAACTAACTTTTATGAAAAGTTTTATTTATTTATTTATTGGCTATATATTTGATAACTACTTAACACCTGGTCACTTATTAATGAGAATATTGACAAATAAAAGAAATTGAATAATAGAAAAATTATAATGTGCATATAATATATATATGCAAACACTACATGTATACATGGTAATTGTAAAAAAGTCCTTGACTTTTATTATAGGAAAATAGCAACTTTCAATTTTCCTATTCATAATATACTTTCTAGATTGCTGAATTTGGTGTTTACCTTTTTGCTTATGCCAAAATATATTCTTATAATCTTGTAACTCCGTGTAAACCGAAAATAGAAACCTATGTAAAATTACTATGCTTCACATCATAATTCACAAGATAAATAGCTCGGCCAAATTATGAAAATAGCTAACCAGTTAAGTTAAACAATTTCATCTCCGAAAAGAAGCATATACATGTGTGATTATGTTAACAATTTAGTTGGAAGAAAAACGCGAGAAACATAATATAAAGGAAATAAATGCGCTTTGTTATGTGAAATTAAATTCAAGTGCCCATTTTATTTATGGACAAAAAAAGTTTAAGGTGAGTTTGTTTCAGATATTCTGACTAAACCATCCGTAAAAAAAGGGGATATAGATTTTTGATTATCAAATTGGGATACATAAATATAATGTAATAGAAATACATGTGGAAAATATACAAAATAAAGCTGATTAACTATGATGTAATAGAAATGGTACGATAATAATTTTTCCATAATCACATAGCACTATTTCTTCCAATGAAGTCCTTAAGATCTTTTACTTTCGCATTTATTCTATTTGGTATCCATAATTTTATAATATATAGACTCGAAAAAATCAAATCCTAATATATAAAGTAGAAAATAACTCAAGTACTAAGAAAAATATAAAATAGGAAATTGTCAAGAAGAAAATGACCCTAGTTTAACTAATTGCCCATACTTTTACCTAAATGCTTTTCCATAATTGTATTTAACATAAACTGAACAAACAAACTCACAATTCTTTTTTTTTTTTTTTTTTGCTTATGTACACATTCTTTACGTCGAAATTACTTTAATGCGTTTTTGTCCATAAATAACGTTGTATAGTAGATTAAAAAAAAAAAAACTTTATTCCTTTCAGAGGAATTGCAATTCTTTATAATATATATCTTTTATTTTTAGATGTAACTGATCACAAAATAAAATAACTATAAAGAAATTATTATTCCTTTCTGGTCTTACTCGTTTTCAATGAACCAAGTCATATTTTGATCTCAATGTTTTGGAGATACCTTTAGTAACCAATGAATAGTAATCACTTTTCCTTATATAAATCCTGTTTCGATGGAAACTTGACGAGTCGGCCATTCAAAAAGGTAGAAGTCAAAATTACTGTAGCGAGGTACCTTGCTTCATCTAAGTCTAGTATTATTATGTGTTGTTTTTTTCGTATATGACGTGTCGATCTTGTTCAATCACTTCAGCCATAACTAATCATGGTATATTATTGCTATAGAAAGCAATTAACTAGGAAGGAAAAATGTAGTTTAACTAACAAAAACTATTCATCTCTCACGAATGCAATTCCCATGTCCCTACAAAAAGGACTCTGTGATGTTGTCGGAGGACATCATCGTCGACAAACCTCCAAAAAAAAAAAAATAATAAAAATAAGGCGATTATTAAGAGATTGAAAAGTTGTAGTCATCTGTAGGATTGCGGGTAATGCAAGTTTGACATCCGAGCTTAATCAGGTATATATTTATGGTTCACGCAACCCCATGTTGCCCTAAAAGTTATTGATGCCTCATTTTCTACAATACCATATAGCAATATCTACAGTACGATTTTGTGACTTAAGGCCAACATGTGCACATGAGATATGGGCTGTTACATATATTGCGTGTAGATTTCAATTACCTATGTCCACTCACACTCACCTATTCGAAAAAGACTTCGATAGGTCGATGCATCGACGAGTGGATCACAACGTAGTAGACGAGAGAAAAAAAAAATCAAAATTTAACCTATGAAATCATTTATAATAACCACTCCTAATAGTTATTCTTCTATAATCGATAGAGCGTTAAATTTTTATCCGATTTTATAATCATTACACGTTACCGACTCATACTGCTATACTGAATCTTTTTTCTAACCTATAGGGCTATAACCACTTAGTTGTTTAGTACATCTTGCAGTTTCATATATATATATATATATATATATCTCCAGCTGCAAGAATTGAACATTAACCAAAATATTTATTTTTGGTTGTGTGTGATGATGTCAGTGTGAATAGTGTGGTGTCGGGCATGTCGTTTAGATGGGTGATTTTGATGTTGTTGTTAGAGTAGGACTAGGTGGGAGGTTACTTTTTTTCTTGGTTGTAGTGTAGTAATGAATTATTGACTGCCAAAAGGAAATGAGGGGATTTGGTTATATTATATTGAAGGTTTCAGGGCTTGGTTTAACTTGTGCAATCGTTTTGCAGAGCTTGCCCATTCGTACGATTTTCAACTCTCAAGTTGATATTATGATATTTAAAATTTAACTAGTACGTACGAAGATGATTATTTTAGAATGTACCGTAATTTACATTCGCGATCCCTACCTTTTAGTATTATACAAATATCACTAATTTTTACTTAATACCCCGAGTTTTCATAAAAAATATAATGAATAAGATAAATTTAGGTAATAAGTAATAAGGAAAGTGGGGCTAGAACCTAGAAGGATTTTTTTTTTTTTTATAACATCCTAATAGTCAGGAGTCTCATGCCTTTTCAAACTAGAAAATAACCATCTTTATATATATATATATATATATATATATTTTCTCAATCCTTTTTCTCTCTCCTCCCTTTTCTTGAACATATTATATCTTTCCCTGAATTACGAACCACCACAGAAATCAAAACTAGGAATACAACTTCTTGGGTTTTGTTTTTTATCATTGTAGTTCATGACATGTTAATGCAAATTCATTTCGATGGAATAGAGAATCTTACATCATTTGAAGAGCACGCACCGTAACGTGTGACGGAAGTGTGGCTCTACGAGTGATTACATTTTTTGTGTCATAAAACGTGTTTCTGAAGATTAAAGTTGTTTCCACGTACTATTGTTGAGAAAGCAAAGCAATTAGTCACACATACAAGGAGAAGTAGTGATAAGAATCAATTCTTTGAGCGTCGAGTGGGAGGATTTCAAGAATTTGCGAAGAGAATAATAACTCACAGCCTTATTTAAGATAAAAATTTATATTCTAACCTTCTTGACTCACTCTACTGTCGGCTTGCGTATCAAGCTTTCTTTTTTGTGCATTAATATTGTCTCCAAAGCTACTAAGCAAACATGCTTACCTACTAAGTAAACATGAACATTCAAGCATACTAGCGTCTAACAACTATCTGAAGCTAAGCTCTCGAACCGATCAAGATTCGACCTCAATCCTAGGTGAATATTCATTAGTAACTAATTGACTGAGAATCGACCCGACCCAAATCAAGTCAACTTTGATTGCATACTTTCTTTCTCCTCGTTTAGTTTAAATTGTACTATATTTCCAAGCGATTAGCTACCATACAATACGTATCTTTTGACATAATATTTTATAATGATTCTTTACTTTTTCTATATTGAAAATCTTTATCTCTTTTACCCATTTTAGTATATTTCATATATTCCAATTGTAAGTTATCCTTTTTCATCTTTTCATACGTGCTTACGACCCTAATGGGGCTAATATATAAACTCCATTCTTTTTGTACATTAAAATCAACTATTTTATTATCAGAGTATTTAGGTTTCCCTTTTGAGCAACTTTAATGTTTTCACTATCCTTCTAACTTTTATCTATTTCTTTTAGCAAAGATCAATAGCGAATAAACTTATAGTTCAAACCAATGAGTCATATCTGATGGATTGTAAACCAAATAAATTTGATTGGTGTATTAATTCATGTTTGTTGTTTGTGGCTATTATGCTCCCTCGTGGTTGTTGTATCCCTCCATAGCTGCTTTAGTATGTTCATTTGAAGTAAGTTATGAAGTTTTGAGCTGTGTAGTGAAGATTCATGTGTTGGTAAGTATAATTCCATTGTTATTCTATTTTTTACTATGAAAACAAAGCAAGTTCATTTCTATAGTGTTCAAGTGATTATTGGGAGTTGAAGTTGTTAGCATAGATAAGTAAGGTTTTAGAAAGTAAGTAAACGTGTTTGCTATTGTATTGGGCTGTTATCTTGCTAAGAAAATATTACTCCATGACTAATTCGAGTGTACAAGGAGTTATTGGTGACCAAAGTAATGGTGCTCAACTTGGTTGTAGTCATAATGTTAGTAACATTCATAGGTCAGTGAATGATAAACTTGACAGACTCTGAGAGTTTAGTTATTGTGATGTAAATTAACAGAAAACAACCCCAAAGTGTGTCGCACCATAACCCACCTGAAAATGTTCTAAAGTGGTGCTATGGCCAAGGTAGCTAAGCCAATCATACAGTTCAACCCCCTTAAGCTGAAAGAATAGCAAACTGAGTTGCTAGATGAAGGCTGGAGTTGAAAGAGATTTAAGAGGATGATGAGGAGATAGATGCCTTGAGTATGAAGAGGATGAAGAAAAGGCTAATTATTACTGAGCACAAGAGTAAGGATGCCGAGCTCCTCAAAGACTAGATAATGTCAAGGTCTAAATCTCATCCTTTAGTGGAAGTGGAGATGTCGATAAATATTTGAAGTGGGAAGAGAAGGTGGAGAAAGTATTCAATTGTTATGAATATATAAAAGCTGCTAAATTGCAACTTGCTATACTTAAATTCTGTAGATATACTACTACGTGGTGGAAAAATTTAAATGTAGCCAGAGTAAAAGATGAAAGATAAGGAGTAAGAACTTAGGATGAGATGAAGAGATTATTGAGAGGTAGATTTATACTCAAGACTTACTTGTAAGATGCATTTACCAAATTATAGGAACTTCACTAAGGAGGCCAATTTGTTGATGACTATATGAGAGAATTCTAAATGCTGATAATCCGAGCCGACATAGATGAATCGAGGCTCATATAATGTCGAGGTTTATTTCTGGACTTAATTATGAGATTTGCAATATTACAGAAGCCTAGAGGTTTTATGCTCTAGAAGAAGTCATTAAGATAGCGCAAAGGGTTCAAAAAAAAAGAAGAAGAAATGCCCCAAGCTGACCTAGGCCAACATTTTCCCAAACCTTTATTTTGTACTAACCCGCTTAATCTGAGCTGAGGAAACAAATGACCAACCTAATGCCTTATCAATTAGAAGAAGAAGATCGTACAACTGCCCCAAAAGAACAAGAATTAGAGACCACTTCAGATTTAAAGTTTAATCTTTTCGACCCTCAAACAAATAATAGGAATCAACCCTCCGGACTGATGAAGCCTAACTGAGTTAGAAGACTCTAAGGATTCACGAGGAGAATAATAGCTCTCAACCCCATCTAGAATAAGAATTCCTATTCTAACCTCCACGATTCACTCTATTGCTAACCTAAGTATCAAGCTCTCTTATGAATCAACATTGTCTTTAGAGCCACTAAACAGATGTGTTGACCCTTTGACTAGGCATGCCTAACTACTAAGTAGCTATATCGTAATCTTAATAACATTCAAGCATACCAGCCTCAACAACTATCCGAAACCAAGCTCTCAAACAAACTAGGATTTGAGCTTAGTCTGAGGAAAATATTCATTGGTGAATGATTGGCTAAGGACCGACTCGACTTAAATTAGGTCGACTTTGACCCATACCTTCTTTTTCCTCATTTCTGAATTGTACTATATTTCAAAGCGACTAACCACCATGCGACACGTGTTTTTTAGTATAACATTTTAGAAGAATTCTTTACTTTGTTTGTACTGAATATTATTTGTCTCATTTACCAATTTTAGTATATTTCATGTATTATAATTGTAAATTACCCTTTTTTTCTTTACATATGTGCTTGTAACCCTAATAGGGCTAATATATAAACCCTATTCTTTTTATGTACTAGAATCAATCACTTCATTATTAAAATATAAAAGTTTCCCTTTTGGGCAACCTTAGTATTGTCACTATCTTTTTAACTCTTATTTATTTCCTTTAGTAAGAAGTAGTGACAAGTGACCCTATGGTTTAGACTGTTAAGTCATATTTAGTGAATTGTAGGCCGAGTAAGATCGATTAGTGTATCATATTCAATTAATAGTTGCCCAAACTTACTAGTCTTCTTTTCTTTCAGTTCCTTTTCATTGTGGTGCTCCTCTATATTTTCGACCCTAGAGATGCATCAGGTATGGTATCAAGTACCTTCCTTTAATCTTTGTTAATTACTTAAAGTAGTGTTTAATGAAGTTCTTAAAGTAGAAAAAAATGGATTTTAGTGTTGGGATGTTGATTTGAAATGTATTTTGGAATTTGAAAGAATTAAAAAGAGGTACTGGTTTATTGCAAGTGTTTTATGGTAGGCAATGAAAGGGAAGGAGAATTAGTACGAAAAGAAAACAAGCAATGGCTTGGTTACAAGAATTGGCCCACTAAAACTTGTTGGCAAGAATTGGCTTGGCAGTAATTTACATTACTGACTTGTTGATTTCGGTCCTTCCTTATGTAAGTTTGTTCATTTTGTTCCAACTTCCATCCTGATGGTATTCCTTCATGCCAGTTTGATGATAGATCTTATATTTCCTTGAAAACATAAGTAATTTGATTCTAAATTATTCTTAACAATCAAAACAAAGATTAAATACAATTTAACTTAACATCACACTTAGAATCACTAGATTAAACATCTTTAAAGCTACAAAACCAACTAAGTAAAGTTTAATGGATTAAATCAAGATGACTCTAAACTGACTTTAATAAGGGAATAGAACTCTAGTACTTAGTAAATTGAATTCATTTGCTTTAGTTCTAGTATTGGGACCAATCGTCTAAAGAATTAAGTGTTATTCAAGGCCTTTGGTTCAGGTACGAGTTTATTTTGTTTACTTTATGTGTTTGTGTAATTATAGTGAAAAATAGAATTAAATTATATTCAACCTTTAACATTAATTGTGTTAAGTGTGCATGGGTTAAAAGTGTGCAAGTGGGTTAAACGAGCCAACTTAGCTCCACTTATTTTGACTTATGAGTTAAACGAGTTGAGTTCATTTAGCTTAATTTTTAGATGAGCCAAAAAAACCTTAACCTTAAAGCAGGTTAAACGGATCAACCTACAAGCAAAAACCTATTTACACACTTCTAGAATGGGTGGGCCAAAAGATTTGGGAGTACCAATGATCTTAGAATGGTATGCTGATGATTACCATGTTTGTCCCGAGTGAAATTGTATATTGAAAAGATTAGAGTAGATTTTATATTGATTATTAGACTCTAAGGTATTAAGGAGTACCCAACACTAGATTTTGTTATCATGTATAATCCGAGATCATGAGTTATCCTTATCTTTAAGATGGTAAAGTTATGTTGTATGTCCAACATTTAATAAAAGATAATAAATGATTGTTTTTCTTACATGTTTGCATCCGTATGTGATATGATTGACTATATTCTCATATGTATGTGCTTGTGGTAACTCTTATAGTAGGTGCTTTGCTTACCCTTTGGGGATTTTGTCTTTCAACTGCAAGTATTTAGATGAGAATAGCCTTATTATCTAGTTAAGATATGACAAGAAGTTAGGATGAGATCTGGTAATATGTGTATGGTGATGTTATAATGAGATCAATGTTATACTTAGAGATTGGGCATTAACGCTAAATATGTATAGATCGACTATCCCTTATGTGGTTCCTATAGGTTGTCTTTGATATACATAAGTCTTTTAAAGTTTGTTTATATACTTAGAATTAGTAATTTAATGTAAGCAAGACTTGAAGGTATTACACTTGATATATATGTTTAGAGACTAGTATGGAGTAATATATGTGAAATATTTACATTATGGATATTTATAGATAGGTAAATGCTATAAATGTTTGTGTTAGTATCCTAGTTGTATGGTTATGGTATGGGTAGGATAGATGTTGATAGTGTGCATGTATAGTACAAGCAGCTGGATCATCTAAATGACATTAATGAGGGAGTAAGAATTTGGTGTAGAGCAGGATGGGGTGATACATCAAAGTAGGAGGCTGATGGCTACAATATTTTGACAATATTAAATTTTGAGGTAATACTAAAAAGTTAGCAAAGGAAGAACCTATTTCATACTAGGTGAAGAGTGCAAACGAATGTATGTACTTATGGATAGGGGGAGCTATAATAATTTGGTATCAATAGTAATGATAGAAAGTTGGGCTACCATCTAGCAAGCATTTATGAACTTATAGGTTGCATTATTTGAACGATAAAAGTACAGTACATGCAATAAGGCAAGTACAAGTTCTCATCTCTATTGGGGATTACTATACAAATGAATGCATCTCATTTGCTTATGCAAACCTTAGTTATTTGATAGATGGGTTATCCATAATATGTTACTCGATAGACCCACATTCTTTTTATCACCATCTTAAAGATCCATTTCCTAAATCTTTTAATGATCATAAACTTAAGCTCTAATAGAACCTAAACTATCATAGCCCAAAATTAAAGGACATGATTAATCTACCTTGTATTCCTATAAATGGCAGGACCATGCAATGCTTAGATTTACTATATTTTTTACATAATCTCATATTTAAGTATTGTCAATTTAGAAAATTATAATGTCGTAAATTTATGAAAAATTGTTTGTTTGTAATAACTCTTAAAATCTCCAAAAATAGAGATTATATATAAATTATTAATTGACTTAAGTTTGAATTAAATTAACCTATAGCTTATGACTATCTAGTATACTAGCGCTATTCCTACTCCATGCCAAAAGTCAAAATTAGAATTATTAAGCTTAAACCGAAATGAACTCTCCTAAGCATAGGTAAGTAGTTAATTAGAGATAATGCATGACATATAGAAAATAGATGACATACCACATGCATATGTATACAATACCATTGCAACATCAATAAACAAGTTTCATCAGTTTATTTTATTATCTTGTTATTATCAAAAAGCATTCAAAAATTTATGTTATATATAAAATTGATAATACTAATTTTATTGATAGTATCAGGTAGTAAGTATCCAATTCATCGTAACCATCTATATTAGCATCTAATACTACTAGTATGACTAATTAATAGTGTTTTTTGCAATACTTAACCTACATCATAGACTACCCATATGAAGTCATTTAATACCAAAACTATTAATAATGATTTCATCCCAAATGCTTATCCTACTAAAGGTAATAGACACCAGCCCATGATCTATCTATGTAGAATAGCTATTAGCCTTGATGCAAGCATAGACATCACTTATCAAATAATTGTAAGTTTCCTTATGAAAATCTATATGCACAGCTAAAAAGTAATACAACATTGCACATACTTCTCAATATTGCTTATCAACTTGAAATGTTCTTAAATATGATACATATCTAACCTAGATATAAGCATAGATGACATTTATCAAATTAAATATCATATAATTTTAAGTTTTTTTTATGAAAACCTATATGCAAATCTAACAAGCAATACAACAATGCAAATACCTCTCCATATTGTTCATCAACTTGAAATATCCTTAAATATGATACATATCTTATGATTGTACACAATATAACCAAAAAACAACTAATAAACACAAAAGGATCATATTCTTATTTCTAAAACATAGTTTTGCTTAATTTGGTCAATTTTGGCTAAATCCCTATGAAATAAACTTCACTTAGCCTTCAATTCAGTTGGCTGGCTCCCTTAAGTGTTCGATGAAATTTCAATCTAATTAGTCGCTTTTCCTTAGTCTCTAACTTTTTCAATTTTTAGACCTAGAAAATTAACCTTCGCTATCCTAAGTTAAATTTCTAATCCTAAAATTATTTCTCAATTTATCGTAATCCAAAATCCTGAAATTTTAATGTTAATTTTATTTAATTGCTTATCTCAAGTTCATACTTTGCAATACACCATATCATTTACTGATTTAATCCTAAATTTATGAATTCTCCTTAAGCTTATTATTGAGTTAATAATATCATTAATAATTGTGATAGGATTCTAATTTTTATAAATTTTATTATCAAATAATAAGATGATAAGCTTAAGAGTTGCTTTTCATAGTTTTCCTTAGGTAAACATGATCCATCCAGTTTTAGATTGTTTTTCTAACAATAAGTATTTTAAGATCATATCATTCCTTTTATTATAAGATTATTTATTATCATATTGCTTTACAAACTTATCCTCTTCCTTGATTTAGATGAATATAAAATTGGATAAGTGTTCCTCGATTTTATTGATTACCATCCAAGTTTTAATTTACTAAAATTTAAGTATTAAGTTTTGAAAACTTACTTGAGTGGCATTCCTCATAGCGATCTCCTTTCCATCATAATAAGTGGCTTTTTGTAGAGTGAATTGTGAAAAAGGTAATTGATCGATATCACTCGTTGTCAGGAAATGAGAGGAGGGAATGTAGCTTTAGAAGGTATCCATTAGACTAGTTCATAGTAAGATAACTTTAGAAATATTACTAGAGTTTAGAAGAATAAATCGTAAGCATGTTAAGTATAAACCAAGCTATATAACATCACTGGAACTAACAAAAAAATGAAATTGGGCCTTTAATTGTAGCTCATATTGAGATAGTTTTGATCGATGATGTTCATTTTCCATATACACTTGGTTTCTTAGTAATTATTAAGTTATTATAAAAAAAATTTGTTTTCACATTAACTAACCAGTATTGGATGAGCTTTATGTGTATCCTATCTCAAAGATGTTTTTTTACTATGGTTAGCTTTTTCACTGTACACATTTTTACGTTATGTTGTAACATAGTTGCATAGAGTTTGTTATCTTTCTACTAAATCTTCTATTCATTTAGGTACTCTTTATATTAAAAAAAAGGTTAGGAATGAAATCATATCTTAATCTAATTTTAGGTGATTTTCTAGACTATTTCACATTTAATGGCTATTCTTTATGCAACGAATAGCTATTATGTAAAATTATTCTACAAAACATGATTTTTTACATATTAATTTTGCAACTAAACATGGTAAAACCTTTTCAGGGATAAGGGGTTCTTAGTAAGTGTATCCTAAGGGCTTCTTTCACATTCAATCTTGAAATCTAAATGTTAGATAATTGATTATTAATTTGGAGATTTGATTAATAATCCATTATTTAGTAAGTTCTAATGAATAAATGAAATGCGATTATTTTATTGAACATTGGAATTATAAATAGAGAATAATATTGTCGAGCTTGAATTTCGATTTCTTTTATTGAAAATTGATTTCCCTAATCAGGAAAAGAAAAAGAAACCGTAATCAATTGGATAGATTAGTTACGATTTGGCTATCGGTCTTTGATTTTAATTTGAATGAAGAACTAGAGAGTTTCAAGTTCGGGGGCTAACCTATTAAACCCTAACGGGTACCACTATTTATTTACCGAAATTAGGATTATTTTTTATTATAATATTTAAAAATAAATAAATAAATAAAATCAAGAGAAAAAAAAAGAAACTAAGTTTCTACATATTTTATCGTCACCCCGAAGGTACCTATGTACCCGCTAGCTGGGATCAGACAATCGTAGATCTTTCCGAAAACTTTAATATATTGGTTCTTTTTATAAAAAAAATGATTGATTGAATTTGAGTTTTTATTAACCATTTTGTTTTTATTAAGAAAAATCCCTAGAAGCCTAATTTTTATTCTTAATTATAAAAAAAAAAAAACAAATTTTTGATAGATCCCAAGTTAAGATTTTTATTTAAAAACAACTAAGTGATAATTTTTTTTTATTTTCAACAAAAACCTTAAAGATTTTATAAAATATGCAATGTTTTACATGATGAATTTTTTATATAGAAAAGATGCTTAAAGCATAAAAAAATCCTAATCATAGAAAAAATACCTTAATCATAGAAAAAATATTTAAACCATAAAAAAGATATCTAAATTATGAAAAAGATGTTTAACCATAGAAAAAAAAATTTAAATGATAGAAAAGATATTTAAATCATAGAAAAAAAAACCTAAACAATGAAAAAGATACATAAACTATAAAAAAGAAGTCTAAATTATAGAAAAAATGTTCAAATCATAGAAAAGCAACCTAAACTATGGAAAACAAGCCTAAACTACGAAAAAGATGTCTCACCATAGAAAAGAAGTCAATTAAAGATTTTTTTTTATGAACATCAAAATGATTTTTTTTATCTAGAAAACCCCGACATGCCTAATGCAATTTTTCTAAATTAATACAATATACAAAGAACGAGATTTTGTGAAATATGAGATTTTATAAGAATATCATTTTGAAAATGTGAAATCTAAAAAAATAATGAATAAAAAAAACTAAAATTTAACTTAACACATGTTCACTAAACACTAATAATATAACTAATTACTAGAAATTAAAGACATGATAAAAATAAAAATAAAAAAAAATAGTTTAAATCTTAAAAATAACTGCGCATATTCTAAGTGAAATAAAAATAAATAATAAGACAAGCTATAAATAATAATTAAAAACCATTATTATGTGTCTGCAAGGCAAAGTTGATAAAAGGCAACAGATTGGATCCCCAGTCCTATCGCGTACACAACTATAAAATTGGTCTAAGGAGTGGGTTCAAGCGTATTTTTAATAAATGTGTAATTGTTCTTTCTGGCTCGCACCATGCAACCCCTATTTATAAAACTCAAAAACAAATCTTTTGAATCGAATCAAATCGAACCTAAATTAGTAAAGATCCAAAATAGATTCAAATCTTACAAATCTTGATTTTATTATATTTAACGTCATCGTATTAGATTTGTTTTTTTTTCGATAACTATTAAGTCAAGATTCCATCAAATTAATTTTTTCGAATTTTTTCTTTTTTATATTTTTTCCAACAATTTTCTTTTTTTTTTGTCTTTTTTATCATTTTTCAATTTTTATATTATTTTCTAAATTACAACCCTAAAAACAAAAATTATAACTATAATGGGCAAAAATCGAGTGTCTACAGCTGCCCCTCTTTGTGGTGAAGTTTGAATAAAACTTTGCCATAAAGACAAAAGTGACACCGTTTTTGCTCCGGGATAACTCTATCCTAAAGAACACTAAAACATATAACAACGATAAGTTTGGAAAGAAGAATAACGAGGGTAGGGCCCTTGTGGGCTGATAAGAATCCCAAAAGGGAATCATGAGAGTTTGGTCGTACCCCTTTATGAGTTGAATAATTAAAGCAGGTGAAGTGCTCCTTAAGTTGGCTAAGGTCCTAAACTATATAAAATGGGTAAGCGCTCCTAGAGTTAGCTAAAACCTTAACAAAATGACAGAACTTGGTTACGCCTTATTGAGCTGACTAACTAAGGTGGTCAAAGCGTCGTTTGAGCTGACTAAAACCTAAAAATGAGGAAACTTGGCTGTGCCCTAATAAGTTAACTAACTAAGGTAGTCAAAGTGCCCTTTGAGCTAGTTAAGACCTAAAGATAAAGAAACTTGGTTGTGCCCTAATGAGCTAACTAACCAAAGTGGTCAAAGCGCCCTTTAAGTGACTAAAACCTAATGATAAAGAAACTTAGTCGTGCTCTAATGAGTTAACTAACCAAGGTGGTCAAAGTACCCTTTGAGTTGACTAAGACTTAAAGATAAAGAAACTTGGTCGTACCCTAATAAGCTAACTAACCAAAGTGGTCAAAGCGTCCCTTGTGCTGACTAAGACTTAAAGATAAGGAAAATTTAGTTGTGCCCTAATGAGCTAACTAACCAAAGTAGTCAAAGCGCCTCTTAAGCTAACTAAGACCTAAAGATAAGAAAACTTGGTCATGTCCTAATAAGCTGACTAACCAAGGCGGTCGAAGCATTCCTTGAGCTGGCTAAGACCTAAAGAGGAGGAAACTAGGTCATGCCCTGATGAGTTGACTAACCAAGGCGGTTAAAGTGCCCTTTTAGCTAGCTAAGACCTAAAATATAAGGAAACTTGGTCGTGCCCTAATAAGCCGACTGACTAAGGCAGTCAAAGTGCCCCTTAAGCTAGCTAAGACCTAAAGTTAAGGAAAACTTGGTCATGCCCTAATAAGCTGACTAACCAAGGTGGTCAAAGCGCTCCTTAAACTGGCTAAGACCTAAAGAGGAGAAAACTTGATCGTGCCCTAATAAGCTGACTAACCAAGGCAGTCAAAGCGCCCTTCTAGTTGGCTAAGACCTAAAGATGAGAAAACTTGAATTGGGATAACGCTTCTTGAGCTTGCTAATTCCCTTGAATAAATTTTGAATCAGGTAACATTTTGTGAGTCGAAGATTAGAAGTCCAAGAAACTTTGAATTGGGACTACACTCTACGAGTTGGCTAGCTCCCTAAGAGATTATAATTTGGGACTTTATTTTAGGAATCAGCCAAAAGCTTAAGAAACTTTGGATTAGGACTCCGCTCTATAAGTTGGCTAGATCCTTAAATGAATCTAGATAACGCTTCCATAAGCTGGTTGAAGTGCTAAAGAAGATATGAATAAGAATAGCGCTCTATGAGCTGGCTATATTCTTTAGACTCGCTTAAACTCTATATTCGAGGAATTTACAAACGAGGGGTTTGGTGAAAACTTTTTATAACATGAATTGAAAACTTGGCTACTATGGATAAAATGGAAAAAATTGTAACAAGCCTCCACTTTCTCTTTCTTCTTTTCATTTTCTTTTTCCTTGAAAGTTTACTAACAGATACAAATTTCTATTTAAAAGGCAAATGCTATAATCTTGTAGGGTATCTCATATATACCTTATTTTGTAACCTGGACAATGAGCTTCTTAGATAGGCTTTAAACATTCATTTTGTAAGGAAAAGGTAACTCACGAGTAATCTAGTCAAAGAGGACTTCCTTACGCACTCTTGGTTTAGACGTCGCTCTTGATTACTATTCTGAAAATTACAGTCCAATTTGCAAGTGATACGCTCTGATCGATCTGTTAGGTCTTTTTGGGTTCAATATTGTAAATTTGGCTTTTGGTCAAATGGTTTCAAAAAGGATTAATGAGAGAGCCTATTTTGAAAGAAGTACTTTCATCCAACCCGGGTGTGTAAGCCCTAAAGCTAAGCCAAGTAACCGTAGGCTTGAACTTAGAACACAAGGTTTAGGGCGATCAGTTAATGGATCCGATCAAACCCAAATTATAAACTAATGAGAGAAATATTAGTAAATCTAACCCCGTAAACTTGAATTCAAGAAAATAAGTAATAAAATAGGAGATTATAAAATTTTCAAATTTTAAGCATAATAAGTACTAATTACCGAAAATGCGAAAACTATAATCAAATAACTAATAAATTACTAAAGATAGATTATATGTATACTAAAAATTTTAGAATAACCAAAATAATAATTAGGAATGTTCACATGTACCCCACATGTATTTACGTGTAGATAAAAATACGCGAAATTACCTAAATTGATAAAAAACTAAGTAAATAATTAAGGAAAATTATAAATTAATTATAAAAAAATCAGAGGAACCTAGAATAATCCAAATCAGGTCGTGGAAAGTCAAACTCTATAAAAGAAAAATCAACCAATTAAAATTAGACAACATAAAAGCCAAAAATCAAGGAAATTGGGCAAAGTCTTGTCTAATTAATGCATAATAATTACAAAAATCGTCTATAAATAGGGGAAAAATTTCCAAAAGTCATTTAGACAGTTTAGAATTTGGGAAAAATAGTAAAACTGAAAAATCAAGAGAAAATCTAGAAAAAAAAAAGAAAAAAGAAAAAAAAACTATGCAAATTTGTATAGGGAGAGAAACCCACACCTCACCACTACCTGGGACCGAGCTGCCACCACCATACGGGACCGAGCTGCCACCACCACACCACTCTAGCCCCACCGTCTAGGCCAGTCAACAGCCTTAGACCGGGTTTGGACGGTCAGAAAGCTTTGAACCGGTTAGTCTCCAACATTTCCCGATTTTGAATAATTTTGTAAAATTAGTTATTTTGCCCAGAAAATTATGAAACTTGTTATTCTGAGGTTTTATTGTATGTAGATTTAGGGAAAAATATTGATTTTATTTAATTACGTCTACAATTATAGCGTTCTTAACAAATTACTTAAAACCGAACATGATTAGAACAGAAAATAAATAGTCTTAGGAGTATAGTTTGGAGCTCAATCTTTTTTCTGTAGGATACTCATATGATATACAACAGTGCTATGAAGCCATTTTTTTTTAATTAACTTTTGAAATTTTTAAGTTAATTTTTAGCCCTAAAATGATGGAAAAATTGGGTGATTTGGGGTCAATTAGGTGATTAAGATGTTAATTACTGATTTAGATATTAATTAAATGTTTAGGGATGTTAATCTCTGATGTGGAACCCTAATCTTAGCCTTTGGAGTATTAAGTATGGTTAATTTAGGAAATTAGGTAATTAATACAAGAATTTAGTAATATATGAAATTGCAAATTAATAAATCTAAAAAAATAGGGTTATTTAGATAATATTATAATTGAAATCAGAAAAATAATAAATCTGAAAACAACATTTAATCTTAAGCAACAATCTCAAAATGTAAGATTTTCACACATCGGGAATAAATCCGATACCGCAATTAGGGTTAACATGTACCGAATAGTTTAGAATACCAAATTACGACCCAAAAGGATATTTGGACACTCAAGTTTAATGTGATTAATTTCACATTAAGATTCGAGCATATTTAAGGCTTAAGAATCAAAATTTAAAATCCCATTTAGAATTCGAACACCGAAATAGAGTACAACGAATAATTAGGACATAATGGGTATACACGGAAAAGAATGAGTTAAAATATAACTTAGAATATAAACCATAAATTATAAGTACTAAAAAAACCTATTTGTATTATAGGACACCTAGAGACAAATCAGCTTGCGATTAAGGGATCGAGCGATCGAGCAATTCCAAGTAAGCTGGGTTATTGCTTATTGTAATAGAGTACTAGTTTTGTAGTACGCGGAGACTTAGGCTTGTATATGATTGTGATTGTAAGTAGTTTACGCATGTGTTTGATGTATCTAAATTTGTGCTGAATTTGTATTGTGAGTGATTTTGTAACTGATTGAATTGGTATGAAATTGTTTGAACACCCTAAACGGAATTTAATCTTACTCGACCCTAATAACAAAAAAATGTCATGCATTGCAACCCATTAGGGGATCATAGGATTCTCCAATCAAATACCGACCCCTTCGAAAGGGATAGCGCAGGATTACAAAATGGTCCCTTCTTCATCCTTAGTCGAACTAAGTGATAGGAGAGGAAGTCGCAGCTAGGGTGAAGTCAATGGTTCGAAGGTAGTCGCGGGAGGAGCGAGGTCTCCATTGTACAAGCCTGGGTTTGGTTGTGAGCTGCTGCATAACATGGAAACTCCTCAACCCGGATTGGAGTGGGTGAAATTTCTATGATTTCACAACGGACCGAATTACGTTGTGCGATGACACTTGATTGTTGCATTACATGAAAATAAATGTTTGATAACCCTGTTTGTGCTTGTACGCATTCGTGAGTCTCCAATTCAACTTACTAAGCTGTAGTTGCTCATACCCTTATAGATCCTTTTGCAGGTTCTGATTTCTGAACACTTCAAGTACTATGCCACCCTACAATTACCCAGAGGTTAGTCCGTTAGAAGCCAAGGGTGTGGGGATCAAGTTACTTAGTATAATGTGTAACTAGAGTGACCATGTAATTAGGGATGAAAGACTGATAGTTTCTATGTAATCTAGTGAATTGTTATATTTATGTAAAACTTCCTGGGAAGCTTTGTGGACTTATATATATAATATTATACATGTTATTAGAAATTTGCACTATTTATCATAATTGTAGTTTAATTGTTAATCGGACTGTTTACTTCAAAGCGAGGAGTCGTCGACGCCTTGTATAGGTCATGTCTATGGTAGGCACTGTGAGGCCAGTTACTATCATAGAATGTTGGTAGGCACTGTGAGGCCAGTTACTATCATAGAATGTTGCTACATGGTGAGACTGTTGCTACACGGTGAGACTGTTGCTACACGGTGAGACTGTTGCTACACGGCGAGACTGTTGCTACTCTACGACTTCGGGGCGTAACAGGGTGTACAAGTCAAAAACCTTTATTGATAAACTAGATGTATACTTGCCCAGTCTCAAAAATAATTTTTATCTTAGATAAATTATCCTTCAAAATTGGAAGAGCTTTGAGTAAGGAGGTGTTGTGGGTAGGGAGGTCTTATGTTTAAGAATCGAGTAGATAGAATGGGCTTATGTTTGTGATTTGGAGTGTAATTTTGAATTGAATATGGAGTTTTTGGTTTGTGGTTAAAAACGTAATTCTGAATGAATATGAGGTTTTGTGTTTTTTGGTTAGGGATATGATTCAAGGCATTGTGTTTTTAGAGTAACTTGGGTCATCTTTGATTGGGGATTTTCTCAAGCACAATATTTAAGTATTTCTTCATTTTATTTTTTCCTAGTTTTTTTTTTTCTCTTTTTATTTTTCTTTTTTACTTTTTCCATTTCATTTCTTTCTTTTCTCTCCCCAAAAATAACTATCTCTTTTGTTGATTTTTGTTTGTCTCCAGATGAATTAAGGCCCTAAATCTATAGGTTCAAAGTGTATGGGCTTAGATAAAGTATGTGTAATCTTTGAGGCATTTATAAAAGTATTGGCTCTTCTTTAAAGGGAACAATTTATTGAAAACAAAAATTATCTTTGAATTTTTATTACTAAGGTAAGCACAAATCAGTTTTATCCTTCTCTCCTAATTAATGACCTTACCCTCTAAATTGCCCCACTATAGGGTGGTTTTTTATAGGGTTTACATTTGAAATGACTCTAAAACAGTTTAGTGGGGTTAACAAGGGATAATTGTGTTTAGCATTTGAAAATAATGCCTAACTTCATTTCAATATGCGTATTAAGTTCAAAATGAACCTCCTTTAAGAAATAAGTCCAAAATATCCTCACCATGATATCTCTCATCTCTCAAAGTGTTTAAGGGTTAGTTTATAGGATATAACTCGCCTCTTTTCATTCTAAACTTTTTTAAATGTGAGTTACCAATTCCCTACATAAGGATGGATTGATCTTAAGGTAATGACGAACCTTACTCCCCAATTCATTGGAACATGCCCTGGTTGTGAAATTTCAAAAACCAAGGCCCTATGCCCCAGACTTATAGGTCTTAATGCCCCTAAGCTTCCATATGTGATTTTAGGTCAAGTTATTTAAAGTTTAAATGGCCTGGCATTGATAACTTCTAAAGTCGAAGGGTATAATAAATTTCCTTTTTTGTTTATATCGAGGATCAAGCTTAGGATAATGTTTCATGGTCTTATGTTTTGACTCGGTTCATGGTTGGACTTACTGGCTTAGGGGCCTTGAGTTAGTTCAACAATCTTAATGGGCTAAGGTTCGAGTTTGGTTGATTATTTTCTCGAGCCAAGTGGATTTGTTTAGATTAACTACCTTAATGGACCAAGTGATTGTATTTGTCCCGAGTTTCATAAGAATTTGTAACTATTAGCAAATTTCTTTTCTTTTTTCCTTTTTCCTCTTATGTTATAGAGCCCAAGTGATGGGATAAATAGATGATTACAGAGGATCGCTTTCATAGAATTCTATATACAAGCCTATACAATTTATCGTTACTGAGAATCTATTTACAAGCAAAGAATTTTGAAGAATAAAAGACTAAACAAAGAAAATATCTAAATCTTATTTATTCCAAATGAAGAAGGCTATTTTGCAAAAGGCTATTTTGCAAAATGCTAAATTTACGTAAAAGAATGAATATTTCTAGTTGGTAAAATACTAGGCAAAATGATAACTACCTATTATTTTACAAGTTTGATTCTTTTCGTTATGTTTCCTTTTTTATTTTTATTTGTTGTCTTCTATTTACTCCGTAAGGGTTGAGCTCAGCTGATGTAGGCCCAAACAAAAAGTGATAAATTCGGGCTCCCAAAATTTACTAAGGCCCGTACTAAGGTAATATTTATAGGGCTCTTCTATAGGGGCAAGATGAGCCCAATCTTATTCCTAATAAATTCTTACTTATTTGGGCTAAAAAGTTATAACCATAACTAAAGTATCTTTTAAAGCCAATGAGGTAGGTAGATGTGAATCTGTTTGGAAGCTCCTTGACTCGATCTAGCCATAGTTATATAAAAAAAAATCAAAATTACAATCATCACCTATTCCAAACTTTACATAGAATTATTACAAATTATTTACAGAGAAATATAACAACTGCAACTTCACAACTGCCCTTGTCCATTTAGGTTTGCCACATCCTAGGTTTTTGTGATTTTTTTTAAATGTTTTCATGTGATGCAAAGGGTAGGTTCTAAAGATACTTAAGTTTTACAACCATTGCCTTTTTTCAAAGCAACGGTTCTGTAGTCACATCTGAACTCAAGTGGGGTAACCTAATCAGCCCTGGACAGTGGTTGCTCCACAACATCCAAAACTTACACAATGGCTCCTCTCCTAAGGTCCTAAGACGACTTGATTCTGACCGTATCTACCATTCATTTATGATGCAAAAAAATAAAAATAAAAATAAAGTAAACCTCCAAAACTACTCCCCTAAAAAAATTGCAATAAAAAATGTTAGTAAAAAAATAAAATAAACAAATATATAAAATAACATAACTAAGTTATTTTTTATTATTATTTCATCTTTTTATTATCTTTTATTTTTTAAAAAAAAATAATCATATTTTCGGTAACTTCTAGTGGCTAGCCCTTTAGCAATCCCCGATGGAGTCGCCAAATTGTCAAGCCTAATTTTCGGTTACTTTTTATTAAAAATTAATTTCTCTATTTCAATTAATACTAAACCCTAACCCATTTAAAATTAATCCTCGACTAAAGAAATTGAAAAATTCTGATTTTTTATTGAAAATAATTTTTGGAGTCGCTACCCAACCGAAGTCGGGAAAAGAAAAAGAAACTGTAATCAATTTGGTAGATTGATTATGATTAGGCTACCGATCTATAATTTTAATTTAAATAAAGAACTAGAGGATTCCAAGTTCGAGGGTTAACCTATTAAACCTTAATGGGTACCACTATTTATTTACCGAAGTTAGGATTATTTTTTTATTATAATATTTAAAAATAAATAAAAAATCAAAAGAAAAAAAAAGAACCTAAGTTTCGACGTATTTTATCGTCGCCCCGAGGTACCTACGTACCTGCTAGTCAGGATCAGACGATTGTAGTTATTTTCGAAAATTTTAATGTGTTGGTTCTTTTTATTAAAAAAAAAATGATTGATTGAATTTGTATTTTTATTGACCATTTTATTTTTATTAAAAAAAAATCCCTAGAAGCCTAATTTTTATTCTTAATTATAAAAAAAAAACTTAAAACCTAATTTTTGAAAGGTCCTAAATTAAGATTTTTATTTAAAAACAACTAAGTGATAATTTTTTTTTTATTTTCAAGAAAAACCCTAAAAATTTTATGAAATATACAATTTTTATGAAATAAGCAATGTTCTACATGATGAATATTTTATATAAAAAAATGCTTAAAGCATAAAAAAAAAAATCCTAATCATAGAAAAGATACCTTAATTATAGAAAAGATACTTAAATCATAGAAAAATATCTAAACCATAGAAAATATATCTAAATTATGAAAAAAATGTTTAAACCATAGAAAAAATATCTAAATGATAGAAAAGATGTTTGAATCATAGAAAAGAAACCTAAACAATAGAAAAGATATATAAACTATAAAAAAGAAGCCTAAATTATAGAAAAAATGTCTAACTATAGATCAGATGTCTAAACTATAGATCAGATGTCTAAACTATAGAAAAAATGTTCAGACCATAAAAAGGAAACCTAAATTATGGAAAACAAGCATAAATTATGAAAAACAAGTCTAAACTATGGAAAAGATATCTTGCTGTAAAAAAAAAAAGTCAATTAAAGATTTTTTTTATGAACATCAAAATGATTTTTTTATCTAGAAAACCCTAACATGTTTAATATAATTTTTCTAAATTAATACAATATGCAAAGAATGAGATTTTTTAAAACATGAGATTTTATAAGAATATCATTTTGAAAATATGAAATCTAAAAAAAAATAAATAAAAAAAACTAAAATTTAATTTAACACATGTTCACTAAACACTAATGCTATAACTAATTAATAGCAATTAAAGGCATGATAAAAATAAAAAAAATTAGTTCAAGTCTTAAAAATAACTACGCATATACTAAGTAAGATAAAAAAAAATAAGTAAGACAAGCTATAGATAATAATTAAAAACCACTATTATATACCTATAAGACAAAGCACGCAAAACTAACAAAAGGCAACAAATTAGATCCCCAGTCCTATCATACGCACAACTATATAGAACTGGTTTAAGGAGTTGGTTCGAACGTATTTTTAACAAATATGCAACTCCTATTTATAAAACTTGAATCTTACAAATCTTAATTTTATTATATTTAACATCATCGTATCAGATTTCCTTTTTTTTTCAACAATTATTTTGTCAAGATTCCATCAAATTAATTTTTTCAAATTTTTTATTTTTTAGTTTTCTTCCCAACAATTTTCTATTTTTTTGTATTTTTTTATTATTTTTTTAATTTTTATATTATTTTTTAAATTACAACCCTAAAAACAAAAATTATAACTATAATGGGCAAAAATCGAGTGACTACAAATATAAACACACATAGAGAAAAAATTGTAAGTTCATAAATTATGAAATCAGATTATTTTGAAAATCAAACCTATAACTTATCTATTTATCACAAAACAAGGAGATTAAGTTTCTCAAGGATCGAAAATTTTGTTCCTAAGAAAGATTTTATATGGGAAATTATTGGTCTATTTTTATGTTTCTAATAATTTTTTTCTACTGTCACTAGACGTTACAATAAAGTCAAAGGCTTTTAGAGGAGCAATCATCTTAAGAATTCATTCTAACTTATGATTTGGGCAAAAAGATTACAACCTAGTTAGCATTAATAGGATAGGTATGACATGAAAATGTTCGAAGAACGTCAAGACATTCCTTTAAGCTTTACTTTTCTGCTTTTGGGATCTCTTTATATTTTAACCCTTTTTTTCAACGGGCATTACATACTTTTGCTAAAAATTACTATTTTTTTCCTCCTTTTACAGTGTATTATTATTTATTTATTAATATTTATACTTTTCTAAAGTTTTATCCATCCTCTCAATTCCAAATTGATATATCCTTGACGATCTTATTAGAAATGAATAAATGGTAAAATTTAATGCTGTTGTCTCTTCAAATTGTTGAAAAATTCAACTAGCTCTATGGATTTATCTAATGGGAAAAAGGTTGCACTAAATAAATAACTAAGTATAAGGAGAAATGTACTTATGAATTTAATCTTTTTGAAAGTATTGGATGACACTAACTGTGATATTTCATGAGAATGGAATGTAAACGGAGTTTTACATAGATTATGAGAGACATTGAGTAGTAGTAAATAAGGTTGAGTATTGAATAATATGTTAACACTATTTGAAAACTTTTTGCTTAATTAGATGAAATGCGCCAATTAATATTTGTTAACATGGCTACTGAATACTTTTAGTCTGAGATATTACCAATGGTATTTAAGTCAACCCTTTACTACTAAGTTTTTAATGTGACGACAACCAAAAAGGAAGATTTCCGTATGTATGTGTTTGGGGGTTTTGTTAGTGGGGGCGGTGGTGGGGAGGGATGAATTGCCAGAGATCTTGAGTAATGGTATATAGTGCTAAGTAGTGAATAAAATATCAATATCAATAAAAAAACTTTTAGGCCAAGTAGTTGAAATGAGTTTATTAATGTTTATTTTTAGTTCTTAACTACTATTAACGTGGAGCAATATGATATATTTTTGGTAAGGATTAATTCAATGGACATAGATCAAGTGGTCATGTCTTGAAAATTGCTTTTGACATATATTTTTGAAGAAATCATACGTATCCACATGTTATTTCACGTGCTTTATTTATATGATGCATAATACTATCAAATATATATAGTAGACTATTAAAGGGACACCTGCACGAAGGCTTTCATCCAACGAGCTCAAAAAACTTTTGGAACCTATTATGAGAATGTTGACTCTATGGTTAAGAGAATCTAGTACTTCTTCTAGTGTGTTATACTAGATCTATTTCATTCTTGCCAATAATTTTACTATACAAGGAATATACAAGGAAAATAATCATTGGTGCTACAAATTCTCCATATGATACTGTACACGTGGCGATGCTGCATTGATAAGGTTGTTAGGGGATGCGGACAAAAGGTACAGATGGGTAAGCGGGCTTGTTCGAGTATAGGAATGGCCTAGTTAATTCGAATTCTCTATCTCTCGGCCTCTTGGCAAGGATGATGCTGAGTAATTGGTCAACTCGGCATTAGAATAGTCATCAACTCGACATAACACAGAATAAAGGGTGGTCATTCAGCACGACATTAAAGGTGACTCACAAGCAAGTATTCGGCTTTGGTAAGAGTTGGTTAGAACATAAGGATTCGTCGTGCCGACCCTTCTAGTCCTCGGGCTTAGCTGCAGGTTAGAGGTCCTATAGCTTGAATCCCATCACTTCCTCATGGATGTTTTGGATTTAGGATCAAATCCGAAGGGTTGATATGGACTAAGGTCGGCAATGTTGAAACCTCATAATCCTTAAGCAATTCCAACTTGTAAGCGTTTTCACTAATTTTCTAGAGGATTCTGAAAGGCCCTTCCACTCTTACAAATAATTTGTTCTTCCTCTTGTTCAAGAACCGTTCTTTGTTGAGGTATAACCATACCAAGTCTCCTAGTTGAAATTATTTAGCCGACCTACCCTTAGTCCTTCCTCTTATTCTTCCGGTAGCTTGGTCAATAAGCCGAGTGACCTTATCATAGATATGCTGAAGAGATTGTACTCTAGCCAAGGTGTTAGGGTCTTCTTGTACGGGTGTTGATATAGGGGTATGGTCAAGGGGCAACTCAAGATTAAATCCATAGACCACTTCAAAAGGAGTCTGCTTAGTGGTATCATGTACGATGTGATTATAAGCAAATTCGACCACTAGCAGCTAAACATCCCAATCAACCAAGTTCTTATGTATTGCAGCTTGGAGCAGTATCCCCAAAGTACAATTAACCACCTCTGTTTGGCCGTTAGTTCAGAGGTGACATGAGGTACCGAAGAGTAATTTGGTTCCCAGCCAACGCCACAGGGTCCTCCAAAAATGGCTCAAGAACTTTAGGTCCCTGTTGGAAACTATGCTTCTTGGTATGTCGTATGTTCGTATAATCTCCTGTAAGAAAAGAGAAGCAATATCTAAAGTGTCATTAGTTTTAGTGCAAGACACAAAGTGTGCCATCTTACTAAACCAATCTACAACGACCATTACAGAATCTTTGTCTCGAGAAATTCACAGCAATCCAAGAATAAAGTCTATACTCAATGCAGTACATGACCTCGTCAAAACAAGTAAGGAAATTGCTTTCGCTCGTTCGGTTGGGCACTTGGTCTTTTTGCACATTGCACAGCTTTCCACAATTTAGTACACATCTCTTCGCATTTTCGGCCAAAAGAATTGACTATTTAATGGTTTACAGGTCCTTCTCTCTCCAAAGTATTCAAAGAGCCCCTTGGCTGTAAGCTTCCCGGATTAATAATTCTCATAGGGAAACAAGTCAGCACATATAATCTCCCCCTTTGGAACAGATAGCCATCTTCCACATAATACTTGTCCACTATCCCCCCATCAACACATCATAAAATTATTGATCCGAAGTGTGGATCCCTGGAGTATTGTTCTTTGATATTTATAAAACCAAATAGCATGGTCTGAAATTCTGATAAGAGCGTACCTCCTCGAAAGAGCATCTACAACTGCGTTGCTTTTTCCTTACTTGTACCTTATTACAAAATTAAACCCCTTAAGGAATTCAACCATCTCGCCTTCCGCTTCAAAAACTTGGTTTGACTTCGAAGGTACCTCGATGATGCATGGTCAGTATATATAAGAAATTCTCTTAGCAGTAAGTAATGTTGCCACACTTACATTACTCGGATTAGTGCCAAAAGTTCCTTGTCTTACACGGAGTAGTTCAGTTATGATCCTCAAAGCTTCTTACTGTGGAAAGCAATTGGTCGGCCTTTCTACATTAAGACAGCGCCTATTCTAACACCCGATGCGTCGCATTCCAACTCAAATATTTTATCGAAGTCAAGTACTACTAATACCGGGCCGAAGGTCAATCTTTCTTTTATGTTGGTGAAGCTCCTCTCCTCCCTTTCTCCCCATCGAAAGTCAATGTTTTTCTTTGTTAGCTCAGTAAGTGGTGCGGTGATGGTGCTAAAGTTCCTGATAAACCTTTTATAAAACGAAGCCAGTCTATGAAAACTTCTTACGTCGGTACAAGTAGCAAGAGTCAACCACTAAACAATTGCGTTGATTTTCTCATCATCAACTTACAAGCCTCCTCCACTAACTATATACCCCAAGAATATCACTTCTTCTTGGCAAAAACAACATTTTTTCAAGTTGCCGAATAGTCTCTCAGCATGAAGTATATCCAAGACTGCTCTGAGATGTTCAATGTGACTCGGCATGTCAATACTATAAACCAAGATGTTGTCAAAGTACATCACGATATACTTCTCGATAAGATATCTCAACACATGGTTCATAAATCTCATGAAAGTGCTCGGGGCATTGGATAAGCCAAAAGGCATGACCATCCACTCGTAAAGTCCATGTCGAGTCTTGAACGCAGTCTTCCACTCATCTTTTAACCTCATGCAAATTTGATGGTAGCCAGACTTGAGATTAATCTTGTTGAAAATCTTGGCTCCACTCAGTTCATCTAACATGTCTTCTAGCCTCGGGATTGGATACCTGTATTTGATCATGATTTTGTTCACAGCTCAGCTGTCAACACATATTCGCCAGTTCCATACTTCTTTGGCACTAGAAGTACGGGTACGGCACAAGAGTTGAGACTCTCTCTCACATAACCTCTCTCCAGTAACTCTTTGACTTGACATTAGAGTTCAAAAGCCTGCTCAAGATTCATTCGATAAGCTGGCTTATTCGGCAATGTAGCCCCGGGTACCAAGTCAATGCAGGGCCCTATGCCTCGAGTTGGGGGTAACCTTTCAGGTAATTGTTTTGGGAACAGGTCGGCATAGTCATCTAGCAACCCCTTAATTTATTAGGGAAGCTCACTACTCTACTCCATTTCTAATAGTCGCCTAACCAATAATAGGGTTGGCTCATCAGCATTGGTGGCTTCCCGAAACTTGATTCTACTCATCACCAAAGCTTTCTTCAATTCGTGAGTGAGTTTTATCTATAGCTTATGAACTTCTCTCGACAACATTAGATTCAGCATGATCTTCCGGTCATCCTTTTCTAGCATATACGCGTTCCTATAGCCATCATGTACAACTCTCCTGTTAAACAACCATAGCTTACCGAGCAATACGTTGGAAGCACACATAGGCAATACATCGCAGAGAATCTAGTCAGAGTAATTTCCTATAGTAATCAGCAGTAGTATTTGCCGAGTGACATTTAATACTCCTTTCTCACTTAACTAGTGCAACTTGTACGACTTAAGATGTGCAATAGTCAGCAGCTTCAATTTTGAAACAAAATTGGTCAATGTTATATTGGTGCAACTTCCACTATCTATAATAAGAGCACACATTCGATGATTCACCTTACAGAAGGTATGAAACAAGTTCTCTCTCTACTCCTTTTCTTGTGAGCGTTCCATATTCATAGTGCATCAGATAACCATAAGTAACTAATCTAAGTCCTTAGAAAACAAGTCCTCCTTAATTAATTCTTTCTCAGCATTTTCTTTATCGGTAAAAACCTCTTCTTCCTTGGGTTCCTTATCCGTACTCTCTACTTCTACTTTTAGGATGTCTCTCTTAATGACCATCGTCCTTTGATTCAGGAATTACGTAATTATATGTTCTAACCCTTGAAACTTGAAGTTCTTGGTTTGGCTAGTCTTCCTACTAGACCCTTACCCCTTCTCATATGTTCGAGTTGGCACTACATCTTCAGGTTGGCCTTTCTGCTCAACTTTAACATCAACTCTTCTACATGGTTCGATACTAGACTAAGCTTGGTAACTTACCTGTCCTAGTCGGCTGGTCGGTTAATGTCACACCCCGAAGTGGCAGAGTCGTAACAGCCCTGCCGTGTAAACCATCCTAAGATAGAAGTTAGCCTTACAACCGCTATCCTAAACCCGATCTACACAAGGCGTCCACGACTAACCCGCTTTGAAATAAACAATTTGTAATTTAGATAAAGCATTTATCTAAGAAAGTGAGAAAATTTATATATATATATATATATACTATAATTCAGTTATTACATTATTCAGAAATGAAAAGCAATAACATATGTGTTGATTCTTCAATGTTTTTCCTCACTCCCCAGGATCCAGTAGTTGTTAGCTTCAGAGTAGTTATTGCCGCTTCAGAGTAGTTGTTGCCGCTTCTTAGCCAGCACTTGCATGACGTCTATAGGAATATGAGCAACCACAGCTCAGTAAGTTAGGACGAAGAACTTAAAACTATACCATACACATAACAAGGTTTTCAATCACTTATTAGGTGCCATGCATGTGCAAGCAAATACCATCGCACGACGTTGTTCGGCCCGTCGTGAGATTAGAGAAATTACGCCTGCTCTAATCCGGGTTGAGGAGTTGCCGTTAATGCAACAGCTCACGACCAAACCCAGGCTTGTGTAATGGAGACCTTGCTCCTCCCGCGACTACCTTCAAGCCACTATCTTCACCCTCGCCGTGACCTCCTCTCCTGTCACTTAGTTTGACTAAGGATGAAGAAGGGACCATTTTGCAATCCTGCGCTATCCCTTTCAAAGGGGTCGGTATTTGGTCGGAGAGTCTAAGTTCCCCTAATGGGTTGCTAAGCATGTCCGATTATGATTACTGGTCATATATTTGATTAAGTCCAGTTTAGGGTGATCAATCATTTCATACAATTCATATAATACATGCTAAAGCAACAAACAGAATCATAGCATCACCCATAATCAAGCACACGCACACATCCAACTATCTAACAAGCACAACCAAGCATAATCTCAAGCCTCCCAAAATACAGTATTGTATTAATCCCAACTTACCTTGACTCCTCGCTTACTCAATCGAGGTCCGATTTGCTCAGGCCATCGCCGATCATCCCTATAACACAAATGTGGTTTCAGTTTTTCATATAACTATTATTGGTTCGTTTTATCCTATAACGCCTATCGTTATGTTTTATTTAGGGTTTAAGATACCTAATTATCTAGGTCTTAAGTCTTTTACAATTATTCTAGGTTTAGGATTAGGTTCAGGTTCGGTTTCTGCATCAATTTCTAAATTAGGTTCTAGTTCTAGTTCTATTTTCTAAGTAGCGTTTTATATTCTAAATCTAGAAATTCGTTTCAACCCATAATGTGAAATTAATCACATTATTTCCCGATCTCCTAAATACCATCATTACCCCTAGTCAGTATTTTATTTCACTCGGTACACTTATATCTTTATTAGTGTACCGAATTCACTCTTAATGTGAGAAATTTTTACATTTTTTATATAATTACATAAATTCAAATTTCCTATCAGATTTATTGTACATTTTTATTATTATCACAATATCAATTTTTATTATAATATTTCCTATTTCTTATATTTCCAATAATTACTTATTATGTATTATTACCTTTTATGTATATATTACACTTCTAATATTTATATCACTCTAATTATCATCTCTAAACATCAATTATCATTTCAAAATGTCTAAATTCATCCTAAATCAGATTTTACTCCTAATTATCCTAATTTACAAAATTAACTTAAAATGTACTATTTTTCCATATTACTTATTTACTACATAATTAACCTAATAATTACATCTAATACCCTAAATGCTATAAGTATCATTTTCCATCAGATTTCAACATTCCTAAACATCTACGTATTCACTAAGTCAGTAATTAATAATTTAATTACTTAATTAACCTTAAATTACCCATTTTAGGCCTCATTTTAATGCCTAAAAATTATCTAAAAAATTCACAAATTAATTTTTGAAAACGGGCTTCATAGCACTGTTCTATATCATCTAAGTAATATACACAAAAATTTTGGGCTTGAAACTACACTCCTAAGGTCATTTATTTCTAAACCGAAACATGCTTGGTTTTGCATGATTTCTTAAGGACCATATATTACAGGGCATTTTTTCATCAAAATAATATTTTTCCTACAAACTACATACAAAAATATCCCTGAATAACAAAATTAATAATTTTCTAATGATATTTACTATTTTTACAAAATTACACAAAATCGAGTTGAAAATCGAACTCACCAATCTGGGTGGCTTCGGCCATCGCCAGCCGCCGTGGCCTTGTCGTCCGACCTGGGCGCTGCCACCACCGTGTGGTGGTGGTGGCCGTCTACTCCCAGCTACTCGTCTGGTGGGGGTTCCAGTTAAAAGCCCTAATTGCATAGTTTTTTCTAAATTTTTTCTAAATCGAATTTTTCTCTCAATTTTTTCCTCTCTCTAATTTTCTTTGATTTTTATCTGACTAAATGAGCTTTTGAATTATAGACAATTTTTGTAATTATTATGCATTAATTTGACAAGACTTTGCCCATTTTCCTTGATTTTTAGCTTTTATGTTGTCCAAATTTTATTGGTTGATTTTTCTTTTGCTTATCCTGACATGCCATGACCTGATCTTGATTCATCTTATCCTCTTCTGATTTTTTCTGATTTTTCCTTAATTAATTTATAATTTTCTTTAATTATTTAGTGTAATTTTAGCACATTTCGCGTATTTTTAGTAATTACGCGTATTTATACCTACATGTAAATTCATACATAGTACAAATAAATATTCCTAAATATTATTTAGGTTATTTTATAATTTTTAATATACATATAATTTATCTCTAACGATTCGTTAAGTACCGGAATGCTTTTTACGCATTTTCGATAAATAACGAGTTATGTACTTAAAATTTGAAAATTTTATAGTCTCCTATTTTATTACTTATTTTCTTAAATTCAAACTTACCGGATCGGTTTACTAATATTTCTAGCTTTACTTTATAGTTTATGCTCGATCGGATCGTTCAACTGATCGAAATCTCGGATTGCTTGGTTGTGGGGCTTACAGTTAGTCAGTATTCTATTCATTACTCGACTCCTTCTTTCACTCTCCATTTGCTGGGCAATTCTAACAACATCATCCATTATGTCAAATCGTTAGAACTCCACAATGTCACGAATATCTCCTCTCAATCCAATAATAAACCTCGAGACTATTTGGGTTGGTGTTTCCTCCACTTCGCATTTTATCATAAGCATTTAGAATTCTTAAACATACTCATTAACAGTTTGGTCTCCTTGTCTTAGCTCTTGAAGCCGAGTGAAAGTATCTTGGAAATATGTTTTTGACACGAATAGGTTTCTCAGCACTCTCCTCATCTTAGGCTAGGTGTTAATCTCTCAGTACCCCTTTCTTCTTCTCATAGCCTAAAAATTCATCCGCCACATGGTGGCATATCCGAAGAATTCGACAGCAACAGCCCTAACTTTCTCATAATCCTCATATTGATAGTAATCAAATACATACTCCACCTTCTCTTCCCAGTACAAATATTCATCAGCATTCCTAGATTCATTGAAACTCAAAATCCGAAACTTCACATGATTGGATATTCTGGGGACTCGTACACGCTCCTTTTCAAAATACTTTTCTTCTTCCTCATCAAGCTTTCTCAAGTCTATCATTCGCCTTACTCATCCGCTAACTCCTCTACCTCAAACTAGTTAAGCTGAGTTCTAACCTTTAATAAGTTGAGTAGCTTGAAGAGTGCTTTGCACAGCCTCAGTGGGTCGGTAAGACAAAGCATGAATAGTTTAGGTTGGATCTACTAAGAAGTTAGTTATCTCATCAAGTCTCTCGTCAATACTTTTAGGAGTTCCCTAAGATTGTTGTCCATGGTGGACAACTCCACTGTCATCATCAGCACCAACATTTATACTCAGGTCTGTCATTTTTTCTCATAAAATCAAATTCAAACGAACACTTCAAAAAGTGAATAGCCAATAATATAGCAGTCAAATAAACATAGTAATTGACTATGTTCTACACATGCAAACAAAGTACAATGGAACTTCTAGAAGAAGTAACCATACCTCACATAAAACCTCCACTTTAATACCAAAATGGTACGAACCGTGACCAAGAATAGATAAGGTCGGTCGCTGAATGGATCTAAGCTTACAAAATACTCAAAAAAAGGGTTAATGAGGAAAGGTACGAAAAGAGTGATAAAGACGAATGGAACAATATAAAAAAAACCCACGAATAGTTTCGGAGAATATGACGTACCAAAGGAACTTCCGAGGACTCATGACAGAATTTGATATGATGCCCCAATTGGTCAAATGAAGTTACTCACCACCTAACCCTACTTAAGGGAAAAGATAAGAGCAATGCTAAGTGTAAACAAGTAGTATTTACACAAGCAAGAAAGTACTTAAGTGTATTAAAGGTAATCTGAGCTATTATAGCAACAAGTACAAGGGCGTTTATATCCATGAGTCAGGGCAACTTGCCCAAAAGGTAAAAGACAATAAAGATATTTCCTAAAGAAGTAATGCACATGATATAAAAGGGTAAAAATGAATATACAAGAAAATCAATCATTGGTGCTATAGATTCTCCATACAATACTGTACATGTGGCGATACTGTATTGACAAGGTTGTTAGAGAATATAGACAAAAGGTACGAACGGGTGGGCTTGTCTGAGTAAGAATAGCTTAGTTAATCTGGATTCTCTAGCTCTTGGCCTCTTGACAAGGATGATGCCGAATGATTGGTCAGTTTAACATTATAGTAGTCATCAACTTGACATAACATAGAATAAAGGGTGGTCATTTGGCATGGCATTAAAGGTGACTCGGCAAGTAAGTACTTGATCTCAGTAGGGGTTGGTTAGAATATAAAGATTCGTCGTGTCAACCTCTCTAGTCCTCGAGCTCAGCTACGGATCAGAGGTCCTATAGCTTGATTTCCATCAGTTACCCATGAAGGTTCACTAATATTAAGCTAATCTAAAAATTATTTATGATTGAGTAAGTGCCTAAAAAGGAGATGGGTACACTCATTATGTATGTTGATCTTATTACGATATACTAACTAACTAATGGCTAACCCCTCTCCTAGTCATTTTAAGATTTTTAAGTTTCTAACCTTTAGATGTTCATAATGATTAGGGTAAGTAGAGAGTAGATATAGAATCGCGTGATTAGAAGACGAACTTATTTTATTTAAATTAATATTAGAATTACTCGTAGTAATATATTTATTTATTTTTACAACAATATTACATCTTATATATGCCAAAGGATTTTATTAGTGAATACACATGCAAACACTCATTCTTATAGGAATAAAACTTTAAATTCTTTCTAGGAAATAATTAAGGTTCTTCAATGCACTTCTTAAGTGATTAAAGGAATAAATTTTTTTATCTTCTTGTTGTGGAGTATATATTTTGAAGTTAAAAATAATTTATTAAAAGCCAAAATTAATACATAAAACTTGTGTAAGTTTTGTTATAAAAAATAAAATAAAATATAGAAAAGAAATTCGAATAGAAAATTATAAGTGGAACAAACATTTATTTTTGTTCAATAAAAATTTATTGAGATCGATAGTCCAATAGTAGATTATGAAATCATGTAAATCAAGATGGAATGCCTTTTATTGTCGTTCAAATGATTCATATTTTGATGCAATCAGTGCAGTCTTTAGGGCATAGATTTGGTTGGATGAGGTTTGAACCCCTAAAACAAAACCTTTTATTTATCACATAAATGAGAAATGCAAGCTCCTTCATAATCTTCAAACAATAAAAGGAATTTTTAAAATTTATTTTAATATATATAGTTTTCTTTCTTGAGTGTGTATGTGCGCGCTCTTTACGCCTTAACATTAGTACTCAATTAAGTTCAACAAGTATTATTTAATTATACGCGTTAGTCTTTTTCCATCACTAGTTAATTTGACGACATAAATTTCACAAACACAGCCCATAGGACTGGTTCCACGCAGGTACACAAGAACATGCAAGGTTAATGACATTATTAAAAGCTGACTACTACTAAAAGACAAAACTGGTTAAGATTTTGTAAAATTTCTGAAGTTAGAAATAGTAGTACATAATTGCATGTGAACAAGGAGGAACGAATGAATGGGGGAAGCAGACAGGAGTAAATGCTTTTGCTTGGACACATGACGTGAACGATCAATGCAAAGGTAAACGTAATGATCTCCATTATTATTTATTTTTCTTTGATGCTGAAACTGGTGGAAGACGAAAGGTCACAATAAATTACGATTTTTGGCAGGACATTTGTCATAGGATTCTTGCACGGGCTCACTTTTTCCACCTTAGGCTGAACCTGTGTTTATTCCTGCGTGTCACTCTTACACTGGCCTTGCATTGGACCATTAACATTAGATGTGTTGAAATGGGTTTTGCTTCCCAATCCGCTTTTTAATGGGATTTGCTCTGAGGGTTTTTTTCGTCATTTTAAAAAATAAGTCGAATAAATTCGATTTATTTAATTTTCAAGTCAAAGTAAATTGATTTAGATTGATCTATTTAATATATTTATATTTTTATTATACGGATCAGTTTGATTAATCTATTTTTTAAATTGAGTAGAGTTAATATTATTTTTATCGTTTGAAAAGTGAGTCGGATCGAATTAACTCATTCAACCTACTTATATATCTCTACTTAACATATTAAATGACCTACTTTAAGGTCATTATTACCTAAGAACATGAATATTAAGCTATATCGGGATGGATTAAGTTTAATTCCCATTTCTTTCGATTTTTAATAACATTTTAAAATCGTAGGACCTACATTGATAGTAAATTATTATTATTTATTTTTTTTTATACTAATTGAGATCACATGTTCATATATTTGTAAGCAATAGCAACGTTTCGAGATCTTTGCTTAACTTGTGTTGAGACCTAGTGTTTGGAATATGGTTTAATATACCATTCGTAAGTCGAGAATAAGATTCAGCTAGAGTTAACCGGTTAGCTAAGTGCTCAAAATAATGGCATTCTTAATCAAACAGCGGAAAAGGTACAATACGATTTTTAATGTACAATACATATCACCTCAAGGAAAAAAAAAAGATTTATTAATATTAATATGTTGTGTATTTTGATATATAGTGGATAAGTATAAATAATATTTAAATACGTATTACTACGATTTTATTGATATTTGTTCTTCACTCATTAAGATATATAATGTGTTAATTCTATTAAAATCTTTCTCCTCAAGCACCGATTCAAAACCCTAGCACAAAAGCTTACTGTTATTTGCCCTCACTTTTCTAAACCTTACCACAGTCTTCCTACATTCTTGATCCTTGTAATCCAAGATCATACAACTAACCTCTCCTGAAGTGAGCAAAATTCAAATCGACAACAAACAACAATACAAGCATATATAAATACTTAATCAATAATTAAGCATAACGATGAGTGCATATGTAATAAAATCATATCATGCTATTACAGGTGATAAATATCGATACTAACTTTTAACTATAGAATCAATACTTGGTGGTTCAAATCAATAATCACAAAATGAGATGAGTATATATTGACGACCAAGAGAGTCATGAGGCTCCAATTGAGAATGCAATATATACTATTAATTTGAGTAATGTTTAAACTCAATAGTTTTATTTATCGAGAATTCAGCTTTTGAAAAATATATTGTTTTAGGTCCTTTCATGCTTGTCATGAAGTCAAATAATTTTTCAGCAGATAACCGAAAGAAGCCAAGTGATAATTCTGTATCAAACTAAACCAAACCATTATGTAATATAGGGCAATTAGCCAAGGAAGTCCTAAGATTATTGACGAGAATAAAATTACAAAAAAATAGCTGTCTTAAAATATAGGTCAAATAGAACCTATTACCTCGAATTTTTAGGAATTAATTAGCTCGATTTGATAATTTAAGAAATTATTGCAAAGTAACAAGCCAAAAATAAGGGAAGTTGTTTCTCCGACCTCCGGTGACCGAGGAGCATCTAATAGCTGGCGGAAACGCCTATGGTTTACCTTCGGCATGTAGGTGATCCCACGTACTCCAACGGTCGTACGGGCCCTCTTGCTCTTAGACATAATTTAATTGCTTAAAATTTATGGAATTGGATTGTCTATAATTTTTTTTTTTAATATTTGATTTGTAATTTTAATTTGGTTATTGGACAAAATATATGTCAATGACAAGACAAAATGCTTAAAATTTATCCATCTATAATACAATACAAAACTTAACTTTATTAAAAAAAATAATGACTTTTTTGAAATCTCAAAAATATCCTCTTACGATCCATTCAAATTATACTTTTTAAATAATTTTAAATAATATAATAATTTAATCAAATATATATTTGATAATATTAAGAATAGATATATACCAAAATATAATAATAAATCCAATATTTATATATACTAAACACAAAACATAGCAAAAGTTTATGTATAATACCATATAAATTTAAATATAATATAATAAAATTATACTATTCTATATTTTTTACTTATACTATCCATTTTTATTTACTAAATCCAATTTTTATGACCAAATGTTAGGAGTTCAGTGAAGATACTATCACCCGTTTTACAGTGGATGGTCATGAACCGGAAAATGGATAATTTATTATTATAATTATTATTAATGTTGTGGCATTGCCTTACTGAAGCTTTTGGATGAATGAGAGCGGGGTCGTCCCGATCGAGTCATAATTAGGTGAAAGTATAGTTGTCAGCTTCTCAATTTGCCACAACAATACATCACTTATGCTGAGGATATGCTGTCCCTTGTTCAACTTAGCTTATTGTTGCTTTGGTTTTGTTCTTTAGCCACGTCATTAACCAAGTAAATTTTGATACCTTACCTGATGTCTTATTAATAAAAAGAAAAACATTATACGGTATATATATATACCGTAGTTATTCGTTTTGTGCTTCTAAATACCATATTAATATATTAAGTACCTCTTTCTTTTATATAACTTCACTTATCCTAAGTTTTTTCACAAAAAAATTTTAACATTTTTATAGGTTCCAATAACACAATTGTAACCCATCAAAATTTTCAGAAAATAATAAATAAAAATCAGCTTTTTTGGTTCCCCTGCCAAGCAACTTTGATGCCTGGAAACTGGTGAAGCACCAAACGATTGTGGCATTTCGTATCTTAAGCATTGAACAATGAGCCAAGTAACTAGCAATAAACTTGCTCTAATACGTATGATTAACAATTATAATATTATAAGTGTTCTTTCGTTAATGACTCTATATATTGAGAGATTTACTATACCATTTACTTGTATTTTACTCTAAACTATTAATTACTTATGTCACATAATTTACCCCTAATGGTACATTATATCTCAAATCTTAAATTTCAAATTTTTAATTAATATTGTACAATAAGAGTACACTTCAATAACTAAAGTGAAGCTTTTATATGCTTTATTTAAAAACCAACTTTAAAGGGTCAGTTGATCTAATTTTTGTAACATCATCGTAAAATTTAAATTAAAACAAAGACTATATTTTACAACTCGTAAAACAGTTTATCAAGTTTAAACTTAGAATATATAAGAGACGATCCACTTAATAGCAATAAATTCACTATTTAAAATATTTAAATAGTATAGATTTTCTGGTATTATGATTTTTTTTTTTAATAAGGAGAGGACAATAAATTCGGTTATGACCATTATCCCATGCATTAATCCGTTTTTGGCTCAAATATAATGTGAATAGATGAAAAAGTAAATTAACTATTTAGAATAGTGTATCGATATACCCAAATATAACATGAAATGCAGCCCAGCTAATTTGACTACCACTTTTCAAGGAAAGGAAAATGATCTTAGTTCTTTATGTAATGTATTTTATTAAATATGAAAATACGATTCAAATGAAGCTAACATTTGGAGGTAATCAAGAGTAGGCTGCCTAATGAGAATCTATGAGCTGTTGGACGGTTGCTGGAGTAGAGCAGGGGATTTGCAAACAGTGTAAAGGAATCAGTACTCCCAGACCCGATCATTCGCATGTTTGAGGGGGCTCAATTGTTAATGGCACGAACTAAGTTTAATCTAAATCAAACATAAATTGGGTCATATAGATCAAGTTAAATTTGACAACACTGAAAAAAAACTTATAAATCTCATATTATACTGTAGGAAGTATTTTGGTGTGAAACAAGGTAAGAACCCAAGTGGAGACTTAATTGAAAAAGTGCATCAGAGCACTTCAACAGAATGCGAATCCCAATCGAATAAGGTGATATTACAAGATGGACTAATTTTACATTAAATCTGTTTCGTTCGAATAAACCCTCACAAATTTAGCAGCTCACTATTCCAAGAAGTCAGATTCCATCTGATTTCGTTGAAACACCCTTTCGAGTTGTTCGAATGAAATCTCTCAAAGGAATCAATTGAGGCTACTAATGGGACTCCATTATGTTATATTATTTATTTTTAATTACAATTCTTCACTTAGTTACCCGTATTAATCTAATAGAAGGGTCTATTCGTATATTAACATTATTATTACATTTTTTGGATAAACCCTTGATTTGGTTCTTGCTCCTGCCGCAAACTGTTAAAAGATTATCACAATAACAACTTTGTATTGTAATCAAACTTAGATTAGCTTGTTGAGGTACGCCTTACGCAAGTAAAGAAGTTTATGTATGGTGTTAGAACGGTTTATCTTTGGTGAAATATTAGAAAAAGAGATTTTGCAACTTCTATATAGTATAAGAAGGGCTTGTATAACCATTAAATAATTTTTTTATGTGATGGATAGTATTCAGTTTGGTGCAAAACTGGAAGTAAAGAGAGTAGATGATGATCGCCGTATTTATAGGTGTACAAATAAGTTAAATGGGCCAACTTAATTTGGCCCACTTCAGCTCACAAATTTAATAAACTGATTAATTTTAACCCACTTTATAGAAGTGCTAAAATTTTACTAGCTTAACTCAGCTTACTTTAACCCGTGGGTTAAATAAGCTAACCTACTAACTTTATAATGGAATTAATAAATTATAAAAAAATTAAAAATACATACACTAAGTGCATTAAAAAAGGGGGGCTACAATTTTATAATGGGGGAACAAGTAACATGGACCACGCCCAAAGTCACAATATTTCGTTATATTAAACTCATTATTTTTATCGTTTTATTTTGATCAACATCGAATCATTATATAAGGTCTAATATGATTTTTGAGAGTCGATTGTTAAAAGATTGAGCCACATAAGGCAAACATAGCTATTAATCCTTTTATATGATTTTAATGGAATAAAATAAAAAGACATCTAAGGATTATGATGTTTTACTTTTTAAAGGAGTTATCCTAATAGAAAAATTTTGAAGGAACGAACCGACCTCCTATTAGAAAACAGACTATAACAACTTAAAAAATTGGAAAAGAAGGTATCATGTATGTATTGTCACTAATGTGTAGTGTTAATCTAATTTTTTTTCTTAAATAAAAAGTGAGCCAACCCGACCATTATGGGTTAACCCATTATAACATATGGGTTAAAAAAATTGAGTAAAAAAGATCAATTTTTAAATAAGTTGAAAAAATGTAACCCAAATCCACTTTAAAAGTGAATTAAACGAGTTAGCCTAAAATCAAAATCCGTTTGCATACCTTTAATCATACTTCGCTATACATCCATGTCCTATCTTATTATCTCCATTCCCTCTATTGAATTTGCTTATGAGGCATCTATTATCAAATATCCTTGTGAGAAATATATTCTTAAGATAAGAATAACAAAAATACTTTAAAATTTAATAAAATCCATACAATCTCTAATGCAATTTATAGGTGTTTTTCTCTTTTCAAAATTCACCGTCTAAAAGTGAAGAAATCCTAAAAATCTAATCGCACCTCGATTTTGCAAGTGAATCATAAAGATTTGAGTTTTGCAATGTTTTGTAGTTTTTTCTTTTAATGAAATCCTAGAGATCCTATAGATTATATTATGCTATTCTACTTTAATATAGATTTAATTATATTGTCATTCTGCATCATTCCTAATAAATTCTTTCTTCCGAAAAAAGTAAAAGGGTTTTGTGAACCAATGAGAAAAGGACACCAAATTACCAACAATAAAGTAGAATTGCCTACCAATGATGTCCAATTTCGGCCGTGGAACTTCCGGAAGAGAAAGTGAGAGTGGAAAAAAAAAAAAAAAAAAAAAAAAACAAGCCACGAGACAATTATAAAAGTTGACGGCCATTTAAGGATATGGAATTTGTGGAGACATAAAGATGTATACATATGTTTTAATCCAATCAGGAAAAATTGGACTGAGTCCGTATTCACATGGCAAACGCATTGTAGTTGGTGAATAATAAAGACCAAATGCCACGTGATAGGAGCAATGGATATGTGAATAGCAATAATTCTGCTGTGTCCAATTCTTTATATACATATATATATATATATATATTTATAAGTATTTATAGTTTTGATTCACTAGCGTTTACAAGTTATTACTTCAAAAGTTACACGATATGATACACAATCTATATCTTTCTTTCGCAACTCTTTCTTTATTTTTTCTTATTTATGATAGTAAGTACTAGTTATTTATTTTGTGTAGGAAGAGAAAAAGAAAAGTTTTGATACAAATAATGTTGATTGTATAGTAAAAAAATATGGCTTATGGCTTATAGGTTCCGATTTCATAGTAAGGCTAACAATCCTATTAATAAGTCATATTTGTGTTCCTATTTCATATAGTATTTATGTCAATGCCAAAAGTACATGAAATCAAATAGATATCATTAATAATTAAGTTACAATATAATCTTATTTATTTAGATCATAATTATATCTTCATGCCATGTGTCATGTATTCTATAATTGTATCCATAGCGATGTTATGTTGTATCTCATGTTATTGTATCACGATAACAATTGCAAATTCTATTTCTTAAGATTACTCTCTATCAGCTATTGGATTTGAAGGTGATTAGATTAAGATGGTTTGTACAAGGACCCACTACCACTAGTTCAAACTTATGATTTACCTATTTTGTGGGCATGAGCCCACGCTAGTAGTTAAAGGGTTTATCAAATTTATAAAACAAATTTTAATTAATGATATAGATATAAAACTGTAAGAAAACAATTAAGGAAAAGTAATGAATGATGGATAAATAAAAAAAATAATTTACACTAAAATAATGTCTAAAATCAAACAAGAGAGATTGTGAGTTGTTCATCTTTTGCTATAATTAATTGGTTAGCACTTGATTGATATGGATATTTCTTTTAGGATAATCTCGAGACCAGTATCTCAACTTTACATTTTTTTTCCCTTTCAATTAATGCTTGAACTTTTCATATTTTTCCAATTTAATACCTAAACTTTTAGTGACTTTTTTAATTCAAATTTAAAAATAAAGAATTACATAGTCAAAAATAGAAAATATATATGAACCAAAAAAATTAATAAAAAAAAATCAACTTTGATGGTTTTCTCATTTTTAATTTTTTGGTCTTCTTTACATTTCATTTTCTTATTTTTCCAATGCATATATATTAAATTTAATATTAAACATGTTTTCTTTGGTAAATTTTCTAGTTCCTTAAAAGTAGTCTTTTTTTTTCCCAATATGTTTCTTTTTCAGTTTTATTATAACATTAAAGGATGAAATGGTCAAATAAGATTTAAGGACACAAATATTCAGGTAGTGTGTATGGTCATCTCGAAAGACATGAACATTAGGTAAGGGAACGTAATTAGATAAGTTATTATTGGGTATTCTATTCAACTATCCAACTCGATAAGAATCTTATATAATAATCATTTTCATCGGGGTTGGAGACATGATTAAGAACCTATAGAATTTAAGATTGGGCTTTAGAATAATAAATACCTAATAGGAAACCGACTAGTAAGAGATAATAAATTATTTATTAACTTTATTTTATATTTTCTATTAAGAAGATTAACTAGTATATTAAGCATTTGTTTATAAAAATCCTTTAAGAATATAAAAAAAATAGTTTAAAAAATATAAAATAAAATAAAATATTTCATGTAATTTTGGTGAATTGGTTCCAGTATGGTATCTATAAAACCCAGTAAAAAAAAATGAAAGAAAGGAAAAAGGTTATATAATAATAATAATGTTAAAAATTTAAAGTAAAGGAATGAATAAAATAATAGAATAAAGACTTGGAGACCTTAGTATGGCAAGTAAATAGATATTAAGTGCTAGGGGCAATATTATCATGGGAAAAGATTCAAACATCGATATAGACTAGGGATAACATAGACAATATTGTCATGGGAAAAGATTTAGACTTCTTTCTATTCTATATTTCTCTCCACTCTTTCTTTATTAGTTATTATTGCTTCCCATATCCCCATACCATAACAATACATTATTTTTCCACCAAAGAGTAGAAATTGTACGAAACTCCTTTCAACATTCAAAGGCAAAATTCGGATCTAGGGGCTAAGGTAAGAAAAAAAGTGATGAAGCTTCAAGAAAACACAAAGATATAACAATTTTGAGTAAATTCTTCACCTATCTAACGTATAAATTCGTTTTTCTTCAAGAAAAAGTCATAAAAACCATAAAAATTTCCATTTTTGTAACTTTACACGTTTGTAATACGAGTCTAGGGTGTTTTTTTTTATCAAGAATCACATGTAAGTATTATTCTTAACCTTTTTCTTTAAAGAATTCATAATTTTGTAGTTTTGGTCTGGGGTCAGCGAAAGTGGTTGATAAGGTGAATGAGAACGGTGGTGATATGGTTACGACATATATTGCGTACTATTGGCATTACCAAACCGGTATAAAAGTGTATGGTATGGTGGTGTGTATGCGTCATACATGAGTATAAGACTATGTGTGTATTGTACGACCGTGTCTTTATGTATGTTGGTGTTGGGTGTAGGTGTGTCCGCATATGTATTGTAGATATGTACAAGTCAGTATTGATGTGTACAGAGATTATGAAAAAACATATAGAGGGTGGTTTGGAATCTCAAAGGGCGAGGCAGAGGGTTGAGTTAAAAGGGAAGTAATGTTGAGTTAAATAGTGAAAAATTTAATAAATACTAAACTCGATATTTAATATTTTTGCACAGGTGCTAGTTATGAAGAATTGAATCTTATTGAGATAAAAGGATCAAGTACGGGATACATGTTTGTTAATTGTGTGTACTAGATTAGTATACATTAATTGGACTTAAATGAAACTCAAACTTAACTATTTGCTTTTCGTGCTTAGTTTCAATCACCTACTGGTAGGGTCTAATGGTATTAGTGAAACACCTAGTGATCTTTGCACGATGCTGTCCCTAGTGAAGTCTCACACTAAAAAGACCCAAGTAAATTTAGGATGGTTTTTTATACTTGGGAGATTAGGGAAGACCTAACACCAATACTTATGCAATATTTATATATTTTGTGTATAAAGGTCACGAGTAACCCCAAATCTCAAAATATTCAAATCTCAAGACGTTGAGACTGTACTGTTTACGTATTTAAATGATAAGATTTAAAACCAGTTGTTTGTTGCATTTATGTAAGGGATGCGAGTTGTGATTATTTGTATTTCGATGAGGAGGGTGATCTCTCTTATTATGGTGATGCAGCAGAGACAATGTAGCCGAGCTTTCAGGAGTGAACTATTGAGGATTGTATGTTATTGTTTCGTGTTATATATATTTAGAGATTGTTGATTGTTTGAGGTCGCCTATAACTCCTTTAGATGATGTTACTTTAGGTTATTTGTTTTAGAGTTATATCATATTTTAGTACTTTCACTTGTAACAGTTGGATTTGTTTACTATTGTGGTATGTGGAAATTGAGTGATCGACATTCCACTTTAATTTAGATTTGAGATTATTAAATTATGAATTGGCAAATTTCATGTAATTAGTTTGTAGATCTTAGTTAAGTTGTATTGTTTACTATTGCGGTATATGGAAATTTAGTGATTGACATTCTACTTTAATTCAAATTTGAGATTATTAAATTATGAGTTGACAGATTTCATTTAATTAATTTGTAAATCTTAGTCAAGTTATAGATTCTTAGATGCTTGACGTGTCAGTAAAAGTTAAGAATACGTGAGGAACAGTAGTGATTCAAGTTTTGAGACGTTATACTATCCATAATTACTTTAGTGGTAGATTTTTGAGATAAGAAGGAAAAAAAAAAAAGCTCTATAAAGTTGTGGGAAACTTAAAATTTTATAGGTAAACCAAAGCCATTGTGACTTAGTGATATCGTCATTGTTCTTTTATTAAAATGAATTAAAATTCAAATTTTTCCTTTCTCATAACTATATATATATATATCATAGGAGCGAGTTTGATAAGGAGTAAAAAAAAAAAAAAAATTAACATAATGTTTTGGAAAAGACTAAACCCTTGAGAGTCGGGGTTGAATTTTATAACATTTATCCTAAACTCGATTCGATTGCATCTCCACTAGATGAACAATGGACAAAGATAATGAGACCTTTATTGGGTCTAGCTTTTTCTGGTTCCTTTTTAATTATCTTTATTATCACACGACTAAATTTTATTATTATTTATCCAGCACGTGCCATTCAATACTTTAAAAACTTTTCTTAGGAGTTTGATACTGGACCTCCATTATACTCGAGATCAAGTGAATCTTGAATGTTATAAATGGTTCGACTAAAAATATATGTAAAATTGAGCATAGATTACACACAATTAATTTCTTCCATAATTGTATTGATTCATGTCATATTCAAAATATATTCAGGTTGACTGTATCGCATTTGTTTCAAACATATTTCGCTGTAATATGTAATTTCAATCATATGATTTCTTCATAAGGCCCAGCCCACTCGCATAATAAACAAGCGATGGCTGTTCTTGAAATTTGGGCCCATTTGGGGTGGGGTTGGAAATCATTGCTTACTTGTTAAACAAATGATAATGTAACTTCTTAAAAATAAACTTTAATTATCAACATCACTATATCGGTTGACTTTATAATTCCCCCATTATCCTATGTGCAACATCCATTCAATGAGAGCATGATAAGTCATAAAAATTAAAATATAATGTATGAACAAAATCATTACTTACGATCGGTCTTTTATTTTACTATTAATATAATATCTATTATACTTAAAATATTAAAAATATAATCAATTTAATAATTCAAATATAATAGATATTATATTAATAATTGAATAAATCATCAAATCAATCATATAAAAAATACGAGTAAGATCATGAAAATCCATTTTAAAAAGTCATTTTATGGTGCTAACTCGTGTAGGAGTTAACATTACAATCTATCGTACTTGAGACTTTCTCGAGATTGTACAATTTTGTAGGTTTTTAGGTAGGGTATTGTTTAAATACGAGTCTGAGTATTAGTTTCACTTTAATCCTAAATTTTTGGAGCCTATACCGATTAGATAAGTTACTCAATATAACCTTTGATCTACCTTAAAACTACTCATAAATCTATATGCTTCATATCACATAGCCATTGGGCTCAAAGATTATCGAGTACTAGGTAATGCAGTATTACACAAAAGGTACATTTTACCAATAAGTAAAATGCTACTGACAAATGTACAAGTAGATTCAGATATTAAACATACTATGTCAATGTAACTTATAATAAATAATTCTAATTAAAACTATTAGATGATCTAATATACCAATCTCAAGATCTATCACCATCTAATATCACCAAGTCAACTTAATGATGTGATTTACGATTACTAAACTTTTTTTTCTATGTTTTGTGTTTTTTTTTAATCGAACTTTGAATGTTTATATTTGTTAAATTTGAAAAACAGTCATTGTTGAAACAATAGGGTACTTTTAATATTAAGACTTTAGGAATTATTTATAATATATTTGAGAATCAATCTATAGGAATTTTTTAATTTAAAAAGAGAATTAAAATTAACGGCTTCATAACATATACCGAAACCTATAGATTTTATGGTATGGGTGTTTACGGTCTAATTAGCTGACTAAAACCAAATTATGTTGAAAATGGTTCGATTTAAACTCTTAATGAACTAAACTGATTTTGATGATTCAATGTTTTGAATTGAACTGCTTTAAAAGTAGCTCGATTCGATTTGATTCGGTTCGATTCGATTTGAACCAAGTATTATTTTCTTTTTAAAAGTATTATTTTCTTTTTTATAATAATAATAACTATTAGAGCTTTCAACTAATATCAATGTTCAAATTAAGGAATATTACACAAGAGTTAAAAACTATATAACATCATATTACGATAACATGTCATCTTAAATGACAATGATGGTGTGTGAATTTGCTATAAATGAAAAACTGCAAAGGAAAATAAGTAGATTATAAAGGTTGAGAATAAAATTAGAAATGACAAAAATAGAAAAGGTACATTGAGTTAGACATAAATGTTAACAAAGTTTGAAAGTAAAAAATGTTACTTATTTTTTACTTTTATTAAGAAATGGTTTGATTTAGATTTAAGAGATTCAATTCGATTCGATTCGATTTGGTTCGATTCAATCTAAGAATCCAATCGTAAGGTATATAGACCTTCCTCTAATCAAACTACGAACTAAATCGAAATACAAAGAAACTATAAATTGTAATTTAGTGCTGTTCAATTCGATTCAACTTGACTTAATTAAAATAACTTTAGTGATTTATAAGCTATGCTTTGATTCCAAATTTTAGGTTAGAGACAAGATAGGCTTGTTATTATACACCAATTACCTAATCATCCTCTATTTTGTTATGTGATTTTAGTGTAGTTTGACGAATAGTGTCTAAATAGCCGACTAAAGTAATGAAACTCGCATGTTCATCTAAATAAAGCATTTTTCAAACTGCATTAATCAGGTAAATGTCTTATGTGCTTTTTATACTTTGAGAATTGTGCAATAAAGTGCACTTTAAAGTTTCGCAATGTCAAACACGTGTATCTCCTATACTGTACATGGTAAACACGTACCTCTGCCGATGTAGAAACTCTTGAGAACCCAACATATATCACTAAAAGTAAAAATAGAAAGAAATGTTTTAGGTGGATCCAGCTAGAGGATCGCTGGGGGCATCGCCCGTTGAAGCGGACCTGTGGGCCATATAGTACATGCTTTAAGGATGGCCGAAGAAAAGAGCCGAGATAATATTGTCATGGAATCTGATTCTACACTTGTTGTTGATGACCGGATAACTAGAAGTGACATAAACAAAGATGTTTGCTCGCATACATTATTGTCATGCAAGAGTTTGATAAATATGTTTAATATAACGTGCATTTTTTGCAGGTTTCGTCATGAATGCAGCTGCAAATTTGTTGGCCAAGGAAAGTCTGAGAAGTAGAGATGATCTTTATGTTTATTTCATCTTTTCTCAAAAGAGACTTGAGAAATTAGGAGGCTAATACTTGTGTTTTTTCCCCTGGTTAATTTTCTGTGTTGTTTCTTTTTGATATTATGAACGAAAGTTTCTACCTTACCCAAAAAAATAAAAAAGTAAGTAAAAAAAATAGAAAATATATGTAGTGGGTACACATCACATTTTTGTATATTTATGAGCTTTTGGAAATCTTCTATGTACTTTTGAGATGTTTATATATATATGGAGTCTTTTTTCCTTCTTTTCTTTTTAGTTTTTAAGAATGAAAATGTTAAAACTTTTATCCTAATTTACTGAACCGCGTAACCAATTCATCAGCAATTTAATTTTATCTCAAAGAAAAATCCCTTAATTAATTCAAGTAGTAAAACTCCATTGTGAGTATTAATACATTTCTATGTAATAATATACAATTTCTTTTTTTATTGGCTGAGAAGCATGCATATAGGACATTACTCATATTATAAGAAATTAAGAGAATTACATCAGAGAAAATTAACGTTTAGAAGTAAATTTAAATTGAGAATTAACGTTTCGAAAAATTGAAATAGGAGATTAGCGTTTTATAAAGTTTAAATAAGATATTAACGTTTCATAAAATAATTCGATTTAATTTTTTATATTAATTATTACAAATACCTTATTCGAACTATTTTGAAAAATATTAATTCCTTATTTAAACATTTTAAAATATTAATTCCTTAATTAAACATATTCCTACTAATTTTCTCCATTATAATTCTCCGATTATAGGAAATATAATATTAAAAATAAATAAGATACTGCTACTACTCTTAGTAAGGTAACTAAAAAGTAAAATAATAAAGTAAAAGATAATGTAAAAATTATTGTGCTATAAAATTTTATAAGTAATCATACAACTCACATTATAATCACCATCTATGTCTCTTAGTGCAGCACTAGACCTGCACGTGGCATCCAAGGGATCATTATTTCATCCTTAATCCTAAGCCGTTAAAACAAGTTCTTAAAGTCAAATAGAGCATAAATGCCAAGAAACACATAAGGACAAGGAAGACAATTTACTTTGATGTTAAATTGATGGCAACGTAAAGCAAAACACATGAAATTATGGGCTAAAATGCATGGAAAATATTTACAGTAAAATGCGTATGACAAACAGTATTACCAACTCTTTTTTGTAGTAATATCTGTATTAAATAGATGAAAGTACTTGTCTTCTACACCTTCTATAAATTTCAACATCATCTAATCCACTTTTGTGCTTGTTAATTTCTTGAATTTCATCGAAGAAAGTAGATGCTCAAGAAAGGGTCCTACATGGAGCAAATTAGGGAATTGGAGAAAGTGGATAGAGGTGTACATGGGCCGGCCAACTCAGCTAGGCCCATGTTGGTCCAGATTGGCCCGTTGGTGAAGAAAAATCAAAGTTTTACTTATATTCATTCAAGTAATCTCCTTCTTGGTGCATGCGCGCTACTTCACTCTAATAACCTATTTCAACAACTTAGGATTTACAGAAAACAGTATGAGAAGCAAACTAAAGAGATACTAATTTTATTGTAATACCGAGATATAGAATACTTGTAAAATTTAATAAAGCATGGAAATATTAACAAATGATACATTTTTGGGGAATATTGCGGTCTCAGCAAACCACATAATACGTAGTAAAATTTTCTGTGTTATCTCTTTCTCTATTTCATTAAGAAATTCCCTTCTAATTAGTCGGCTAAATTATTATTAATGACAAGTCAAATGTAACATATCTGTACTCATTGGAGGAAATTATAAAAGTATTAATATTTTCTAAAAGTTTTTACGATCTCGTTTTTTATTTTGACGAAATTGGTTCAATATTCTATTTTACCATTAATTTAGATTCCTTTAAATCTAAACAGTTAAATTTATAATTAATTAGTTCAACAATATAAATTCAAAAAATTGTAAATTAAAAACCAAATGAAAAGCTAAATCAATCTTATCAAAATATAAAAATAGAACCTTGGAAAATCCATATTGGATACGAATGCTTTCGCATTTCATACCTACCGTTTTACCGTTGGAACACCCCTGTAAATACATCTATCGTTCCATCTCGTTTAGTCTTCGGCCCTTGCATCTAGAATCAAGATGACAGATGCTAACGTCGGTAAATGGTCTCGTATCTTCCTGATCAAAGAAGGTCGACTCTGTAGGTCAAGAGTGGACAGTTACACGGAAGGAACATTCATCCATTTATTATTTTTCTAACAAAGAAAAAAATTGAAAAGCGACTGTCTTGTCCTATAAGTCATGTTTCCTGTCTCTATCTCCCGTAAATACTCGAGAAGAAACGCAATTATAAACATAGAACAGAAGTCGGAGGCAGGGGCTCTTTAGGTCTCACAAGAAACCTCCAAGTTATCAAGTTCCCATGGCTTTCTGTACCATATTGTCTCTATCGATAGATTCCATTCGAGCATTCGAAAGCGCGTGCTTGTGTTGAACTATTGCAGGCTGCAGACACGGTTTTGTGCAATGTTTGGGCCATAGTTTATATCTCGCTCCTTAATAGTTTTGTAGCGTAATCACATGTTATACAGTACTTGTAAAACCTTCAGCATTATTGCATTCAAATTGACCTTATTCAATATGCAATTGTTATTAACACTTGGCAATGTGTGCATGCTGTATGTCTATATATGTGTGTTGTCAAGTGATTACTTGTGTCTCAGGGTCGATATACATATGATATCTGAGAGCGAATTGGATATATAAGTGAAAAGGATTGCAAAATATACAAATACGCCCCCCTCAAGTTTTTCTCATTGTGCAATCAAATGCCTGGTTTTTATGTATGTGCAACCAATATATATATATATATATATATATATATATATACACGACAAGTTTGAGGTTGATTCCATTAAGTTTGAGTATTTTATAAATTTTTTCTGACTAATGCTAAATTAGCTTATATTTAAATAAATTAAAAATTATACTAAATTTAATTAGGTTTATGAACTTGACGAGTTTAATATTTTAAAATTCAAGTTAAAATCGATTTACGGCATGAATAACTTAAAATTGAGCTCGAGCTCAATTCAATTATCATTGAATGAAACTTGAGTTGAGCTTAGCTCAAATAGTTTGCAAACCAACTTTGTTTATTTAAATCTTTATTAATATTAGTTAATAAATTTTAGATTAAGTAATTAAAATAGATATATTAATTTTTATTGATATGATTATTAACTACTTTTAATCTAAGCATTATATTCTCTCACAATATTTTTAACAATTGAAATGTTTTTAAGCTTTAATTTCTTATATGTAAGCCTACATGATTAATCTTTAGCTAAGTACCCGTTTAACTTTTTGTACTTTAATTTTCTAAAAGGTAGAGCCTAATTAGACACCATTCCGCTTATCCCGACCAAATATAAGCTCGCTTTATTCAACAGTATATATAGTTGCTTTTCTTCTATCTTGCTTGGCGGAAATAAATGAGGCGCTACAATCCCTAACCCTACTCCTTGATAATATGTCCATTAGCTAGGGATGCACGTAGTCCAATTTAGTGTGATTCGATCCTTTAAGTCAAAACAAACCTAAAATTATGGGTTGATTCTTTCATTAAATTAAATCTAACCTTATAATTCGGTTTATAATTTTTTAAATATTAAAAAATAAGTAAAAAACTGTTCAGTTCACAATTTGAACCAAAATTTCAAAATGTTCATGAGGAATGAAAAGGGATAAATGAGAAAAGAAAAGTTGAGGAAATTTTAAGCATAAGTACGCAATTGGGAGTATATGCGCATGAAGTGACCAAATTAAGAAAGGTTTTAGTATTGTTAAGTTAATGAAAATATATTTTATATGGCTCATGCAATAACATAATTTTTTTTCATTTTTACTTTTCACAATTTAGTTTAATTTGGTTCATAATTTTTTTAACTGTTTAAAAACGGTTTGGCTCAATTAGTAATTTTTTCAAACCTAATTTACGATTCGATTCGATTTGATTCGGTTCACCATTGAATCAGTTTTTTTATCTTAGCCAACAATTAGCATTGAATCAATATAATGTTTCTTGCGGATTAGTAACGAAAAATTCGCCCTTGAATCATCTTTGCTGGAAAGTGCTATTATAACAGCATCTATATTGTCATTATAAACCTCAAAAATTATGCCGAGAAGGATACTCTTCATTTACCTTTTTTTTAAATTCCTATCAATTTATTTCATTTAAGACACTGTTATATATAATTAATGAATGAGATTATAAGAATAAGAATAACATCAATAATAATATCATACAGTATTTTAAAACTTTAGATACTTTTAATCATTAATTTATAACTTAAAAAAATAAAAAGAATAATAATAGGGAGAATCCAAATACATACAGTACTTCATTTTGAGAAAGCATAATTATGTAATAAACTAGATGCCCAAACATAGCACATGGAATGCATGGACATAATGATGTAGCAGCACTTAGCTGTCTATGTGCCCACTAAATTAGTCTATTTAATAATTAATATCATGTCATGATATCATTAACCAAACTTTGGACATTTGTATCAGACAAGATCAGTGTTTGCCAGACATACTGCTTAAGATGGTTTCTCGCAAGCAGTCCCAGCATTTGTTCCTTAACATTTGTTCCTTAACAATGTCCCATCGCGAGACTCGCTTGGCCATGTGATTCTATCTTCAATCCAAACGCCATATTCAAACTATAACAAAATCTGTTTAGCTTCTGTTTTCGATAAATTTAGATTTTCTTCAGCAGATACATTGGAAAAATCCTAAATCATATAATGTTTTTGTCGTCTAATTCCCAGAACATTCATGCAGATATATCCATATCCTAGGTTATCTTCAATCTTTTCACCTTTTATCATCAAAATTCTAACCCATTGCAAAAGAAATGCATAATATGTCATCTATGGAAACTCATTTATTTATTTTTAGCTAGATACTATTATAATCACTATAGAAAAAGAGGAATAGAATTCGATCTACCCTATTAAAATACTAATACTCATACTACATAACTGCAATAACATCTTTTAAGTGAATATAGTTATAATTAACATTACAATACTTATTTAGATAGAAACTTTTCAATAAAATTTATAACCATGAAAGAATAATATGTTATCTATCCTTCTTCTTTATCCCTTATCTACTTAGATGAAGTGTGCATGTGTATATATATTGAATAAGGATACAACTAGAGCAGATTGAAGATAGGTTTTATAAAACCAAAACCTACCTCTATAAAATTTAGTGTTTCTCAAAACTCTATAGAATTTTTATCTCTATTATTAAAACCATACCATATAAGGTTTTGGGTTTTCCAAAACCCTTAAGGTTTTTCCGCTTATTATTAAAATTTTTCTCTAAAATTATTATGAACTCTAAACACAAACCATCCAACACGTGATACATTTTATTTTGCTTTTAATTTTTTAAGACATCATTAATATATTTTTAAAAGATTTCTATAAAAAAATATTCAATATATTTATTAATCTTTTTTATAAAAAAATATAAGATAAAGTCAATAAAATAATTTATTATTTCTTGTTGGGTTGAATTTCTTATTGATTTTTTTTTTCTATAATCTCAAAACTTAACTATAAACCCTATAAGATTTTTTAATTTTATTTCAAAATCTATTCCTAAATCTTATAAAATGGTTTTTATCGAATTAAGCTGGCCAAATACTCCACCATAATATCCACTACATTCTTAGTACCGAAGAACTTTTCATGATTGATTACCACTACGGTCCCAAAATTGAGTTAACAACACCTTTGAAAAGTTTTCAAAATCCATGTAGCAAAACATGCGAAGTCTTATCACTTATTGTTACCTCTCCCTTATTTACCTTTTCCTTCCAATGATTTCCATACCAAGCGGAAATCTGAATCTTTATTTTCTATAGCCAATCGTGCAATTGAATAGTAACCACATTGCCTTCTCAAGCATTATGATTGTAGCATATGAAGCTAAAAGGTCCCATTGACGAAAAAGATTCAATAAATTACATACTCCATGTATATATCATTACTAATCATATTTAGGTATATAACAATATTAATAATAAATTTTTAGATAATCATTCACTACTATTATACATATTTGAATTTCATTGATAATTACACATTATAAATATTTATACATAACTTGTATTATCTAAGAAGTCCTTTCTCTCTATTGATGGTATATTTGATGTCCTAATGTTGGGGGACTTCATGTCTCCCACTAAACTTACTTTAGCTATACATTACGAGGTAATACTTGTAAGAATTTCTCTAAATCGCATATATCAATTTAGAATACCTCAATATTAATTGTAATTATATTGTACATATTTGGATTATCACAACTATCATTAACTTTTAGCTAATATTTGTATGTGACTAGGTCTTCCTCGTCTAGTACCTATTTATATATGACTAAATCTCTCTCTCTATTTTACGATCGATAGCTTTTAATAGGACTAGTCGATTAAGGCTTTTTATAAAAAAAAAAAGAAAAGAAAAAGAAGTGGAATAAAAGAACTAGTTGTTTTATAATAATCTAATAAAGTCCTCCCATCACCAGATAATTAATTATTTAGCTTAAGATCTACATTAAACTGTCTTATTATGTTTTTTTCATAAGATATAAATGAACTTCATACATAAATAGATCAAACAAATAAATTAATCCAACTAATATATCTAATCAAATTATAATAATTTAACCTTAATTTTAAATAAATAAGAGAAGTCCAAATGATTGAAAAATTTTCCAATGATACTTAATAATTTATTCTTTTTTATTTTGGGGGGAATAATAGTTTTCAACTGCATGATTGCAGTCGGACTCCTCAAATTTCTCGCACAAATGTACATCGCTTAAGTTCACAATGGAACCAAAAGGTTCTCCCGACATGTCAAATCATCAGTAGAGTTAAAGACACTGTGCCTAAAATTTTGCCGAAGATTCTATCCATTCTTCAGCATGGAAGAACATTAGGTTTTCTAGTGCGGCCAAAAATTATTATAAAAAAATTGTCACATAATCAAGGTTAATGAAAATCAATGGACGGAATTATATTATGTATTATTTTAAAATGATTCCGTACTAGTAATATGTACCTTCGAGATTGTTTTTTAACAAAATATACAAAAGTTGATGACTTGTTTATAACCTAAGTGGCATGTCACACTGGCACACCAAAGAAAATCATTAATTGTGTACTTCGCACAAGAAATTATATAATGCGTTTCTCTAAATTGCAAGACTATTGAGTAGTCTAATGGAAGATCCTAAAGTTTTAATAATATAATAATCTATCTTGATGTTAAAGTGTAGGGGATTAGTTTTGGTGTTAAATGCAACCTTCAAAAATTAACTTTTCATTAACAAATTTCCCTAATTGCTTTTCAAATTAAAAATATACCTCTCATCCTACAAATAATTTAATATTAATTTTGATAAATCAGTAATTTTCTTCATTTTGGTAGTTTCTACTTTTTTATACATTACATTCTCTCCTTTATAAAGTAAATTAAATTTCAGCAAATTAGGCCGTAGAAATCAAAGTGGTTACTAATATTTTATCCTTGTGATAGTTTATATTTTTATAAGACTAACGACTTGTTTTGCCTTTTAGAATGAAATAAATAGCAAATTTAAAGTTGTAAATTAACAATATCTATTATTGGCAGTAGACTAAAAATATATATTACAATGTCACTTTGTATAATTTTTTATTGCACAAAACATTTATACTAGTGCTTATTTCACAATATTAATTGCAATATTAAATTAAGAATATAACAGAAAATATCATTATGCCCCTATTTGGAATAACAAAAAGTCATTTAACTTCTCTTAATAATTGGGGGTATAATTGTCTAATCACTTGAACCTTTTATTCCTTGTAAAGAGAGAAATGAAAAATTTCATTTTACAAAAGTAACAACTATTCCTTATAGAAAAAGATATAAAAGTCATGACGATAAAAATTCTCAAACTAATTTCCAAATAAATAAGGTAATAAAGCAGTAGTTTTTCATTGTATTTTTTAGCATACTTCCATATCTATTCATGACTTATGAGAGCATAATTGAATAGTCAAATAGGACTGAAATAATGGTATATTGGTATTTCTTACATATATTACAAATTTATTACCTTTTTTATTTTGTTTCTTAATAATTGTAATTCAAATTCTACCTTATCTTACTCTATGAATTAGATGTGTTATATAGGAAAATCTTTTCATATCTAGTGCAATATAGACCTTCATATATATATATATATATATTATATAGATACATATTTATTTATTTATTTATGTATACATATTTATTTATTCTCAATGAGTGCAGTATTAAGAAAGGAATTGAAATTTAGCTCATCCTATCAAAAATTAGTGTTTACGATATTATGTCACATTTAATACATAAAAATGAACTCAAATAGAATTGTGATTCCAGTTCCATTACTTTTTCCATGTTTGGATGTGTTTTCAAAAGGCAAATTGCAACTTTGGCTTCAAGGAGCAATTCAATTCTACCTTCTAATTCCATTCCACCTTACTTATTATCACCAATATAAAATTATTTATTTAAATTTTAACATAATTATAAATCAAGTAATTGAGGGCATTGTCGACACATCATGTTTATGCATTTACAATTCATGTAAGAGTTGTATGGTATATCATAACTTATGAGAGTTTGCACCTATTATGAAATTTACTGCACATGTTATATTTAAGGTTGGCAATACGAGACTTAGATACGATAGATTCAAGCACGACACAACACAACACGATTTAAATGAGTTAGTACGTGGAAAAATTTGACACAAAATAAGAATTGGATACAATAGACCCGTTTAAACACAATTAAATATGTGTCCAAGTTAGGATTAAGCTTTTAGACCCCGATACAGGACTTGAGATATGTTATATATTATTCCATATTTGTATTTTCTTGTACAAATTATTTCTTTCAAAGTTAGAGATCTCAATTAATAGTATGATATACTTTTAGCTATATATATTTTTTTATTGTATTATAGTTTAAATGAAAAAAAAATGAATGGATAGATTTTTTTTATTATCTCCTTTGAAAGTTCAATAAACAATATGATAAATTTCTAAATTAGCACTAATAGTAATATTATATATTCTTTTTATTGTATCATAATTTAAATATGCAAAAAATTATGAACTCATGTATATATTTTTTAACCATCTCCCTAAAAAATCTAACAAATAATGTGATAAATTTAGATATTGGTAGTACTATTACTATTCATTTAATCCGTGGTTTTACTTAATTTAGTGGTGCTATTTAAGTTAAATTTTTGGATTTTCTATATTTAGTAAGATTTTACTTTACTAAATCTTTTATTTGAATTGTAATTTTATATTAAATATAAATATGCTATGTCATTTTTTTTTAAATTTAAATATTATTATTGTTCTTTTTCTTTTGTATCTATAAGTATTTTATAGATTTAATTATTAAAATTAAGATAAATAAGTATGGCATTGTAACACAAATTATCGGCCTTAATATAAATGGGTCTTAACTAAACACAAGACACGTTAAGTCACGAGTTAAGATTTTCATACATAATTAATAAACGAGTTGTATCACAGATTTAGATATTTTGAACATGAACCCATTTAGACACGAAAACAAGAAATAAGACACGACACAATAGCACGAATTGCTAGCCCTAGTTGTATTTCACATGTTTCTTGAAAGGAGTAAGATGAAGTATAGAATTAATACTTTATTAGCATAAAATGTAGTCAAGTATATAAAGAGATAAATATAATAATTATGTGATAACTTTTCTCTCACCTTTTTTATAAACATACAACTTTTCTCTTATGTCTCTATAATTGGAGGAGATAAGGATGAAATGGTGGTCCTGAATTAAGAGGGTTATTAAAAAATTTACACATTCTATTATGTTCCATTCATTCAAATTTCCAAGCACATTAATGAATAGCACATTAATGGGTTTATTATTCTAGCCTTAATTTCAATCTATTCTTTCCAATTTATTTCTTATTATTCCATCAATTTCAATCCATTCTAAATTATTATTCTTTCTCTTTTCTCCAACTATGTTATAACTTGAGAGAAGGATGATTCGAATCCTGGTTCTATAGATACCTAATTTTTACTCCTTTGTAATTTTAATTTTTTTTAAGGGTCCTAATTAAAAAAAAAATTATGAAAATTTTTTAGGAAAATAGGTTTTCTGAGGTCAATGAGAATCACATAATTTAAATACAATTTAATTGTACTAAATATCAAGAAAAAACTAAATGCTTACTCAATAAAGTACTTAAACTTGGTATTGGATTTGGCTTGAGGTCGTAGGTTCGAATCTCATCAGGTACACATGTAATTTTTATTTTTTCTTTCATTTGCGAAAATCAATTGAACATACAAAATTCAAATCTAATTATAAATCTCATCAAATCTTTTGAATTGAACATACAAAATTCAAATCTAATTATAAATCTCATCAAATCTTTTGAATCTAAATCACTATTAGATATAACATGAATCTAATATGATAATGTTAAATCCAATGTGATTTTGATATTTGTCAAATTAGATTTAGATCGATATAGAAGATTTTGTTTTCGAGATTTATAAATATCAATCGGGCAGCATATAAAAAAAAAATTTACACACACATCTCCTACGTATCAACTATACTGTCCATCATCAAACAAACACCGATCACCCCCAAACAGTGCTTCTTAATCTTCAAACCGAGCAACCATTCCCTTTCTTTCACCAGTAGTTAATCACATAGCCACATCTCTGACTACTCTCTTGATCTCCGTCCTCAACCCTTATTCAAAAGCGCACGGCTACACTTCACGCAACAGCAAATAGCTATAATCAATTGGCCCTCTCCTTCAAATACAGCAACCCCTGATTCAAACATTGCTACAATCCACAAGCAATAAACCTAACCGTCTACATAACCAAACCCAATTGCAGTACCGTCGAAGCTCATCCTCTGTGTCTATGCCTACAGTCCCACACACATACGAAGATTCAACCAATCAAACAACAAGTTACACCTTCTCTCGACAAGTCCTTGTCGCGAACCCACACAGCCATGGTACATCCATACCACTTCACCATGCATGTCTATGTTCGTTCACAATTGCATACATACGGCCACGAACAGAATTACGCATGCTTACTGTTAGTCTAATTCATACACGCATGATACACCCCACTTCGCTGGCTACGTCCGTACAACACAATGATCATTGTCCTAGACAGATCATACTCAACACCATCAACGCATGTATAACCACTCATCAACCAATTCTATACCATGAACGCCAGACCCCATGAACTGCAGCAAATAACAACACATAACCTAATATTCAACGCGTTATGCTCTATCAACTCTGACGCCCACTACCATAACACCATTGCCGTGACACCCTATGCTTAGACCTTCTCTCACACAGTGAACTTAACACCCTAGTCGCACACGAATACCATTCACCATTAGCGCAACCCCAAGCCTAGTCGACTCCAACAACCATCAATAATCGTTGAAAACCACCGCAAAATATCACAACGTGGTGTTTAAGCCTCTTTTTGGAAATTACTTTCTCATTAAAATAGAATTTCCTTTTTGTTTTGGTATCTAACTTGGGGTTTAGGAAGTTGAATTGTTGCCTCTTAAAGAAGACCCAACCCAGCTTGTGTTTGGAGTGCAAGATTCGAACCGAATTTAGCCTCATTGCTCATGCTGATCCATTGACCTGTGTTTATTAGGTCCAATTTATTTCTTTATTTTTTTTTTCTTGTTAACTTATTTAGGTCATTTGTTAGTTATTCACAAAAAAGAAAAAAAAACTTTTAATAAAGGGTTTGTTATTAAGGCCCTTTTTAGGAATTTTTCTGAGAAACATGTTTTATCGTTTAGAAATTTTTGTCTTTTTTAAATAAGTAACTCAATTAACTTGTTTTAAAACTTAGGATTCTCTTTCTAGAATTTTGAGGAAATAGAAATTTAACTTAAGACCCTTTTATAATTTGCTTTAAATAAATTAAATGGATTAAAAACGTAAATCTGGTAAATTTTTAGAATCAAAATAAACCAACCTACTAATTTTTTTTGGAAATAACTATGTAGACACTTTCGAGACAATGTAAAAACCTGTAAAAACTTGGTTATTTTATTTTTATTTTCTTAAAAAATAAAACATGATAAATTTGAAAAATAAGCCTAATTTCGGAAAAGTGATATTGGTACTCATTAGGGATTAATAAGTTAGCTCTCGAATTCAGAACTCTCTGATTTTTATCAAATTGAAATAAAAAAACTGATAACTCAATCGTAATCAATCTGCCTAATTAATTATAATTTCTCTTTTTCTCGACTCTAATTAGGTGACGACTCCAAAAATTTCTTTTTAAAAATCAGATTTCCTAATTTCTCTAGTTAAGAATTAATATTAAATGAGTTAAGATTTAGTATTAATCAGAAAATTACAAATCAAATTAAAATAAGAAACAAAAAATTCAAGCTCAACAGATTGATGACTCCATTAGGGACATCAAGTGATTATTTTTCAAAAAATATACTTAAGTCAATTATTATTTTATTTTTTGTATACTAACATTTTTTTTCTTGCAGCTCACCTAAGGGGGATCGTTTTGGGGTTTTTTTTCATATTACTTTACTTTTTTGTATCATATGTATGGTAGATACAATCAAAACTAGACTGTATTAGAACGTTAAGAAGGGAGCTATAGTGTAAGCTTTGGATGTTATGGGGTAACCGCCTTTTAAGGCTGATTAGGCTACTTCACTCAAGTTCAACTATGACCACAAGCCGTTACTTTGAAAAACGTGATGGACTGTTATTTCCCGAAGTCATAGAGTCGCAACAGTCCCGCTGTGTAAATCATTCTATGATAGTAACTGGCTTCACAGTACCTACCATAAACATAATCTACACAAGACGTCGACGATTCCTCACTTTAAAGTAAACAGTCCCATTTAAGTGTTTAATTACAAATACAGTAATTATCACAAATTTTTAATAAACATACATAATTATATATGAAGTCCACAAAACTTCCTAGGAAGCTTTACTTAAACATAACGGTTTACTAATTTTACATAACAACTATTACTCTTCCAATTTTAAACTATAAAAGACACACTAACTACATATCCATTACCAAGCAAATTGATCCTCACACCCCTAGCTTTAGAAGAACTAACCTCTGGATAATTGTATGGCGGCATAATACTTGCAGTAATCAGAAATCAAGACCTGTAAAATGATCTATAAGGGAATGAGCAATTACAACTCAGTAAGTTGAATTGGAGACTCATAAGAGTATACAAACAGAAACAAGATTATCAAGCAATTATTTTAATGCAATGCAACAACCAAGTGTCATCGCACAACGTAATCCAGTCCATTGTGAAATCAGAGAAATTTCACCCGCTCTAATTCGAATTAAGGAGTTTTCATGTTATGTAGCAGCTTACAACCAAACCTAGGCTTGTGCAATGGAGACACTACTCCTCCTGCGACTACCTTTGAACCATTGACTTTACCCTTACCGTAACCTCTTTTCCTGTTACTTAGTTCGACTAAGGATAAAGAAGGAGTCGGTATTTGGCTGAAGAATCCTATGATCCCCTAACGAGTTGTAATGTATGACATTTAGAGTCGAATAAGATTAAATTTCACAAAATCAATCACATTACAAATTTCAACACGCATTCAGATACATCAAACACATGCGTAAACTACTTACGATCACAACCATATACAATCCTAAGTCTCCAAGTACTATAAAATAGCACTCTAATACAGTAAGTTATAACCCAACTTACTTGGAATTTCTCAGTGGCCCGATCACTCAATTGCAAGCCGATTCGTTTCTGGATATCCTATAATATAAATTGATCTTTTTAGTTCTTCTACTTTAATAATTCACATTCTAAGTTATAATTTCGTTTATTTTTTCCATGTATACTTATTATTTAGTAATGATTCATTCTACCCTATTTCGGAGTTCGGTTCCTAAATTAAATTCTAATTTTAATTTTGGAATCTTAAATATGCTCGAATCTTAATGTGAAATTAATCACATTAAGCTCAAGTATGCTAATATCCTATTAAGTTTTAATTGAGTATTCTAAACTGTTCGGGATACGCTAATCCTAATTGAGGTATCGGATTTATTCCCGATATAAGAAAATCTTACATTTTTTATACAATTATCTAAAATTAAATTTTATTTCAGATTTATTATATTTTAATTTTTATTATTATATTATCTCATTAAACCTAATTTTTCATATTTATTAATTTTTCAATTCTACATATTTCTAATTTTCTACAATTATCACATAATTCTTTCATTAATTACACTTAATACTCCAAAGGCTAGGATTAGGTTTTCACATCAGAGATTAACATCCCTAACCTTCTAATTACTATCTAAATTAGTAATTAATGTCTTAATCACTTAATTAACCCCAAATTACTCAATTTTTCTATCATTTTAAGGCTAAAAATTAACCTGAAAATTTCAAAAATTAAAATTTAAAAACTAGCTCCATAACATTATTCTATATCACTTAAGCATTCTACAGAAAAAATTCGACCTTCAAACTACATTGCTAAGCCTATTTATTTATAATCCTAATCATATTCGGTTTTGCTTAATTTTTTAAGAACCCTATAATTTCGGACGTGATTATACTTAATTACTATTTTTTCCTAAATCTACATACAATAAAACCTCAGAATAATAAATTTCATAATTTTCTGGGCAAAATAAATAATTTTAGAAAATTATGCAAAATCGGAGCAGATGAGAGACTCACTAGTTTGATGGCTTTTGACCTTCCAACATCAGTCCAGGTGTGTCGGCCGGTCCAAGCGGTGGGTCTAGAGTGGGGTGGTGGTGGCGGCTCGGTTCCAGGTGGTGGTGGCTCATGGGTTTGACTTACTAACTCTAACTGTACAGATTTCCTTTCTTTTTTTTTTTTACTCTAGTTTTTTCTCTTGAATTTCTATGCTCTCTATTTTTCTCTGATTTCTAATTGTCTAAAGAAGCTCTGTAAATTTTTTCCCTATTTATAGAATTTTTAGGTAATTAATATGCATTAAATTAGATAAGATATTGCTCAATTCCCTTAATTTTTGGCTTTTGTGTTGCTTAATTTTAATTGGATAATTTTTTTTCTTCAACTCTTAACTTATCACAACCAAATCAACATCATTCCAAATTTCTTTGATTTTTTTTATTTTTCCTTAATTAATTAATAATTTTCTTTAATTATTTAATAAGTTTTTAGCCACTTTAAGAAATTTTGCATATTTTTATCTACATGTAAATACATGTGAGGTACATATGAACATTCCTAATTATTATTTAGGTTATTTTATGATTTTTAGTATACATATAATTTATCTCTAGTAATTTATTAGTTATTAGATTACACTTTTCACCTTTTCGATAATTAATAATTATTATACTTAAAATTTAAAAATTTTATAGTCTCCATTTTATTATTTTTTTCTTAAATTCAAGTTTATGGGATCATTTTTATTAATATTTCTATCTATAGTTTATAATTTGGGTTTCATTGGATCTTTTAACCGATTGTCCTAAATTTTATGTTCTAAATTTAATTCTATAGTTACTTGGCTTAATTTTAGGACTTACAATCACAGAACTTGAGAACATTTATAATCTACCTTAATTGTATATATGAACCTGACCAATGAATGAATAATAATAAGGCGTACGAACTGTGGATCAATATTGTGTCAAAATTCTAATATTATACATATAATTTTCCATGTATGATAGTTCTTTATATAGTACCTAGTCATTATTTCCCTATATTTTATTTCGTAAATTATGTCTTCGTAATTGTAAAAATGTCTTCGTAATTGTAAAAATTTCTTGTATATTCTATAGAATTCCAGTATAATTAGACCTTAAACACCTAATATTATTACATTACTATTTGATCCTTACATCCATATGTCTTCATTGTATCAAGCATATGTAAATATTCATGCTTGATAATTTCTAAAAGATAGGTTTTACTACTTTATAAAATACCACACTTCTTTTCTTAAGCATTGAAAGGTGAAAATAAAAAAAACAAAATAAAACAAAAAGAATCAAACTTATAAAATGATTTTAGATAGTTATCAATTTACCAAATATTCTACCCGGCATGAATTTCATTCTTTTAATTAGATTAGCACTTTATAAATAATCTTTCTTGTTTAGATTAAATAGAATTTAAAATTTTTTTCTGTTTAATCTATTATTCATTATTTAATATTCCTTTTATCTAAATAGACCTTCAGTAGTGGCATTGTTTATCGTTCTAGTATTTCGAACCGCGTATTTACCAGGGAAGTAAACATTAATGACACCGACCTACATCACGGGACAGAGTGGACACGAATCTTTTGGTCCCGTTTGGCTACATGATCTCCATCGCCCCAAAAACAGTAAATGCGCACTCCTTTTCCATTTGGTAATTTTTTAAATGCGTTTTTCTTTCTCAAAGGTAAGAAAATATCGTCAAATAGATCGTCTTTCCTAAAATACCAAGCTATCGAAAATCGAAACAGAAAAAACCTAAAGACGTAAACTTTCATTTTCACCAAATTTCTCTCTCTCCCTCCCTCTACAGTGCAAGGAAAAAACAGACTTATCAACTATTGATAATCTCGTCTGTATCCTCGAACAAAAAAATTAGATAGAATGTTATTTTCTTTCTCTTTTACTCTTTGCTTATAAATCCTGAAAAATTTGGTGGAGTCTCAACTTCCATGTGTGGATTTTCATGCAAAGCTTTGAACTTTACACACACTGTTTTCTTCTTTTACGGTTGACGGGTCGATTCCTGCTTGGAAAATTTTTCAGCGGAGTCATAAGGGTGTTTGAGAACTCCCGCTTTGTTTTTTGCTCTTGAAGATTTTGCTTCGTATTGAATAAAGAACAGGTATTGATGGGTTAGAATCATGGTTTCGCTAAAGAGAGTTTTGCTCAACAACCGTCTCAAAATGTTGAGAATGAGTTATTATGCCAGCGTTGTTGATTCTCTCTGGGTCTACGTACATGCTCTGTTCCGTGTTGTAAACAGACTCTTCTTGTTCTTCTGGTAAGAATAGTTTTTTATGTTCTTATAACGTTAGTTTTTTGTTATTTTTCCACTATTTACAATGTGCTGCATGATTATGAAAATGGGTTTGTTTTCTTTTCATCTTTAGGTATGAAGAAGATGGGAAGGGTGATGTGAATTTGGATGAATTTTCTAGTGCGAATTCGACGTGTGAGACCATTAGTGAAAGTGATGTTTGTTCCGATTTAATGGAAACAGAGGAAGCAGAGCGTGGTTGTCTTGAAGATGAGAACTTGAAATTTAATGATGACAAAGAGGAAGAAGAAGAAGAGCACTTGAATTTCGATGAACATGAAGAAGAGGAAGAAGCGACAGAGTCATTTTTAACATTCAAGTTTCCAACCTTAGAAGACTTGAGTAGAAACAGTAAGGATAGTGGTGAGTTTAATGTGGATATCATTACAAGCGATAGCAGCGACTTGCTCGGTTCGAACACGAAAGGATCAGATGGTCATTGCGCGGTTAGTTCCTATGTTAGTAGTGATATTAGCGAAGAGGGATTATTGAATAGGAAATCAACCATTGAACAGAAGTGTGAAGATGTGATAAATAGCACTATCAAAGAAGAGAGGCAAGACAAGGATATAGAGATGGAAAAAGATTTATTAGGAGAGAAGCATGATTCGGTATTACAATTCCGTTTCCCCTCAGAGAGTGAATTAGTTGTTTCCGATTCAGATTCAGAGTCTGTTTCAATGACATCCAGTCAGCAGTTCTCGATCATGAGTCGGTTACTTGATTCAAACAGCGATGAATTTATGTCGGATGGAGAATTTGATATGGTTCTTGGACTAGACAATATTCGGGACATGAGGTGGATCGGTAATCTGAATTCAAGTTCTGGGCATGAGCGTGATCTCGATGACTCTGATGTAGATGAGGAAATCTTGGAAGAGCTTAGACAACTGGAAGAGGAGGCAGAGAAGGATTCAGGCGAAAGGGAAAGTTCCAAGCACGAAGAAGGTAAAGATGAGGAAGAAGGAGGATTTAATGGAGAAGTTGATGGAAATAGAGATGGTAGCTGTGTGAAAAAGGAGGATAGTAATTCAAAGTTGGAGGTGTTGTGGGAACATCAAGAGTTGATAGAGCAACTAAAGACGGAACTGAAAAATGCGAGAGCCTCAGGACTTCCTACCATAAAGGAAGATTCCGAAATTCCGAAAATGATGGAGGATTTGAAGCCATGGAAGATTGATGATAGGTTGTATCATGAAGAGAGAATGGGGGAACTTCACAAGATCTACAAGAGCTACCGTGAAAGAATGCGGAAATTCGATATCTTGAATTATCAGAAAATGTATGCTCTAGGTGAGCCATCCAGTTTTTCTTTTCAACCTCATTTTTTACGAATTTCAATTATCTTATGTGGAATTCAATTAAATATGGTAGAATATCGAATACTCGGGGAATTCTGCTCATCTGATGCTTTCTAATTTGATTAGGTAAATAGCTTTTTAGAAAGGTTCATGAAAAGGGTGTTGATAAAGTCTGTTCATGATTATGGAGTGATCTTTCCACCTGTTAATTCGGTTGAAATCAATAGACATAAATTACCCAACCTACCTTTTTGAAGTCTAATGGAATTTTTTGAGGAATTAGGTCCCCACTCAATCTGATTAGTTGAGATAATGAAAAACATGAACCTCTACGGTTCACCAGGCATCATTGTGATGATAACCACAAAGGTAATCCCATAACTTTATGAAAATCTCGATCCGTAACTTCAGCACAAGTTGCATAAGATTGATGTGTACATAAGTATAGGCGAAATCACGGGGCATATAATTATTTTATATATTTTAGGCACCCGTGGATGCTTAGTCATTAACATTAATCACAGTCAAACCATGAGGGGGATTCCTAAATGGAAATATAATTTCAGTCAAACATGGTGGATCAAACAAAAAACGGTAGAATTTGATAATGATGCATAAGGTTTCGGCGTGGAAACTGTCTCTACTTGTTTTTCTTGTCGTAGCCTACAAAGGATGGAGATGGTCAAGATGTATCTTCACTCTGTCATGCCATACAACCTGTCTTGGTCTAATGGTTGGATCTGCCATCAATTTAATATTAATTTCTGAGTCATGAATTTGGATTCTGTTCTGCATCCAATAGTGGAAGTGGCTTTATTTTAAGATTATCGAGATTTAATTATCATGGAGATGGAAATTTGTATTAATGGATTCCGATTATGTCGACTTCATGTGATTTACTGCTGATTTCATGTTAAGCCGCCTCAGTCCTCACCGTTTGTGTGATGCCATGACTCAGGTTTATTCCAGTCAAAAGATCCACTCGAATCAGTATCATCAGGCGGCAAACGAGCGATCTCTTCCGTTCTGTCACAGAGCTTTCGTTTGCGGAAAGAGCATAAGAGAGAAAATGATCCAACAGTCAAGTTCATGAAAGAACTGCATAGTGATCTGGAAATGGTATATGTTGGTCAGCTATGCCTTTCTTGGGAATTTCTTCAGTGGGAATACGACAAGGCCCTAGAACTATGGGATTCTGACCTGTATGGTAGTCGTAGATACAACCAAGTCGCGGGCGAATTCCAACAGCTGCAAGTACTCATGCAGAGATTCTTGGAGAACGAACAATTCGAAGCACCACGCGTGCAGTATTATGCCAAGAACCGGTGTTTCTTGCGCAATCTGCTCCAGGTTCCAGTCATTAGAGGTTAGTGCATACACTAATATGAAGAAATCCCTCCTTTTTTATCTACGGAATTTCTGTTTAGACATGTACTGATCAGAGTTGCATTGCCATCCAGAGGACAGCCTTAAGGACAGAAAAAAAGCAACTATTAGGAAAACTGAGTATGCTATCACGAGCGACGCGTTGGTAGAGATCATAGAAGAATCAATAAGAATATTTTGGAGATTCATCCGTGCCGATAAAGATACGAAATCTGAGGTCCATAAAAATCAAAAGGGGGTTCGAGCAGAACTGCAGGATCCAGCAGATTTAGAGTTGTTCATGGAGGTCCAAAACATGCTTCACAAGGTATCTTTCGACGAAGTAAACATAAATACTAGTTGTCCCTCCCAATTCTATCATCAGTGCTTACTGATTGTACATGTAATATTGAAATGCAGAAAGAAAAGAAGATCAAAGAGCTGTCGACGGGGGGAAACTGGATACTGCGACGGTTCCGAAAGCAACAGGTAGAAGAAGCAGATCAAGCCCTTTGTTTCTTGTCTCAGGTGGATATGAGATTAGTGAGAAGGGTACTAAACATGTCAAGAATAACAAGTGACCAGCTAACCTGGTGCCATGGAAAACTAAGTAAGATCGTCTTTGTTAACAAGAAAATACATGTAGAGCCGTCGTTTTTGCTTTTCCCATGTTGATTAATTCACAGTATTAGTTTTGCAGTTAGATTGGTTTAACCTGAGGATAAGCTAGAAAGTTTTTTTCCTTTTTTTTTTTTTTAAATATATAATATAAATGTACAGCCTTTTTATGCTTATGTATAATTGATTGATTTATTGAAAAATGAAAATAATATCTTTGGATAAGTCACGGCGACTTTCCCCTAAAAGCTATCGAATCACATAAAAACCCCGAATCCAAGGATGCAATATTTAAACCCATCTGAAAATTTAAGATTGGAAAAAAGTTTAAAATAGGAAAACGGTAGTATCGTTGATTTGAATACTTGAGAAAATTAAGGTAAAAAGTAATGAATTCAATTCAATCAGGATTTGAATTAGTCAAGTCTCAATCGAATTGGATCAGATTGAATCATATAGATGAATTTAGATTTCATAACATATATAGCTATATCTATATATATATATAAATTGCTTACTTTTAGAAGAAATCGAATTTCTATGGATTGTTTCAGGATTTGTTGAAAATGATAATCATGATGATGACGATGGATGGGTGATTTTTATACATAAATAAGGGGCCATAAAAAATTCAAGTTGGGCCTGACGGAGGTCCCTTGCATAATTACCTAACATACACGCTTTTGATTTTCTTTAATGAAAGGTCAATTACTTGTGCTTACCGCTTTGTGATGTCAAGGGAATTGAATTTTACTTTCCAGAAGGAAAAAGAAATTAGTTTTGTATGAACATATTATGTATTTTAATAAGTAGTAGATAAATATAAATAATATTTAAATATGTATTAATGATTATGAATTTATATTTCTGCATGTTGGGATCTTTATTAGTATTTATCCATCATTTATTAAGATACATAATATATTAATACAATTAAAACTTTTTTTTTTCTAGACTAGCATGACTTCAACCTTTAAAAATTTGAAATAAGAACCAATTCAGAATTAATTTCGTATTGTCATTGTCATTGTCATGAACGAGTACTTCGGGTAATCTGAGGGTAGTGATTAAATTACTACTTAAATTTTAATTCTCTTTTCAATTTACTATCTAAAATTTAAACATTTGAAACGTAGTAATAGAATTTGTCGTATCAGTTACTAGCTGGTCGATTTCTACCGATATCCTAAAAAATATCAACTTTAATTGATAAATAACTAGACATATTTGTAATATATATATATATATATATATATATATGCATACCAATATTTATGCATACATGCCTGTATAAAATTACGTCGGACACGCCAAACAACATTTATTTCGGGTTCCAATATCATACATGCTACCGGAATTTAATATTAATAACTTTTAATGAGATAATTACTAAAATATGCTCATAAAAAAGCTGCTAGGAGACACTTTTATAACCGGTTTGATTCATTTTACATGATAGAATAGAATGATTATTCTTTCTTAAAAAGGTGAAGATAAATTATAAAAACCTTCCTAACAACTTTCATAATTGTATGGATAGTTTTTGTTTTTTAGAGAGATTATTTATACGCTAAAATAGATATATGACCTACATTATTTAAATATATGGCAATCAATATGTTTATTCGGATAACATGAAAAATATATTAGAATTTGTATTTTATCATATCATTTAAATTGTTAATATGGCGAATGTTTGATTGATATTTTCAATTTTTATTCTACCCGACTAAATAATGCAAACACAACCCAAAACTCATATTTCTTTTTGACACCTAGATCAATACATGTTTCTCTCAACCCATAAACCCATTTTTCATCTAAAACATTGTAGGCAAAAGCAATAATAAATATTAATGTTTTACCATTGAAATTTCTTACTCCACATGTACAAATTGATATCAACACTAGATACTTTACATTTACAAATCAATAGTAACGATGAATATCAACATTACAACCAAGTCTTTTGATTCCATATGTACAAATCGATGGCAACATATACCAATTTATAGTACAAGAATTCATCCACAACAAATAATTTAAACAACCTAACTCAAGGTTTGTCCTTGTAGGTTTCTTGTTTGCTCACATTTTGATAGCTTAATATTTGAGAAATCCTCTCATTTTTTTTTTCGACTTGGCTTAGTGCTTTTCGTAAAATTTATTGCAGCTAAGAAATGATGCAAGGGTTTGGCATTCACATGTAGGTTTAAGGTTAGTTTTAGAGATCTAATTTGGGGATTTTTCTTAATTTAGGTTTGGGGTTATATTTGGAGATGAAATTTATGTAGTTAACAGATGGAATTTCATAAGGGATGAAGGTTTGGTTTCATAAAAGAGGAAGTCATATTAATTTGGTGTTAAATAGAAATATGTGTTTTGGGTTGTGTTTACGTTATTCAATCGATAGAATAAAAATTCAAAATACCAATTATACGTTTACTATTTTGGTAATTTAAATAACATGGCAAAATATTTATTTTAATGTATTTTTGATATTAGCTAAATAGATATGACATTTGCTACATATTTACATAAAATGGGTCCTACACCCAATTCAAAGGTGCAAGTGCTCTATTCTAAATATTGGGAGTGTTAGCGTAATTGTGAAAGTTCTGAAAGGAGATTCGTGCAGTTTACCCAAAATGCTATTGCCATGTTTGATTTGTAAAATTGCTATTCCGTTAAATCCTTAATGTTACTAAATAAGTAATTACATTTCCTTCTTAAAATTGAAGGAAAAGCTATTTTTATGATTCTTTTTGCATATTTCCATATATTACCTATGAGACCTTAGCTTAATAGTCAAGCTATTAACTGAGCAACCACATATCGCTATTGGTGTATGCATTTCTGTAATGTTACTCAAATTGATTTAAATACAACTAAATAAAATAATAACCATTTCTTTTCTATTTAATTTCTCGTCGCTATTTTGTTTTATTCTGTCAACAAAATATGCAATTAAAACCCATCACAAATACATTAATGTAATCTTAACGTCTTCTCATAGTTTACTTAGCAGAAAATCACAATCCTCAGTAGCAGAGAGAAATGCTTTGAGGTTGTGTTGAGCAAGTAAGTTCTAAAACTCAATACTTTCAATAATTAAAATGTAGAAGTTTGAACCGTTAATAATAAAAATGCAAAACTAAGCCTTCAGGATCTTAGTTTAGATGTGAATCCTAAGACCAATATTAAATCAAGGCATTTATAAAAGGAAATACAATAACAAGTTAATTCGTTTCTTGAGCCCAAATTGATAAAATAGCCGTATTGGATCCTAAAACGAAACCTTAGAACAATTTAGGCAAAACCACATGTGAAACAGAAAAATGAGTTAAAAGTTGTCCCATGCGATCGACCGCTTTTACTATGATGTGATTCACCTCAAATTTAATGGTTGAAATTTAGACACGATTCAATATCTCACAGTAATATAAAGATTGCAGACAGTTGAAATATGAAATCATCCAAACCTTAGCAATTTGATCTCCATGAAAAACAAAGCAAAATAAGAAGAGCAGAGTCTGTTGGTGAAGTATACTATATGCTATTATGAAGTCCGTTACGACGGTTATGTATAGCAGCATATTTATACCGAAATAGAAAAGTGTTGCAAAGTAATGACACTTGCACTAATGACACGTAGATAAATAAAAAAGTGTTGGTCTAGTCTACTCCGTGCAATACTTAGTCTAATCTACTATGTGCAGTATACTTAGTTTAGTCAACAATCCAACTTAGACAAAAACAAATGCAACTAAGACTTAAGAATTCCTTTACTCATAGCATAAGCAACTTGCTAAGTACCAAACGAGGATCATTAAATATCCAACATGTACAAGCTATTATCTTTGTTAACAAGTTCATCAAACATCACAAGCACAAGGGTGAGGCTAACTCTTTTTCACTGGAACTTACCATTCAGACTACACTGTATTATATATATATATATATATATATATATATATACCAATATGTAATTCACCCATGCTTAATATTATATTATATAATATATATTATATTAAATATACACATATTATTTAATATTATATAATTAATATATATACATAGCATATGTCCTTGATTTCTCTCTCTCCCTCTCTCTAGTCTAATAGAATTATCTAAAATGTTCATATTACTTGTGCACTTGTAATACAAAAATCGTCTTGTAAGTTAGAGATTGTAAGACTCTAAACAATTATTCACTAAAGTTTTCAATTCTTAATTTAATTAACTTACTATAACATATAAATGACTATAGATATCCAATAAGCTACGGTTCATTAGAACTGTAGAGAATCGGTATCTTCTACCAAATAATAAGATTAGGTAGTAAAGTTCTAAAACTTAAACTTATGAAAATTATAAAATCTGAATATAGTATTAATAATTATATGTAATAATTCAAACCGTTTATATAGTCTATCTTTGGATTCTAACTTTTAAACACCTCGACACTGGTACTCAATACTCAGCTCTTAGCTAATACTTGATTATCTAGTAACTAGCAAAAGAAAATTATCAATGAGTAAGTTACAAGAGCTTAGTAAGTTATCTCTTATACTGTACTAGCAAACAGATTATCAAATAGTTTATTAACAAATATATGAATGCATGAACAAGCTGTATACTAAACAATATATATGCAGTTAACCAATGTTGTATACAACATCGGATTTAATACTCTTTGAAGTGAGGATTGGAAATATATCGGCACTAATCATAACTCGGCTCTAGCACTTGGGTTTTTAACCATATATAAATATATATAGAAATTTTTTGTTTCACGAAATAGATTTCTACTTCCAACAGTTAATAGAATATAAATATCCATATCAGCAGTAAGATAGCCTTTACAATCTACGCTCATATCTTACAATGGTGGTCTCTAGACACGACCCTTAATCACTTACGATTAGCGTCTTCAGTGCCAAGTAAAGCCACAAACAAAGGGTAGAGTCTTATTGTACCAATGCTCCTATACTGTACTAATCAAATCATGTGAGAATCTATCCCTCCAAGGCTTAAGTTGACGGCCGGAACAATATATGTAATGTTCGTGCATATACACGATCCATTTAATTTCAGTTAAGTTGAATATGATTAAGTCAACTTATGAAGCGATCGACAAATATCAAGAAACCATTCAATTATGCAACAATAAGTTAAGCAATCAATTATTCTACTATTATATTTTACAATTATTCTACTATTATATTTTACAATCTTTTTCATGATACACAACTAGTAATCAGGCACATACATAACCCATACCTCCATATATCAAGTTATTAATATTTACTTTAGGTGCACTACTTACAAGCACAAAATAAGTAAAGAGTCATCGAGAGAATTCACTTGGCCATTGAGTCTATTGGCGATTGTAAAAGTTCACTTAGTAAGTCGGTATCTGTATTGAGATCAATTGACATTTAGAAAATATAAAAAGTAGTAAGTTTAGGAATTAAATAACTAAACTAGTATGATAATTCGTACTGTTTACTTATTTAGCTATTGATTTGCGTGAAATTGTTAATTCGAGTTTTTTATCGAATCATATATAACTTTTTTAATTTAGTTGAGATCTCTATGAACTTATAGTCCATTTCGATAGTTTTTTAGCGTACTTTCTTGTAACAAGGTTTGTCTCGGACGTTATAACTCATAATTTGAACTGTAATATAAAAATATCATAAAGTTTATTATTTTGACTTAAAAAGTTGTAAAATATTAAATTAGGTTTTTTTTAGTATAATTATAATTTAATAATCATTTATATCGCATGATTTGTAATTTTCTTATTTTGAGTATATTTTACTACAATTACTTATTTTTACCTATTTTTAAGACTTTAGAATTATTAATTTAAATTTTTATACTTAATTAATTAATTATGAAAAAAATTACCTAATTCTATTTAAGTGATGACGTAGCAGCGTATAGAAGTGTCACATGTCACCCTTATAAATTTTTCATAATTTTCTATTATTTTCTTGTATTATACGGTATAATTATATATATATAATACTTATTATTATATTTTATTAAATTTTATAATTTACTTAATTATTATTCTTTTTCCTAATTTATGGTATTTATATATATTTATTAACTTACTTTATTTATTAAATTAATATTATAGTATATTGTATATACTAATTACATATACTCATATTTTTACGTTTACGTATATGTTACCATTCATGTGCATACATTTATACATATACTATACTTTATATAATAAATTATTTTAATATACATTATGTATAAGTATAATATACGTGTATTTATACTTTATATACATATGTATTGATAACTTGATAACTCTTATTTTAAATACATTTTACATGGTGATCTTATAGTATTTCCCTTACATCTTTGGTTTTCTTTAAAGAAATTGATATTTAATTGAGTAAAATTTTGATTTCAAGGTTTGAACGCGCTTTTGGATTGAAAACGAAAAAAAAGAATCAAGTTTCACTCAATTTAGAATTCAAATGAATGAATTATAAAGTTTTGAAATTACATAAACAATAGGAATTTTGGTCAAAAAGTTATACAGTCTAGGACACAACTGTATCCCCAAGCTGTGTCCATCCAAGAAGATATGTCAAGGTCAGAAAGTTATACGACCTGGGGACACGACTATGTCCCAGGCTGTGTCTGATGACGAAAACGAAAACCTTACAATACATTATAAAAGGACTTACTAGGGTTTCGCACAAAGGATTGGACATTCAAAAGAGAAAAGACTTGAAGAAAATGAGGAGAAAAAGCTGAAAGAAACACCCAACTTCAAAATTGAAAAGATTTATCATCAACAAAAGAGGCTTTTCATGTTTTATTTATTGATTTTGTTGCAATTCGTTTTAGTTTCATTATGATAGCTTAAAATTCTTATATTTAGGATTATGGAACTTAGGGTTTCATGTGACTATTGGATTGATTGATAATTTTCAATAAAGTTTCTATTTTTTCTTGATTCAATTATGTTATTTAATTGTTAATTGATATTTCTAGAGTATCAATCCATGATATTATGCATGCTGATCGAGAAATCACATATGTAATGAGATCTTGACATAATTGGAGAGAATTGCATGTGTACATAGAGATAAGATACATGTTTTTTTTTTTCCGGAAAGTTATTCTTTTGTGTAGGAATTCATTATACATTAATGCAATTCTGAATTATATTACTAAGTGAAGAAATTCCGGTAAATAATTTAGGATTAAGGTTAATATGCTTAAGAAATGTATTAACTTTAATTGTGAATACCTCTGGTCAAGAATAATAGAGATTGAATTGAATACATTTTAAGCGGTCACATATTAAATACTAGGAGAAATAATTCCTAAATACGTTATTACCTTCTTGAAATTGTTCTTAATTTTATCGCTTTCTAAATTGCTTCATCAAGTCTCATAATTAGGTTAGTTTGTTAATTTTTAGTATTTTTAATTCATTCAACTCATCACAATTTTCCGGTTAGATAATAGAGCTAAGGTTAATATTAGTACTCGAAGTCTCTGAGAGATCGACTTGGACTCATATCCGCTATATTAAAACTGATAGGTGCACTTGCATAATATCAAGTTTTTTGCGCCGTTGCCGGAGATTTTCGATATTAAGAACACTAGTTGCTTTATTACTTTGAACATTTTTTTTTCTTTCTCTTTTGTTTTCATTGTTTATTTTTATTACCTAGAGCTGTAATTGATTATATATATTTTTTGCCCTTGTAGTGCATGACTCGAAGCAACCTGGAAGATTTGGTAGAACTTGATCCTGAAATCGAGAGAACTATCCTTCAAAATTTGAGATTGCGACCTAGACAAACTATGGCTACCATAGAAGACGAGTTAATCATTGAGATTAAAGAAGATGGTGAAGAGGCCAACACTAAATTCATCAATCAAAAAGATCTACCGTACATGGCTAACAACGGTAATGAAGCAAATCGGACTATGTCCGACTATTCAAGGCCTACACTTATTGGAGCTGACTCCAGTATCACAAGGCCAACCGTCGCGACTAATAACTTCAAAATTGCACCCAATATCATACAAATGGTGCAACAATATGTTCAGTTCGACGGGCTCCAAGATGAAGATCCTAATACTCACATCTCTAACTTTTTAGAGATTTGTGATACATTTAAAATCAATGGAGCCACGGATGATGCCATTCGACTACGGCTATTTCCTTTTTCCTTGAAGGGTAGAGCAAAGCAATGGTTGAACTCCTTACCACGAAATTCAATCACAACTTGGAATGAATTGATAGAGAAATTTTTGGAGAAGTATTTCCCATCTGCAAAGACCGCTAAACTTCAAAACAACATTTCTTGTTTCGCCCAATTAGAAGCGGAGACTCTATATGATACTTGGGAGCGATTCAAGGACTTACTCAGGAGGTGCTCACATCATGGCCTCCCACTACGGATACAGATTCAGACTTTCTATAATGGTCTCAATTTATCTACGAGACAGATGATTGATGCATCCACAGGAGGTACTTTGAACACAAAGACACCCGAGCAAGCACAAAACCTGATTGAAGGAATAGCGATGAATAATTATTAGTGGGAAAGCACTAGAGCCAAGCATAAGGTTATGGGAATTTATGATGCAGACTTGACTACTGCTCTAGCAGCCAAGGTGGATTTATTGAGTAAAAAGATTGATGCACTCTCTATTGGCCCTCAACAAGTACAATCGGATGTAAGTGACTTTAACATGTAGGGTTATGGAGCACAAGAACAACTAAAACAAGTAGATTATCTAGGAAATCCACCCAGGCAACGAAATAACCCCTACAGCAACACTTATAATCCCGGATAGAGGAATCACCCCAATTTCTCATGTGGAAATCAAAACCAAGGCCAGCAGAAGACCAACTTTGGCCTACCTGGATTTCAAAGACCATTACCACCTCCTCTTCCTCAAGAAAAGAAGTCTAGTGTAGAAGAACTTCTCACTAAATATATTCGAGGCAATGAGACTTGGTTATTCAACATTGAATCATCGTTGAGAAATCAAGAGGCTTCCAATCGCAATCTTGAGAATCAAATTGGTAAACTTGCAAAAATGATCTCTGAGAGGCAACAAGGGACACTTCTAGGGAATACCGAAGTTAATCCTAGAGAACATGTTAATGCAGTAACCTTGAGAAGTGGTAGAAAACTGCAAGTGGAGAAGAAGGATGGTGAGGAAGTAGTTTAGAAAAAAGTGGAAGTCAACCGTAAGGAAGATGCAAAGCTACTAAAATCAAAAGAAAGTATGGAATCAATGAAAGTGAAGGAGTACAGGCCTCCCATCCCTTACTCGCAGCGCCTTAAGCAAAGTTACACTGATCAGAATAAGGAATTCGGTAAATTGCTTGATGTTTTCAAACAATTACACATTAACTTACCTCTTGTTGATGTCATCTTGCAAATGCCAAAGTATGCGAAATTCCTAAGGGATCTTCTATTGAACAAAAGGAAGTTAGAGGAGCTTACAATCGTTACATTGAACGAGGAATGCTCGTCACTTCTCCAGAAAAAGCTGCCACAAAAATTAAACAATCCAGGGAATTTCACTATTCTTTGTATGCTTAGCAATTTGTTAGTAGATAATACTTTGGTAGACTTAGGAGCTAGTATAAATTTGATGCCGTATAAATTGTTCAAAAAGCTAGGGTTAGGAGAACCTAAATTAACTCGCATGAGTCTTCAATTAGCCAATAAGTCTATCACATACCCTAAAGGCATCATAGAGGATGTTTTAGTGTAAGTAGACCAATTCATCTTTCCCGTGGATTTTGTTATACTTGATATAGATGAAGATATTGAGGTGACAATCATTTTAGGTCAACCTTTCCTAGCCACTGCTAGGGTTGTTTTTGATGTTAGTAAGCATAAGTTGATATTACGGGTCGGGGATGATGAAATAGTTTTTAAAACTCCAGAGGCAACGAACAAATTTCTTAACTCAGAAGACACATGTCATAATGTTGTTATATCTACATGTGTGCAGGAAACGCTTACTAATGATTCCTTAAGCTATTGCTAGCAAAAGGGAGATGGAAATTTGGTGACCAACTCCAATTGTGTAGAAGTGGTAGCTCAAATAGAAGTTCATGAATCCATTGTGGACAAGAAGGGGATTGATCCACTCTACAAGCCAAAGGATCTTAGGTTAAAATCTTTCAAAGAGAAGCCACCAATTTTGAAACCAAAATTGTCAAGAAATCTTTTGGAACATGTCTTTGCGATGAAAAGTTCAAAACTCCCAATGACAACTGGATCTAAACTAAAAGCGGACAAAATAAAGAAGTTTAGGCTACATGAATTTGATAAGTGGCATAATAAGGAGAGAAACTATGGAAGTTATGCACCAATGAAATGGAATTGGTAAGGTCGATGGCCGAAGGGTAAATTTACACTTGTATGGAGGGTTTGAAAGCGAGATACAGGAGGAGTCATATCTCCACCTGGATGAAGAATCATAAATTACAAGACATATTCCGTCGAGCTGTCAACGTTAACTATAATGCTTCTTGGGAGGCAACCCATGTCTAACTTTGCTCACACTTTAGTTCATTAAGTTTATTCCATTTTATTTTTCTTTTATCTAACTTTGCTTTACTTCTTTTAATTTGCTTCAACTTTAGTTATAGGCTTTTTTTTCTAGTTAAATTTTTTTTTTCTTTAATTTTCTTTATCTTATTTTTCTAGTTTAAGTACTTTTATTTCTTTAAGTTTCTTTTATTTTTAAATTCATGAATTTAAGCTAGGAAAAAAAAAAGAACAGAAAGTTACATAAGCATGGGATACACGTGTCCATTCAGGCCCCTTTAATGCGCCAACCACAGAAAGTTACACAGGCGTAGGACACGGTCGTATCCCAGCCCGTATGCGCCCAACAACATACATCCCCCAACAGAAAGTTACACAGGCGTGGGACACGGTCGTGTCCCAGCCCATGTTTGTCCAGCACCCATACGATTTAGTACACGCACTATACAATATTATCAAAACATACACATACCCTCTCAAACACTTACAGACATCCACACAAATTCATTTCACCTTGCATCTTCTCTCCATCTTCTCCTTACGATTTACTTTTCATCAGCATATTTCTTCATTAAATCCAACCCAATCCAAGTAAGTTCATCTCATTTTTATTTTATGCCCTCTCTTGTTCATGCTTTTTTTTCATCATTATTTAGGCATGCTTAAGTAATCGAAATTTAGGTCTTTTGTGAGTTGGAACATGAATCTTGTCTAAGAATTTACTTGGTTTTTATTCTTTTATGATAGACATGCATATTTGCCTTGTGTTGATAGATTTACATGCTCTTATGATGCCCATTATGGCTAGATATTACTTTATACTCTATCAAACACGAATTTAGCTTGCAAATTCAATGTTAACTATTCAATTACGCCATTTAGGGTTAGAATTGTTGAGAGTGTTTTTGGGACATTTAAAGTTCTTGAAGTGTTGGGAAGCCTTCTTTTCAAGAAGATTGTAATGCAATGAGTCTAATGTATAATTAGTTGGATGAATTTGCTAGCCATTTCTTTTACACCAACTAGTTTTGTGGATGCACTCTACATGTTTGTTCAAATATCCCAATGAGAATTCTTTTAATATCCATCACTTTTACTCCTTTATAAATCTGTCTTCGTTTGAACTAAGTGTGGCAAAGATGAGCATTTTTTATTTGGTGTGGTATTTCTTATCAGGTAGTCAATGGAAAATCGTGAAAAGTAGATCATTCAAAGGAGGTCCTTCAAAGGAGGTCCAAATCTGTTACATCATCTTCCACTCATGAGGGCACTTTTGTTAAGCTACTAGCCACCTTTTCTCCACTAAAATATCTTATACTTCAAGACAGGGAAGTATTAGTTTCTTTTTCAATACATATATTTCATTTTTCCCTATAATGTTTTTTTATTTGTTTCATATCTTGCTATTGTGCTTTCTTAGTCATACATTAAGGACAATGTACATTATTAAGTATAGGGAAAGGATATATATGAATTTGTTACTATTTAGCAGACCAATTATTCACATTTGACCCAATTAATTTTTAAGTTAACTTGCAATAGGTGATTAACAAGTATTGGGCCAAATCAACTATGTCATCTTGATTATTATTGATCTTATTATACTTTACTAGAATTGATTAGTCAAATCTTTGGAGGGCAAAGTTATGAGTTATTTAGCTTAGGACTCTAAGACTTGAGATTGGAACAATATTACTAGTTAAGAGTTAGTCATAGTTATTTTTAAATTTACTTTTATGTATACTTTTCTCTTAGAAATTTTTAAAGTCCTATAATTTTTAGTAAACAAACAAATGAAATTCTTCTTTTGAAAACCCCTGAAAAATCACAATGATTGGAGGTAAAAAGTAATAACAAGTGTATGAATAGAAAAAATTGATAAGGATTCGTCCTGGTCCGTTAAAAGAGCGAGATTGAGTCCCAATGCCAATACTAATGAAAAAAAAAAATTGGTATGAATTAGCCTTGGTCCGTCAGAAGAGTAAGGTTCTTTCTCGCTATCAATATAAGGGATAAGTTGGTATGGATCGGTCTTGGTCCGTTAGAAGAGTGAGATTTTTTCTCTCTACCAACACAATTGTGCTTAAATATAGTAAATTTAAAACACCTCTCATCAAAAGCATGAATTAGGGGGATGATCAGAGAATGATTAGATGTAAAATGTGTTTAGTTTAGATTATGGCGCCAGGTGAGATTGAAGAGAGAACTGTATACACTTTAGTCAAATGGACAAAATTTTTATGAATCTTTCCCAGTTAGCGAGATGTTAAATCCAATTTTTAGTTTAAGAATCCTTGGTTAAATGACTCGGGTAAACTTCGACTTCCATAAATCAACTAATAAACTCTAGTATTAAGGATTGTTGGAGCATTTGATATGGTCAGGTGAAATTATGATATTGTTACGGTTGAAATTGCTTAACTTTATTATCGCAAGTTAATTGAAAATGAGTTTCTTACCTTTCTTCGGGGTCAAGTGTATTTGTTTACCGATTTCCTAGGTAATAAGAAATTTTGTTTAGCGTTTCTTGTCCCGAAATTTTATTTTGATTTATTTTCTTGAGGAAAGCAAATGCTCAGGTGTGGGGAAATTTGATAACTCTTATTTAAAATACATTTTACATGGTGATTTTATAGTATTTCTCTTACATTTTTGGTTTTATTTAAAGAAATTAATACTTAATTAAGTAAAATTTTGATTTTAATGTTTGAACGCGTTCTTGGATTGAAAACGAAGAAAAGGAATCGAGTTTCACTCAATTTGGAGTTCAAATGAATGAGCTATAAAGTTTTGAAGTTACATAAATAATACGAATTTTGGTCAAAAAGTTACACAGTCTGGGACACAACTGCATTCCCAGGCTGTGTCCATCCAGGAAGATATGTCAAGATCAGAAAGTTACACAACTTAGGGACACGACTATGTCCCAGGCTGTGTCTGGTGACAAAAACGAAAACCTTACAATACATTATAAAAGGACTTACTAGAGTTTCGCACAAAGGATTGAACATTCAAAAGAGAAAAGACTTAAAGAAAAGGAGGAGAAAAAAGCAAAAGAAACACCCAACTTCAAAATTGAAGAGATTTATCATCAACAAAAGGGGCTTTGCATGTTTTATTTATTGATTTTGTTACAATTCATTTTTAGTTTCATTATGATAGCTTAAAATTCTTGTATTTAGGATTATAGAACTTAGGATTTCATGTGACTATTGGATTTATTGATAATTTTCAATAAAGTTTATATTTTTTCTTGATTCAATTGTGTTATTTAATTGTTAATTGATATTTCTAGAGTATCAATCCATAATATTATGCATGCTGATCGAGAAATCACATGTGTAATGAGATCTTGACATAATTGGAGAGAATTGCATATGTACTTAGAGATAAGATACATGTTTCTTCCGGAAAGTTGTTCTTTTGCGTGGGAATTCATTATACATTAATACGATTCTGAATTATATTACTAAGTGAAGAGATTCCGGTAAATAATTTAGGATTAGGGTTAATATGCTTGAGAAATGTGTTAACTTTAATTGTGAATATCTCCGGTCAAGAATAATAGAGATTGAATTGGATAAATTTTAAGCAGTCACATGTTAAACACTAGGAGAAATAATTCCTAAATACGTTATTACCTTCTTGAAATCGTTCTTAATTTTATCGCTTTCTAAATTGCTTAATCAAGTCTCATAATTAGGTTAGTTTGTTAATTTTTAGTATTTTTAATTCATTAAACCCATCACAATTTTCAGTTAGATAATAGAGCTAAGGTTAATATTAGTACTCGAAGTTTCTGAAGGATCGACTCAGACTCGCATCCGCTATATTAGAACCGATAGGTACACTTGCCTGATATCATAACTCTTATTTTAAATACATTTTACATGGTGATTTTATAGTATTTCTCTTACATCTTTAGTTTTCTTTAAAGAAATTGATGCTTAATTGAGTAAAATTTTGATTTCAAGGTTTGAACATGTTCTTGGATTGAAAACGAAGAAAATGAATCGAGTTTCACTCAATTTGAAGTTCAAATTAATGAGTTATGAAATTTTGAAGTTTCATAAACAATAGGAATTTTGGTCAGAAAGTTATACAGTCTGGGACACAACTGTATCCCTAGGCTATGTCCATGTAGGAAGATTTGTTAAGGTCAGAAAGTTACACAACTTGGGGACACAATTGTGTCCTGGGCTATGTCTGGTGATGAAAACCAAAACCTTGCAATACATTATAAAAGGACTTACTAGGGTTTCATACAGAAGTTTTTGACATTCAAAAGAGAAGAGACTTGAAGAGAAAAAGAAGAAAAAGGCAAAAGAAACACCCAACTTCAAGATTGAAGAAATTTTTCATCAACAAAAAGATTTTTTCATGTTTTATTTATTGATTTTGTTACAATTCATTTTTAGTTTTATTACGATAGCTTAAGACTCTTGTATTTAGGATTGTAGAACCTAGGGTTTCATGTGACTATTAGATTGATTGATAATTTTCAATAAAGTTTCTATCTTTTCTTGATTCAATTACGTTATTTAATTGTTAATTGATATTTCTAGAGTATTAATCTATGATATTATGCATGATGATCGAGAAATCACATATGTAATGAGATCTTGACATAATTGGAAAGAATTACATGTGTACATAGAGATAAAATATATGTTTCTTCTGGTTTGTGTGAGAATTCATTATATATTAATGCGATTCTAAATTATATTACTAAGTGAAGAGATTCCGATAAATAATTTAGGATTAGGGTTAATATGCTTGAGAAAGCTATTAACTTTAATCGTGAATCCCTCCGGTTAAGAATAATAGAGATTGAATTAGATATTTTTTAAGCGGTCACATGTTAAACACTAGGGAAAATAATTCCTAAATACCTTATTTGCCTTCTTGAAGTCATTCTTAGTTTTATCGCTTTCTAAATTACTTAATCAAGTCTCATAATTAGGTTAGTTTGTTAATTTTAGTATTGTTAATTCATTCAACTCATCACAATTTTCCGGTTAGATAATAGAGCTAAGGTTAATATTAGTACTCAAAGTCCCTAAGGAATCGACTCAGATTCACATTCGCTATATTAAAACTGATAGGTGCACTTGCCTTGTATCATGTACATATACAGTTATATTATATATATAGACATATATACAAAAATAAAAAATACAATTAATAATATACATATATACATACATATCCAATACGTCCACATACATACATATATATAAGGAAAATACTAATAACATACCTATGTACCTAAATACAAGAATGCATAATACATGTATATATATCATATAATAAAAATAAATACTATGTACATATACACTCATATATATTCACACATACCTACATATATATATATCAATACCTAAATAGAGAAAATACCAAATACATACCACATGTATTATTATTTATACATACATATATATACCGTCTATTATACATAAATAAAAATAAAACAGAATAAAATACGTAATACATATATATATAATATTTATTCATGCCTACTTATATGTACATATCAATAAATAAATAAACGAAATACTTCATATACATATACATAATATAAAATACATATATGTACAAGATAAATAAACAACTTACTTAAAATCTTTAGCAATTGAATCAATTAAGTGGTTGAATCATTTTTATTTTTTCCTCTTCCTCTTCCTCTTCTTCTTCTTCTTCTTCTTAGTTAATTTGTAGTATGTGTTTTGTGTTTGGTTTTTGGTTTTCTTTCTTCTTTTTGTTTTCGATTTTAAGCTCCCAGGTTCCAGAGATGAACAAAATGGAATAAGAAAGTAAATTAAATAACAAAAAAAAGAAGATAAGAAACAAATTTACATTAATTAGAACAAGATAAGATAATTATTTCATTTGGTTATGTATACACAAATCAACACTTAGAGGATGAAAAGAAAGGGGAAAAAAAATTGGGCTGCTATGTATGTGTACGTGAAACGAGAAGAAAAATAGAAGAAGGAAAAAGAAAGAAAATAAAAGAAAGAAAAAAGAGGAAAAAGGAAAATAAAAATAATTATATGTAATTTTTCCAAACATAAAAATAATAAAAATAACATTTATAAATTAATTTTGGAATTTTTTGAAATTTATCAATTTAATTGATACTTATTACAATTATAATTTTTACAAATAATTTCAATGTTTTCACTAAAAGTTTTACACGATTTAATTGATAATTGTGACCAACTATGGTTATATCACTATTAAGTGATATTTATTCATTTTATAAACTTAAAGTTATAGTTTAAGGGTTTTCGTCGAGTTCGATTTCGATTTCCGGTATTTGTGCATACATCGGATTTAGGATTTTTGTACTTGATTTAGGTTTCGATTAAAATTTTAGGATTTTTATTACTTATAATATATTCAAATTTATAATTTAATAAAATTTTTATCTTACTCGACCTTATCGACTCTTAAAGTTATTTATAGTATTTAAACTTAACCCTATACTTAAATAGCTAAATTTGTAGAATTTACACTCCCCTTTCTCTCTCTCTTCATCTCCCTCCTAGTCCTTATCTCCATCATCTCTTTCTCTTACTCTCACCCCACCCCACCCATCTCATACAATACACACATCACTCTCTTTCTCTCATCTCTTCCTTTCTCACTGTCACCCTCTACCCCACACAATGTACACATCACTCTCTTTCTCATCTCTTCCTTTCTCCCTCTCGCCTCTATCCCTCTCTTGTTGCCACCCCCTTAATCCATATACAACAGCACACAAATACCCCATTAAATCATACATACACATATACAACTCTACACACGATGATGCACACACTTTGCATCACTTATGCATAACCAATGCCGACCTCCAACACACATGTACGATAGATACACATACACACAGATCATCAATTACACCTTTGCACATAACTTCACACATACACAAAATCAACACAGTTGTAACACACTGAATTTTCCGTAGACAACATCCAATACATTATGTAAACGTATATACAACACCAGTAATAAATACCTCCGCAAACCTATCATACAATAATTTTCACTACTATCACATTGATAATTACAATACCTACTAAAAAAAAATCAAAGAAAACCCTAAAAGATATAAATTGACAAAATAAAACAAATATAAAAGAAAAACTTACTTGAATCCGAAAGAAAGATTAATTCTTGTTTAATATCTCTTTCAATAACGTAAATCTTGATTAGGCATTTAGGGTTGGGTTGAAAATTGTAAGTTTCTTAGAAAAGTATCATAATATTTTTGGTAAGATAGGTTTGTTTGATATGGGTTAATAGGAAGTTTAAATTTTTTCTAAACAATAAAGCCTTTACTATTCTTAATCAATTACAAGCTATACCATATTTCCAAGTCTTTATTTTATTATATTATTCTAATCCTTTCCTTATTTTTTATTTCCATCATCATCATTATTATTATATAACCTCTTTTTCTTTTTTTCTTTTTAAACTGGGTTTTATAATGGTTGTCATATCTTGATACAATAGAGTTGTAACAGTCCCATTATGCAAACCATTCTGGGATATAAGCTAACCTTATAGTCGCTATTTTTAACTTGTTTTACATAATGCATCTATTACTAATATGTTTTGAAGTAAACAGTTTTTAAATTAAACTTGTTATTTACTTGTAAAATTATGAAAAATACATATTTATACTAAAATAACTCGAGTATGTTTACAAGATTAAGTAGCTTAATCATAATCTACTTAAGTAATATGTAAATTAATACTAAAAGCTTTTAAAAATAAAATCCAAACTTAAGAATATAATTGATCCTTAGGTTTATATCCTCACTCCCCAGGATGAAACAATTGCTAGCTTTGGAGTAATTATATAGCCGCTTCTTAACCAGCGCCTACAAAATATCTATAAGGATGTAAGCAACCAACTATTTAGTAAGTTAGAATGGAAACTTAAAACTATACATTAAACACAAATAGGGTTATTAATCAAATTAGTTAAATGTAACGCATGCACAAGCAAATACTACCGCACGACGTTATCCGGTCCATCGCAAGATTATAGAAATTATCCCCTCTCTAATTTAGGTTGAGGAGTTTAGTGCACATTTCAATAGCTTATGACCAAAACCAAACTTGTGCAATTGAGACACTACTCCTTTAGTAATTACCTTCGAACAATTGACTTCAACATTATTGTAACATCCTCTCTTCTCACTTAATTTGCCTAAGAATAAAAAAGGGACTCATTATATTATTTAGCGCTATCCCTTTCAAAGAAGTCGATATTTTGCCGAAGAACCTTAAACGTTTTTCTTATTAGGTTACTATGCAAATCCATTTTAGACTTACAAGTCATATATCTAGTTAGATTTGGTTTAAGGTGCTCAAGCATTTTATACAAATTGCACAACTTTCAATCCAGAACATCAAACTAGATTCATATAATTAAATCCATAAATACGTGCATACAGACATGCGTATAGTCAACTATTTAATAAACACAATAAAGTATAATCTCAAGCTTCTGAGTATAGCAAAAAAAAACTCCAAAATACAGTAAAGTTTTGATCCCAACTTACATGGACTTCCCATTTGCTTACTCAAGGTGCGAGTCACACAAGCCATTACCGATTATCCTTATAATACAAATGTTGTTTCAGTTTCCACATAACTATAATAGATAGGTTTTGTTCTGAAATTTTTATTGTTACCTTTAATTTACGGTTTTATTATACCTAATTATTTAGGTTTTTAAGTCTCTTATGATTATTCTTAATTTAGGCTAAGTTTTGATTCAATTTCCAAATCGGTTTCTAAATTAAATTTTAATTTAGTTTTTTATTATGGGTTTTATATACAAACCTTAGGAACTTCTTTTGAATCATCACGTGAAGTTAATCACATTTCGCTTAAGTATTTTAAATATCTGTTTTAGCTCTTAACCAATGTCTTAGTTAGTACGGTATATTATATTCCTAATTTAACTATCGAATTAGCTCCCGATATGAGAAAAATTTACATTTTTCGTATAATTACATAAAATTATATTTTATATTAGATTTATTGGATATTATTATAATTATCATATTATCATTTTTAACATAATATTTTTCTACTCATTAATTTCTTATATTTACATATTACCCATTATTATCTAATATGTACATAATATACACATCTAACATTTCCATCACTTTAGATATCATGTCCCATCACTAACTAATATCTTAAAATATCTAAATTCATTATAAATCAAAATTTCTACCTAATTAATTCCCAAATCACAAAATTAGCTTAATTATACCATTTTGTCCATTATTCATCACATTGTACACATTCTAAATACTTTTAATACTCCAAATACTACCAATATCATACTACATTAGCAATTAACATTCTAAAACATCTAATTATATGCTAAATCGGAATTTTTTAACAAATTAATATTAAATTACAAAATTAAGTCTAAATATTGACTTTTATGCATGATCTTAAGGGCTAAAAATTGAGTAAAAATTTAGAAAATTAAATCTAAGAAAAACACTTCATAACACTGTAATATATATTATAAATAATCTATATAAAAATTTTGAAGTCAAAACTACATTATTAAGATCATTTTTTTCTAAATAAAATATAAGCTCGATTTTAAGATTTCTGAAGCACTATATATCATAGGACCTAATTTTATCAAAATAATACTTTTTCCAAAAACTGAATACAAAAATATCTCAAAATAAAAAATTTCATAATTTTTTATAATTATTTAGTATTTTTAATAAGTAAGGCAAAATCGAAAAGAGAATCGCACTCTCTAGCGTAGCTTACTCTAACCATACCTTATTGACCAATTTGTGCACTGCCACCACTATCTGGTGGTGGTGGCCATTTACTCTCAGATGGTCATTGGTCATAGTTTTTGTAAACCTCGCAAATTTAACATTTTAGGTAATAAATCGATTTAAATATTATGGGTAATTACCTTAACTCAATAAAGTCGATAAATTTTAAATTCAAACATAATACGAAGGCTAAAAACTCTAAAATTTTGCTTGAAACTTAAATTATGTACTAAAAAACCTAAATTTGCTTGAAACTTAAATTACATACAAAAAACCTTAAAATTGATTTACATGCAAATACTTAAAATTGAACCCAAATTTAACTAAAACCCTAAAACTATAACTTTAAGCTTATAAAATGAATAAATATAACTTAATAGTATTATAACTATAGTCGATTGTAATTATTAACTAAATTGTGTATAAATCCTAATAAAAATGTTAAAATGCCTTGTAAATATTGTAAACATAATAGATATCAATTAAATTAATAAATTTTTATAAAATCTTAAAATTAATTTATAAATACTAATTTTTATGATTTTTATGTTTGGAAAAGTTATATATATTTATTTTTATTTTCTTTTTTTTTTTCTTCTTCCTATTTTTTTTCTTACTCCACATGATGTTTAAGCTGTGTTGTACAATAGCCCATGTATATAAATTGCAATTTACAAGTGTTGGCAAATTAGTGAAGAAAGACAAATACATAATTACCTTATTTCTTCCCATTATTTACTTAATATAGCCTACATTTGTTTTTTTTCTTTCTTCTTTTATTTACTTCACTTCACTTGCACTTGGAGCACATTTAGAAAACCTGGAAACACACAAAATTGAAAAAAAAAAAAGAAGCAAAATACACACATAAACTAAACCAATACTAAGAAGATGAAGAAAAAATTAAAGGGAGCTTAATTAATTATTTTACTAAAGAATTTAGATAAGTTTATTTATTTTATTTATAAATATATATATATTCTATAACATGTATATGTATATTAGGTATTTTTTTTAATATATGTATGTGTAAATATACATGTCATGACCTTGCAGGGGATCTAGTATGATTGTTTAAAATTTTCATAATACGTGTACACTTATATTACGAAAACCATCTTACAAGTTAGAAAATTACAAAACTCTAATTAGTTAATCTCTAGGGTTTCATATTTTTAATTTATAAACTTATCTTATTATATAAATAACTAAAGACATCCAATAATCCATAGTTCCTCAAAATCGCAGGAATTGATATCCCTTACAACTAACAAGATTAGGTAGTAAAGATCTAAATTTTAAATTAGAGAAGTTATAAAATCTAAATATAATATTAGTAATTATATATAATAATTCATACTGCTTATACAATCTACTTTCAGATTCTAACGTCTATGCATCTTAATACTGGTACTCAGTACTCAGCTCTTAACCTATGCTTGATTATTCAGCAATCTGCAAAAGAAGACTATTAGAGAGTAAGCTACACAAGCTTAGTGAGATCTTCCCTCAACCATATAACAAACAAGTTATATAACAATTTAATTCAATCAAATTAATGCATAAACAATTAGTAAGACATACAAATACATGTAAGTGACTAGGTACTACATGCAATTAATGCCCTCCAAAGTTAGGGTTGGAGATAGATCAATACAGTCAAATTTAGGTATTATACTAGAACTTATACAATAATGAAACTCTGCATTTTGTATTCAAAATATAATGGTGTATACATTTTCGGTTTTTGTCAAAACCGAGTTCTATGTATGATTGCAAGTAAGTTTACGCAGTCTTCACTCACCTTTAATTAGAGACCTATAGACTTGACGCTTAACTAAGCGGTTAGCGCTTTCAAAGCCTAATGATCTCGCGGGTCATGGTAAGGTCATATTGTATGTGTGTACTGTACGAAACACAATAACATCAAATAATCAGCCCACGTATGGTCTCTCGCTATCTCCGTATGATGTGATTGCCGGAATTAGCTATGCAGTGCATGATTATGCATGTTTTGATTTAACTCTTTTAAGTCGGATAATGTTAGGTTTTATTATTCAATGGTCAACAAAGTCACAGACAAATCAGTTCTTATCAAATTTATTATGTAACAATCAATACGTTATTATACTTTAAAGTAAATTCACTATTAACAAACAATATCATATACAAGCATAACTCAATTCCACATAACATCAATTATTAATAAAAATTTATATTCACTGATTACAAACATAAACAAATATGGAATCATTAGAAAAAACTCATTCAGTCATGATCAACTTAAAGGTTATAATATTCTGTAGGGGTAAACGCAGTTTGGTTTGCCTCCTTTTACCAAACCAAACTTAAGATAATAGTTTTTTTTTTTTAATCGAACCTAATTAAAGCCAATTCGGTCCACAGTTTGAACTGTTTATATCAAATTTTTACTAAATATTTTTATCTTCAATAAATATAAAATTTCAAATGAAATTTACTCAACTTAATTTTAATAATTGACACAAAATTATGATAAATAATAATAAGATATGAAAAATTTGATAAAATTTATGAAGATCGATGGAAAAAAATATAAAAAAGTATAGAATAATTGTAGAAATTTTTTTTATTTAACTAAACAGTTCAGTTCGATTCTAAACAGTTTGGTTTATATACAACAAAATCAAATCGTAAACCAAACAATTTGCAAAAAAAAAAAAAAAAAAAGATTTTTCCGTTAGGTTCGGCTTGCGATTCGATCCGCAGTTTTTTTGCTTAGTCCTAATAGTTTGATGGCAAATCAAGATCACTTGAGAATAAGGAATACAGAAAATAGCAAGTTCGAGAATTAAGTAACTAATATAGTATGATAATTTGTACTATTTACTTAACTCAGATATTGATTTACGTGAAATTATTGATTCAATCTTTTTATTGAATCGCGTATAATTTTTTCAATTTAGTTCAAATCTTTATGAACTTATAGTTAGTTTTAATCAATTTCAAGTGTACTTTTCCGTAGTTAGATCCATTTTGGATACTATAACTCACAGTTTTGACTGTGATATAAAAATATCACAGAGTTTATTATTTTAACTTAAAAAGTTATAAAATATCAATTTTATAACTTTTATTGATTTACGTAAATCAATAACTTAACTTAGTTATTGATTTACGTGAAATTATTGATTCAATCTTTTTATTGAATAGCGTATAATTTTTTCGATTTAGTTCGAATTTTTATGAACTTATAGTCACTTTTAATTGATTTTGAGTGTACTTTTTCGTAGTAAGATTCGTTTTGGATGCTATAACTCACAGTTTTGACTGTGATATAAAAATATCACAGAGTTTATTATTTTAACTTAAAAAGTTATAAAATATCAATTTAAGCTTTTTTTAATATATTTATGATTTAATAATTACTTAGATCGTATAATTAATAATTTTCTTATTTTAAACCTATTTTACTATAATTACCTATTTCTACTTATTTTTAAGATTTCAAAATTATAAACTTAATTTCTTTCTACTTAATTATTTATTTATTTATTATTATTTTTAATTTCTAAAATTACTTAATTTATACATATATTATGACATTGTAGCATGTGAGGGTGCTACGTATCATATTTACATATTTTTCATAATTTTTCAATTTTACGGTATAATTATATATACAAATACTTATTATTATATTTGATTATATTGTCTAATTTACTGAATTATTATTATTTTTTCAAATTTACAATATTTATGTATATATATATCTATTAACTTACGTTATTTATGAAATTAATAGTATAATATATTATATATACTATTTAATTATACTCGTATTTTTACGTATACATCCCTATTCAAATGTGCAAATTTATACGTATACATATACTATACTTTATATAATAAATTATTCTAATTTTATTTATTCATTATGTACAAGTATAATATACACTTATTTATACCTTATATACTTATATACAATTGTACTATATACGTGTGTATATACTAAAATATAAAGTATTATTAATAATACGTATATATACATATTCACGTTAGCTATATATATAAATATATAAAAATTCTTATATTTTGAAAATATTAAGTATATATATATTTACTATATACGTGTACATATGTATACCTCATATAGTAAAACTAATAAGTACATATATATATATATATACATAATCATGCATATGTATATAAATAATTAAATAAGATACTGAATATATATATATATATATATATGTATATGAACGAAATACCTGGTACGTATACATAGCTATATGTGTATACATACATACACTATATAATAAAAAGTAAAAGCAATCTATAAAAACAATTTACAAATTAATGCATTAATGAGGATGGCACACAAGAATCATTACATTTGATTTTTTTTTTATCACATGGTCTTAACACCTAGAAGAAACAATAATCATGCGGGTTACTAATTTTTTTTTATAGAACTAGAACGTAGCAACAAGAAAAAAGTTAGAAGGAAGAAAAGAAAGAAAAATAAAAATAATTATATGTAATTTTTCCAAACGAAAAAATAATAAAAATAACATTTATAAATTAATTTTGGAATTTTATAAAAATTTATCAATTTAATTGGTATTAGTTATGTGGATAATATTTACGAGCTATTTTGACGTTTTTGTTAGGATTTGTACACGATTACGCGATTTAGTCGATAATTATAATACGATTATATTACTATTAAGTAATATTTATTCATTTTATAAGCTTAAAGTTATAATTTTAGGATTTTAGTCAAGTTCGGGTTTAATTTCGAGTATTTTCGCATATATCAAATTTACAATTTTGTATACAATTTAGGTTTCGATTAAAATTTTAAAATTTTTATTATTTACAATATATTCAAATTTATAACTTAATATTTTTTTTTAATTTTACTCAACCTTATCGACTTTTAAAATTATTTACAGTATTCGAGTTTACTTATATACTCAAATGGTTAAATTTGCGGAGTTTACAATATGTGTGTATTATACATAGTATATTTAATATATGGTATGTATGTATGTACGTACGTATGGAGTATATATGTATATATTACTTAAGTATGTGTGTATATGTACATGTAATTACGTATATCTATATATATATATACATATATATATGTACATAGTATTTATTTCTAGTATATGTTGTGTAAATATAAATATATGGATGTAATATATATGCATGTATATTATTAATTGTATTTTGTATTTTTGTATATATATCCATATATAATACAATCGTATATATAATTATGTATAGTATGTATAATACAATCGTATATATAGTATAATTATACTCATAAGTATAGTATATTTACATTTAAGGTTTAAATAATTTATTACATAAAGTATAATATACGTATAAATGTAGCATCGTATATGTAGAAATACGAGTATATTTAAATAGTACATATATAATTTGATATAATATTAATTTAATAAATAAAGTAATTTAATAAATATATATATGTTCCGCAATATTGGGGGAAAATAGAATAAAAAAGTAATTTAGAAAATTTAATAAAATATAATATATAATTATATCGTAAAATACAATGAAATAGGAAAATAATAGATAATATGAAAAATTCATAAGGATAACACGTGGCATTTTCATATATTACCACTTCATTACTTAAGTATAATTAAGTAATTTTTGTAAATTAATAATCATAAAAGAATAATTACGTAATTAGAAAAATAATAAAGTAGAAAAATTTGAATAAATAGATTTTAAACGCCAAAAATAAGTAAAATGAGTAATTATAGTAAAATAGGCTTAACATAAGAAACTTACAAAAATATACTATTCAAACAATTATTAAATTGTAATTATACTAAGAAAAATTTAAATTAATAATTTACAATTTTTTAATTTAAAATGATGAAGTTTGTGATATTTTTATATTACAATCAAAATGATGGGTTATAATGTCTAAAACAAACACTGCTACAATAAAGTATGCTAAAAAACGATTGAAATGGATAATAAGTTCATAAGAATTTGAACTAAATTGAAAAAATTATACGCGATTGAAAATTTAAAATAATTTGTGTAAAAGATTCAAATTAAACTATATTTATATCATACTTAGGTTATAGTGAAAACCCGGACAAATAATGACAGATATTTAGCTAATAAGAAAATATAGTTTTCCAAAATAGTTATAAGCTTTCTTATCTTTTAAGTATTCAATTATCGAGTCTAGGAATTCTCAAAAGTTGAGAAAGTGAGTATAACTCAGATAAGGGAGTTTTTATGATCTGTTATCTGCTTGCTACTTGTTATTTGTATGTTGCTTATTGATTGATATTGATTGTTTGATTAAATGACTGATTACTTTGTGTATTATCATTCGTGTAATCACTTTCTTAAATTGGTAAATATAACTATTCGACTTAAATAATTAGTTATATTTGTCGCATGTTTATGACCCAATTGGTATACTAATAGAGTGTGTTAACTTTAAAGATTTTTTAAAAAATTATTTTTGATAAAAGTTTTTTCAATCTTAAATATATTTTATATAATTTATGTGAGGACTTGTAGTGCTCATGAATGATATTTTATTGTTAAGGCAAATCTAGCTTAGTATCTCCAATTGATTGTAAGAAGACTCGCTATTTGTGTTCGTAGGCCCTTAGATATTTGTTGATAGCGAGATAGATTCGCTATTTGTGCTGAGGAGCCTTTGATATGTTTGGTGGGCGACCCTAGTTAGAGTCCACTTATATTGATTATTGATTCTCGGACCAAGGTAATAGTTAAGTAACGTCTGGTAGGACGTTGCCCCTAGGCAGCCTCATGCGATTAAAGTGAGATACTCCGTGTGGGTAAGTATGGAGAAAAAATCAACGTGTAAATGACATAAATTTATACCTTCTATAATTCCAGACTTCTATAATTCCGGACTTCTATAGATATGTTGCTTGCATTCATTGCATTTACAATCATTTTGTATGTAAATAGCTTATATGTGTACTAATAATGTTTGATAACTCGCTTAATAGTAGTGATGAGGAACAAACTAACTGTACCATGATTTGCTCATTCCCTTATAGTTTCTTTTGCAGATTTCTTGTAAGTAGGGATTGGAATAATCTTAAGAGTAGAGTACAAACTGAAAATAAGTTTAGCAATGTTAGGGTTGATTGAAAAGTGTATAGTGGTACAGAAATAATTTATGTAATGCATATTCATATGATAACATTATGTAGTATTTCTTATAAATTAGTAAGTTGTTTTATCTTATCTTAACATTTGGTAAGTAATATCGATTCTCTATGGTTCTAATGGACCATGAAATATCGAATATCCATAGTCACTTATATGTTATAATAAGTTAATTAAATTAAAAATTGAAAACCTTAGCGATTAATTGTTTAGAGTCTTGTAATCTCTAACTTGCAAAACAATTTTTATATTACGGATACACACATAATATGAAAATCTTAGACAATCCTACTAGGCCTTTTTTATGGTCATGACAATTTTCTCCTTATAATCCCTAATTGCACATTAATTTTCTAATTTTTAGTAAATTTTGTTTTTCCTCTCTTCTCTCTAAATTTTTCTTGATTCTAAATTAACCAAAATGAGTTTTGATGGAGGTCTGTTGAATTTATAGGGCTACTTAAGTGTTTTCTTTAATTTTTTACTTGCCAAGTATCACTTATCCTCTTCCATTTTTACTTTTTATTTGGCATATTATTATTGATTAATTTCTTATTCTCAATCCCAGCTTGCCATGACTACAATCTGGAAAATTCTTCACTTTTCCAAAATTTTCTTAATTATTTATTTATTTATAAATTTTCTTCAATTAATTAATATTATTTTAACATATTTCGGGTATTTTAAGTAACTTTGCATAGTTTTACCTACACATAAATAAATATATGATACAAATAAATGCTCTTACATATTAATTTTGTTATTTATAATTTTTAGTATGTATATAATTTATTTTTATCAATTCCTTAGTTATCCTCCAATAAATAATGGGTAATATATATATAATTCAATATTATAATAATTAATTATTTTCTTAAATCCAAACTTACAATATCACATTTACTAATAGTCCTAAATTTATCGTAAAATTTAGGTTTGATCGGATAATTTATCCAATTATCTTAAACTTTACAAACTAAACCTTGAATACTAGATTGTAAGGCTTACAATGGCCACCATAGATTGCTACCCATAGGTTTGGAGGGTCGTACAATGCCCCTAAATTCATGGGCATTTACCTCATCGGGTGATCGTGCCAACTATACTAATAATATGACTTGGAGTTAACCGAGATATAAACAATAATAATTAAATCTTCAATTAAGTATATATTTAGATTAGTTGAAACTTTAGATATATAATTATAAAAAGTGATAAAATTGAGGTGTAAATCATAACATTACCTCTTTTTAAGATAATGTACTTAAACGTTAAAATAGGTGTAGACCCATGTTATTTAAATATGTGGCAACTAACATGTTTATTTGGATAATGTGAAAAATATATTAGAAGATACATTTTATCATGTCATTGAAATTGCTATCATAGCAAATGTATAATTTATATTTTCAATCTTTTTTTCTTCTCGACTAAATAGTGAAAGCATAAACCAAAACCCATATTTCTTTTTGACACCTAGATCAATACATGTTTCTCTCAATCTAAAACTCATATTTCATTAAACACATTATAGGCGGAAGCAACAACAAATATTAATGTTTTATAATTGGAATTTCTTGCTTTACATATACAAATTGATAGCAACACTGCATACTTTGCAATTGCAAATCAACAACAACAACGAATATCAACATTACAATAAAGTCTTTTGATTCCACATGTACAAATTGACAGCAACATATACTAAGAACAACAAATTATCCATTTACAGTACACAAATTTACCTACAACGAATAATTTAAACAACCTAACTCATCGTTTGTCCTTATAGGTTTCTTGTTTGCTTGCATTTTAGGGCTTCATATTTGAGAAATCCCCTCAATTTTTCTTCTCCTCCTTTTTTTTTTATCGTAAGTTAGGGTTTAGTGCTTTTTGTGAAATTTTATTGTGACTAAGAAATGACACAAGGGTTTAGGATTCAAATATAAGCTTACGGTTAGCAGTTTTATAGATCTAATTTGGGGATTTTGCTTAGGTTTAGGGTATGTCTGGAGATGAAATCTGCATAATTAAGAGATTGAATTTGGTAAGAGATGAAGGTTTGGTTTCATAAGAGCGAAGACATATTGATTTCAGTGTTAAATAGAAATATGCGTTTGGGGTTGTGTTTGCGATATATAATATGTAGAATAAAAATTGAAAGAAACAATTATACATTTGCTATGTTAGCAATTTAAAGGAGATGACAAAATATTTATTCTAATGTACTTTTCACATTAGCCGAACATATATGACATTTGCCACATATTTACATAACATAGGTTCTACACCCATTTTAGAGGTATAAGTGCTCTATTATGAAAATTGGTAGAGATTCACGCAATTTTTGCCAAAAAGTCATTGTTTCGTCCTGAAGTCGTAGAGTTGCAACTGTCATGTTGTATAAACCAACCTATGATAATAATTGATCTCATGGTTTCTATTATAGATATAATTTACATAAGGCATCTATGGCTCCTTACTTTGAAATAAACAACTCAACTAAAATTTGAGCTATAATTTACGTAATAGCTAGAACCTTAAATAATATATACATATTTACATTCATATTATTGTGTAATTCCTAAGAAAATTATACATGCTGCAGTAGTCTATTAACTAACATATCATAATGCCAGTTCATAAACTTAAAAGTATTAGCAAGACATTTAAAGGACTCAATCATACAGATAGTTAATCCTTACTCCCCATAACTTCACAAAGAAACTGACTTCAGAATAATTATACCGCGACATATCAGTCAGAACTTGTAAGAAAATCTATAAGGGTCTAAGTAACCATAACTCAATAAGTTAGGTTGAAGACTTATGAATACATAACAAATACAAACAGGGTTATTAAACAATTAATTATATGCAATGTAACAAGCAAATTCCATCACATAACATGGGCTAATTTGTTGCAAAATTAGAGTAATTTCATTTGTTCTAATCTAAATTGAGAAGTTTTCATGTTTATGCAACAACTTATAACTAAGCCCAAGTTTGTGTAATAGAAACACCGCTCCGCCATGACTATCTTTGGAATCATTTCCTTCATCTTTACTATGACCTTCTCTCTTGTTACTTAGTTGGGCTAAAGATAAAGAAAAGACTATTATATTATCATGTGTTATCTGTCACGCCCCGAAGTGGTAGAGTCATAACAGTCCCGCCGTGTAAATCATTCTAAGATAGAAATTGACCTTACAACCACTCTCCTAGACCCGATTTACACAAGGTGTCTACGACTAACCTGTTTTGAAATAAATAGTTTGTAATTTAAATAAGTCGTTTATCTAATAAAGTAAATATATATATATATATATATATACACTAGAATTCAATTATTACAATTAACGTTTACAACGTTTCATCGTAATCTATTTTTTAGTTAATACATTATTCAGAAATGAAAAAATTCTAAGATAAGACCTTAGACCTTAAAAATATATATTTGTTCTTCAAATATTTTTCCCCACTCCTCAAGATTCAGCATTTGCTAGTTTTAAGGTGGTTGTAAGTCGCTTCTTAGCTAGCACCTATAACGACATTTATAGAGATGTAAGTAAACACAGCTCAGTAAGTCGGGACAGAAAACTTATAACTATACCACAAACACAAATAAGGTTATTAATAACTTATTAGATGCAATGCATATTCAAGTAAATGTCATTGCACGACGTTGTCCGACCTGTCATGAGATTAGAGAAATTGCGTCTGCTCTAATCCGGGTTAAGGAGTTGCTGTTAATGTAACAGCTCACGACCAAACCCAAACTTATGCAATGGAGACACCGCTTCTCCCGTTACTACCTTCGAACCATTGACTTCATCCTTGTTACGACCTCCTAACCTATCACTTAATTTGACTAAGGATGAAGAAGGGACCCATTATGCTATCCAACACTATCCCTTTTGAATAAGTCGGTATTTGGCTGAAGAATCCTAAGTTTCCCTCAATAGGTTACTATGCAAGTTCGATTTATGATTATAGGTTGTATATTTGATTAGGTTCAGTCTAGGGTGGTCAATTATTTTATACCATACAAGTTAGAATAACGAACAGAATTATAGCATCACTTATAATTAAGCACATGTACATAGCCAACTATCTAACAAGCACAACCAAATATAATCTCAAGTCTTCAAAATACAACAACGTATTAATTCCAACTTACTTAAACTCCTCACTTGCTCACTCAAGGTCGACTCACTCAGTCCATTGCCAATCATCCCTATAATACCAACGTTGTCTCAGTTTTCATATAACTGTTATAGATTAATTTTTATCCTATAACACTTATCATTATCTTTGGCTTAGGGTTTAATATGTTCAATTATTTAGGTTCTCAAATCTTTTATAATTATTCTAGGTTTGGGTTCAGTTTCCGCATCGATTTCTAAATTAAGTTTTAGTTTAATTTCTAAGTATTGTTTTATACCCGAACCCTAAAAACTCGTTTCAACTCATAATATGAAATTAATCACGTTACTTTCAGATATCCTAAATATTATAGTTACCTCCAGTCAGTATTTTATTCCACCCGATATACTTAAATCCTTATTAGTATACTTAATTTACTTCCGATGTGAGAAATTTTTATATTTTTCATATAATTACATATATTTAAGATTTCTATCAGATTTATTATATATCACTATTATTTATATAATATCAATTTTTATCTTAATATCTTCTATTTATTATATTTCCAATAATTACATATTATGTATTATCACTTATTATGTACATAATACACATATAATGTTTCTATCACTTTAATTACCGTCTTTCAATATCAATTAACATTTCAAAATGTCTAAATTCATCCCAAATTAGATTTTGCACCTAATTACCCTAATTTACAAAATTAACTTAAAATTTATTATTTTTCCTTATTACTTATTTGTTACATAATTACCTTAACATTTAACACCTTAAAGGATACAAATATCATACTTTATTAGATTTGAACATCCTGAAATAAATAATTGTACATCAAATCAGTAATTACCTATTTAATTATTTAATTAACCATAAATTACCTATTTTATGTCTCATTTTAAGGCTTAAAAATTATCTAAAATTTTTGAAAATTCATTTTTGAAAAAGGGCTTCGTGGTACTATTCTGTATTACCTAAGTAGTCTATAAAAAAATTTTGGGCTCAAAACTATACTCCTAAGGTCATTTATTTCTAAACCGAAACATGCTCGGTTTTGCATGATTTTTTAAGAACCATATATTTTTCCTAAAAACTAAGTACTAAAATATTCTTGAATAAAAAAATTCATAATTTTCTAAAAATATTTACTATTTTTATAAAATTACACAAAATCAAGCTAGAAATCGATCTCATCGGTTTGGGTGGCTCCGGCCACCGTCGGTTAGATTTAATGGTTCAATCTAGACATGATTCATCAACCCGTAGTAATATAAAGATTATATCTTCATGGAATTTTATGGTTAAAAAAAAAAAAAGAGATACATTTTTATGATTTTTTATTTATTTTATTTTTATATAACAAGAACAAGGAATAAGAAAGATATTGACGTTTATCGATTAAGGATTCAATTAATAAACAAACTATAGATTATTGAATCCTATTTCAATAAAACTCACAAGAATAAAAATCAATAAAATATAATTAGGCTAACTGATTTGATTCACAGAGCAATCCAACTATAATAATCAATGTAATCCAATAGATTGCTTCATAACACAACAAGAATTCAAGATAAATCCATCTTTTTGAATTTATTCATAATGATAGCCAAGGTTTTACTAACCATGAAAATCGGAAAAGAGTACTACTAAAAACAACTCGACCGTCTTTTATAATGAAGAAAAAACCCTTAAATATTAGTACAAATAAAACCCTGACTGATGTTGTTTTCGTAAATAAACTAAAGCTAATAAGTAAAAAGATAAACATAGCTAAATAAAAGGCACACCACCCAGATGCTAGCATCCGGTTGCTAGGGAATCACTTTTGCTCCACCTGCCATGCGGATGATATCTCTTATGGCATTCCAACTTTAAATGAAAGAAATCAATTGTCTTGGGTTTCGGCTTTGCGACTTAATCCCAATCATAGTGTTGATCGCTTAAGCCTCTTGATCAATCAGCTTGACGATCTAGTTGATCGATTTACACTTTCTATAGCCTATTCAATCACTTTTCACTTCACGATCGTTACACCACTGTAATATTGTTTAAAACACTTCTTTCACGATCTCTTGACCTCAAATTTATAACCTAGATTTAATCTAAAACCAAATTAGAATAAGTTTGAATCGAATTTACAGTTTACGATTGCCAAGCTGCAAAGTTTATTGAGAGGGGTTAAAAAAAAAAAGAAGAAGAAAGAAAGAAAAGAAAATTTAATCTAACCTATTAATCTTGTTACGATTGTCCCCCAAAATGTTGTAAATGTAGTATGCTTAAAAGATTATAATCACAACAACTTTTCTACGGTATAAGTTACCGTGCAATTTTATCAAGGCGTTATTGAAAGATTATAAAGGTCTCTAATTCCTAAACCACTCCTATCCTTTGACGTTGCAAATGACTTTTTTAATTTCTCAAATGTATTTCACTTCCATTTTGATCAATTCCTCACCGGAATTTCGCTATCCATACACCACTTCTTTGGGAATTTAAAGATAGCCGTGGGATCAGTTGCTACTGTACCTGTAACTGCCTTGATTAACACTTCTTTCCGCCTTAAGAGAGCAATGCACCATTCCATTCCATCATTGGATCTTATGGGTGATTTTCTCCTTCATAGCTGTTGATTTTGACCTCCCTTCAGTCTGGTAGCAGTCTGTGATAGCTACCTTTAGGATTATATATGGGATTTACCAAATGGTAACGTAAAAATTTCCTTTCTTCTGATGGTGTATTCTTGCTGAACATATTGGCCTGATTTCCAGAAATTAATAGCATGACATGAAGTTTGACAGTAGGATGTTAAGATCTCTCTTAACTTTGTTGAGATTATTCCATAAAGAGCAAAGAATTGTCTACTGAAAATAATCGAGTGAGTTCTGGACCTTTTTGTGGCCTTTTAAGGATTGTTCGAGTATCGTTTTCAGTATCATGCTGGATAGAACATCGGCTACTAAAGAAAAGAATAAGGCAAGATAGGATCGGTTTCGCTTTCTCTAATTCCTCTAATAGAATTGATTTTTCTAATCCTTTTCCCATAAAGAAAAGAATAAGGCAAGACAGGAACACCTTATCTATTTTAATATCACAAAAGTGGTTTCTTTTTGGTTTCATTTTCATTTAAGTTTGAGGTGATAAACATTTCGTAAGCTATCGCTATGTTATTTTGGATCAGACAATCTGAGATAAAGCACTTTGATTGGTCATGGCTACTTATGTCAATAAACTCTGCCTCGGAAACCATATCTTGGAAAGCCATAATACGTGTAATTGGTTTACGATTTCCTCCACTTTTCTCATCTTGTTAGAACAGTTCGTTTTATACCAGTAAGTTATTCGTTTTTTCTTTTTCAACAGACAACTTCCAGCTGTCATTTCGTTTTTGAGTTGATTTGTTACCAGATTGATTGATGTGCTTTTTCTGGTAATTTCCACTTTATCATAGATGTTAATGAATTCAGTTACTTCTCCTAAGCATATGCTAGTAAACATTTTTTGATAAAAACTCATTTCTTGCTCTGACAGAGGAAGGTTTCAGCTTAACAGATGTGCTTACATGATAGGATACTGTACAGTGCCATAAAATGATGGAATACTTGTAACAAAAACACGAAAAGTGACTATGACTAATGTGTTGTAGTACTTGATCGGTTAATCATGTATAGCATTTGTTAGTTGAAAAACCTGAGGACATCTCGCTAGGACAGGGGTGTGAATCCGACTCCCAGGGCAGATTATCTTTCCATCCATCGGGCAGATTAGGCGGCAAGCTGAAGGGGAAGTTGATTGATCGCGTCACTCCCCAATGGTTTTGTCCATGTGCCGCAGCACTCGGGTTCTTCTTAAATCCTACTTCCTCCTCTTCAGTAGCTGCAACATGTCCTTGCATATCCTGTGGCAGAGCAACTGAGAAGCCATTGAATTGGTGTGGCCCTTCAAAGTCTATGCTTTCGGATACCTTACTAAGATCTCCTATTAAGGCAGCGTCCAAAAGTATGGATCCTGATCCTGATCCTGATCCTGACTCGCCTGCGCACTTGCCCTGTCCCGATTCAAGGGGTGAGAATCTGAAACCATTGGGAAGCTCTCCACTGGATATGGAAAAATTAAGCGATTTTGAGACAGGCACATTCATTGGCCTGTAGGAGTGAAAATCTATTGAAGGGAGGGCCTGTTGCAAGTCACTGTTACTGCAAAATTGGACAGCTGATCCAATCTCTGTTGCGCAAGAAATGTTTTCTGAATTGATCTGAGAGCATTGTGTGCCTCGGTCAAACAGACCGGTTCCAATGGGTTCGGGTAATGGAGAAACCCAAGAGTGCGAAAGAGCTCGTTGTGCCATGGAGTTGGTTTTCTTGAATATCCTACATATAGCCCATGCGTCCTGTGCATATAGAAACTTGTTGCAGTTAGTGAATTCACTACAATAGCGAATCATACATACAAGAGAAGTTTCAGGTGCAGAAATGTACACTCGGAGGAAAGTTTTTGTCTAGGAACTTCTTTGGAGGAGGTGCTGAATCTGTAAGCGTAGGGAGGCGAAACTCGTGCATCATCCAGTCGGTTTTGATGCCTTTGGCAGCTCTTCCTCTGTAGAACACAAGGGACTTCTTCAAGCCTATGCACTTGGTGCCTTCAGATGAATATATTGGTCGGTCTGTCCCGGTAGCCTTCCAGAAGCCAGCACCCGTCACTCGGTTTGGCCTTGCGCTGTTCCTGTACTTCCGGTCTCTTGGGCAGTAGAAGTACCACTCTTTCTCCCCAGTGGTGGCCAATTCTGCCAACAACGGAAAAAGAAAGGAAAAAAAAAAAAAAATTTAAAACTCATTAGTATTACTGCCATCTGCCAAGGTTGCATGACTATGATTTCATGTTTCATCCTGAAAACCATAAAGAAAGTCAAGCTGATAGTTCTGATTAATTCATTGAAAACAAAGAGAGATTGAATCCTTACTTGGAAGATCCCATGGATCGAATTTGTAAATATCGACTTGTCGGATAAGCTCGATAGGCATAGCTTTCTGTTGGATTTTCCTTTTAAGATAAAACCCAACTAGCTCCTCATCAGTTGGATGAAACCTAAATCCTGGCAACATAACATCATCAATCTTATCCGAATCATTTCTCTCATCCATACTCTACTTCTCCTTTTGCTATAAACCTTTAAAAAAACTAAATCTGAGAAAAACAACCCTAAGTTGTCAGCTAAACTGTACTAGAATGTCCTCGGCAGTCGCAATATATCCTGAAACAGAAACAGGCAAGTGGGAACTTGAAACCGGAGCTTAAGCCGATCATTCGGGTGAGGCTTCAATGGAGATTGTGTTAAAAGCGTGTAAAACGATGAAACTTGAACTATAGCTAAGCTCTATTTAAAAAAAAAAAAAAAAACAATGTATAGCAAGAAACACAGGTCCAAGAATGGTCTTACATTTGAATACAAATCGAAAATCTATGTAAATGATCAGTGACTCTAAAGGTGTCCTTGTGTGCTTGGATTTCTGTTTTCACATCTTAGAATCTTAATTTATCCTTGTAACGTGAACTTCTATCGGTTCTATTTATCAGTGTTTCGATGTATATAATTATTAAAATGCTAAATGCGTAAACACTAGTTATCGTTTTCCTATTTTAATTAAATCGAAGACGCGGACAAATGAATAAATCCAACGTCATAGTATTAACTAACTAAAGTACTCCATCCATGAACAATTTTTTTTTGCAAGCTATCAAACAGCTCGACCGACTTCCGACACAAATGGCAACATTATTATATTCGAAACATATAGATTCAGTGCAAATTCCTCGAACAAAAAACCAAAAATCAAAAAGAAACAACAGTATATGATAATAATAATAATAATAAATTCCTTAACTCTGGATCCCATATTTCTATTCCATTCTGCTTGCAGCTTCTATTCCTAATGATCTAAGCCAGATATGAACACGTGACCTGTCAATAATCGATACGTAGAATTTTGAGTTTTATGGAAACTAATAAAGAAATGATAAACAAGATAAATAATTGGGAAGGACCCACTAAACTATACAAAAATGAATTTGGTGCATTAATTAACCATTTGACCCCTTGGAAGGACGTACCATGACCTCTTTTTCAGTACCTATCTATCTACAACTACATGGCTGTGCACGGGGCATCTCTACATGATCTATGCTCGCCAAAATAATTTGTAAAGAAAAAAAAAATCCTCATTTTCTATGGGAATGAATTTGAATTACTTAACCACTTCAAACCAATATTTCAATCTTTAAAATATACTGCATAAATTTTATAGCTTTTCTCTGAAATGATCCATCTATTATTTTGAAAAGATCATTTTCGATTATTAAAATCCTTCCAAAAACAAAAAGATAGATTTAAATGGTCTTTGAGCAACTTTATCTTCTATTTTGCTATCCACCTGTTAAGAATAAGTTATTGTCTTGAAAAATAGACAGTTGGATTGTCCTAATAAGGTCTTTAACTTCTTCCTTACTATACTTTTCAATACATAAAGTGTACTAACACCAATAGGAGAATTAAATTTTCATGTAACATATATGATTATACGAAAAACCATATAATTCATGAGCAAACTCTCTAGATTCTTGACCTAATCTATTGCAAAATCACAAATTGAAAAGCACAACACTACTTAATAGATTGTGATTGAATTAGTACATTTTGACCATCCAACTACCTTATAGCCAAAGGTAGCTAAGAAGCACTAGTGAAGGTCGAACAACTATAGTTTTATAATCTCCCTATTGAATGACCCATTCTCCTTACGACCACCCTAGCCATGAGTAGCTAAAAACCTTTTTTATTTTTAGTTCATCAACTTTTTTTATTTTTATTTTAAAAAATTTTATTTTTGTTAATTTAGTTTATTATTGTATATAATATATATGTATATATAAATATATGAAAAGTGTGATTCTATTTTTTGAAAAAGAAAACATCATTTTTCCCAATTCATTTTATTTTTTTATTTTAGTTAGTTAATATGTAGAAAAATATTTAAATAAATTTATAAATAATATTGATGTGGCGATAACATGTCAATAGTTATGTTACGTCAACATCCAAGGAGATAAAGCAAGAGTATCTATGTTATATTTTGAAAAAAGTGGAGTATTAATATAATTTAGAAAGTTTGTAAGAATGGCCAACATAATTTACCCTGATAAATATATATATATTTCTTCATCCTCTTTCACGCAAACACAATCCAATCCTTCTTCTAGGGGCTTGTGAAAATTTTACTCTTATTCTTCTTTAATAAATCTCCCTATACATTCTTAAATTTTATGTCTACAAGATAGAGGTTTTATAATAGATATTAGTATCTCTTTTTGAGTTAGCTACTTTTGTCATCTGCCTTTTAACTCCTCGGATATTTAAATAGTTGATTGACAATGAATAGAAAAAAGAGGTCAAGGATTAAAGAAAGAAGAAGATGATTCATTTCCGGCACTATACTATGCTTGTAAACTTTAAAAGCACATAGAAAATATTTAGAATTATATATATTATAAAAATTATTATTATTATTGCTTTCTATGCTGCTAGTTGCATTAGCACGTGTGAGTTCTCTTCATCCTCAATTTTTACTCCCTAGTTCACTCCAGTTTTAATCATTTGCTTAAACATCTGTACTGCTCAAAGAGGACTCAATTAGTATCAAAGTTTGAGAAAGTGAATCATTAGGAGTAGGTAGGTGACAAATATTTGATGCAGGTTAATGACATGACATTAATTACTTACATCCAGTCGATGCCGGTTGCGCCATAGGAAGTGATAGCAAAATTAATAGTAATACATATTTAACTCTAAAAGTTTGCCATACATATCTTGAAAATTGGAAATGCCTTTACAGCATCATATTGGAATCTAAGAAATTTTAAAGAAACTGTGGATTTCGTCTATGACAATATCTAATTTTTTATTTCTCTACTCTATTTGATACCAATTACCTACTTCAATATCTTAAAAATTCAAGAAAGACGAGAGTTTAATTATTTTAATTTACCATGTAGGAGTAGTAATATTAGCCTTTTGTGAATAAAACAATGGGAATTGATTTGTTTTGAAATGTGAATTTAAAGAGACAAAGAGCGCGAAAGAGAAAATAAATTGTAATCGGTTTCAATTTCATGCAACATCTAGCATTTTAAAGATAGAGAAAGAGAGAGGGGTCATCGGAGGATGGTTGGCTTAGCCACTGGTAGTCCATTGTTGTATGGCAGTCAATTGGTGTATGGTAGAGGCTTTATATATGAGTGAGGATGAATAAATCAATGAATATAAGTAGCCATGTAATATTTTATGTGATATTAATTATTTATAATTTGCTATTTCATGTCTAAATATAAAAATACCGTAATAGAAATTTGATATGGAATAAGAGGAAATGGAAAAACTACTTCACCAAGAAAATAGGTAGTAAGCATCTCAATAAGTATTACTAATTATGAATCATATAGCAAGATACACATGTTGTTCTTCATTGAATAATGGGGATTGTTGAGTGCCTTGAATTATAATGACTTGAGTCGACTTATAACTTCACTTAATTCCTTTTTAAGCTTATCAGCCCTTAGCCTTTGCCCCCACAACAAATCTTGCTTTTACTTGTTTGGAGGTGAGGAGGGGTGCATGGGGCAAAGTCCTTTATGTTACAAACCAATCCCTTTTTTTTTTAAGATTATGTATATAATGGTTTTAAGGTTTTACATGTATTTTGTATGAATTATTCTCAAGGAATAAAATTTTTTATTCAATTTTTGGTTTAGGCCATATTGGTCTACCTACGTAAATTCTATTTTATATTCTCTTTGTTTTTTTACAATTTATTTTCTGCTAAACATTTAGTGATCACCTAACAATTGTTAATAGTATTTATTAATTGTATGAGTGGTCGTGATGTGGTCTTATGACCCCACCAATGCATTGTGTGAGTCTAGGTTTACCATATTAAGTATTTGGTGATTGCACCTAAGATCGAGCTTCTAAAGGCTTGGGTTCGGCTTATTTAAAAATTATTAAGCCTGAGCTTGAATTAACCTTTTTATTAAGCGTGCAATTAAGTTCGATTTTAGCTCGATTAAATAAATAAGTTTTATTATGAGTTTAAACTCGATTTGTTTAGTAATCAAGTTTGAGTTAATTCCAGCTCAAAAGTAGTTAATTTTAAGTCTATTTACGAATCTAAGTAAATAAAATAAAGAAATATATAAATGAATATATTATATATTTATATAGATTATATAGATATTAACTTATAGATTTTAATAATATATATTATCTAATTTTTGTAATTTATATAAAACTCGTACGCTCACTCACGAGTTTAAATAAATCAAATCTCAAACTTGGTTTGTTTAAATAAATAAATTTTATCTTAAATTTAAATTCAATTCATTTATTAAAAGCAGATCGGTTTTATTAAAAGCAGATCGGTTTTATCATCTGCGTATGTTGCTTTAATAAATGTGGTCTTGGGACCCCACTGATTTATTGTGTGAGTCTTAAGTTTACCGTGTATGAGCATGTACTGTGTTTGAAGCCGTGTGTGAACCCGAGTCTCTTGTAAATTCGAGGAATAAACTCAACGGTTGATTGATTACTGTCCTATCATATTTTGTAATCGTTAGTTTTATGGACTTAATAAATGGTTTAAATTTACTCACGATATAAGCTTTACATTAGAAGATGGGAGTACATAAAGAAGCAGTACTGAAAAATTTGCTTACTCATATATCATGACAGATTGCCGTTTATGGAAAATTGTATATGCCAGTGACAATTCCATCATATCATATGATGGTAAAATGTAGTAGAAGAAACGATTACACAGGAAATCAGGGACATAAGGAGCAGCAAGGCAGTGTTAGGCAAACGATCTCGTAATCAATGTGTTCTGGAGCCGAAGTTCTTTAGAAATGTTAAAGAGGATGTGAAATTAATAGAAGACTGTTCAACAACCTTAAAACACTGGAGCAGTTCAACTCATTTGACGTCTTTGCTTGACCTCTGACGACCTATGGTACGGAGAGTCCAGATAAAAAGCCATTTTTATTTCACTAGTGATTTTGGGGAAGATGGAATACTATATGTATGTTTAATCAGAACTGAAAAATTATAAGGGTAAGTTACTATAACACGTCTTGAAGACCGGAAATACCCCGTATTTCTAAAACGCAACAATTTGCTCCTTTTAAAAATTTTGAGATCAGATAATGTCTTACTTAATCCAAGATAATAGCAAATCATTCTCTTAACGAAAATATTTGCAATAATATTTTGAAGCTAACTTATTCCCTAAGTTGACATGTATTGGTCAACTAATCATTAATTACAAGGAAAATTGACGTAAGTAGATACATCTTAAAATTTACATTAAAATCAAGAATCTTTACTTTTTTTCTACTTTAAACACAAAATTCGAAAATTTAAGGGATTATTTACAATTCTATTAGGTTATTTACCAATTTATAAGAATTAAGGATTGTCAAATTACACTTAGTGAGTTTAAGGTATATCTATATTAATATCAAAATCTAGGTATTATTCACATTTTCGCTTTATCTACATAAGAAAGCTCTCGATGGTATTAAGGAATCCATCTAACAAAATAATCGATTTATTACTACATTATATTTTCCAGTCTCAATGAGACCTACGTTTTGTATTTTAGAAATTCAAAAAAATTTTATAATTTTCATGGTAATTTACCCAAAATATAACATAATTTAGCTCTATCTACAATGTGCCGAACTTTCTATATACGGCCCAGAAAATAAAATTAGGCATTTTGATTAGTGTTTAGTTGGTAATAAAAATTATAATAAATGGATGATATATGGTAGGCGTTATTCTTTTCAACTAATCAAGTAGAAAGTTAGTCATCATGTTTGGCTGATTGTTAGAGTATTAACCCCTTCTTTTTTGCATTCTTTTTATAGGTATTTTCAGTATTTTAGTACATTTAGTAACTACATTATTTCAATTAAACAAGAAACAGTTAATGAAAATTATCCTATTATAAGATAAATCACAAGGATCATCTCTAAAAAATTTTCAAAATTGTGCGAATCTCTATCTTTTTCAAAAGTCAATATTTAAACCTCTTAAGCAACCATAGATCCATGTTTTTTTCCAATTAAGTTGCCATGTGTAAAGTAAACTATTTCTTTTTTTTAAGCTTTTGTTAATTTAATTAGTTAAACACACAAATAATGCTAATGTTTAAATAAGTTTATTTTGCATACGGTAGCCTAATCAACAGAAAAGAAAAGGAGGTTCATGTTTGTACCGAATGTGGTCAATGTTGGCTTTTACTTTTTAAATTTTTTCGGATAAGATGGTATAAATCAGGAAGTGAGTTCCCATAATATATTTTTTTCAAAAGAAAAAACTAAATTGAATCACAAATTTTTATTTCATTTTATTTGGATTTTTGAATTTGGTTTGAATTTTCGAAACTAAATACTTGGCAAAATTTGGGGGAAAAAAAAAATTATTCAATTGGAGCCAAACAAGCCTAGTTCTAGCCTCATTATGACATAAATCCTTGGCAAGGTATTCAAGTGTGCATGATCATGACTAAGAGTGTAAATAAACCAAGTTAGTTTGTAAACTATTTGAGTTCAACTTGAACTTTACTCATATTCGATTTGACATCAATAAAGTGGAGCTTAAGCTTAAGCTTTACAATACTCAATCTATCAAACTCATAAGCCTAATCATTATTAGTATAATTATTAATTTATTTTTATTATTTTTAATATAAGTGAATTTAAGATTATATAAGAAAAATTTATAAAAAATTCGAACTTAATTGAGTTATTTGAAGCTAATCTGCAGCTTGTCATATATATCTGAGACAAACTTGAGCTCGAACTCAAAACTTAAAGTTCGATCAAGTTCGAGTTTAGAATTTTTAAATTGAGTTTGAGCTTAAGTCTAATACTACACTAATTAGATTCGACTTGATTACAATCCTAATCCTAATGAATAAGCTAGATTCAAGATGGCTAAAAGAGTGCATTGGAGATTGAGCAAACTCACAGAAATTGATTAATATGGTTATTGAACTTTTATAATGGTTCCAATTGATCAGACCTAGGCTGAAATTTTGTGCCTTGCATCTGTTCGTTCTTAGGATATTCCCACTTGGTTAGTTTTTGTTTTGTCTTAGTAAAGATTATTGAAAAACGATATTTATGCTCAAAACCTAAATAACATGTGCAAAATCTGAAAGAGACAACTATTAGTGTAACATTATTAATTGGTATGGGATTCTCTTCCTCAATTGCATAAAATACCGTTTCAATGATTTCTGTAATGGAGTCTAAGACGACTTTTCATAAATCTTTTGCATTTATCAATATACTATTATGGGTACAAGATCCGAACCCTGTCATTCATTCAATAGAGGAAAATCACTTAGACTACAGGAAACATAAAATCTAATTAATTTTTGCATGCAACCAGCAATCGGGTTGATACATCCGTTGCATTCTATATTAGCGGACTAACGACCCTCTTGATCGGCTGACATATCCGGCTGTGTTTCTGCCTAAAGCTGTGTTCTTGCTCTTCTATTTCTAAGGTATTACCTTATGGTTTGTTTTTACCGTCCCTCCCCTCATTTTGACGAGATCGGTACGGGATAAGTTTTCATCCCGCTTTTAATTTATATTTATTAAATCTTAACTGTTATCCAAACCTAATGAACATAAAATTAAAAGTAAGATAAAGGGTTTGATTAATTTTATAGAAAATACGAATAGGATCATAGAAAAATCCTACTTAGTAAAACTTATATGTACCAAATGCTTATTATGCAATCTTTTATCTTCCTTTATGGATGCCAAATAAACATAGGAATTCATATTCCAATGATCCTAACATAACAGCCTCTAAGGATAGAAGACTTAAATGATGCTTTTGCCCTATTGAAAAATAATAAGGTAATTAGTGTCCATTTAATTATCAAAGTGATGAAAATGACTCCATAGTATCCTAAAGAAGTGAATTCATTTGTGACACACGGTAGGGATGTTCAGTACAACATATTTAAAATTAAGATGACACCTTTTGAGCTATTTTTACACAAAATAAGTAATTACATCTAATAAAATGGATTTTTGCAATCAAGTTTAAATAGAAGATAAAATATCTTCAATAGTTCAAATAAAGGATGAAACTTTTTAATAGTTTAGATAAAAGATGAAAGATATGTAAAGTGATACAAATATAGAATGTTTAATACTTATTCTTTATTTAAACCAATAGAAATTTTAATTATGTATTTAAACTTGACCCCCAAACACTTCTTTTCTAATTTCCAACAAAATGACGTGGACAGATAATCTGAACAATCAAAGGATTCAAAATTCAAATAAAAAATACATTCAAATTGCTTAGTGTCCTTTTAACAAATGAAACTAGCATTGTGCTCAAGTTTTCCCGCTCATGTCTGCTCTTTGGAGAGCAAGGGAGGACAAGCCACATTAAATGGGGAAGATACTTGGAGTCAAAAGTGGCTAACTAGGAACTCCAAATTCAGTGAAATTTCCCAAATACGAACCTCGTTTTGAACCATTTCTCTTGGGCTCATAACCCATACGTGCAAACCCTAGTTGGAAAAATGGGTCAATATCTTAGAATCTAAGCTTCCCTACCTCTTTTTTAGTGTCGACATTGTCCTCTTAAACATGTCCGTGTTTCCATCTTAGCAAATCGACATAAAGTCAATGACATAATATCTGTAGGGTTAACTAGCTATTAATTAAGGTATATCGTACGTATCGTATTTATGCTTTATAAATTTATTCAGCGTTTTATACTTTATAAAAATGCTCCTTAAGAAGTTATGGTGCACCTTGAAGAACTTTTTGAGGAATTTATCTATAAAGAAACTCTTATAAGTATTTGACTAACCTTACGAACTTTATTGTTCATAAAATCATTATATATTTGGAAAAATCACTCAATATTCATAATTTTACTTTACATTCATAAAAATACTCAGAGTTCATAAAAATATCTAAAAGTTCGTAAAAATTTCATAAAAGTTCATAAACCGACCCTACTTTATGAAATTACTCGTAGTTCATAAAAGTATTTAATATGCTTATAATTTTTTCTATTGTCCATGATACTACCCTTCAACGTGACGAAACATGTTTCGTCTGTGTGAACTTAATATGTAGCAACTTGGGAAATAAAAACCGGTAAATGGGAAACTATTTACTTAATATCTTGTCCCTTGACTTATTATGTTGGCTCATATACTAAAACTGGCGAAGGATATCATCAGATAAAACCGACTTCCTTTGCTTGATAATTGTATAACCAACTTGATGTCGATACGTGACATTAACATAATGGAAGTATCTGACATATGAATTCAATGTTTCATCCACACCTAGGCCACCAATTTACTTAATCATGTCGTTAAAACTGGAGTCATACAAATGTATGGTTTGAGACTAATCTCCTTGAAAGCAACCCTTTTATAAAAATAGTTAAATGATGAATAAATTATGTATTTTTGGTTTCTAACGAAATATTCTCACTTATAAGGATAGAGTAAGTCTTGGATAGAACTTTATCATATTTAAGTCATGTAAGGTCATACGGGAGTTGCTTATAACTTTCTCGAGCAATTAAATACTATAGGATAGTGAGCAATCATCAAAAACGCCAATATCATCGAGTTTTGATATATATATATATTTTTTATAGAAACGTTTTAACGATAATATTACACAACGTGAATCAATTAGCATATATAAATATTAATAAAAATTTGATATATAAAAATATAATTGATACTTTAAAAAAAAAACGATCATTCATTGTTGCATATGAAATTTTTATTAATATTTATATGTGATTTATTAATCAATGTAGTCTATTAATATAAAATACCATTAAATCTTTTTTTCCTTTTTTTTTTCCATGAGCTTAGTTTGTACATTCTGTGGTGCAACAAAAGAAGAGATGTGAATTAACATAAAATGCTTTTTTTTTTTTGCTTGTTTGATTGATTCCCTGAAACACGACCTATTACGCTTGATGAGATTTTCACGCGAACACACTACTATGCATGTTTATACTATTCGAATGAATTTAAGGGGAACGCATCAAGGCTTCTGAGTTCTGACTACTAAGGCTTCGTCCAAATTGAATGGGGTCCTTCACAGAAAGCCTACTTTTCCCATCCCAATCATTTCATCTAGACAAAGTCTTCTCAGAAGTGCTCCAACTTTACCATTTCTTGGACTTTCTCCAATATTCTTGCATTCACACGTCGTCCTGGGGCGTTTAAACTCCAAATCGATGCATCTACTTCTCAAAAGATTAAAATTATATTCATAAACACAGTATAAAGTCGAGTTAAATCACAGCAAATTCTACATTGTTAGTGGTCTATCTTCTTTATAAAATGGGGTATATATCCAACGATCGTTCCAGAATTTAATTTCAAACCACCTCTTATTACTTGCCACAAATGTGCCATCAAGGGTAGCTTCTTCCTAACTAAATCACTCATGTTTAAGGCCATACCCAAAACGAGTCAAGTTAAGCTTTTAAGGTAAAAACGTTAGCTTTTTTAAAAAATTATCGAGCTCAATCAAGTCAAAGTTTTATAGATAAAATATTATAAATTTAAGTTTAATAAAAAATTATAAAACTCAAGTTTGACTTAAAATCTTGTCTATTTTTTTAATTTTATTTTAACTTCGAACTCGATTCAAAAATATATTTGGTAAATTCGAGTTCAAATCGATTTAGTTTGAACTTTTATAATTTTTTTTAAATAATCTTAAACTCACTTATATTTAAAATATAAAAAATAAATTATGAATTATATTAAACTCAATTAAGCTCATGAACCTAACAAATTTAATGTTTTAAAGCTCAAGTTCGATCCCATTTGCTGCTGGAATAACTCGAGCCTGAACTTGGCTTTATTATCATTAAATAGAATTTAGGTAGAAATTAAGTCAAACTCAAATAATTTACTAGCAGATTTAATTTATTTACGCCACTGGTTTTGATAATAATGGCTGCCCCAAATCATAAAGTAGCAGGCACCTTACTATAAATTATAATGGAATGGATGGCAACAAATATGAAAGCATCGGAACAATAATAAATAAGCTAAATTACAAAAATCTCATGTCGGTCAATATCATTTCCTTAACCTGTCCTCACAGCTCACCCCCACATACCGTGCATCCGTAACTTCCTTGAGAAGTTCGTGGATTTGGATTAACGTAATGACCTAAAACTACCCTCGATGCTGAAAGATTTATTTTCTTATTACAAACACGTATGTATCTTGATTACGCTCTTTCATATACAGAAGAAGAATATACCAACGAATAAGGGTTTAAATTGGTACTGAGACTTGAGGCAAAATAACTGTGCCCACAATGTTCTTAAAATGATCGGCCTTGATATATATATTGCATTTTTATTTCCGGATCGTATGTGATAATAATAATAAGACCAGCATAGTTATCCATGCTAGGGATTAATAATGCTTAATGCACCATTTTATAAAAGTAGGAGAGAATGGTTATTTCTCATGTATCTATCTATTCTTACATTTGACGGATTGGCTACTTAAAAAAAATTATAATTTTTTTTATAAAACCAAAGGAACAGCCTTTCCTTGATTTTTTATAACATACTTTCATATCTATTCATAATATTTCAAGATAGCTATAAATGAATAGTTATTACTTATTTGTTCCGATCATAAATAATTGCAATTTCATTCTTTCTTTATTCCATTTTATAAACCAAATAAGTCATAAATAAAATCCAAAAGAGTCCTGTTATCAATTAATTTTTGTCTTTTTTTTTCCCAATTAGTATTCATCAAAGGAAGAGCAGTAGTAAGTTAGCTCAAAACATTTAATTATAAAAATTAAAAAATATATTATGCATAAACACTAAGCTAAATTTGCAAATGCATTTTGTTAGATGTTCCGTTATTGAGTTTATACAAGGAGGGAGAGGGAGAGACAGAGAGAGAGAGAGAGGCCAAAAGATTGCTCAATTTTACTGCCCAGGATATATCCACAGTGGATGTGAAGTGGCAGAAGATGGGGAGAGAACAAATGAGGATGATCCACTGCAGATATGGCGTATATATTATTTCTGCACTGCGGGTGTTTTTAAAAAATATATATAATTTATGAAAAAGCACATTAGTGATAAAAAGATCGATGTAGGAAGAGAAAAACAGTAAAAGAAATGAACAAGGGAATTACAACAAACTAAAGGTCGGTGGTTATACTTATTTTCTGCTATTTTAATATTTTTTTTTTTTTAAGAACATGGTATCAAAGAAAAAACACTCTCTTCCCATCTAAATAATATCGACTGTATTAATAGAAGATTTTGAATATAGGTTCCTTAAGATCCTTATGATGACACCAACTTGCTGAAGTCTTAAGCCAACCTAATTAAGCCTAAAGCTGACGTAATTTACTAACACCCGACTTATTCTATCTAGTAGTAACCGATCCACCTTAGGAGTCTCCAAACAAGGACTAGACACTCGTAACGCTCAATGTGATATCAAGACCGCCATAACGGTGACACAACAAGCGAATAAGGCTCTAAAACTTGGTTGACAGCTATATCCCTATAATCACGAAACATGCTAACTTGCATGATCCCACTACCTAGATTCAGTGAATGTACTAACACGCTGAACGTGCTCATAAATCCACAACAGCCCTTATTTATAAATAGGACAAGTGCTCTAATGATAAACCGCTTAGACTTCTTTGTGCATGTAACCTACTCAAGGTTCTCTAGCTCTCTTATTTGTCATCTTTCATACTCTTATTGATTTGAACATGGAAGAAACCATGCCAAACTATAGTCCATCACATACTTGTGCAAGGTCCAATCACATTATTCTCCATCGACAAAATTCTATTGATGACGGATTGAATATCGTACATGGGATATTCATGTCCTTAATGCTTGTTATATATTAGAATAGAATAGTACATAGAATTTGTGGATCATAAAAAGTTAAATAGAGAAATGAATTAACTACTGGATCTCTAATTCTAGGTTTCTCATTCTAACAAAATAAGTGAATTGATAAAATCGAAAAACTTCTACGATTTTGTCATCTATATTAACGGAATTGATTCAGTCTTTCATTCCTCTATTGATATAACATTCATTAAATTTGGACAATTGAACTAAATACCATTGACAAAACAATAGAAAAATTCAGAAAATCACCTCATCGTGTTATATTTTAATCTAGATTTTCCCATTTATTTTAGCTTTTCTAATACAAGATTTTTGCCCCAACTTAAGTCATTGGATTCATTCCACAACTGTACAGAAATTTATTCTAAATAATATTATCCACATTCTAAATTAATTTCAACCATATTTATGTCAGAAATATATGTCCGTTTTGGAGAAAAAGAAAAAAAAATAGAAATAAAATTATACAAATACCACTTCTGGAAAAATATTCATAGAAATACAATACTTGAAATCACTTTATTTGGTTTATACTATTAGCATGTATTTACTTAAAGATGAAATTGATGCTACGAGGGAGAAACAAAAAGGAAAAAAACGAAAAAAAAAAAAAAAAAAACACTCATAGCTTCAATTTGCATGACTATTTATGTTTTTCCCATTTGGAGTAGGGTCTTCTCCTTTTCCTTGGAATGTAAGAAAAGGAAAGGGAAAATAAATAATCTCAAAAGAAGATTCATTAAAAGTGAGATACCATGTATGATGTTTAATATAAATAAAATGTAATAAAAATTGGATGCTTCATCCATAATGTTAAGATAGGTAGTCATAAATAACTTCATATATTAAATTTTTATTTAATTCTTAAATATCACATGATAATTCCCGTGGTATATCACTCACAACCAATCAATCTATCCAAATTCAGTTCATTTTTAAGGAATTTTTCTATGTGGAGTTACATGCTTAGCATGAACATAAGTATTGCGATTGACCACAAGAATTTTGTTCCCAAAAGCAAATATAAATATGATAATATTCAGGAAAGGAAATTTCTCTGTCATTACCGTTATTTCGTTTTATTGCTTTTGGAGGGAAAGATATATGCCAACATTAAGGTATTAAAGCCGGGCTTTGGTCCAAAACCAGTTAATGAGCTAATCATAAAGTGTTACTTGAACTGTCTTCTAGTTAATTACCCTTCGTTGCCTTAAATTAAAATGATAACCATAACATCACCACACGTAATACTTTGAGAAAATTAAACCTTTGTTCACACAAAAAGACTAATGTAGTTGCAACTTACTAAACCACAGCTTTGCATGCCTGTTCTCATTTGTTCACACTTCACACACGCTTAATACGTTTCTTACGCGTTGTTCGAATTATTTTCTCACAAGTAAATAAAATAAATTTGATGTCCTAATCCGACAGGCAATTTATTTAAGGATGGTATTACCGCCGAATGTTTTATATATATTCATCGTCAGTAGGAAGTTGCATTACAAGGCTATCACTAGGGTTACATTCATTTATAATTAATGATTCTATTGTTTCCTTTTTCCTTACAAAAAAAAAAAACTATTGCAGTGTTCAGTTATATTTTAAATCCATGATAAAAATTGCATAAGAAAATCCCCATTACATAAAATATTAAACAGTCGTTATTTCTTAGACTTGCGAAGAGCCATTCAGCGTTGCCATTTGATTCTTTCCCGAAGGCACCCTCAATAAAATAAAGAAACAATAAGTAGCTTTCATTCTTAACCTATTACAGCTCTATTTTATTTCTCAATAATAATTATTATATTACAGCTTTATTCTATTTTGTAATATGAATGAGCTAAGAACCATTTCATTGATTTTGTATGAAATCGTGTACGGTAATAATATAGAGAACATGCAAATAACAACTATAATATATGCTACAAGATATTTTACGAGTACTTGTAATGATTTTGAATCTTGTTCTTTCTCCTTGATTTATAAGAAAGCAAACGTGCATGCTAGCTTCGTTGCATTCTAGGGCAAAGAGCTCGAGTTTATGTTGTTGGCGTTTCAATGCCCTAAGTCCTTCAGCTAATCTTATTAGGGCTGACCATGTAACGAGACCACTAGACTTCGTCTACTTTGTTTGATGTTTGAATTTTAATTCATTGTCTTTTTTTTTTTTTTATATGAAAAATCAAGGCCTTCACTCATAAAATTTGTGAAAAATGTCCGACTCATCCATAGGAGGGGAGGAATTATAGTAATTTATTCCAACCCAAGACATAAATAAAGATAAGGATAATCTTTTTTAAAAGGACTATAATGCGATGAATCCATTGAAATAAAAGAAAAAGAAAAAGATTTGCTTTGAACTTCCAAAAGTTAAGATTGTTTCGTGGGACTAGTTCATTGGAGGAGCTTTTGGTTGGGTACAAGAGCAAGCGTTGAAGAATCATCCTCAATTTTTAAGAGGTAAAGAAGTAAGCTCGGTAAATTTACTTGTCAGATCTTATTAGACATAAAATGTCAATATAAAACAACTAAAGATAAGATAGTAAATTTGATAAATAAAATTTTAACTAAAAATGCATTATTAATTTTAAATTTTAGGTCGGAAATTGAAAATACATTCGAACTTCAGTTGTTGATTTTGATACTTCCCTATGCTTTATGAGTATACACCTCGAATGAAACACATCCTCAGTTTTGACTACCCCTTTCTCTTATTACCAAACTCATGGCGCTACGTTCATCTTAGTCTTACTCTTACTATTCTATAACATATCACCAGACAATTTCTGTTTATAGCACCTTTGGTTTCAAGAAAGCATCAATGTTTTAATCTCCATCTCCAATCCTATGTGTAGCCAACTCTTGCCTAAATTGTCGTGCATTGTATCCAATTCATGAAACCATTGAGATGAAACTTGACTCGTGTCACGTCTTGTCTATGCAGTGGCATTAATCTACTCTGACTTGCTAGCTAGCTTGAGTCATCATTCATTGTCCCGTCATCTCATGTAGTAACGAGTTAAGTTTCATTTATCCGTAACAAAACGGTTGCCACTAGTCAAGTTTTGATCTAATATACACCCAACATCAGAAGTGAGCAATTTGGCAAAAATAACTCGTCTATATTGCACTATTTTAGGTAAAAATCTTAATCTCATGCTAACACTTGCATCAAATGGATTGAATTATGTATGTTGCCATATGCTGTATCTTCGTTACGGTAGGAATAGGTCAATCATTAGAGTAGGTGTGTATCCGTGTAAATATAAAGACAAAAAGTGCAACAAGCAGTGGTGATATCAAGCAACAACAATATTATGTCAGTTCAATATGGACCGAGTCACTTAAATATTTGTTAAATTTAAACAGATTTATTAGCAATAGAAAATGCAGGATAACATGAAACTTAAAACATGTAATATCATCAAACAGATAGCAAAGGTGATTGCCAGGTAGATTCGAATCCACACTTTTTAATCTATATCTTATGGGAGCAAGGTTATATAATTTGGAAGAAACCTATCCTTTTATTACCTATGGTAGAAGCTGCATTATCATAGTACGTCCTCAGCATTGTGGAGTTGAAAAGGTTCTAGTGAACACGAAGCTCAATCATTGCTTGGTAGAAGGTCAATAAAACTCAAAACACTCGGTGTTTATTCAAGTTTGACTCGATGGTGATATGCTTGAACTTGAAATTGGACAGTTATATGAACATCCAATTAGACTGGCTAAGAGTTAATCAAGCTTAATTTCGAATTAAGCTAAAAATTATAATTGAAAGGAATTCGAACTCAAACATAAGTTCAAGTAAAAGTAATCATATTAATTTAACACAAAAGAAAAACGAAGAGATATATCTCTTGACCTGGATTTGATGAATCCATGAAGGAAAATGGAAATGTTGTGACAAAGAAAAAGGCTGGTCTCCTTGTCATGAACTTGTTTCTTCCAACGTAATGGGAATTTCAACATTTTCACCGCCCCTCAGAACCTTCAAAACTACTTTATCCCCTACATTATATTCATACAAAACTTTATCCAATTCAGATTTACTTTTTACCTGTGAAAAGAATAAACGAGACGATGATGAGATTATGGAAATCATGAGCTGGTAGATTTCACTGCAAATCAAACAAAACACGGATCTTTCCCAAGCTATGGAAAACTATTCTTTAAAATATAGTGGAGGCTGTTCGGGGAGAGAGTTCTAATTTTCACCATACTGCACCTCATATAGAGCAAATGAGTACACATATGGACAAGTAACAAGAGAAAATGGGCTTTTAGAGGGAGCTCACCGATTTGTTGTCAACTGCAACAATGATATCACCAAGCACAATATTACCAGCAAAACCCCTGGTGGTGGGAAGAAGCCCAGCTTTTGCAGCAAGGCTATTTCCAGGAACCTGCAAAATTACATGATACAAGAACATTATGAGGGGCTACATAGGTTAAGCAATGCAAAGAACATTGTGAGCTAAGCCTAAATAGCGTATCATACCTGCAGTACAAGACCTCCATTTTGAACATTCAGCTGATTAGCAATTGCATCTGGAGCAACGTCAATATTTATTCCAGCTCGGACAACCTGAGATGGATGAAGTATCAAGATGGTTAGATTGTATCAAACCCACCTAGTATGAAGAAGGTTAAAGATATGATACAGATGAGGATCTAAAACAAAGGCCACAAGACATGAAGAAATTTCAACAAATATTTCTGAGGCAGAATTCAAGAGCCACTGATTAAAGCAAAAGGAAAGGCAGATCAACTAGCTCAGAGCGGGATCAACAGGACATACCTTACCAAAATTAATCAATTGAGGCACAATCTTAGTGACAGTCGAAGATGGGATAGCAAACCCTACACCTGCTGAAGTCCCTGTAAGACCAAAAAAAACCATTGGACTCACATAGAATGCGTTAAATTAAAAAATATGAGACCCTTGCTCCACCGTTTATAGCTTTAAGAAATCAAATCAGTCAAATTAGGGAGAAGGAATATTCCACACGATATTTAAGATGTTTTTGGGTAATGAATGCTAAAAATTTTTACTTGTCACCAAGCATATAAGTGACATATGGGTAATCCTAATACATTGGGGACTAAATGAAATCAAACGATACATGCTGCAGAAACAACCTATGCTCAGGGGGTTTCCATAATTGTACATCCAAATGTAAAAGTGCAGATTGAGTACCTAAACGACAGAAATATATATATATATATATATATATATATATATATATTAAATTTACCATGGGTTATTTGCTATTCCATTAGATCAAGTTGGCCTGAGAAAGATCCTGGGGCACAATGAGTTGGACAAACTACGAAGAAAACATCAGAGCATCTTCTCTGACACACTTAAAGGCAGTTAATTGTTTTTTGGAGTATTCTCTGACTTCCTAAATATTTGGTATTTTCTCCAACTTCATAAGACCATTCACATTTCAGCCAGTGATTGTCTTGACTTGGTTGTTGAATTACAGTCAGTTTATGCTCTCTTGATTTCACCGCTTAATCGATCCACAACGACCAAAATCATCCTCCAAAAGCTGGGGAAACAACAATTTCTTCTTAATTTATAACATAGGTTAAAGTTTTTGGATGAATTAACAAAGTGGCTGCCATCCAGGCTTTTGCCATTTCAATCTGTGCACTTTAAAAAAAGACAAATTGGAAATTTCAATTTAACACAACTTTTTACAGAACTAATCATTTCTTTGAAATTGTGATTATAGTGAAGTAGATGTAACATGTGCATGCATCAACTCAAAATTATAAAAAGAATAAACAAAGCTGTTCACGCTGGCATAAAAGCTATTGCACTATCTAGTTTTTCGATAGAAAACCTACAGTTGGGCTTCCCAGGATAAACTAACATGAGAGTTTCGTGAATTATGATATGTCCAGCAAGTTTACCTGTTTGAGTAAATATTGCAGTGTTAATTCCAATCAGCTTTCCTTTAGAGTCCAGGAGAGGACCTCCACTGAAATATAGCAAAAAGCACAGACAAAGCACAATAGGGTTAACGAGCACTGCTGATATAGAAGAGAGAAACAATGAGTGCTTCAAGTATATTTTCACTCCCCCTTTGCTGAGGGTCCAGCAGCAAATAAAGAAAAGTTAAGACCTCCACTAAAAATGGCTACATAAATAGAATGATGCACCTATTTCCAGGATTGATAGCTGCATCTGTTTGGATCCCACCACCAATTGTGACACCTGTCTGACTGAAAATGTCTCTGTTAAGTCCACTTATGACCCCAACAGTTAGAGTGTGATCAAACCCAAAGGGATTTCCTATTGCTAAACATTGCTGCCCAACTTTCAAAGAATTTGACTGCCCAATATTAATTGGCTTTAGTAGATCTTTGGGGGCATCTACCTAGCAAAACAAACAGTTGTAACACAATCCAATTACTCACAACATTTTAAGTTATCTGAACAAATCAAACCATGCCACATTGAATCGAAAATTTATACAATAACATAAGATTCAATGGTTCAGCAAGCGAAGGGTGGAAAATGCAATGGAAATTTGGTTTTGCTAATACATAAAAGTTCCTTGAGTGGTACAGCAGCAATCATGGAAATTACCCATAGTGACAAGGTTTCTGCTTATTCCTGGAGGTATCAAGTTTGATGGAATTATTGAAATGTGTCTTAGTATAATCTATACCACTTTTACTTCACAATGGCCGGTTTTCCCTCCTAAAAGGAGATCCAGACAGGCCGACAAAATATGTTGCACCAGATAGCCCTTGGCCAGAAGTAAACGTAATAACATAAAAAACCATCCTAATTTCATGTTCTAAACTTATATCCCAGCGTTGAAGCTCTTGAGAGCTTTGGACCAGAAACTCTGATATCTCAGGAAGCCAGTAGGTTACGCTTGATTGCTAAAGACACATGGACATAATCTCCTGTCATAATATTATGTTTGGTCGGGAAAACTAGCAATTTCAGTCTGATCCTGTTCCATATGGAATGTTTATTCCACTGCTCAGTTGTACATGGAACTATTGACCAGAGTAATTAACTCTCGGGAAAACTATACCCTCTCAACACCAGAAATACCTTTGGTTTCTACCACCCTCTGGTTAAAAGCAGTTGAAGTACTAGGTCTATCATAGCAACCACCTCCTCCTCCTATAGTTATGATGAGGCAGTTGAATTAGTTGATTATTGGAGAGTTATCAGGTTTAACTATTTCTTGATAGCTTTTTCTATTTTTTTATTTTTGGAAGAAGCAACTATTTCTTGACACTGCCCAAGAAATAGCTATTTCTTGTCTGTTTCTAATATAATTATATCCAAGACCCAAAGTAACGGCATTACAACACTCCCTAGGCAAAAGGCAAGAGATGATTGATGGTGGTGAATGGTATCAAATACTTAAGGGTGAACAACACAGGCTGAGAACGCAAGGAAAGGTGAGAACAAGCGCAATGTTTCTGAAATACAATAGCTAATGTGAATGCCATTAAACTGAAGAATCCATATATCTAACACCTTTGAATCTAATGCATGGTCAGGAGTTTCCATCTTTCCAGCATAGCAAAAGGCAATTGCATATGCAAGACAGATTTGCACCTTTTCTGTTCACTTGGGCATTCATCTTCAATATTGGCCTCACCTTCTCCCACCATCATCCTCTTGCAAAGTCAGATCTGACATATTCACTAAAACAAGAACAGTATATGCTCAAAATTGCAAGTTCCCTCTCGCAGGGTATTTGGTTAGGGACAAAGAAAACATGGCTGAGGTGGGTGAAGTAGGAGGAGGAGATGACAGTTAGAGAGGGTGACTTGGAAATTGTTGGGGAAAGAGGAGTCCAGAGAGACCATTAACATGAGCACAATGGAAGTGCAGAAACATAAGAAAGGCGTTTTTGAATAATATCTTATTCTGATTTAATTGTTAGAATGAATGATATGTCAACTCTCTCTCCCCTTTCTTCTCCTTTATGTTCCTACCTCATTCCATCCACCAATCAAACTTAAGTTACAAGGGTCTGTGTTATTGCACTTGCCCAAGAACCAGCTGTAACCAACTAGCTGGTTCAATTTCAGCCAATTCTGAATTAAACCAGTGCCATTTCTGATTTCAACTTCTCAGAAATGATGATCCCACATAGTCTAGCATCTAGCATCTAGATAAATATGCATACACTCAAGCACCAATAATCTAGGTGGAGGTTTCAATTAATACCTGTATGTAAAATCCTAACGTACATTAATTGCAATTCACAATTATTGCTTTTACAGCATAGGTTATAGAAGATCACATGAGTTTGATGTCACTCCTCTTACAGATACCTCTTCTAAAACTTTTTGATAGATTCTACACATTTGGTGAGGAAAACTCTATAAATAATGGAAAATTTAATTACCACTAAATAACTTCAACAAATATAAGAGAAAGCTGCATTGTGACACCAGAATACAATGCAGTACAAATGTCTGATTATAGCGCTTCAACTGGGTTATTCTTACTTCCTCAAACTGATTAATTAGTCAATATTTCTTAAGAATGTTAAAGATGAAAACTAAGGGAGATGTGAATAAGAATGCAGAGTTGAGCATGATACAGAGAGAGAATGAGGGAACCAAAATACCTTTAAGACAGCAAGATCTTTAGCACGATCAGCACCAATAAATTTGCCCTCAAAGTTCTTTTGTAACCTTTTGAGAAACAACATTAGAAATCTGATACTTGGTAACAATCCAAAGACATGACTCTATTTAGCAAGATATGAAACGTCCAAAGACATAAGCATTGCAACTCACCCTTCTGATGCTAGAATATTTACTCTTGCAACAGTTTGTCCAGGTTTCGCATTTCTTGACAATGCATTACCAACAACTGCAAAAAGTATTGAAGAGACTTTTTACGAGCAGCCACAAAGTCATCTACTCTTGAGGGGAATCAACAGCCAGAACCATGCATCCATAATGAATTTTTGAAAAATAATTTCTTTTTGGCGCTATTACTATAAGTCTAAGCATCTAAGGTTAATAAAGAAGACTAATTTTAAATTTAGCCAAAATGCGTGAATTTTCATATGTGCATGGAAGGGAACTAATTTCAGATGACAACATAGTTACATGCATGAGCTTACTTTCACTCTGCATCTTTTCTACTATGACGAGCTATTTTCATGCCACCAATGTACAAAACAAGCTGAAGAAAATACCAATTGCCTCAAATAGCCATGGCATTGTTATATGTACAAATCTCTAATTTAAGTGAAGAAGCCTTTAAACTAGCTTGTACCATGATAGTTTGTTACAATGTGTCCTTGTTCATCCCACACCACTCCAGAACCATTCCCTTCAGGAACCTAAAAATAAAGTGAAGACTAAAATTGCTTTATGTGCAGCCATATACAAGCTAAGTTGAGAAGAAGAAGCATAAATTTAGTCAAGCAAGCAATGACAGCAGGAGAAAATATATCAGTCTAGCTCTAGCACAATATGCAAATTACCTCAACCGCCCCAGTTATGTTAAGCTGCGGGCGTAATGTCACATCAAAAATGTTGACAACAGAGTATGTATTATTCTCAAAAAGTTCAGCAATTCTTTCCTGCCGACCAAAGATGTCATCAATCACTTTACCCCAAATACAAGATGGTATAAGAATAGAAGCACAGACTATAGTATCAGAGAAATTACCTCATTGGGGAAGAGAGCTCCAGAAGGAAAGACAGTAGGAGTGACTTGATCAAGCGTCACGGATGGATCACCTAGAGCATGGGCTGTGGATGCCATACAGATTTCATGGTAAAGGCGAATTAGTATGAAGCCTATTCCTGAGCTAACTTATGATATTCAGAAAATCAATATTTTAGCCACACAATAAATAATGTTAGCAAAGTTTACTTTCAGCAATATAATGAAGAATCGAGAATAGAAATTCAACCAAATAGCAGGAATTGAGTGGCAGTCAAATACAAGTGACATCATGGAATTTTTGCAACAGACTCGTCTATTATGAATATAACTGACAGGAATAAAAAAAAAGAAAAAAATAAAAGAAAAAACAAGAATTTCCCCAACACCTTCACAAAAATCTCCGTCTACCAAAAATTGAATTTCCTGTGTCCCAGCCACCGCACCTCACATGCTTTTACTCTTTTAAATGATTCAGCGGCGTACTTTTAAGAACAAAACATCATTACTCACTTCGTTTCCTAAGGTCATACGAAACACAAACACAAGAAAGGTGCAATCTTTATTCTAGAAATGGAGAGGACAGAAAGCAGAAATGTGCCAACCTGATAAGTACCTTGAAGTGTCACACCAAGAGTACATAAACAAACTCGCAAACAGCATTCTTCTCGTGGTAGATGGAACAATTTTCCTTACGAATTCGCCCAGATCTCCACGGAAATCTACTCTTTTTCTGTACTTTTCACGTTCAAAACACAAAATTTCACGATGGGTATAAATCAAAAATCAGAAACGGCTAACTTTGTAATGAGTAGTCTCAAAAGAGAGAAAAAGGAGAGACCTTGGAGAAGGAGGAAGGTTAAGTGAAATGAGGTCGTCATCGCCGGAGGAAGTGGTAGGTTGAGGAGAGTGCGAGCAGACATTGGAAATGCCGTCGAAGAAGAGTTCACGTCGACCCAAGAAGGACTTAATTCCATTAGAGAGGAAGAACAGTGGGCTTGTCTGTGAATGTGCGTTGCATGTACATGTACATGAAAGCAGTGCTTGCTGCATCTTTTGCTTTTTCGCTTTTTATGGCGGTGGAGCACCACCACTCCACAATCACAAGATTGTGTATTTCCGGTGAGAAGGGATGGGATGGGATATGATATTGGGGAGAGACGTTACATGGAAAGTGGATAGGGAGATGAGATATTTCCACACGACTACGTTTCTCACATGAATTGCAAAATCACCACCATGGCCTTCAATTTATTTCACAGACATTTAACCTCGTTTATCTTAAAATTTTAGATTCTCAAATCTTTTCCTAACTCTTGATTTGAGCCATTTTTTTTTAAATTAGTGTTTTTAATATTCAGAAAACTACTAAAACTACATTTTGATACACTTTTTTTTTTTTTTTAAGATTTGAGGTATGATTTCAAAAATAAGAGAAAGCACGCAAATGTATCTTTATATAATTAAATTGTGATGTATAAGAGTAATAAAATTTCAGTGAGGATCTTGGTTTTGATATTCAGTTTTACTGTTCATAAATAGAACCTTTTTTAAAAAAATCTTATAGTAACCACGAACTCAATGGAAAGATATCTAAATGGAAATAGAAGGAACCCATTTCTGAAAGGAAATTTGTGTAAATATTATGTTTACATACTTAAAATGGAACTGAAAAAGGTAGAAATTAAGAGAAATCATTGGCAAAAGTTTCAACTTTTAAAACCAATTAATTTTTCTTTGCTTTTCAAGAAAAAAAAAACAAATGGAAATGAGTGGAAATCAAATATGTGTTAAGATTTTAGGTACTTAAAATGGCTTAACTAATGTCATGAGATTTGAATCTCACCATAGCAAGTTGGAATCTCATAAAGTAAAGAAGTTACAATTGAACTAAGAATATATATATATATATATATATTTAAGTCCAACTATGTTATAATAACTTTGATAAGGAAGGAATTAAATATATATTTCATTTTATTAGGAGATAAATATTTGTTCTATCAATTTATAATGGCCTTAGCAACTAAGAATATGATTCAACCAACACTTATAAGATTTAAACAAAGTCTCTAAAATGAAGATTTGAATAGCTTATCTAATGAAGCCTCAAGGTTTAACTCAACATATCTAGTCACTAACTACACATTAAACGATTTGGTTCAAGACTTACCTATGCAATTTAAGCAAAGTAAATCCAACTGAAAAAAAAAAAAGAAATAACATTTACTAATATAGATATATAGTTGTTGTTACTTAATCCACGCATAGTGGTTTGTAACTTGCGAAAGATAAGAAAAGAGAGCTAAGATAGTACTAGAGTTGGTTATGTTGTGGTTACTCTAACGCTTGAAGGACTAAGGTAACAAGGGAGAGAGAGTATGTATATAGATTATTAGCGTTGAGGTTATAGGGAAATGCCGGTGTAGATAAGGAAGATGGTAAATGTCTTAAGTTTTCCTCTCTGACTCTAGATCCAGTAGAGAACAATGAAGGGAGTTATGTAACTGTTGACATGTCTTATCTACCAAGCTCTTCTCACTTGTCTTCATTTTAATTATATACTAGGTTTGGTTGACCTAGCCTATGTTTATCAACTTAGACCTAGGTTGGTTAAATGAGGCCTAAACACCTACTTTTAAGGCAACTCATCAGCTCTAATTAAGTAAACCTATGCTTCAAAGTCTACATTAAAAATAGCCTATCAACAATAGCATATCCCTTTTGTCTGAATATTATGCTTTAGTAAAACTTTATAGTATTTAGCCTCTATAGTTATGATTTTAATAATAGTTAAACTTTATTTTTAATTAATTTCATTCTTAACTTAGATTAGCATGTATAACATCTCTTAATTATAAATTGTCTTGTACTTAGTTATGATTTTAACAATGGCTAAACTTTAGTTTTAATAGTTACATTCTTAACTTAGATTAGCATGTATAACATCTTTTAATTATAAATTATCTTGTTCTTGATTGATTAAACTAGTTGGTGCTATTAGTTCTTATTCAAGTTGTATAACAATTTTTTTTTTCACATTTTGATATTGTCCCTTGTTATTAAATTTGAATTATTAGCATTTTTAAGCATTCTCATTTTTTTTTCTTTTACTTCTATTAACTTGATGAGAGTAATAAATTATTTTGAAGTTTTTTATGAAGACCAGTTAAGTAAGGGTTTTCTTAACAATTATTACATGTGTTTATCATAGATTATTAAGAAAATAATTATCTAAGGAATTTTCTTATTTTTGACTACATAACTAAAAACAATTATTTAAATTTTTATCAACATCCAAGAGGTGTTTGATTAATTAAACTAAGTAATCTTTATAGTAGAGGTTTTGATATAGGTGAGAATGACTTAGTGCTCACACTACTGTATTTTTTATTCTAAAGAAGATGATGCAACTAGATAATAGACTTTTTAGTATCCTTTATGTTATTAATTCTTTAGGTTTGTATCAAATGTTGTATTCCAACTATGTTACGTAAATACTCTATTTTTGTACCTCTATAATTTCTAAAGTTTATTTTAAAATAAAGAAAAAGGGTACTAATTCAAAAAAATACAAAAAGAAAAAAAATAAAATTTAGAAAATTACCCAAAAAAATTTGAAAAATCAGAAAAAAATAATAATAGGAAAAAATAATAACAAATATATACAAATAGTTTAATAATAGGCTTTTAACAATATTTATCTTATTTAGTTAGTTATTTTTAAATTAGACTCATCTTTATTTTTAACAATGTTTATCTTATTTGGTTAGTTCTTTTAAACTTAGGCTTAGTTGTTATCTTTAAATAAATGTTCTTTATAAAAAATAATAAGATACGGGTTAACAGTCTATCTAATATAACACTTGGTATTAGTATGGTAGTGAACAAAGAAGTTTTAGGTCTGAGTCTTAGCACTCTATGCCTTTTATCTTATTCCCCCTTAATATATGCCACATGTCAATAATCAATTAGGCTATGTGCTAACATTAACATGCAGCATACCGTGATCGGACCATGTGGTTAACATGGTGGCTACGTGGCGTCACATTCATATGTACTATGTTACGCCTCAAAGTTACAGAGTTGCAACAGTCCCGCCGTGTAAACCATTTCATGATAGTAATTGGCCTTACAGTACCTACCATAGACATAATCTACACAAGGTGTCGATGACTCTTTACTTTCAAGTAAACAGTCTAATTAAGTGTTTAGCTGAAATTATAGTAACTATCAAGAATTTTTAGATCAACATACATAATTACATGTACATTCCATAAAACTTCCCAGGAAATTTTACATTAACAAAGTAGTTCACTAATTTACATAACAACTATCAGTCTTTCATTCTTTAGTTATAAAGGAAACTCTAGCTATACATCCACTATTAGGCAAATTAATCCTCACACCCCAGGCTTAAAAAAAACTAACTTCTGAATAGTTGTAAGGCGGCATAATACTCGAAGTATTCAGAAATCAGGACTTGCAAAAGGATCTATATGGATTTGAGCAATTACAACTCAGTAAGTTGAATTGGAGACTCATGAATATATATAAACATAAACAAGATTATCAAGTAATCATTTTCATGCAATGCAATAAGCAAGTGACATCACATAACGTAGTCTGGTCTGTTGCAAAATCAGAAAAATTTCACCACTCTAATTTGGGTTGAGGAGTTTTCATGTTATGTAATAGCTCACAACCAAACTCAGGTTTGTGCAATAGAGGCACTGCTCCTCCTAAGACTATCCTTCAAATCAATGCCTTCATCCTTACCGCAACCTCTTCTCCTGTCACTTAGTTTGGCTAAGGACGAGGAAAAGATTAATTTGCTATCCAGCACTATCTTTATTGAAGGTGTCGGTGTTTGGTTGGAGAATTCTAATGATCCCCTAAAGGGTTGTAATGCATGACAATTTAGGTCATTAGAGTCAAATAAGATTGAATTCCATTTAGGGTGTTCAAACAATTTCACACCAATCTAATCATAATGCAAAATCAATCACAACACAGATTTCAACATGAATTCAAATACTCAAACATACACATAAATTACTTACAATCACAATGATATATAATCCTAAGTCTTCAAGTACTATAAAATAGTACTATAAATAGTACTTTAATACAATAAGTAATAACTTAACTTACTTAGAATTCTCAGTCGCCCAATCACTTAATTGCAAGTCAATTCGTCTCCGGGTATTCTATAATAAAAATACGTCTTTTTAGTACTTATATTTTGATGATTCATATTCTAAGTTATAATTTAATTTATTTCTCCATGTATACCTATTATTTACTAACGATTTATTCTACCTTATTTCGGGGTTCGGTTTCTAAATTAGATTTTAATTTTGATTCTACATTATCTCTGACTATGAGGAATCCTAAATATGCTCGAATCTTAATGTGACATTAATTACATTAAGTTCAAGTATTCTAATATCATATTAGGTCTTAGTTTAGTGTTCTAAATTATTCGGTACAATCTAATCCTAATTGGGATACTGGATAGAAAATCTTACATTTTTTATACAATTAGCTAAAATTAAATTTTGTTTCAAATTTATTATATACTGATTTTTATTATTATATTATCTAAATAAACCTAATTTTTCGTATTTATTAAATTTCCAATTCTATATATTCCTAATTTCCTACAATTACTACATAATTCCTATATTAATTATACTTATCACACTAAAGGCTAGAATTAGGTTTTCACATCAGAGATTAACATCCCTAAATACCTAATTACCATCTAAATCAGTAATTAATCACCTAATTAACCAAAATTACCTAATTTTTCTATCATTTTAGGGTTAAAAATTTTGAAAATTAAATTAAAAAAATGGCTTCATAGCACTATTCTATATCACTTAAGCATTCTACAGAAAAAATTTGAGCTCTAAACTACACTCTTAAACCTATTTATTTCTAATTCTAATCATATTCAATTTTGTTTAATTTCTTAAGAACCTTATATTTTCAGATGTGATTGAACTTAATCACTATTTTTCCCTAAATCTACATACAATAAAACCTCAGAATAATAAATTTAATAATTTTTTGGGAAAAATAAATAATTTTAAAAAATTGTACAAAATCAGAGCAGATGTGAGACTCACTCGATCTGATGGCTTTTGGGCTTCCAACACCGGTCCAGGTGTGTCGCCTGGTCTAGGCGATGGGTCTAGAGTGGGGTGGTGGTAGCAGCTTGGTTCCAAGTGGCAGTGGTGTGTGGATTCAGTTCACTAGCCTCTACTACATAGATTTGCTCAATAATTTCTTAAACCTTAATTTTCCTCTTTAAATTTTGGCGTTCTCAATTTTTTTTAACTTTTAACTGTCTAAACGAGTTCTATAATTTTTCTTCCTATTTATAGAGCTTTGTAGTAATTATTATACATTTAATTAGACAAGACATTGTCCAAATCTCTTCAAATTTACCTTTTGTGTTGCTTGTTTTTTATTAGTTGATTTTTCTTCTTCACTTCTTGACCTACCATGACCAAATCCAAGTCATTCCCTATTCCTCTGATTTTTTCTTAATTATTTAATAATTTTCTTCAATTATTTAATAAGTTTCTAGCTAATTTAAGTAATTTCGCGTATTTTTATCTATACGTAAATACATGTGAATATTCTTAATTATTATTGAGGTCATTCTATGATTTTTAGTATACATATAATTTATTTCTAGCAATTTATTAGTTATTAGTTATTAGATTACACTTTTCGCCTTTTCAATAATTAACAAGTATTATATTTAAAATTCAAAAATTTTATAGTCTCTTATCTTATCACTTATTTTCTTAAATTTAATTTTACGGGGTCATTTTTACTAACATTCTTATTTATAGTTTATAATTTAGATTTGATCAGATCTTTTAACCGATCGCCCTAAACTTTGTATACTAAGTTTAATCCTACGGTCATTTCACTTAACTTTAGAGTTTACATACTTTCCTTCCCATTCTTTCCTTTTCTTAGTAAACTTAGCTTAAACCCTTCACTTTGTGTTCAACACATGATTTCCATCAAATTAATGATGGAATGGTATGCTAGGCTTAGGATACTTCAAATCTGATACAAGAACTCATTAAGATTTGTGAATTAAGACAGTTAAAATCAAATAAAGAATTGGTAAGAAGCATAAATGCACAACTTGAGACCCGAGTTGACCAAACTTAATCAGAGTCTCAACATTGGATTTTAAAGCTTCCATTGCTTCTTTCTAGTAAGTATAAACTTGAATAAAGCCATTTTGACTAGCAATTCATTCGAATTAAATCAACTTATACGATTTTAGTGCAGTCAAAAGCTTTACTTTGATTATTGAATTCATAGTGATTGGGAATTTGCCATGTTGGTTACTTGCTCAATTCATATGAAAGGGGACTTAAGAAACTTGTTTAAGCATCAAGAAACAATCAAAACACATCATTAAGTTCAAATTCTAAATTTTCTCACTCTAGAAGCCTTAAGTTGCGAGCCACCTTGATAGAAATCAAGCTATCGAATCCTCAACCTAAGCTTGAGCTAGAACGTTATAGAGCATGGCAAGGCGAGCTCTTTCTTTACGCCTCACAATTAAAGAGTTTGAGTTGGTGCAGACTGTTAATTTGTTGCCTTATCTAAGTTGAACCCTCTTATACTTATCAATAGTCTCAAATTGCCGACCTAAGGTTTACTCTAACAACATCTTGACCCACTTAATCATCTACATAGTTGAGCTAAATCCAAGCTGCTTCGATCATAGCTAACATTCAAAAAAACACTAAATGACCACCAAATTTGGTTGCACTTATCCCAAACCCATATTCCCCAATAAAATTCACATAAAAGGAAAGTTCCCCACATAAAATAGCAACTAGAACAGTTATGCCCCGAAGTCGCAGAGTCGCAACAGTCCCGCCGTGTAAACCATTCTATGATAGTAACTGGCCTCACAGTGCCTACCATAGACATGACCTACACAAGGCATCGACGACTCCTCGCTTTGAAGTAAACAGTCCGATGAATAATTAAACTATGAATAGGATAAATAGTTCAAATTTCTAACAACATGTACAATATTATATATATATAAGTCCACAAAGCTTCCCAGGAAGTTTTACAGAACATAACAGTTTACTAGATTACAGAATAACTACCAGTCTTTCATTCTTAATTACATGGTCACTCTAGTTAAACACTATACTAAGTAATTTTATCCTCACACCCCTGGCTTCCAACAGACTAACCTCTAGGTAATTGTAGAGTGGCATAGCGCTTTGAGTGTTCAGAAATCAGAACCTGCAAAAGGATCTATAAGGGTATGAGCAACTACAGCTCAGTAAGTTGAATTGGAGACTCATAAATGCATACAAGCACAAACAGGGTTATCAGACAATTATTTTTATGCAATGCAACAATCAAGTGTCATCGCACAACGTAATCCGGTCCGTTGTGAAATCAGAAAAATTTCACCCGCTCTAATCCGGGTTGAGGAGTTCCATGTTATGCAGCAGCTCACAACCAAACCCAAGCTTATGCAATGGAGACCTCGCTCCTCTCGTGACTACCTTCGAACCATTAACTTCACCCTCACCGCGACTTCCTTTCCTGTCACTTAGTTCGACTAAGGATGAAGAAGGGACCATTTTGCAATCCTGCGCTATCCCTTTCGAATGGGTCGGTATTTAGTTGGAGAATCCTATAATCCCCTAATGGGTTGCAATGCATGACATTATTTATTATTCGGGGTCGACTGATATTAAATTCCGTTTAGGGTGTTCAAACAATTTCATACAAATTCAATCAGTCGCAAAATCACTCACAATACAAATTCAGCACGAATCCAAATACATCAAACACATGCATAAACTACTTACAATCACAATCATATACAAGCCTAAGTCTCCGAGTACTACAAAACTAGTACTCTATTACAATAAGCAATAACCCAACTTACTTGGATTTGCTCAATCGCTTAATCCTTTACTCGCAAGCCGATTTTATCTCTGGATGTCCTATAATACAAATAGGTCTTTTTAGTACTTAAAATTTACGGTTTCATATTCTAAGTTATATTTTAATTCATTTTTGTCCGTGTATGCCCATTACGTCCTAATGATTCGTGTACTCTATTTTTGTGTTCAAATCCTAAATGAGGTTTTAAACTTTGAATTCTAATCCTAAAATATGCTCGAATCCTAATGTGAAATTAATCACATTAAGCTCGAGTGTCTAAATATCCTATTGGGTCGTAATTTGGTATTCTAATCTATTTGGTACACGCTAATCCTAATCGCGGTATCGGATTTATTCCCGATGTGTAAAAATCTTACATTTTGAGACTTTTTCTTAAGATTAATTATTATTTTCAGATTTATTATTTTTCTGATTTCTATTATATTATTATCTAAATAACTCTATTTTTTTAGATTTATTAATTTACAATATCACATATTACTAATTTCTTATATTACTTACCTAATTTCCCTAATTAACCATACTTAATACCTAAAGGCTAGGATTAGGGTTCCACTTCAGAGATTAACATCCTTAAACATATAATTAATCTCCTAATCAGTAATTAACATCCTAATCACCTAATTAATCCTAAATCACCCAATTTTCCCATCATTATAAGGCTAAAAATTAACTTAAAAATTTTGAAAATTAATTTTTAAAATATGGCTTCATAGCACTGTTCTACATCATATGAGGATCCTACAGAAAAATTTTGAACTCCAAACTGCATCTCTAAGCATATTTATTTTCCAGTTTAGTCATGCTCGATTTTGAGCAATTTGTTAGGGACCCTATAATTACAGATTTAATTAAACTAAATCACTATTTTTCCCTTAATCTACATACAATAAAACCTCAAAATAACAAGTTTCATAATTTTATGGGCAAAATAACTAATTTTACAAAATTATTCAAAATCGGGTCATTGAAAAGACTAACCGGTCTAAAGCTTTCTGGCCGTCCAAGCCCGGTCCAAGGTTGTCGGCCGGTCCAGGCGGTGGTTCTAGTGTAGGGTGGTGGTGGTGGTTCGGTCCCGGTGGTGGTGACTGGTGGGTTTAGCTTACTTGCCTAATTTGCACAGTTTTCATTTTTTTTTTATTTTTCTGGATTTTCTCTCGATTTTTTAGGTGTTTTGATTTTTCTCAGATCCTAAACTGACCAAATGACTTCTAGAATTTTTTTTCCCTATTTATAGACAATTGTAGAAATTAATGTGCATTAATTTGATGGGATTTTGCCCCAATTCCTTGATTTTTGGCTTTTTGTTTATCAAATTCTTATTGGTTTTTTTTTTTCTTGCTGACCAGGACCTGATCTTGTTGCAGCTTATCCTCTTCTGATTTTTCTATAATTATTTTGTATTTTTCTTTAATTATTTGCTTAGTTTTAGGCTAATTTAGGTAATTACGCGTATTTTTATCTACACGTAAATACATGTGGGGTGCACGTGAACATTCCTAAATATTATTTTAGTCATTCTAAAATTTTTAGTATACATATAATCTATCTTTAGTAATTTATTCGTTATTTCATTACACTTTTCGCATTTTCGATAATTAATACCTATTATGCTTAAAATTTGAAAATTTTATAGTCTCCTATTTTATTACTTATTTTCTTAAATTCAAGTTTACGATGTCAGTTTTACTAATATTCCTCTCAATAGTTTATAATTTGGGTTTGATCGGATTCTTTAACCGATCGCCTTAAACCTTGGGTTCTAAGTTTAACCCTACGGTTACTTGACTTGGCTTTAGGGTTTGAATTTGACTTGTCTACCTATTGATTAACCTGTGCGCATATTTCTTGGTCTGACTAAGTGTTTGTTTTGTTGTATTCTATTTTATTTATTTATTTCATGCGGGAAATGTAATTCAAAAGAAAAAAAAAAACTAAAAAGATGAAAAATGATAAGGAAAAAAGGAGAAAAAAGAAAAAGAAAAAAAGATAGGAAAGCTTTATATTTTATTTTAATATTTTTCTTCTTTGCTTAAATAAAAAAAGAATAAATAATTAAAAAATTTAAAAATAATAAAACGCATTTCATCACTTAGAAAAATCTTTTTTTTGTAAATAAATAAAAATACATCACTGCTTTTCAAAATTAGGATTTCTCTTAGATTTTTCGAAAAATAAAATAATCAATTTTGGACCATCTCTTAGAATTCTTTTTAAAATAAAATCAAAATGATTTTTTTTTTAAATTGTAAACTTAAATGTTTTTATAATTAAAAGAGACCAACACATTAAATTTTTGTTAAATGGATTACAAAAGTCTGATTTTGAATAGTAGTTATGTAAGAACTCATAGGAAACTAAGTGACTTAAATTATAGAAAATTTTATTTTTCTACTTTTTGTAAATAATTGTTCAATTTCTCATCATTTTTGTATATTCAATTTTATTTGTTTATTTACTGTGAATAGATAATATTTTTAGAAGAGTATTTTGAAAAATAAACTTAAATTTGAAAAGTTAAAGTGGTACTTGTATAGTGTTTGATAAGGTAGCCCTTAAGCTTTCGATATCTGGTTTTTTGAAAAATTTTCAAAACACAAGGTAGTGGCTAAATTAAAATCAATTCGCTTAATCGATTCTAATTTAATAACATTTTTTCGATTTTATTAGGTGGAGACTCCAAGTTTTTTTAAAAATAAAAACTTGAGTTTTCCTTAGTTCCCAGTTAATAGTCTATATTGAATGGGCACAGGGTTTAATATAGATCGAGTTAAAGAAAATAAAAAACCAAAAATTTTAAGCTCAACATGTTAATCTAAAAGCTCTAAGCCCTTCAAAATAACAAAAGATTCGACTAGTGTTGTAAACGAGTCATTTTACTCTTAAATTATTCAAATTTAGCTTAATTGCAGATGGTTAAATTCAAAATTAGGCTTTAAGTTAATTAATTAAGTAAGTTCTACTCTTTAAGTTAAGGCGATAATGTTTACAGAGCCATGCTCATGTATCATGATGATCAATGAAGATTTGGCATGATGGGCTAAAGTATGGCTCATTAGATTGGCTTCTCAATACTAACTTTTCTTAATTTAACTCACAAATCTAATAAGGTTTTACTGGGCTTAAAACCTATGAAGTCTATTAATTTAAGGTCCATTAAGAAAAGGAATTAATTTCAATCATTGATCATTGTTTCGATTGAACAAATGAGATCAATGGTTAACTTTTATAAATACCTTACTTCTTTCTTCATTTAGATAAGAGAGAATTTTGGCACAAACATTATTATTTTATTGGATCCTTACCTTAAAGAATTATATACCTAATTGTCTCGAGAACATTTCTTAGTTAATCATTTATAATAAAGTTTGATATTATTAAACTCTTTCATTTGTCATTACTTGTGTTTGAGCCTTTGAGATTGTTTACTCCTCATCTCTACCATTCCTCACTTGATTATCTAGTATATGTTATTCAAGGCGTTCCCTTTAGTTACCTATAGAATGACTCAGGACGCGATACACACATAACCTTTACATCTAAACCCCTTGTACCTACAACATTTACTCAAGTTTAATTTAACGATTATCGAGTAAAGGCTTAAGTTTGAAATAGTTAAATAATTTATCCGATTAGACTCTAATTACCTTGATATTTGACTCAAGGAGCTGCATACCTAATTGTGCTCCACTCAAGTATATATATATAGATTCGGTTTGAGCTTACTTCAGATATAATTTTTTTAAAAAATATATATATATATATATTAAATAAAATAGATCAAGATAATTTTAATCACTTTAAGTTCGAACATAGGGGTGCCCAAAATCATGTTGAAACTAAACAATTTAAAACCCGGCCGATTTCAAAACAAGCTGAAATTTAATATCATATCGTTCCGGGTCGAGCGATTTACACTCCTAAATCCAGTCATATCCATATTCGGGGCTAGGAACTGCCTGTTTTACGGCCCTCATTTTTGTGGGCCGTTCCTAAGTACAATAATCTTATCGGGCTTTTGTTTTGGGTACACTAGTTTAGGCCGCGAAAGCCCCAAAAATTCAAATTTTGATTTACATTTGACCGTTCGCACTTTTCAAATTTTAAAAAACCCAAAAAACCGGGGTCACAACGGTTAGTTACCACAATCAACTCCTTTTATTTAAACCTCACGACGCAAATTAATTGAAATCCTCAAACTATCTCCTTATTCTTTCCTCTGTTCGATTCCTGACGTCTTCGTATACGTCTCCGGAATCCGAATCCGAATCCGAATCCGAATCCCTATCGTGTTGTGAATCTCCTCATTCAATTTCTCAATCTCTCTCCAAAATAAGAAACTTTCAGCCATCCGAACATGAGAGAGTGCATCTCCATCCACATCGGCCAGGCCGGCATCCAAGTCGGTAACGCGTGTTGGGAACTCTATTGCCTTGAGCATGGAATTCAGGTCAGTTTCTTTCTCTTGTTTGCTTATGGCTGTAGATATAGTGTGATTGCTGTTTAGGTGTGTTTAATTTTTATTTATTTATTTTGGTGTGTGCGTGTTGTAGCCTGATGGACAAATGCCAAATGACAAAACTCCTGGCGGTGGAGATGACGCATTCAACACCTTCTTCAGCGAGACTGGGGCTGGGAAGCATGTGCCTCGAGCGGTGTTCCTGGACCTCGAGCCTACCGTCATCGACGAGGTGAGGACCGGTACCTACCGCCAACTCTTCCACCCCGAGCAGCTCATCAGTGGCAAGGAGGACGCTGCCAATAACTTTGCAAGAGGCCATTACACAAGTAATTAAGCTGATTTCCTAACCCGCTTATATCGATTTTGCGTTTTCCCCAATTTAATGTCATTTAACATATTTCGCTGGAATTGGGCAGTTGGCAAAGAGATTGTGGATTTATGCCTGGACCGGATCCGGAAACTCGCTGACAACTGCACCGGGTTGCAGGGGTTCTTGGTGTTCCATGCTGTTGGTGGTGGAACTGGATCTGGACTTGGCTCTCTGCTTCTGGAGAGGCTCTCTGTTGACTATGGAAAGAAATCGAAATTAGGGTTCACTGTTTATCCTTCTCCTCAGGTTTCGACATCCGTTGTCGAGCCTTACAACAGTGTCCTATCCACTCACTCCCTCTTGGAGCACACCGATGTGGCTGTACTGCTTGATAATGAGGCGATTTACGACATCTGCCGCCGATCGTTGGATATCGAGAGACCCACTTACACTAATCTCAACAGGCTTGTCTCCCAGGTATTAACTGGTTCATTTCATTCATCTCTCAGAATCGGGCTTCGATTTCGTCCGATTCACTCCAATAGTTGATCGAAATTTGCTTGCATGTCCAGGTGATTTCGTCTCTGACCGCATCCTTGCGTTTCGACGGTGCTCTCAACGTTGATGTAACGGAATTCCAAACCAATCTGGTTCCATACCCAAGAATCCACTTCATGCTCTCCTCCTACGCACCTGTGATTTCGGCCGAAAAGGCCTACCACGAGCAGCTCTCCGTCGCAGAGATCACCAACAGCGCTTTTGAGCCCTCTTCCATGATGGCAAAATGCGATCCCCGCCATGGAAAGTACATGGCCTGCTGTCTCATGTACCGAGGCGACGTAGTCCCTAAGGATGTCAATGCGGCTGTCGCCACAATCAAGACCAAGAGGACGATCCAATTCGTCGACTGGTGCCCGACCGGGTTCAAATGCGGGATCAACTACCAGCCTCCGATGGTTGTTCCAGGTGGGGACTTGGCCAAGGTGCAGAGGGCCATGTGCATGATCTCGAACTCAACTAGCGTGGCTGAAGTGTTTGGTAGGATTGATCATAAGTTCGATCTGATGTACGCGAAACGGGCTTTCGTGCACTGGTATGTTGGTGAGGGGATGGAGGAAGGGGAGTTTTCTGAGGCGAGAGAGGATTTGGCAGCACTTGAGAAGGATTATGAGGAAGTAGGGGCGGAGTCTGCTGAAGGAGAAGATGATGAAGGTGATGACTATTGTTAGACTAGGATGATGGGTTCGGTGTTTTTTCCAAGGTCTGCCAATGGACTCATTGGTATGTCCCTTTAGGAAGAATATGCAGATTTGTGTTTCGTTACTCTGTTATTGGCTGTGACGGTCGATAATGAAATATTTATTATTGTTATTGTTATTATAAAGTTTTTGGGAAGAAAATGAAACATTTCCTTCTACAGTGAAACGGCTATAAAAAAACATAAAACAAGAATTGCAGCATAACTAGCTTAAGGTGTAATTTTCAAACTCTAGTGGTCGATACGTGGGTAAAGAGTAAACAAAGGAGTAATTCGATACGCAGTAAAGAGTAAAAATGAGTAAGTTGATACATAAGATAAATAAAAAGAGTAAGTCGATATGCAAGTAAGTTGATACATAAGATAAATAAAAAGAATAAGTCGATATGCGAGTAAAGAGTAAAAAGGAGTAAGTTGATACATAAGATAAATAAAAAGAATAAGTCGATATGTAAGTAAAGAGTAAAAAGAAATAAGTTGATATATAAGATAAATAAAAAGAGTAAGTCATAAGATAAATAAAAAGAGTAAATCGATATGTAAGTAAAGAGTAAAAAGAAGTAAGTTGATACATAAGATAAATAAAAAGAGTAAGTCAATATGCAAGTAAGTTGATACATAAGATAAATAAAAAGAGTAAGTCGATATGCAAGTAAGTTGATACATAAGATAAATAAAAACAATAAGTTGATATGCGAGTAAAGAGTAAAAAGTAAAAACGAGTAAGTTGATACATAAGATAAATAAAAAGAATAAGTCGATATGCGAGTAAAGAGTAAAAAGGAGTAAGTTGATACATAAGATAAATAAAAAGAATAAGTCGATATGCGAGTAAAGAGTAAAAAGGAGTAAGTTGATACATAAGATAAATAAAAAGAATAAGTCGATATGTAAGTAAAGAGTAAAAAGAAGTAAGTTGATACATAAGATAAATAAAAAGAGTAAGACATAAGATAAATAAAAAGAGTAAATCGATATGTAAGTAAAGAGTAAAAAGAAGTAAGTTGATACATAAGATAAATAAAAAGAGTAAGTCAATATGCAAGTAAGTTGATACATAAGATAAATAAAAAGAGTAAGTCGATATGCAAGTAAGTTGATACATAAGATAAATAAAAACAATAAGTTGATATGCGAGTAAAGAGTAAAAAGTAAAAACGAGTAAGTTGATACATAAGATAAATAAAAAGAGTAAATCGATATGTAAGTAAAGAGTAAAAAGGAGTAAGTTGATACATAAGATAAATAAAAAGAGTAAGTCGATATGCAAGTAAAGAGTAAAAAGGAGTAAGTTGATAAATAAGATAAATAAAAAGAGTAAGTCGATATACAAGTAAGTTGATACATAAGATAAATAAAAAGAGTAAGTCGATATACAAGTAAGTTAATACATAAGATAAATAAAAAGAATAAGTCGATATGCGAGTAAAGAGTAAAAAGGAGTAAGTTGATACATAAGATAAATAAAAAGAGTAAATCGATATGCAAGTAAGTTGATACATAAGATAAATAAAAAGAATAAGTTGATATGCGAGTAAAAAGTAAAAAGTAAAAAGGAGTAAGTTGATACATAAGATAAATAAAAAGAGTAAATCGATATGCAAGTAAGTTGATACATAAGATAAATAAAAAGAATAAGTTGATATGCGAGTAAAAAGTAAAAAGTAAAAAGGAGTAAGTTGATACATAAGATAAATAAAAAGAGTAAATCGATATGTAAGTAAAGAGTAAAAAGGAGTAAGTTGATACATAAGATAAATAAAAAGAGTAAGTCGATATGCAAGTAAGTTGATACATAAGATAAATTAAAAAGAATAAGTCGATATGCAAGTAAGTTGATACATAAGATAAATAAAAAGAATAAGTTGATATGCGAGTAAAGAGTAAAAAGGAGTAAGTTGATACATAAGATAAATAAAAAGAGTAAATCGATATGTAAGTAAAGAGTAAAAATGAGTAAGTTAATACATAATAAAAATAACAAGAGTAAGTCGATATGCAAGTAAAGAATAAAAAGGACTAAGTTGATACATAAAATAAATAAAAAGAGTAAGTCGAATATGCAAGTAAAGAGTAAAAAGGAGTAAGTTGATACATAAGATAAAAAGAGTAAGTCGAATATGCAAGTAAAGAGTAAAAAGGAGTAAGTTGATACATAAGATAAATAAAAAGAGTAAGTCGATATGCAAGTAAAGAGTAAAAAGGAGTAAGTTGATACATAAGATATATATATAAAAAGTAAGTTAATGGAAATTAAGGTAATTTTCAAACGAGAACATGCAAACAATGCGGAAATGGAAAGAAACTAGTAAAAATGAGTAAGTTGATACATAAGATAAAATAAAAAGAGTAAGTCGATATGCGAGTAAAAAATAAAAAGGAGTAAGTAAAGAGTAAAAAGAAGTAAGTTGATACATAAGATAAATAAAAAGAGTAAGTCGATATGCAAGTAAGTTGATACATAAGATAAATAAAAAGAGTAAGTCGAATATGCAAGTAAAGAGTAAAAAGGAGTAAGTTGATACATAAGACAAATAAAAAGAGTAAGTCGATATGTAAGTAAAGAGTAAAAAGGAGTAAGTTGATACATAAGATATATATATAAAGAGTAAGTTGATGGAAAGTAAATTAATTTTCAAACGAGAACATGCAAACAATGCGGAAATGGAAAGAAACTAGTAAAAAGGAGTAAGTTGATACATAAGATAAAATAAAAAGAGTAAGTCGATATGCGAGTAAAGAATAAAAAGAAGTAAGTTGATACATAAGATAAATAAAAAGAGTAAGTCGATATGCGAGTAAAGAGTAAAAAGGAGTAAGTTGATATATAAGATATATATATAAAAAGAGTAAGTTGATGGAAATTAAGGTAATTTTCAAACGAGAACATGTAAATAATGCGGAAATGGAAAGAAACTAGTAAAAAGGAGTAAGTTGATATACATAAGATATATAAAAAGAGTAAGTTGATGGAAATTAAGGTAATTTTCAAACGAGAACATGCAAACAATGCAGAAATGGAAAGAAACTAATAAAAAGGAGTAAGTTGATATACATAAGATATATAAAAAGAGTAAGTTGATGGAAATTAAGGTAATTTTCAAACGAGAACATGCAAACAATGCGGAAATTGAAAGAAACTAGTAAAAAGGAGTAAGTTGATATATATAAGATAAATAAAAAGAGTAAGTCGATATGCGAGTAAAGAGTAAAAAGGAGTAAGTTGATACATAAGATATATAAAAAGAGTAAGTTAATGGAAATTAAGGTAATTTTCAAACGAGAAATTAAGGTAATTTTCAAACGAGAACATGCAAACAATGCGGAAATTAAAAGAAACTAGTAAAAGTTTCATGTTTGGATGGAAAAGTGAGAATAGATGGATGGATGGAAAAGGAGAAAAGTTTGTGGAATATTTTTTGTTTTTCAATTTTCATCATATGATAAGTGCTATCTTCAACTTTATTCCGATGAAAATGGAAAGAAAACACTGAAAGTGCTGTGTGGAAAATATTTTTATTTTTAAAAATCAAAAGTTTCTTAAAATGGGAAAAAACTAATTAAAATTATAAAAATACTTCCATAAGCAAAATGGATACTTTTTGTTTTTCAATTTTCTTCAATTTTCATTTAATTTCCATTCTTGTCATTTCTTTTCATATTACCTAAAAGTAATATGAAAAGAAATGGGAGAGTAGGAAAATAATAATTGTAGTTGAAATGGGAAAAAACTAATTAAAATTCATTCATTTCTTTTGATCGATTTCTACTCTTTTTCATTACCAAACACAATGTGTAAATGGGAGAGCAAGAAAATGGGAGGGTTTGGTGGACATGAAATTCAACAACGTTAAGGAAATGGAGAGTAGGAAAATAATAATTGTAGTTGAAATGGGAAAAAACTAATTAAAATTATAAAAATACTTCTATAAGCAAAATGGATACTTTTTGTTTTTCAATTTTCATTTAATTTCATTCTTGTCATTTCTAAAAGTATCTAAACACAATGTTAGCTTTGATGGACATAAAATTCAACAACGTTAAGGAAATGGGAGCGTAGGAAAATAATAATTGTAGTTGAAATGGGAAAAAACTAATTAAAATTCATTCATTTCTTTTGATCGATTTCTACTCTTTTTCATAACCAAACACAATGTGGAAATGGGAGAGTAGGAAAATAATAATTGTAGTTGAAATGGGAAAAAACTAATTAAAATTATAAAAATACTTCTATAAGCAAAATGGATACTTTTTGTTTTTCAATTTTCATTTAATTTCATTCTTGTCATTTCTAAAAGTATCTAAACACAATGTTAGCTTTGATGGACATGAAATTCAACAACGTTAAGGAAATGGGAGCGTAGGAAAATAATAATTGTAGTTGAAATGGGAAAAAACTAATTAAAATTCATTCATTTCTTTTGATCGATTTCTACTCTTTTTCATAACCAAACACAATGTGGAAATGGGAGAGTAGGAAAATAATAATTGTAGTTGAAATGGGAAAAAACTAATTAAAATTATAAAAATACTTCTATAAGAAAAATGGATATTTTTTGTTTTTCAATTTTCATTTAATTTCATTCCTGTCATTCTTTTCTTACTACCTAAAGTATCTAAACACAATGTTAGCTTTGGTGGACATGAAATTCAACAACGTTAAGGAAATGGGAGAGTAGGAACATAATAATTGTAGTTGAAATGGGAAAAAACTAATTAAAATTATAAAAATACTTCGATAAGCAAAATTGAATACTTTTTGTTTTTCAATTTTCTTCAATTTTTATTTAATTTCATTCTTGTCATTTCTTTTGATCGATTTCTACTCTTTTTCATACTACCTAAGTATCCAAACACAATGTTAGCTTTATATTACCACTTATGAGTTTGGTGGACATGAAATCCAACAGCGTTTGAGAGAGTAGGAAAATAATAATTATAGTTGGTATCCAAACACAATGTTAGCTTTATATTACCAATTATGAGTTTGGTGGACATGAAATTCAACAACGTTAAGGAAATGGGAGAGTAGGAAAATAATAATTGTAGTTGGTATTCAATACTTGTGAATTTATTTTCTTGCGGTAGAACTTCATAGACCCCCTCAAATGGGACTTACTTGCCTTTTTTTTTTTGTTATGGTTATATAGGAATGAATTTAAATTGGAAGTGTGCCCCTAAATTAAAGGTGTGCAGGTAGGTTTTGGCTCATGAGTCGATCCGTTTAATGTATTTTAAATGGGTTTGGTTGAGGTTTTTTGACCTGTTTTAAATGAATCTAAACGTTTAACCTGTGAGTTAAAGTAAGCTAGTTTGGTTCGATTCGTTACCTTTGGCCTTTAAATCAGTTTGTTTAACTAGCGAGCTAAAATGGATCGAATTGGATTGGTTCATTTAACTCACTTGTATATATTTACTTTAAATACTTTTTATCCATTCCCTATTTAGATGCTTTTCTTTTTCTTTTTTCTCTTCAACTATACAAGGGACGGTCCATCTAAGTAGGATTTCAATTTTAGGGTAATCACAATTTTATTCCACCTTTTGAAAAGAAAAACCATATATTTTAACCATTTGTACACAAAATTTTTACTGAGTCCTAAGGAGTGAGGAGTTGAATAAGCCATTACTGATTTAATAACATTAGATACAATACATATTTGTACACATTAAATATCATGTTATAAATACAATATGTTGTATATTATATGTTGTGTGAGTGAGTATGTGTGTATAGCTAAACAGAAATCTACCCAATGATGTGTGTACAAAACAAAATAAAAAAATAATGAAGCTTAAAAATACATATGTGGAGGATGATTAAGAATAATGGATCATTTTTCAAAATCTATGATTATGCAAACACATGTTTTTTTTTCCTTTTTCCACTAAATGGAAAGAGTTTTTTCTTTTAACATGCCAATAGAAAATGTTAGTAGTATGCCATCTCTATAAGAAGAGTAGTAAATTATTTTAATTAGTAGGATGTTGTTTTCTTGAAATACGCCGAATAAAAAAAGTCATTGGAAAATAATAAATAGGAACTTTCAAGGTTTCAATTAAAGAGAGTTTGCAAAATTAAAAATATTTTTCAAAAAAACGTCACCTATATAGTTCTAACTTAATTATTTAGTCATATTTTTAATAATTAGCATTTAGAAGATAATTCTCTTAAGTTGAATATTAAGTTTACACTTTACCCTTAAGATCATAAATATAAGTGGAGGTATTGTAAACATTAGGCATAAAATCAAATGCCAAAAAATGGGAGAGTTAGTAATATATTGAATAAATTAAAATCAAAATCAAAAGAAGAAAAATAAAACATTGTCACCTCCCTCATTTAGAACAAAGCGAGCTTACTATATCTTAGAAGCTTTACCAATTTTCTTTTAGCTTTAATCAAGCATTTGTAAGCTCAATTAAGTGATCAAGACGTCTTAAATCAAAAGATAAGTTTGGGTAAGTAATTTAATCTCTAGTTTATATAAGTTCAATTTGGGTTTTAGAATATTAAGAGTAGTAATTTTATCTTTTAAATCTAATCAATTTAGGAAAATCAAAGTGGCTACAACATTGACGTAAGCTATATTGATGTGGTAAGAAGTCAAGTTTAAAGAGTCTTGTGATTTAAAGTTGATCTTGATACATAAGCTATTTCATCTTTTAAACATAGATCTAGATAAGTAATTAGGTACTATTTTGATTGCAAGGTTATGGGTTTGTGAAGTTAATTAAATATTGATTGGAGCATTTGGGTATCTTAAAGTTTAGAGTGAAGATTAAGCTACTATTACAGTAAGTGTTATGATCTCTAGTTGATTTAGTGTTTGAATGGGTGATTTGCGAATGAATTAATTGCATGTTTAGTTGGGGGGAATGACAATTTCATTCCCCCATTATTTTTTATTTTCTTTAATTACTTTGTTCACTTTAAAGAATGATAATTACTTAAGAATCCTAATTACTTAAAAATATTGAATTGGGATTACATCATTGGACTAAAGGATTGGGATTCAGTAAAAAATGACTATTATTACCCTTCCTCTTCCCAACATCGCTCCACTACCAAACCTATTATAGCTAACCGCCCTGACACTACACCTATTTGTTGATCACCATAATACAATGATTGATGCACTCTCTTTCTCTTTGTTGTTTGGATCCCCTTCTTTATTGATCTGCTCTCTCTCTCTCTCTCTCTCTCTCTCTCTCTTTCTCTATTTGATCTATGTAGTAGAGATGGTGAGTACTGGGTTTTTAGTGTTAAGGCGGTGGTGTTGGAGGCGATGAGTACTAGGTAGTAGAGTTGTTGTTGATAAAGATGAGGACATTTTGGCCAATTTAAAGCTATTACATGCGTATTCTTATATGGTTTCTTTTTTTTTTTTAAGTAAACAATGGAATTAGTGATTGCAAGTTTATTACATTCCTTATGAATGATGATTCCATTACATGTTTTGAAGTAAACGGGGTGTAAGGTTTTGACTCATGTTCCAATGTTAATGTTAATTTGTTGCATAATGGGTACTAAATGTATATTCATTGTGTAATATACATGTATGTAAGAATTAATGTTCCATTGATTGATTCTTGCGTTAGAAGATGTTAATTAGATTATACAATGATGTTTAATCATATAGGAAGTGAGAATAGATTATTGAACTTATGGATTTAGGTACATCTATTATTGCCATGATTTCTTCATTCTTGAGGCATGCTATTTTATTGCTTATAAATATGCCTTCCTTAATTGTTAAGACAACAAGATCATTTCTCTTTTGTTCCATTCTTCTCTTTCTTAACTTTCGTACCTCCTAGGTTAAGGTTCTACTTCTTTCTTGTTCTTTAAGTTCTTACTCTTTAAGGGTATGTATAGTGGAGTAAATTGTAACATCCAAGGGAATAGCTAAACAGGCCTTTGCACTAAGAGAAGAGAGACAAAGTATTCCTTGAATATAGTGTTTATATAATACAATTTAAGTTTTAACACAATTTTAATTTGTAGGTCTAAGTTGCATAGTAAGCAAACTTTTGATTTTATGACAATTTTAAGGAATATGGAGCCTAATAATAAGTAGGTTGACAACAACAACTGCATAGATATTGCCCCTATTACCTCACTAAGTGTTGATAACATAATCAGTGTCCAATCACCTCTGATTGCATTAACTAACCCATCCTTTTCCATACCATATCTCATTATCTCTTAGATTAAGATATTTGATTATGACAACAACTTTGAGTAATGGCAGGAAAGGGTGTTTTTCATTTTGAGCATATATGGTATTACTTCCCTCAAAACCTATTACTGTAGATTCCAAAAAACTGGAACTATAATATGTTAATAAGGTATTTGTCATATCCCTTATGCTTGAGTAAAGTTCATTCTACAAAGGCTGGGACAAAGGGTTACCTTCTTGTGATGTTAAGCTAAAGCTAAAGCTAAAAACATATCCTCATATATGATTATAGGATACCACTTACTATATGAAGTAGGGATCACTTATAATTGTAAATCACTTGATTATGGAGCTGAATCTATTGGTATGGAACAATTATTCTCTCGATAAAAAAGTAATCACTAATAAAAAAGTATATTGTCTCTTGCATAGATGAATAAATTCAAGAGAAATTGCTATATCCTCTATTTAAAGGCCTTCCAGACTTAATCCCTTAAATATCTTGGAAATTTTTACTTAACATGTAAAGGATTTAACAGTTATTAACAAAGTATATCCTTAATGCATAAATAACTTGAATAAGTTATTTCTTACCTCCATGGGGAGCCTAAAAAAGATAATGGGTTCCTTTCCCTTTTCTAGCAACAAATAATAATAATAGGTAATAAATAGTACGACACCTAAGTGATAATAAAAAGAATAAACACAATTGTTAGCATTTTGTCTAATGATCAGTTTAATGTTTGTAGAAGGATGAAAATTGTTGCGATAAGCCCATTATTTATTTAGGCTTAACTCATTGGGCCAGGTGATAGAGCTTAAGAAGTCTAATCCATATTCGGATGATTCAAAGAGATTTGGCTTGGTGAGCTAGAAATAGGGATTTTAGATTGGTCCATTCACCTTCAACTTTTCTTAGGTAAGCTTATGCACTTATAAAGAAGGTTACTGGCTTTGGGCTCATTAGCTAACTCATTCTAGATAACCATAAATTGAGTAAGCTCTATCTCATCTGTTGATCACCTAGATGATCTGACGAATGCTATCATACTAAGAGTTTATAAATACTTAGCATTTTCTTATCATTTAGAACTTTTAGAAAGAGATTGGAGAAACGGTGTTTCACTTTGAAAACTCCACTCTCTAAGATGAAATAGCATTCAAGTAAAGAATTGATCTCGTTTAGTCAAGCTACAAGGTGAATGCCTAAGGTTCCTTAAGGTTGCTTTGTCTGTCACTTGTGTATTTGAGATACTGAAATTGCCTGTTCCTTCCTACTTTATTCTTACTTAATCATCCCTCCAAGTGATAGTCTCGCTTCACTTCTTTGAAATCATGTATAGTGCATTACTCACACAGTACATACATGACTTCTCTAATTGGACCCTTACATTTACATTTTGGTGACTCTACTGGAGACGAGTGATTGTAGAGACATAGTACCTCCCAAAAAGAAAACAATTGGTATGTTTGATACCATGACCTAAGAGCTCGGCATTAATGTTGAGTTTATTGAGCATAATCCACTCCCACCGCCTGAGAATACTAGTCAGGATCATTCGGTGCCTGAGGCTCCTTTAGATCCCATATAGACAATGTAGGAAGCCATGAGGGCTTTAAATCAATTTATGGTTATATTCTAACTCATCCTTATCGGGATGGCTGTTGCCGCTGCTGAGTAACAAGGTACTGCTTTATCAAATTCTATGGTTACTACATAGTCAAACACTATTACCTCAACTTAACTAATTAATCCTTCTACCATTGAGAAGGATCTCTCCATCAAGGAGGAGGTGATGAAACCCCTACACCAGAACCTGCATAACAACTAACCCTTACACCAGAGAATGTAAGAGTCTAGTTTGGCGGCTCTTCATCCTCACGCTTGCCTACTTCTTCATCCAATTCTATCATCCCAATCTTAGGTGGATCTACTTCTCATCCTAATCTTGCTCCTGCTCTGCTACTTACATCTATAGCTTTTGCTCCAAAGACTTCCTTTATAACAAGGGAAGACTTAGATATTTATATGAAGGAAATATAAGCTAGGTTGTCTATGAGAATACCAAAACTAAAACTCCTATAACTTCATGCTGTTTAATGGAAAGAAGGGAAATGTGAAGCAATACCTAATGAAATTTATCAAAACCTTGGAGCGTTATAGGCTTGATGATGACCCGAAGCTCAGAGAATTCTCCAAATCATTGACAGAAAAGGCATATACCTGGTATGTCAACCTCCTATTGGGATTAGTTGATTTATTGGGGACTATATACAAGCTCTTTTTGGAAAAAATTTTCTCTACTTAGGAGTGAGTCACGATTACAGACATGGAATGAATACAACAAAACCCAAAGGAAGATTTGATGAATTATATAAAGCACTCGATAGAGCGCTTCCTAGACATTCAAGATATCTATGATGAAAAAAGCTAGTGAAGATCTGCATATAAGGGATGCTCTTTCAATATGTTATACACTTGGAGAACCTCTCCTTGTATTCCTTTGCTTCACTCGTTGAGAAGCATGAAGGACCAATAACTCTATTACGAGGCAACGAAAGGAAAGTAGCAAACTTAAAAAACGAGCAACATTTGTGTCCTCGATTAAGAGTGAGGACTTTAATGCTAGTAAGAGATTTAAGAAAGATACAAAAACTCTTTCGTTTCCATGCCCGGTACATGCCATCCTTGACAGTTAGTTATAGGATGAAGTTATCAAGTTGCTAAGAGTTGAGCGTTAACCTATGAAGAGTGAAAGAAGAAATCTCAGATATTATTGATTTCATATAGCAATAAATCATCCCATTAGGGATTGTCGAAGCTTAAGAAAGATATTCCCCGAAAGAATCCAAAATGGAGAGCTTATTATCGAAGATAACGACATCCGTAGCAACCTGCTTCTAAGGCATCGTACTCATGAAGTAGCACACGAGTGTTTTGAAAGTGATTAGTTATTAGTGATTCGTTAAAAAAAAAAACAAAAAGGGTTCAAGCTATGACATTGCTTTTGTAAATAAAGAATGAATTTCACTGTTCAATAATAAAACTTTTATTATCTTATTCATCTTTCTGTTCTATATCTTACTCTCTTGAAGCCTAGGTAATATCCTAGCATCTCGACTTCCATGCTTCAAGCCCAGGTAATGCCTTGGCATCCTAGCTCTTATGCTTAAAGCCTAGGCGACACCCTAACATCTTTGCTCTTATGCCTGAAGCTTAGGCGACACTCTAGCATCATGACTCTTGTGTCGAAAGCCTAGGCGATACCTTAACATCTCGATTTCTATGCCTTAAGCCTAAATAGCACCCTGGCATCCCGATCTTCACATCTCAAGCCTAGATAGTGCCTTAGCATCTCGGCCTAAAGCCTAAAGCCCAAGCAACACCCTAGTATCTTGGCTCTCACATTGAAAGCCCAAGGGGTGCCCTAGTATCTTGGCTCTTATGCCTTAAGCTTAGGTGATGCCTTAGCATCTCGGCTCTTACACCTTAAGCACAGGTGATGCCTTGGCATCTCGACTTCCATACTTCAAGCCTAAGTGACACCCTGGCGTCTTGGCTCTCGTGCTTCAAGCCCAGGATAGGCCTTGGCATCTCGGCTCATATGTCTCAAGCCTAGGTGACACCTAAGCATCTCGACTCTTATGATCGAAGCCCAGGCAATGCTTAGCATCTTGGCTTCCATGCCTTACATCTAGGTGACACCCTGACATCTTGGACTCTATGCCTTATGCCCAAGTAATGCCTTGGCATTTAGCATTTGTGTAGGAACTGTTGTTTAATTGAAGTAGTGGTAGATCCTTGCTTACCATGCTTCCATCTCACTCATGTAGGAATTACAGTCGAATGAAAGTAGTGATGGTAGTAAGGATCTTAGTCTTCTTCAAGATAAACATATGTTATAGCTTTATGGTGATACAATTCACTTGTCCACCTATCCAAGTTGTACCTTCCTAAGGAAGGAAAATAGGGGATAAGGGAAAGGCAGCTCTCTTCTCTTGATTTTGAATTAGAACATTGACATAATGATATTGATCTTATAGTCCCACTAAGACTCATCATAGAATATGCTTACTGTACGTAAAGCCTAGTATGTCCTACTATGTGTAAGTCTTGTTATGCTTGAGGCTTACTAAGTAAGATCCTTACTTCACTTGAGGCTTGCTAAGACCTATTGTGCTTGAGGCCTTCTTTCTTAGGGTTTCTCCATGTAAAGCTTGATTTTGTTGAGGCTTGCTAGGACTTGCCATGCTTGAAGCTTGCTTGTTAGAAGTTAGCTCCATGCCAGGGAATCGCTTAGCAACGTTTAGCTCTCGAAGAAAATTTTGAGGTTGATTAGGGGAAATTAATTATGATACTGTTCCTATAAGAATAATAGAAGAAGTTAGCAAGATAAGACATACATGGTAGTTAAAGAAAAGAACAATTGAAGTGAAACATCTGAGCAATAAGAGAAGTCCTACTATACTTGCAGTAGTGTTAAATGTTGAATATTTGTGGATGATGTCACTAGAAACTTTGGATACTCCACCGAAAAATAATAGCTTACCATACTTCTATGCCACTTGTATGTTGGAACTACAATTGAGTGAAAGTGGTAATAGAATAGAGGACTTTAGCCTTCTTCAATAAAGTCATGTACTCTGACTTCTCTGCAATATATGCTATCCAATCGTCTTGTTAAAAGGGTAGCTCCTTTAAGAATACAAATTAGGTATCTCTCTCTACTCTTGTTTTGAAGCACAACATTGAATTTCCCTTAATGATATAGAATCAGCATGAGACTTGCACTTAATAAACTAGAGCTTATTATCAATGCGAGGTGTTGCATTAGCTTTTCAATGTTTGGCCTTCTCCTAATTATGTCTTCGAAGATGGTCTCGTCCAACCACTTGTCCTAGGGGACTTAGGACTGGTGGTGAATGTTTTTCTTAATGCATCAACAAGTCTTTTAGCTTCATTGCTTCCATGCTTCGACTTGAAATAGTCTTCATCTCTTTTCATGTTAGAGCATAAGTCAATGTTATATATGAGAAGAAAAAAAAAAAAAACATGACGGTTAGATATATATATTTAGTATAAGAGAGGAGGATGGAATCAGAAGCAAGGAGATTAAATATCAAACAAGAAAGAGAGGAAAAAAAAAATAAGAAAATGAAGTTCTCGAGATTGTAATAGTTAGAAACTATTGTTGATGTGTGACTGAGTGTTGTCAATAGAGGAAGCATTGGATTATTATCCTTCGCTTATGAGAATAAAGAAACAAAGCAAGATTTAAAGCAAAAAAAAAAAAAAAAAGGAAAGGAAAGATAACTGAGTTGTGAAACTCACTAATATGAGCCCTTGTTGCTATGTTACATGAGAAACTGGTAGGGATAAGCAATTTTTAGAACTCTTGTTACAATTTCTAATACTCCAAGGATTCAAGTAATTGATGTCAACAAATTAAATCTTCATAGCATTTGCAAAAGGATGAAAGGTGAAGTAAAAGATGAAAATTGAGAAAGGTTGAAATCATTAAGGTATTATTGGGATGTGAAAGTCAATTTGAGTGTGTTACGCCCCGAAGTCTCAAAGTCGCAACAGTCTCGCAGTGTAAACCATTCTATAATAGTAACTGGCCTCACAGTGCCTACCATAGAGATAATCTACACAAGGCGTCGACGACTCCTCGCTTTGAAGTAAACAGTTCGAGTAATAATTATACTACAATTATGATAATTATCACAAAGTTCTATAAAACATAGATAATTATAAATAAGTCCACAGAGCCTCCTAGGAAGTTTTATACAAACACGACAGTTCACTAGATTACATAATAACTACTAGTCTTTCCTTCCTAATTACATGGTCATTCTAGCCTCACATTATATTAAGTAACTTGATGCTCACACCCCTGGCTTCAAAAAGGACTAACCTTTGGGTAATTGTAAGGCAGTATAGTACTTGTAGTGTTCACAAATCAGAACCTGCAAAAGGATCTATAAGGGTATGAGCAACTAAAGCCCAGTAAGTTGAATTGGAGACTTATGAATGCATACAAGCACAAACAGGGTTATCAAACAATTATTTTCATGCAATGCAACAATCAAGTGTCATCGCACAACGTAGTCCGGTCCGTTGTGAAATCAGAGAAATTTCACCCGCTCCAATCCGGGTTGAGGAGTTCCATGTTATGCAGCAGCTCACAACCAAACCCAGGCTTGTGCAATGGAGACCTCGCTCCTCCCGTGACTACCTTCGAACCATTGACTTCACCCCTGCCGCGACCTCCTCTGCTGTCACTTAGTTCGACTGAGGATGAAGAAGGGACCATTTTGCAATCCTGCGCTATCCCTTTCGAAGGGGTCGGTATTTGGTTGGAGAGTCCTATGATCCCCTAACGGGTTGCAATGCATGACATTTTCGGTTATTAGGGTCGATTAAGATTAAATGCCGGTTAGGGTGTTCAACAAGTTCATACTAATTCAATCAGTCACAAAGTCATTCACAGTACAAATTCCAGTACGAATTCAGATACATCAAGCACATACGCAAACTATTTACAATCAAAATCATATACAAGCCTAAGTCTCCGAGTTACGAAACTAGTACTCTATTATAATAAGCAATAACCCAACTTACTTGAATTTGCTCGATCGCTTGATCCTCTAGCTGCGAGCTGATTTGTTTCTGGGTGTCCTATAATACAAATAGGTTCTTTTAGTACTTATATTTTATGGATTCTTATTCTAATTCATAATATAACTCATTTTCTTCATGTATACCTATAACGTAGTAATGATTCGTTGTGTTCTATTTCGGGGTTCGGCTCCTAAACTAGATTCTAGTTTTAATTCCTAAGTCGTAATTAAGCTCGAATCCCAATGTAATATTAATCACATTATGCTCGGGTATTCAAATATCCTATTGGGTCGTAATTTATGTATTCTAAACTATCCGGTACACGTTAACCCTAATTGAGGTATCGGATTTATTCCCGGTGTGTAAAAATCTTACATTTTGAGATATTTACTTAAAATTAAATGTCATTTCAAATTTATTATTTTTCTGATTTCTATTATAATATTATCTAAATAACCTTATTTTTTAAATTTTATTAATTTACATTTTCACATATTACTAATTTATTATATTACTTACCTAATTGCCCTAATTAACCATACTTAGTACCTAAAGGCTAGGATTAAGGTTCCACTGCAGAGATTCACTTCCTTAAACCTCTAATTAAGATCCAAATCAGTAATTAACTTTCTAATCACTTAATTAACCCTAAATCACCCAATTTTACCATCATTTTAGGGCTAAAAATTAACTTAAAAATTTCGAAAATTAATTTAAAAAAAATGGCTTCATAGCACTGTTATACATCATATGAGCATCCTACAGAAAAATTTTGAACTCCAAACTACATCCCTAAGCCTATTTATTTTCCGGTTTACTAATGCTCGGTTTTGAACAATTTGTTGGGGACCCTATATTTCCAGATATAATTAAACTAAATAAATATTTTTCCCTAAATCTACATACAATAAAACCTCATAATAACAGGTTTCATAATTTTCTGGGTAAAATAAATAATTTTACAAAATTATACAAAAATCGGGTGAATAAATGACTAACCGGTCCGAAACTTTTAGGCCTCCAAACCCGGTCCAATGTTGTCGGCCGGTCCAAGCGGTGGATTTACTGTAGGGTGGTGGTGGTGGTGGTTCGGTCCCAAGTGGTGGTAAGTGGTGGGTTTAGCTTACTTGACTAATCTGCACAGTTTTCCTTTTTTTTTTTTTTGGATTTTCTCTCGATTTTTTCGATGTTTTGATTTTTTTCCGATCTTAAACTGACCAAAAGACTTCTGGAATTTTTTTCCCTATTTATAGACAATTGTAGAATTTAATGTGCATTAATTTGATGGGATTTTGCTCATTTTCCTAAGTTTTTGGCTTTTAGGTTGTTCAAATTTGATTGGTTAATTTTTATTTTTCTGATTTGAAGCTGCCACGACCTGATCTTACTTCATCTTATCCTCTTCTGATTTTTTTTTCTAATTTTTTATAATTATTTTATAATTTTCTTTAATTATTTGCTTAGTTTTTGGCCAATTTAGGTAATTACACGTATTTTTATCTACACTTAAATACATGTGGTGTACACGTGAACATTCCTAATTATTATTTTGGTCATTCTAAAATTTTTAGTATACATATAATCTATCTCTAGTAATTTATTAGTTATTTCATGACATTTTTCGCATTTTCGGTATTTAATACCTATTATACTTAAAATTTGAAAATTTTATAGTCTCCTATTTTATTACTTATTTTCTTAAATTCAAGTTTACGGGGTCAGTTTTACTAATATTCCTCTCAATAGTTTATAATTTGGGTTTGATCGGATCTTTTAACCGATCGCCCTAAACCTTGGGTTCTAAGTTCGACCATACGGTTACTTGGCTTGACTTTAGGGCTTACAGAGTGGACAAGACATTGACGAGAATAAAAGTAAAAAAGAAAAAATCATCTCATATGAAGAAGGCAAGGATCCATAAATAGCCAAGTGAAGATGTGTGCTGTAGATTTGGTTTCAAGATTTGATAAAGGTGAATAGATTTGATAAATTTTGAGTTATCTTTTGATATGAAGATATAACAAGTTTTAATTAGTTAAGGAGAATTTGGAGAGGGAAGAAAAGATTTGGAGTAGATATGGAAAAAAAAATCTATTTTGTTATTGAAGATATGTTGCACAAAAAAGAAGAAAATGGGTGGTGTGTTTTGAGAAAGATTCACGCATATAAGGATTAAATTCAAGATTTATTGGATTCCAGTGTCGTCCACTACTAGCTAGACTGGTTCTTATTATCAACCTATATATATATATATATATAAATTAATATGTACCCTTTTAAAAAAAAATACTGTAACGTACCATATCGCATTGCCCCATTTACTGATATGAATGAGATACATACACACACATACATACATACACACACATACATACATACACACACATATACACATATGCATATAATATGGCTAGATGGGATGTTGTGAAAGCTCTAGATTCCTATGAATGCTCCAATAGTTTTATTTTTCATCCAATGATCATAAAATGAGGAAAAAATACTGATAAGAGCCACCATACACATATTATTTGTCGAACTAATGTCATGGGAGCAATAAGTCAACAGTGCGATGCAAAAGCATATCGAAATATGTATTACATGGTAGCAAAATGAATATTAGCATATCATGCTTAGCTTACCAGTGATCTAAGAGAAGCATCAATTTCATAAATATTGGAAGTAATCAAGCAAGCAAAGTCAACATTCAGTACATTTACATAACAGTTGAAGAAACAATTTCTAAAATTGCTTAAGACTCCCTTGAATGTATTTAAGGGACTTTTGATCAAGGGGTAAAATGTAGAGGGTTAAAAATTGTTGAGATAAGTCCATTATTTATTTAGGCTTGACTTCTTGGGTCAAGTGGCAGGACCTTAGGAGTTTGGTCCATATTGGGATGATTCAAGGAGATTTTGCTTGGTGGGTTCAGAATAGGGATAATTGGATTGGTCTATCCGCCTCCAACTTTTCTCAAGTGGGCTCATGAACTTATAAGGAAGGCTACTGACCTTAGGCTTATTAGTTAGCTCATTCTAGATAATCATGAATTGAGTAAGCTCCATTACATCTTTTGATCACCTAGATGATCCAACGGATGCCATTATACTCAAGAGCCTAAAAATACCTAATATTTCCTCATAATTTAGAACTCTTAAAGTGAGATTGGAGAAACGGTGTTTTATTGTGAAAACTCTACTTTTTAAAATCAAATAACGTTTAGGTAAAGAATTGATCTTATTCTCTTAAGTTACAAGGTGAACGCTTGAGGTCTCCTAAGGCTGCCTTGTCTATTACTTGTATATTTAAGATATTAAGATTTTCTATTTCTCCTCCTTACCTTGTTCTCACCTAATCATCTCTTTAGGTGACGGTTTTGCTTTACTTCTTTGAAGTCATTCATGCAGTAAGTCATTCATGCAGTACGTACGTGACTACTCTAATCGAACCCCTACATTTACAATATTTATATTGTTATAAAGAAGCAAAGACACATAAGATTCAATGGTGCTAAGTATATAGTGAAGTTTAGCAAATAGATTTTCGAAAACCTATTAGGATGGCCTTAACCGCCTTTTCTCTTATACTAGAAAAAACTTTTTTCATTAGGTGATAATAAACGAGAAGGTAGTTAAGACCTTACTCAATGAGTGCTATAAACTACTTGAATATCTTAAGGCTAAAAATATGACCTTATAAGAAGTACTTGTTGTAAGGCTGTTGATTGAAAAAGCTATAACCATCATAGAACAATTACAAGCAACACTTAAAACTTAATTACAATTCATTCTTACTAATATGACTATTTACATTATTGTAGAAGAAACAACATAAAGAAATTCTAGGCAATCAAAGCAAATTATGATCATTGTGAGAAAAAATTATCTTTGGATGCTTGTATTTTGAAATCATATTGAAAGTCTTATATCAGATAAGGTCATGTTATACTAACTTACCTTTAGGATGTAAAGATCTAATTTATTCACCAAATCTAGAGTTCTTCTAAGTAGAAAAGAATGATGAAGATAGAGAGGACTTAGGATATCAATTCTAGGTTGATACTTATTTTGGTATTTTGGTTCATTGCAGAATTTTTATATACTTTTAAGGATATTTTAGATGTGGAAGATTTTATTTTAGTTTATTTGGTTCAATTTAATAAGACTAGTCATAATTTTTTATTTGTCTATAAGTCTAGGCATTTTATTATGGTAGTGTTTGGTTTACAGGATATGACAATATAAGAGAGATAGGACAACTCATTACAAGGAAAACAATGCATAACAATTCTCTTATACTATGTTTGGTATGACTACATGATACGAAATTTTTTGTAAAGAGATAACGCATTAGAATCAACTCGGTGCGAGTTATTCTCACTAGCAAATGATGATGATGATTTATGTGTAGAAAATAATTTGTTGTAAGCCTAACTTTGGAATGTTAATAATGTGTTTTATTTTTATACAATTAAATAGATTTTTTTATACAACCAAACAAATTGTATAAATTTTTTTATTTTTGTAGTAATTTAGGGCTCTTTTACCCAATAACTTGGCTTAATATTTAAACAAAACAATAGATTAAACATTTTGTTCAATGTAATTCTATGAAACAATAACAATAAAATGCTGTCTACAAATAAAATAACTCATTGTTATATTAGACATCCAAAATATTTTGAGTCTATCACATATATTCAAACCTACTTTTTGCTTTTATTAGAGTGTCTTTATTTATAAGAACTTCGTTTAAAATTTGTAAATATCTCATTAAGAACTTAAAATCTCTTAAAAATCTTTTATGTTTATTGATATATTTTTTTTAAAAAAAGTTTTTAACATTCGTTTATATTATTTATGAGACTTATAATGCATGAATTTAAACTCACATAACACAAAATATTAAAAAAAATAGTAATAATAAAGTTTACTTTTTCAATTCCTAGATCAAATAACTTTTTTCATCCGTTAAAAATCCCCAAAAGTATATTCTTCATATTAGTTCTAGTGCCAAGAACTTCGGACGGGAATACCCTTATGCAACATCCTATCCATCATCTTGTGTAGTGTCTGATATATAATTAAACATGTGTCATATTATGTTTCACATGTGCATAATATATGCAATATTATTTTTCTTCTTTTTTCTTTCTTTTCTCTTTTAATTTTTTTTAAGAATGTAATAGTAGATGATATACTATCACTCTACATGGGCATTTCAGATTTGTTATTCGCAATCATTAACATTTTTGTGTCTTTTTCTCAAATAGCTTTGATTAAGTGGCGTTATAGTTGTAGGCACAAATCAACCAACAACTTCATCCGTCATTCAAATTGCACCGCAGTCAATGAAGATTAATTTCAAATGGTAAATTGCCTGAAATAAGAAACAATTTTATATGTTATTTTATATTTTGTGATTTAGAATCATTAGCATTGTTGTACTGTTCCCTCCAATAGCTTTAATTAAATAATCTTTGACGGCCTGTATTCATGCTCAAATCAACAGTAGATTCCACAACTTCGTGCCTCCATGTGTTAGGAGAGATTTTATGGTTCTGTTTAAATGTTTAATATTTTAAAACGTGAAAATAAACGGTAGGATTAAAATGATATGGTGATCTAGTAAAAAATAAAGATGGAGTTAAAAAAAATAATATTTAATTTCAAATGATATTAGTAGACTCTTTATCTTTTTTCCCTAACTTTATTTCATATTCCAACTTAAAAAAGAAAAGATTTAAGTTAGATTAATTTTATTAAAAGATTAATATTTATGCTATTAAATTACACTGATTTATATAAGTAGTATAATATCACAAACTACATCAGTTTAGACAAGTAATATAGTATTTGAAAGAAGAAATATCATATTATATGGTTTCATTTCAAAATTTATCCAAGTTTTTTTATCATTCGTGATCATTAGCATTTTGCAACGTTTTCTCAAATAGTTTTGATAATATTCAGGTTTGATTAAACCACCAATCTATTTCATCGCTAAAATTGGACCACATTTTGTCAACTTTTAAGAAATAAAAAAGGTTATGCATTGAGCATTTAATTTCGAATAACAGGTTAACCTGAAAAAAGAAGCCATGTTTTATTAAAAAACAAAAGACAGAAAATTTATCTGTACATTATTTCTGTTTGCTTCTTCACAGGTACATGTCATCAAAGACACCCACACCAAATTCTCTCTCTCTCTCTCTCTCCCTCCACGTGCCTAGCTGCTTCGTACCTGCCTCCCTCTCGAACTTTATACACCAAGAGACAGGGTTACATCTCTAGAACTAAAACTACTCCTGTTAGTAAAACTCCAACTTGGTCTTGGATCATCGCGTTGACGGTTCCTGTTTATCTCGCCGTCAAACGCCACGTACGCCCTGTCAACATAACTTTAAGATGTCCCCGTTAGTTAAGAAAACATCGATCGAATCTTCAATTTCCTTCAAAGTATAGTATAAGCCGTACAATTGTGGATAATGACAAAACTTAAACGGCAAGAAAAAATTGAACCTCTTAAAAGTGAAAACCAACCCAAAATCAACATATAAAAGTCGTAATCCTTTTAACCCAGTCCTATGACCGTAAATGTCACGAAGTGGGTTAAGTTTGAGTTTGATTCTTATTATAGAAGTTTTATTTTCGATGATTATAGCAGGAGAGAAGAGATTTAAATTTGATTAATTTTATTAAAAAATTAATATTTATATTAATAAACTATAAGTCAATAATGACTTAGAGCCAACAAAGAGATCCTTTCTGTTGTAAAATTAAAAATAGGGAAAACTCAATATTTATCCAAAAACATTGGATAGGAGAATAGATCTTACTTTCTAAACTTAGAAAAACTTACATGGACCCAACGTCATGATTTTCGTTTATTTAAATTCATGATGATAAGCCCATAATATATACATATATTAAATTTTAACTGATTTTCGATAAAACAAAATCCTTTTCAATCCTCAAAACTAGGGCAAAAGACAAACAATTATAAATATCCGTTTCAATTATTTATTTTGCAATGGAAAACCAAAAGCCGTTTTAGATACAAAATGAAGGATCAATTATCCCGTGAAAAAAAAAAAACGGATGTAACTTATTTCTGAACATATATATATATATATATATATATATATATTAATTAGAAAAGAACTCAATAAGCCGGACTCATAGCCAAATATATTTTATTGAGAAATAAGCGTGAGACTATATCCTATATATTCTTTGAAGTACTATTGAAATATATCTTTCGGCCAAGAAAAGAAAAAAAAAAATTAAAAAAGATTCATAAATAACTAATCAAGACGAAAAAGAAAAAGGAAATCCACCAAATCACCGTACCTGGTCAAGTCTAAGGTCATCGACGGTGGTGATCTTGCCGCTGAGAGGTGAACACGGCAACATCGACGGTCTGGACAAATTCCCAAAACCCTTCAACGGCGACGCAACAACGTTAGCGTTGTTGTTCACAAACTTGCTATCTTTCCCATAAAACCCTTCTATAATATTATCATCCTCACCGATATGCAAATCCTCCTCTCTTACCCTTAACACCTGGCTGTGCAAGTGGGCCACTTTCTTCTTCTCCCACTTCCTCCGTCGCGGAGAACAGTCCGTCTCCGACGACGCTGTCGACGACGACAGCAATCCCTCGTTCTCGATCTCCTCCTCAACCTCCTGGCACAACTTCTCCTGTAAGACAGTCCCGGAAGTTGTTTCCTTGACGGTCATGGTTTCCGTTTCGAGAAAAATATTACGCAGTATGTATGCTGTTTTTTCTTTTTCAACGAAGAAGGGACGACTCATATATACACACACATATATTATATATTATATATTATATATTATAGACATGAGCGTGTATATATATAGTATATGGAAGGAAGGCTAAAACGGTGCGTTTTCGGGAGGTGATTACCGATTCGTGAGGTGTCGTAAGCGTGTTGGGCACTGCGGTAGCTGAAGTAACGTAGTCGGGTTTTGACGTAGTTGAGTAACACGTGGCAAAGAAGAGAGCGAAAGGAGGGCTGTAGTGTGGTTGACTAGAAACCCAACACATGTGGTTCATATGATGGAAACAATGATTTGGTATATTTCTTATCGCGGTCCAACTTCCAAGTCCTAAGCCCGTTTTAATCTAATCTAATGTTAATCTACTTGTAATTCAACCACGTGGAATCCACATCACCCCGCCTCCCTCCATTCTCTCACCTGCATCACACGTCACCTTTTGCGTTGGATTATGGTTTAAGGTATTTGGGCGTTTGGGGCAGCTCAGCCAGCAAATTAGTGGTATTTGAGTGTTAAAAGAATACACAAAGTATTTTGATTTGAGTAACTATCATCATATCCGAAGGTATAGGATGATTTTGGTATTTTCTAAAAGCATACGATAATATTATAAAAAAAACAAAAAACATATTAAAGTTACGATTAGAGAAATTATTTATAGAAGTTAAAGGAATTGGGGTGGTTTTATTGGTGTGGGTTACATACAGTTGTTTAGAGAAAGAAATTATTATTATTATCATTTGATCGAAAAAGAAACTTAATTACCAACTTAAATGGGAATTACAACATCTAGTGGTCTTGAAGGAAAATCAGTATACAGGAGATAAGATAAATGGGATGATGGTTGAAAGATTGAGAAACAATAGTTCATCCCAAATTTTGCTCTGATAGCTATCTATTGAGCACAGGACAATGAGAAAAAGAGAACGGATAATTGTGGAAGTTAGATTTATATTGCAAAATATTATGTATGATTCTCGTTATCTTCTAACCTTAGTAGTAGGATTCTCAATGGCATTGATAATAACCTGTGAGTTAAACTTAATCTCAAGATTTCTCTATCCTCTATTAGTTGCAATTCTCAAGCTTTCATGAATTGCAGTTGCTTCTAGTTTTTCCACATTAGTAACAGTTGTCGCTACAGCCTCCGTGTGTAACAAGTTCCATCTGAATCATGACATACAACACCTAACCCTCCTTTGCCATTCATGTGATGAATAGTAGTGTCATAGCTGAGCGTTACTGCATGTGATGCTGGTGGCTTCTAATGTGAGTAGACTCGATCCTATATTATAGTAAATCTAGAGTTCTTACGACCTATAGTAGTAGGAATGCTAGGAGCTATATTGTTAGATAATGTATCATCTTGATAAAACATAGTAGAAATTTCCTGGTTGACTGAAGTAGCAACATTGCTTGGATTCAACTGTTGTTAATTGAAAGACATCAGTTATGATGCGTCCATATATGCCACAAAATGATAGTAACTTTAAAGAGGAATTCCTTTGCTTGATTCTTACCTAGTTGAAGTTTTCGCACCATATCTTCCATCCGCAAATCAATGCGCAAATCAACAAAATCCTCAACTTGAATTTGTAGAACTACAAACCATACTACTTGGACCCATTCACATTTAAAGGAAATATGTTTTTGAGTTTCAACTTCATTGCAAAAACAACAGTTGTTGGAACTTTCCTCCAAAACAAATTAGTGTTACTTGCCAAAGCATTATGAAATAATCACCATATGTGATGTTTGTGCTTTGGTTGGCATTGTAAACACCAAACACATTTCTATAATTGCCATGAGACATCATTAGAAGAGATAAAAGAAGATTCAAGTCTAGTAAGATATGCAAACATATATGTGCTCTTGTAATGACATATGACGACTATTGTAGATGAAAGGTCCAAAATGGAGTCATCATGTATAGGTTATACGAGTCTTTGTATGTATGTTGAGAGAGTAGAGATGATATTTAGTGGTATAGCTAAATAAAACGGTAGTAAGGAGGAATATAATTTCAAAATTTCAATTACACATACAAGGGAGTCTAGTATACCTCTGGCATCACTTTACTACTTAAGTGAGTAAGATTTTTCTTCTATCTAACTACTTTTTTAACATTAAATAGTAAAGGTTTCACAATAGAACATATTTTCTCTAATTTCTAGAAAACTATTAAATGAATAGGAAGGATTAAGTGGTTATGAACTCTTGTACCTAATGATAGTCATTAGATCACCTTGGTTATTGACAAGTGAAATGGAGTATACTCATGTTAGGGTTAATTTGATGAGCTTGCTAGGTTTCAGACCTATGGCCTTTATCGTAAGCACATGAACTTACTTGAAAAGGGTGGAGATAATCAGAGTCTGATGGTCCCTGTTTCTCGCTCACTAAGTCGATCCTCCCTCAATTATTTCAAACATAAACCAGACTCCTTAAATCTTATTATCTACTGTAAAGAGTCATATTAAAATATATATATATATATAGTAGGCTTAACCTAACATTTTAATAGAGTAGATTTAAACCTTCAAAAACTATCTAATAAAAAAAATTGTAATTTTTTTCATACAATCACATAAGTGATGTTTTTACTTAATTATTTACTTTCAATTAGAATCCATAATATGGAAGCAACATTTGCTAGTATATAAATAAAAGAAAAGTATATGGTGATATATACTAGTATTTACATTAAGTAGTTACCAAACAAAATCTATAAGGGATGCTTTTAAAAAAGAAAAAAATGCTGCTTGAAGTTCAACTTTTATTGCTTTTATCATTGCATGAAAGCATAGTATTTATTTTATGAGAAAATATTGGTTAAAATGTGAGAATTATAAGCAACTAATTTCTAATTCGAGATATGAAGATTGCAAGTATAGGTACGTGAGCATACGAATCGGTTATTTTGGATGAGATATTGAAAGTGAGGAAAGTAGAAAATTATTGTTACAAAAAGAAATATGAAAAAAAAAAATGTATAGAAAAGGCCTAAGTTTGTAATTTTTATGTAGTGGAGAACCTGATTTTATGGAGCATACTTTTATGACCTGAGTTTGCAATTTACTCTCATTCAGTCCCATCTAGCTATGATTACTGTTCATTTATGCTAGATGAATTGGCATTAAATTTGTTAATGTGGTTAGGACGAAATAAATGTCTTAGGGAATCTATGTTATGCTTTATATAAATAGTATAGATTTAGGTTCTTAAATATATACTCAACAAATAACTCCTTTACATAATTAGTACAAATCTATGCCATTGTTCTGATATCAATCTTTATTTGCAAATTTTGAAATCAAGCATAGTTTATTACATTTTTCATAAATGTGTTAGCTAGTAAGCAATTATATCAACAAAGCATTTGGATGATATATAATATATATATATATATATATATAGGTTCGCAATGGTAATATAGGACTTATTATTAGGATTGGAACTCATTAGTCGAATGAATCTTATATGTCTATTTGGAAATAGACAGCATGTATAAGTATAGTCATTACTTGGTGTAGGTGTTTTTCATATTAATTTATTGATGCATTCGATTTAAAGTCACGTATACATCTCATAGATCAAATGAAACCAGTGCTTAGTTAAGTTATGCATAAGTAAGAAAATTGTAAATTCTCATCTCAACCAATTTGTAACTCCATATTCAATACAAAAATCTATAGATGAATATGTAAATAAAAAATTGGCCTTCATCCTAAATTTCCCAACTTTTTTAATTACAAAATAGCTAGTATACTAATAAGTAATGCTTAGATAAAATCCTATATTTAATAGGTTATTAAAACATACATAAGATATTATATATTATTGGCTATACCTACATTCTCTAAAAACAATATACTTTAAATTAGACACATGAGAGCTATTTGGAAATAGATAGCATATATAGGTGTAGTCATTACCCGGTGTAGGTGTTTTTTATATTAATTTATTGATGTATAGGATTTGAAGGAGAAAATTACTTGTTTAATATTAAAATTAAAAAAATTACAAAAGTACAATTGCATAAAAAAATTTACCAAAATACCAAACCTATATCACATCCTATATTACATCTTAAATATGCAACATAATAATTTTAAGCATCTCGTATCTTTAGACCTAAAAAATCGTCTAAAAATAAAAGGGGCTAATAACAGGCCTTGAAGGGCGTTTTTAAGTCCAAAATAACATCAATCGGGCAAGTCTTAAGTATTCTATAGTAACACTAAAAAATCAGTCTTCATAAATATATAATAATAAGAAATTTTTTTTCTAGATTAACAATTACACAGCATAACCCTAAAAAAATTAATCTAATTTATCATAGATTAATGTTATATCGCATTTATCAGATGCGATAATAGTCTAATACAGTTATGTCATATTTTGTAAATATAATATAGTATTTATATCACTCCAATTTTTTCAAGTTAGACCAAACTTACATTGCATTTTTGAAATGCAATAATATATAAATAGTAGTTTCGTATTTTTAAAATGCAATATAAGTTAGGTAGTACTTTGCCATTATCGCATTTTTCAAATGCAAGATTCATATTGTTACGAGTGTTGCATTTTAAAAATATGATATATGGTTGGTATTTTTGTAATTTTTTTTCATATAATTTATAGTTGTGTAATTTTTTTTAAATATTAGTTGACACATGTTTCACTGAATTTGAAACCACACAAATATCACATAGGTCAAATGAAACCACTACTTAGTTAAGCTAGGCATAAGTAGAAAATTGTGAAATCTCATCTCAACAAATTTATAAGTCCATGTTCAATAAAAAAAAATATAATAGATGAATATGTAAATAAAAAATTGGTCTTCATCTTAAATTTTTCAACTTTTTTTTATTACAACATAGGCTAGTATGCTAATAAGAAATGCTTAGATAAAATATTATATTTAATAGAAATTAAAATGCACTTAAGATATTATATATTATTGGCTATACCTACATTCTCCAAAAAGAATTTATTTTAAATTAGACATACGAGAGCTATTTAGTTAATGAGTTTAATTCTAGTATCAGGTCACATAATGTTGTTGCCTTTATTCGAACTTTTTGTATAACTAATTACTTACTATCCAACTCATTAAAAAAAAAAAAAATAGAAAGTAAGCTATGCTTGATTTCAAAATGTACAAAAAAAAAAGCTTCATATTGGGAAAAGGGTCTTAATTTGTACTGTTTTAGAAAAGTATCTAGATTTATTGAACATACATATAAGACCCTAAATTTGTATTATTTTTGCAAAGAAGGATATAGATTTGTTAAGTATGCTTTTAGGCAAGGTTATCAAACTGTTAATTCCACCTATAGATATGCTTATGTAAAATCGAAACGTAAAAACATAACTTTTTATAATTTATATAAAATAACTTTTAAAAAATTATAGATATACTTCTAATAATTATAAAAAAATTAAAATACATGATAGAAATAAAAAAAAATGAATTAGATTCTTTCTCCATGAAAAAAAGCTCTTAATCTATAATCTTACATTTACATAATAAGGATAATCAGGGTTAGAACTATTTTTTTTTTCAATTATTTTATTTGAAAAAAGTAATAAATTGAATAAAATTAAATATTTCAACTAATTTTGAGCTGTTAATTATATAAACTTAAATATATGATTTTTTATATAAACTTTTCTGTTAGACCTGAAACCCATATAATATAATGATTATGAATATCGAAGGGACTAGTAGAGAGAGAAAGAGGAATAATATTGGAATATGATAGGAAAGGTAATTTAATACTGTAATAGTTAATGAGATTATAAAAACTTATATTTTTTTTGTCATTTTACTTGTATATATAGAATAGATAAACTTGATAAAAAACGTAAGTTCCTACTAAATTTGACATATAAAATTTATTAAAAGTAAGTTTCTACAAGAGAAATATTTCATACATGAGTTAACTATAAAGAAATTTCTAAAACTGTAAACTCATAGAATCGTATGGATAGAATCGTAATTTTGACAATTATGCTTTTAAGCGCTTGAGCTAAGCTAGATGTCTTATCATTTCTAAACTAATAAATTTAATGCAAAAGCATGCCATATGGGATAGTAGCAACACTGGATAGATAAAAGCCCATAATTACAGTAATTTAAAAAATATAGACCCCTAAATACATACTTAATAAATTTAGGTCCTTTGGATGTGGGGTATAAATCAAAACTTTCCGCTGCATCTTTTTCCAAAAAAAAAAAAAAATATTATTTCCACAAACAATTACCATTAAAAGTATTAGAAAAAGTGGTGTAGGTGGTGTAGATGGTGAGAAAAGAGGGATGCAAAGAAAACATATAAAACTACATAATTAAATGGAATAAATGTTATATTTGGTACTTGAACTTCATCTAGTTTTACAATTAACTACTTGAAATTTAGAAGTATCAATTTGTTACATACAAATTTTTTGAAGTCATTCATAATACTTGAATGAGATAGTCAATTGTAAGGGATTAACGTTTCAATGAGAAATTAAATAAGGAATCGTTGTTATAATATCCTTAGCTTTGTTGGACATTTTCAAAAGTAGAGTAGAGTTGAGTTGAGTTTTATTGAGAGGATTTACTAACAAAGATAAGAATACTAAAAATGGAAGTGTCAAACATAGTGAGAATTATATTAGATGATATTAACTTTTGGAGTTAATTTCAATAAATGATTAACGTTTCAAAGAGTCCAATTAAAGAATTAATATTTTAATGAGAGGGTAAATAAGGAATCGTTGTTATAATATCATTAGCTTCGTTTGACGTAGTTGCTAAGTGATAGATGACGTTCACTTGATGTATGCATGGCATATATGTAGTTTTAAATAAAAAACTTCAAAAAATATATAAAAAATAGTGAAAAATAAAGAAAAATTTTGAAAAATAAAAAGGAAGTTAAAAAATATAAAAAATAAAGAAAGTAAAAAAATTAAATAGCATAATACAAGTACAATATATATAATAATATAATAAAATTAAAATAATAAAAATTGAGAAATAAAAAAAAGGAAAAAGTTCAAAAAATTAAAAAAGAAAGCAAAAGCTAAAATGACATAGGAATAAAAATTTCATTTCCATTTTTAATTTTTAAAATTGTCTTTATGTATTTTAGTACTTTTATATATTTTTTAAGTTTTTTCTACTTACTTATTATTTAAATACACATGTAAATGCCACTTATATGCTAGGCATGTATCATGTAGGTGCCTTGTGTCACTTAATAGCCATGTTAGACAAAAGTATTGATATTATAACCGCTACTTCTTATTTTAATTTGTTACTTAAACGTTGATATAATATTTGAACTTTTAAAATATTGATTTACTATTTGAACTTATCCTCAAATTTTGATGTCCTTCATTGTAATTTTCCTATCAAACATAGCAACTCTTTTTTTTTTTTTATATCTTTTCTCTTTTTTGTCCTATTAGTCCAATAGAGAACATAGTATTTTTACAATATGCCTAAATTGAAAGGTTTAGACTTTCTTTTTTTCCTTTTTTAATGTTCAAAGCTCCTCTTTTTATCCCGATTTTGTATGGATAATTCATATATAGAGCATTTCACCCCGAGTAGATTCCAAAGATCACTTAATTGAGACAATTTTTGAATATAAATCACAATATCTTAGCTCTTGATAAGTCAAATTGAGATATACTTATTTTGAGTCTGTTGACCTGAATGGAATTAAACATGCAAACTCGTCATAAAAGAAACATCTTTGTGTTATTAAGTGGCTTCTAATTCAATTTATCTATTTATTTAGTTTTTTCTCCACAGGATTCAATATTTGTTTAATCGATTATTTTGGTGGGGTCGGTAATCTATCTATACCAATCATAAAATTCATGAGAAAATCGGATTAAAAAGTAAATTATCACTCCATTGATATTTCTGTATAATCACAATGATCAATTCATTTATTTCACAATTATTAAGATATAACCAAAAGAATATCAAGTTTTGCCATGTTCATACGTTGATTGAATAATTTTTTTCAATATGTATTTACTATAATTCTCGTTCGCACGAAAGATAATATATCTAGAAAATAGATTTATTTAAGTAGCTTTAATACGATATTTCTGGTTTATTTTAATTAACTATTATTATAACTATTGGAAATGGGACAATGGGGATGTACTCCCGTTAAAACACCTGTAGTATAAAGATCTCGGCAAGATACAGCAAAAATAACGAACCAACAAGAATCCTATTTTGTGGAGGAAGAACATTGGAGGAAGTCATTGTCAAATCTACTTAGATGGCATGATTTGTATGGTCTTCTTGATTTTAATAATAATTATCTAATAATTGATGTCTTTTTGGTCCAATTATCTTTTATTCAGTGGACAGCCACGTGTTCCTCATACTACGTGGGAGATTTACATACCTCCTGTTGGAAAATTGACTAAAATAATGGGAAGCGCATGAACAAGGTTTATGTCCACGTGTACGGCTATTTGATGGCCAACTGAGGGCCAAGTTGTCCAATTACGATGGAAAAAAATGCCGAGTAAGGTCTTATGTGCAGCGCCATATATATTTATCTCAATTATATATTCCACGAGATATTGAAAGAAGAGAGTCCAACCTGCTTCATTCAAATTCAATAACAATATTATGATCCATGAATTCTTAATTGGCTCATATAAAACTGAGATATAAAGATTTTGTATGTATAAGTGTGTCCAAATGAAAAGTACCTTAAAACAAGTTTATAAAGAATGTTTGGCATAGGTTTACTTATATTGAGAAAGCATTTTATGGTACTTAGAGCCTCGAGTGTTTCTTAAAGTATCAGTCTCTTTAAGTCTTACATTATTAGACATGAATATGGCCATTAGTTATAATTTGGCTATTTGATTTTTTTTTTGTCCTTTTCATCATAAAATATTATTATAAAAAATATTAAAAAAACTTTATTTAAGCAACTCTTAAAACATTTTATTTGTAAACATACCCTTATTCAGTCTTACCAAGATTTTGGGCAAAAAGATTTCCCTGTTCTCTCTTGTAGCATTGTGTAACGCCAAAATGATGACTTGCCTCATGATCATGGCTGTAAAACCTCTTAATTTTACCTCTTTTTAAATTCAATTAAGGCGATAAAACAAAGGTTTATGTTAAACTCATTATTTAAAGTTTGGAAGTTAGTATTTATTTACCTTCTCTTGAAGTACAAGGGTTTAATCGTGTTTACCGGGCATTGGACAACGGTGGAGATTTTGAGGAAGAAATTTCGTAGAAGAAGATTTGACAGTGAAGATTCATTCATGAATTAATTCAATGATCTTTTTTAAGTCGATTTTTTCGTAAGTTATCCCAATATCATCCCAACCTAATAGAGGTAAAATCGACCCCATGAGATCGCTTGTGAATCACCATCCATAACAAGGTAAGCAAGAAGAACACAAAAGTTATGGAGAAATATTATAATTGTTCACTGTAACGCATTTTTTTGTGGAGATCGATTTTAATATTTATATGCAAAATGATTAATAAAGCTGACTTAAGTAACGCTTGATACTATATACACGTAAGATATACATGTATAAAATAAAACTCTGACAAGAAAGTAAATAAATGCTTAATGTTCATAACCTCTCTAAGTTGAAGGCTCTTGAAGGTTCAAATTGTAATAAAGAAACTATAAATGAATCTAGCAAATTGCTTCTGTAAATAAATCAATAAGTTGGAATCGTGAAGAGTAACAAAGAATCTTTAAGAATCCAATAGCAATATGATCATGGGTTGGATGAACTATTAATGTTCTTAGTTCGCCTATGAGGACAAGGAATTGCAACGATCAACTTGTGTAGATTTGTCATCGCAACAGAGAGAAACACGGATCAAAATAGGAATATGTAAGAGACCCAATGCTATTCTTTTACGGTAATTGTGATGCTTCGGTATTCGATCTTCGTTGTCGAAGTGAAACAATTCCTTGCTTCTTGGTTTTCAACAAAATAAGCACATTACCTTACATCATACAACACCCTATTGATGACTTTCAACCAACTAGAGAGTCCGAGTAACCAAGCAACTTGAGAGAGTTCAAGGAAGAATAAAACAAACCAAGCGAGGAAATTCCTTTAAGATAATGCATAACATGTAATGCAACATGTGAATGAGATGTATGTGATGAGCAAGGAACTGGTTATTTTTGTGAGCAGCAAAAGAGGTATCGGACCTTATCAAAGTGAGATATAAAGGGTGTCAACAATACGCCGATAAAAAATCATACTGAGAACACCCCTTAAGCAATTATCAAATTTCAATCTTATAAGCAAGGGAAATTTAGTGGGCTTGGCTACTGATAAACAAGCATTTGCTAAAATACCGAAAATGGGCTTCTATTGATTCCACATGGTACCTTAAATAGTTTAATGCTAAGAAAAAACTTGGCAAAACCAAGATTTTTAATCGTAAATACTTTCACCAAATTTGGCTTAAAAAGTTGAAATGGAATTCTCATTAGTCCCTATCAACAGCATATTTCTTCGTGTAAGAGTGAATAATCACTCATAGATTATGTGAATCCTTCTTCAAGCAAAAAAGAAAAAAAAAAAAAAAAAGAAGCCCCCTCAAAATTGTAGTACATTTAAGCTTGTTTGAGACTACAAAATGATCTTTTATTAATAAGCTTGATTCAGTTTTACTTCATCACATTCTTTAGACGATATATACATATACATATACACATATATATATATATATATATAGACACTCATTAATGTATATTTATATACTCGTTAATATGCCCATGTAAAAAGATATAGCCAATATCAGTTTGGTGTAAGAGCTAAACATAAGTCATACCATACTATAAGAACCCGACTTATGTCAAGCTTTACAACTGAAGAAAACATCACATGATAATCTTTTTCATTAGTTTATTTATAACTTGACTACCAATCATGTGTTATAATGTTTAATACTCTCGTTAAGTTTATATTTAACTTTATAAATTAATTAGACTCAATAGCTTTATTTAACGGCGGTAGGTCAATAAACTCCCATGCACCATTATTCTTACGTGTCTCCAATCCCTTTTGCTAGCCTCTACTCATACTTTGTGCTTGGTAACTTAAAAATAAAAATAAGGTTTTTGTGTAGCTAATATATTTCCTAAGGAAGCAAGATACTCTTATGGATAATGTTGGAAAGTATATAGTGAAAATAGAGTATGGGGTATTTTGTTTCTTTGTAGTGGAATTAGATGAATAAGATAACGGAGAAGAAGAATTACAATGAATTATGTGCACATAATCTTAAATTCACATAGGAGTTTTTCATTCCCAATTAGATTGATGCACAACTTGTAGGAGAAATATATGAAGTAGAACGGGATGGACCAATAGGGATAGGGAAAGAATGTGTTGTGACCTAAAGATTGTGAGAGACTATTATCTATTGCACACTTGGAAGAAATGCATCATTGTGAAGGAGGTAAGGAAGTTGTATAATCATAGGAAACATTATGATTAAAAGGACATATATATCTTCTCATGGAAAATAACATCATCTTTACTCATAACAATCTTTTCATCAACGAGGTCATATACTTAAATTACTCTTGTACATGAATATAGCCAAGGAAAATATTACCACGAAAGAATTTAGGTACTCATTTAATCGATAAAAGAGGAAACAAACCATAAATCACCAGAGACTTCCATCATTTGATAAGTTAATAAAAAAAAAATAGTAAAATATGAAAAAAAGACTTTACATAGGCCAAAGCGTGAAGTAAATGGTAGCAACCTGGTTAATCTATCAAAAACTACGCTAATGTACGTTAGAAATTTGCTAATCTAAACTACAAAGTTAAACATGTTGGGTTTATTTTAATAATAAGAGCTCATATGTGTTATTAATAATAAATATATAATAAAACTATCATATAATATAAAGTCCAAAATTAAAATGGTCTAATAAAGTTATAGAATTTAATGCATTTAAGTATGAAATAATATGTGCTATAATTTTGTACATGTCATTCTTGATGAATTTCATTTTATAGGAATTAAGATTTCTTAATTCCAATAAAACATGCATGTAATTACACCTAAGCTTAACTTATTAAAAAAAGGAGTAAAATGGTGGCTAAGTGCATTAGGGTTTTACGGAAATGGATTTTTTCCATTTACTTTTCTTAATTTCCCTTGATTTATTCTTGTTGAGATCCTATCATATGTAAAAAATAGTTAAAATTACAAGGAAAATGATGATATCATGATGATGTCACATAATATTAAAAAATTTAAATAATTTGTTGATTATGGTTGAATCAACTAGGATAAGAGGGCTCATATGGAGTCCGGGTGAAATGGGCTTGGGTTTGGGCTTGGGTTTGGGCTTGGGCTTCATCTCCTACTTCTTTGTACCTACAAAAATCCCCTAAAGATTGTGGCCATAGTGGCTCTCTGATGCTCAAGTTAGTAAGGTGGACCATGAGGAAGAGAGGGTGAGCATAAAGAACTTAAGGGATGGTGCCCACCTAATGTATATGTAATGTGTTGATGTTGAGCTGGGAAAAAAATGGGAGAAGGGGAAGAGGAATTTGGGGAAGTGAAGGAGTGAGAGAGTTCTATCTTAAACATGTAGCAACTTATCTAGATATGTGGCGATTTGGGGTTTGCTTGCATTGACCGTCGGCAGATAGTATGCTTCGCGATAGAGATCGAGTCGTACAACAAATGGCATGTTATGATCAACCAAACCACCAAATTTGCAGTCCAGAGGTTTGATAGTTGTAGGGGTTGCTAGGTGTGTTGGCTATATTACGGATGTCAAACGTTTAATAATGAGCTCCAATGGAGAGTACGTACTAAAGACCAAAGTTGGGTTGAGATACTAAGGAAGGGATCGGCTAATAATTGATTGAAGGCGAGCTGAGCCTTAAGCTTATGCTCGATAGTCGGTATGTGCTAGCTTTACGATTGAGGCGACCTGCTTAGATGGGGCATTAAATGGTTCACTAAGAGCTCATGCCCTTTTTGGCGTAATTGCATGGCTTTGTGAGTAGCGTATGGTGTAAGGGATGAGCTTACAGTTTGCTTACATTAACTTTAGTGTCCTTCATGATGGGCCTTGCTTGTTAAGCCTTGGTTTAGGGGAGAATTGAGTATCAACACTTGTCCCCCCATTCTCCTCAGCATCTGAGGTTCAAGGAAAGTAATCCGTGTGAGGTGATTAGGCCAAGGCTAGGCTATTTATTCTCCAAGTAAGAGGCTAAGTCTTCTATTTAGTGTCATGATGAATAGTGCTTCTGGTTAGGTCCATTTCCCTATATATTGGCTTCTTATACAATTGGTGTGACTAGCGGGCTACTCAATGTGTCATGATGGCGATCCTTAGGACGTGTAACACGCATTGATGATCAATGAAGAGTGGCTACATGCATGGGGTAACCCGTGTGATGCTATGTCATGGATTTGTGTGTGAGGATTAATTAGGACCTTTAGCTAAAGAAGTGGGACATGTAAATAGCTAAAATTTAGTGCACGTCCTTTCGTAGATTCATGCTTTGAGAGTAGGAGAAACTGTTTGACTTATCCCCTTAGTTGTCCATATAAAGGGGGGCATAAGTCCTCCATTTTCACTTTACTTTATCTACTTAGACGAAACCCTGCCAAAACTTCTAATTGCAAGCTGGTTTACTTTCTCTCTTGTGCGCTCTTTTCTCATTAGTCATTCGTAATGGTTGATCAGAGTACGATTGACAATCAGAGTAAGTCTTCCCATTCATATATTTCGAGGAAGGTAGATTAAGGTTGTAAGGGCTCGTCCCTAGCAAGGGGTGATAGCCCTATTCCCCCTAAAATGGCCATGGCAAGAGAAGAAGATAGGGTGATATTGTCTTGAGAGGAAAGGAGCGAGTGCACACAACGATGTCCCTGTAATGTGTACCCTTTGGATGGTGAGGAGGGTAAAGTTAGGGAATTGTTATGGATGACCAATACGAATGATCATACGTGTACCTATGTTGTGTGTATGACAAGTGAGGAGAAATTGAGGCTAGTTAGTTAAGCAGTGGGAGAAGTGCTTGGATGGCAAGTAGAGGTGATCATGGGTAGGTAGCGGGCATATGATATAAGGGATTATTGATGCTTCGGCATTTATGCAAAGTTGTTTGAGCTTGGTCTTCACCTCCCTTTTTCGAAGTTCTTATTGGAGTTCTTCTAATGCTTCAAAGTTGCTTCAGGGAGTCTTGATGCGAATGCTTGGATTCACTTGCTTGCGTTTGAGGTACTATGTATTTGGGAGTTACGATGGAAAATCATGCAGCTGTTTAGGCATTTCTTTCATGTCAAAAGGGTAGTGGATGGGTAGGTATACGTTGCTACCTAAGGCAAGGCGCTAAGTATTTTTGACAAATCATCGAATAAAGTTAAAGGTTGGAAGGAGTTCTTTTATTGTGTTTGTATTCCTGAGCCTCTTGATTTCCTAACTAAGTGGAGATGGCCTATTTAGGGTAGGAAGTTGGGCAGCTTAGGAGATGATGATGTGCTGACCAACATTGAGCTACTGAATTTGGTGGGTTAGAAGAAATTGAATCCTTTGTCGATGGCTCTCCGATGCTTGGGGTAGAGATAGGTATTTGCTGTGTTTTTTTGAGGAGGGGTGGTTGGCTGTCTATTGTGCCACATCATCTCATTGTTGGAGTAGGGGACATTGGGTTGCTCGTCTTTAGCCTATTAAGTGCATTGTCTTTGTTTTAGTCTGTTTACTTAATAAGTTTGTTGATTCTCTTGTAGCTTAGGAGATGGCTATAGAGAGGATAAGGGCGAAGCTTCTTATTGTGTAAAACAGGAAGCTCGAGAGTGCTTCAAGGCTTATAGAGAAGAGAAAACAACTTGCGTTGGAGGGGGAGGGGGAAACCTCACATCGTCGTTTTAAGAAGTTAAAGAAGAAAGGCGGGAGGCTATAGACACTTCCTGAGGTCGTGTAGTAGGGTGGTGATGATGTGCCTATAGGTGTGCCATTAAGGACTCTGAGGCTGGGTCCGATGGCGTTTAGTAGTAGTACGGTTCGAGAGGATCAAGTTGAGGTTGTCGGTATCTGTTGATGCTGGTTTTTCACTTTCTCGGTTCCTTAAAAATTAAGTTTCTTTCAAACTGATTAGTACTAAACCTTATTTGTTTAATACATGTCCTTGACTAAGGTTTAAAGAAAAGTTGTTTCTTTTATTTTGAAAACAACTTTGGAGTTACCACTCAACTGGAATCGGAAAAAACAGTTAAGTTATAACTAATTGGGTGGATTAGTTATAACTTAGCCACTAGTTTAATGAGAAAAAATAATTTTGTAAAACGGTTTTAGAAAACCAGAGATTTACGTCCGAGGGTTAGGAATTTTAAACCCTTGCGAGTATTATTGACTTTCCAAAATTAGAATTAAATTTAAAAATCACCTTTTAATTTTGAAAGATAAGACTCAATTTAGTTACTCTAATTAGATAAAAAAAAAACAATCTAAACTAAAGGAAAAGGAAAAGGAAAATTAGTTTTTTTTTTTTCATTTTTATTGTCGCTTCGTAGGTCTCTACGTACCCATTATTTGGGATAAGATGTAAGTAGTTCTTTTAATGAAAACTTTAGTAAGTTAAATTGAATTTAATTTTGAAAACATGTCGAATTTACATTTTTGGTTCAATTTGATTTATTTGAAGAAAATTCTAAAAAATGAAAGTCTGAAATTGAAATTTTCATTTTTGGAAAATCTAAAAAGGGCCCTAATTTGAGAAATGGTTAATTTATTTTTATATATATATTTTTTATTTTTTTGGAAAATCAATTTTTCTAAGTGATAAAAACAATTATTTAGTCTTATTTTATTTTATTTTCCTTATTTATTTATTTATTTTTATCCTATTTCATCACTTAATTTATTTATTACTTATTATATCTTATTTATTTTTATTAAACTAATAAAATAGAATAAAATTACCTTTTTCTTTTTTTTTTCCCTTTATTTTTCTTCTTTTTCTTTTTATTACATTTACATAAGTAAGTAAAACAAATAATTAAATAAATAAACAAAAAAAGAAAATAAGCTTCGGACGAATGCAGTTAGATGCGTGGGTCGGACTTGGGCTAATCGGGTTGGGTTTGAGTTGCTAGCACGGATCCGGGTTAGGTCACGGATGGAAGGAAAGCAGCAGCACATGACGGAGAAGCTCCAGGCGTTTCCAACCACTTAAACGATGGTGGAAATGGGGATTTAGTGGGTATTTTATTAAGTTTATGGGGGGTAGGCAAAGTGTTGAGTTCGGTGGACTTTGGGTTGGTGGTTTTTGGAAGTTAACCGTAGATAATGGTGGTGGTTCGGTTGTATGGGGATTGTTGGGTATGATTGGTCGATTGGGGTAGGGGTTTTAGAGTGTGGGGAGTTCGATTATGTAGCTAGTTTGAGTCAAAGATGGCTGAGGGTGGTGGTTTGAGGAGAGAGAGGGGCAGCAGTTAGGGTTTGATGGAGGGTGGCTTGGGGAAGTTGTTAGGGGTTACGACGGCAATTGAAAGAGGTCGAGTTGGAAAGCCTAAGTTAAGGGGAGCTTGGCTGTGGTGGTGGTTAGACTCGGGTTAGAGTAGAGAGAGAGAATCAAAGAGGAAAGTGCGAGTTAGAGAGAGAAACGATCGCGAGAGAGAGAATGAGCTTGGGAGTTGTTCATAAATCATTCTGTGTCCTCGTCTGAACTCTCTAAAGCTCCTTTAATACATGAATTGATCCTAAGAAACATGGAAAGCTTGAATTAGATTTAATGAAGAATGCCCAGAAAATCAGTTTTTTGTTCTTTTTGATTTTTGGAGCTCAAATTGAATCTGCTTTTGATCGAATTTGGATGCGTTATTATGTTTGATTCCAAGTAAGCCATGTGTTCAACAAGATTAAGGTAAAAAACTGCATGAGTGTGTACGAAATCAGTATGAAAATTGGAGTTGAAGTGAAGGGTTCAGGTGTTCTTGAGCCGAGAAAAAGGAGGAAAAAGGGGGAAAGTGCTGACGTGACGCCACGTCAGCCGTGTCAACTACTCTCAACCTGTTACCTATAATCTCGTGACACGTGGCAACTGACGTGGCATACCATGTAGATGCTATGTGACGCTACATTAGCAAGGCTGTCCAACCCGACACTATCACGTGTTAGGACTTGAGGCGTAATTAGATCCTAACACATGATAGTATGTTAGTCAACAATAAATAAAAAATAAGAAAAAGGTCTCCCTACACACATGGCAATGTGTTAGACTTTAATTTCATTTTTTTGGTATTTTTCCTAATTTAGGGCTTATTGAGAAAAGAAAAAAAATTAATAAAAATAAAAATAAAGAGGGTAAAAATTAGGTGTCTACAACTGCCTTTCTTTGTGGCGAAGTTTGAACAAAACTTTACTACAAAGACAAAGACATACTATTTTTGCCTTCAGGATAACTCTAAAATAACTATAACTATCCTAAAATCGATTTACATGAAGAAATGAAATTTAGTTATGCCTCTTTAGGCTCATTGACTTAGGTGGGAGTATCTTTACGGGACAAACAATCTGGTGCTGGAATTGATCTAAAACTAGGTCGTACTTTACTAGGCTCACTAACCTAGGTGGGAATGTCTCTTGCGGACTAGCAACCCTAATATGAGATCGATTTAAAACCTGGTCATACATTACTAGGCTTATTAACCTAGGAGAAAACGTTTATCGAGGACTAGCAACCCTAATGTAGGATCAATCTAAAACCTGGTCGTGCCTTATTAGGCTCACTAACCTAGGTGAGAGCATCTCTTGGAGACTAACAACCCTAATTTAGGATTGATCTAAAGCCTGATTTTACCTCACTAGGCTTACTAACCTCAGCGGGAGTGTCTCCTGGGAACTAGTAACTTTAATCTGAGATTGATCTAAAACCTGATCGTGCCTTACTAGGCTCACTAACCTAAGTTGGAACGTCTCTTAGGGACCAATAACCCTAAACTTGGTGTGAAAACAGGAACTGATGAGGAGAAGTGCCTTACGGGACTTGGTGAATAGAGGGTAAATGACCTATGGGCTTGCTTGAGAGAAAACTTGGTGAAAGGACATGCCTTATGATCTTGCTAAAAGAATATGGGACGGAAACTGAGTTAAGATCGCATCTTCAAAGACTGTCTAAACACTAAATGCAGAAAGTGAATGCCGTATGGGTTGGACAGAAGAGAGGATGAAGAGAGGTGCCATACTGGCTTGCGAAGAGAAACTTCGTAAAGAAAGGCGCCCAATGGGCACACTTGAGTGAATTTAGTGAACAAAAAATGCCTCATAGCTTTGTTAAAAGGAAGAGAAACACCTTATGAGCATACAAAAATCCTAAAGCAAATGATGAGGGGAATTTCTCTATGATCTTACTGGAATGTTTGAAGAAAGATTAGTGGATGAGGAAGCGCCCTATGGGCTCGCCTGATAGACACTTAGAAATGAGACTGAGTTGAGATTGCATCTAGAAGGCTGGCCCAAAAGAAACTAATGAAAAGGAGTACCGTAGAGGCCCGCTAAGAGGAACTTCATGAATAAAGGGGCCTAATAGGCATGCCTAAAGAAATCAAGTGTCCTATGAACTCGCCACAAGATCTTTGTAAAAAGAAGTTCCTTATGGGCCTATTAAAAGAACTTGGTGAACTGAAAGGCCTTATGAGCATACTTAAGAGAAGCTTAGTAAATGCCTCATAGGCTTGTTAAAAAAACTTCGTCTATAGAGAGACCCAATGGGCTCGCCTAATGAAATGAAGTGTCCTATGAGCTTATTATAAGATTTTTGCAAAGAAGAAGTGCTTTATGGGCTTGTTAAAAGAACTTGGTGAATTGAAGGGCCTTATGGGCACACTAAAGGTAATTGAGGAACAGAGACACCCTTTGGGTTTGCTAAAGACCTTGAAGAGAGTTGAATAGATGGAAGGTGGGATAGCCCATTCAAGAGCTGGTTAGGATAAAAACTTGTCCAAAAACGCTACTCGACTTTTAAGGAAACTATTTATAGAAAACCCCCTTTTTTGTGAAGACCATTTATGTTAAAAAATACATTAGGGATAATATCCTTTATTTTGGGAGGAATGAGAAAAAAGCCTAAACTCTTAACACTTTTGTTTTTTTAGAATGGATTGAAAACTTGGCCACCTAAACTAACATGGACTTGAAATAAAGATAATTTCTCTCTTTTTCCTTTTCTTCTTTATTATTATTATTATTATTATTATTATTATTATTTAGTTTGCTAATAGGTAAAGAACCCTTTCTTAATAATCATATGGGGCTTCTTATGTTCCCCCTAATTTAGATGTTGAGCCGTTTGGTAGGGCCTTGTGACTTCAACATCTTTCTTTTTTTTTTTTTTTAAGGAAAAGGTAACTTGTGACTGGTTAAGTCGAAGAGGACTTCCTTGCAAACTCTTGGTTTAGATTATACTCTTGACTACAATCTCAAAATTATAATCCATTTTGCATATGATACGCCTTGATCATTCCATTAAGTCCTTTTCGGTTTATCATTATGAATTTAAGCTTTTGGTCCAAGGGTTTCAAAAGGAATTAACAAAGAAGCCTACTTTGAAATAATAATCCCGGATGTACAAGTTGAGAACCTTAAGAACAATTAGAAATATACTTACCTAGTTTCAAAAACAAATTTTATTAAAGATAAATTATCTTTAAAGATTGGAAGAGCTTTTACTTGTGTAAGGATGGTATTGTGGGTGGGAAGGCTAAGTGTGAAAGAGGCTTTAAAGTGGACGTAGAAATTTTAGGTTTTTGAGCTTGGACTGTGATTCAAAGTTTTGCGTCTTTAGGGCTATTTAGGCTTTGACTTTTGATTTGATTGCCCTTACTAGGATATGGTATGGCTTTTGACTTACATTTGAGCCCAATTTTCCAACCACTTTTCTTTATCTTCTTTTTATTACTTTGCCCTACCGTTCTCTTATTGTTCTTTCTTTTTCTTTTAGCCCCAAGTCTCCATTGCCAAGTTTTTACCTCTTAAGCGATTTAAGGTTCTCAATTCATTAATTTCTATTGTATGGGTTTGAAAAAGCTCAAGGCATTTAAAAAGGATATGGCTCTTCCTTATTTCAAAAAAACATAACTTATCAAAAATAAAATTTTCTTTTGAATTTATCATTACTGAAGCAAGTATAAACCGGTTTTAATCTCTCTCTCTCTCTCTTTATTAATAACCCTAACCTCCAAATTGCCTCATGTGATTCTCGACAGGGTTTAAATTTGAAAAATTCTTCATATAGGTTTAACGGGGTAAACAAGAGATGATTGTGTTTAGGATTTGAGAAATGAATGACTAATTTCATTTTAATTTGCGTATCATAATCAAAGTGAACCTCCTTTAAGGAATGAGTCCAAAGTATCCTCACCTTTATGTCGTTCAACCCTTAAAATGTTTTAAGTCAGTGTATGGAAAAAATTTTGCCTCTTTTCATTCTAAACTTTTTAAAAGTGAGTTACCGATTCCCTAAGGAGAAATTATTTGCTCTAATAACAATGCAATCATTCCAGTGAAAAAGGAAATTGTATTATTCCAGCTATTACAGAATTTATTGAAAACAACTTTCCTTGCCCTTATCTTAACAAGTGCCTAATTACTTAAAACAACCTGTGAGTTTATCAAAAGGCATTGGTAAGATAAAAGAAATGGAGCTTTAGGCAACTCAGTTGGACTATCCCCATAACTTGAAGAAGGAACGTTTTGTTGTAGCTCTGGTTGAATGACTTTTGCATTAATCAGGTCTTCAATCTTATTCTTCAATCTCTAGCATTTTTCAGTAGAATGCCCCTTTTGGCCCATATAATAGTCGGATCTTGCTTTTGGGTCAAAGCTACATGGTTTGTAATTCGAATTAGGTGCTTCATAAGCTATAACCTTGGCTACTTTCAAATGATAAATGAGTTGGGTGGTTGATATCTTCAATCGAGTGAATTGTCTCCTCTAAATCCCTTAGGTTTTTTCTTTCTCACTTCTCTCCGATTTCTTTTTGCTTGGGCCTCCTTCATCACTTGTGCTTACTGGCACTCGATCGGTGTTGAATGTCGAGTGTTGAAATTTTCTAAGCATGAGGTCCATTACCATTTCTAGATTTGTGGTGATCTTTTGTAACATAGCCATTTTTTCTTCCAGATTTGAGAATCTCCTTTCCAGGTTCGAATCTTAGGATATCTGGAGAGTGGTGATCTTTGGGAACAAAACTTGCCATTGTTGGGCCATCTGATGCATCATCCTTTTTAGGGAAGCAAGTCTGTCAGCAACCAGATTCACTCTTCTTCTTCTTCTTCTTCTTTTTTTTTTTTTGTGAATGAGAAAGATAAAACTTTATTTTATAGAAACCAAATAAAAATGGTAGATTTTTTTTTTTTTGGAATTTTAATTGCATTTCTTTTGAGTAAGAGAGTGAAGATTAAATGAACTCTATTGAAGGACTATTTATAAAGAAGGAAAGAATGAAAAGAATGAAAAGATTTTATTTTGGAAAGAGCAAAGTATAAAGAACAAAATGGAAGGAAACCTAATAATTATTCTTTAAAACTTATTCAAAGCCCATTAACTCCATCTAAAGTTTCTAATCTAACTCTTGTAATTGGGCCTTAATCTTATTTAACATTTCTAAAGCCTAATTCGTGGTCCTCTCGCTTCTTTCAACTTAAGCTAACAAGGCCTTGTTAGAGGCCTGAGCACGCCTAATCCTTTGTTTCCAGTAGGTATCTTTAGGTTGTAGCAATTGTTCATAGATTCCTAGGGCAACTGGTAGTCTTTGATTATTCTCTTGTTGGTTACCCACCATTCTTAGGTCTACATATTTCATAGGCAACAATTAATCATCAATGTAGAAAAAGAAAACACATGAAAATATGCAGGTATTGGGATCATTTGGGTTAATACATTACCTCCTTAAGTTGCAACCTTACTATTATTTAAAAAATTTGATTACATTAAAAATCTTGAATGATTAGTAAGGTTACAATTTCTTAAGGGTATTGTATTAACTTAAGCTTAGAGGGCAGTATATGTAATTAGGATAGGTCTTGAAAAGGTCTTTATGCTTTGTGACCTCACTTGTTAAAAAACACTTTCATTGGTCACATTGAGCTTAAGTGAGGCGGTCTAATCAACCCTAAGCAATTGTTACACCATAGCACTCGGAGCTTACATAATGGTTCCTCTCCTAAGGTCCTAAGATGGCCTGGGTTTGACTGCATCTACCTTATATCTTTGATGCAACAAATGACCCCTTATATCCTTATGTGTGTGATATGTAAGATAGATAAACAAGAGCTGAGAGTGAACTCAAGGAAAGAAGTTTAAGGTTTGTCTTTTCTTTTATAACAATGTCGCCCTAAAACCTTGAAGGATGTATGCAAGAAGGGTGGGTTTTAGAGGTCTTTAAACTCTGTAACCTTACACATTTCTTATAGAATGGTTCCTTGGTCACATCGAAATTTAAGTGAGGTAGCCTAATTAACGCCGAATAATGGTTACCCCACTAGCCTAGAACTTACATAATGGCTCTCCGTCCTAAGATTCTAAGACAGTTCGAGTTCGATTGTATCTATCATGCATTTATGGTACATAAAATAAATAAACCTAAACCTACAAAGAAAATGTTAGTACAACTATGGTACAAATAAAGGACGACTAAGTAAATAAATTATACAAAGGTAGTTTTTAGGGATTAATTTCAATTTTGGAAAGTCAAATGCTTAACCCTCTTGACATCCTTAGTAGAGTCGCTAAGTTTTCAAGCCTGGTTTTTTTCCTTTTCAATTCTATTAAAATTAAGTTTCCTTTAAACTAATTAGTACTAAACCCTACTCGTTTAGTACTAATCCTTGATTAGGGTTTAAAGAAAAACTGTTTCATTTATTTTGAAAACAATTTTGGAGTAGCCACCAAACTGGAGTCGGAAAAAATAATTAAGTTATAATAAATTGAGTGGATTAGTTGTAACTTAGCTACTAATTTAACGAAAAAAACCAATTTTGTAAAATGGTTTTTGAAAACCAGAGATTTAGGTTGAGGGATTAGGAATTTTAAACCCTTGCAGGCATCATTGACTTTCCAAAATTAGAATTAAATATAAAAATCACCTTTGTATTTTAAAAGACAAGACTCAAATTAATTACTCTAATTGGATAAACAAAACAATCTAAGCTAAAGGAAAAGGGAAATTAGTTTTTTTTTTTTTAATTTTTATCGTTACCCCATAGGTATCTACGTACCTGTTATTCGAAATCAAATATACTGAGTTCTTTTAATGAAAAATTTAATGGGTTAAATTGATTTTAATTTTCAAAATATGTTAAATTAACGTTTTTAGTTCAATTCGATTCATTTGAGGAAAATTCTAAAAAACGAAAGTCTTAAATTGAAATTTTCATTTTTGGAAAATTTAAAAAGGGCCCTAATTTGAGAAATGGTTTATTTATTTATATATATATATATATATTTTATTTTTCTAGAAAATTAATTTTTCTCAGTGATGAAAACAATTATTTAGTCTTATTTTATTTATTTATTTTTCTTTATCTTATTTCATCACTTAATTTATTTATTACTTATTATATCTTATTTATTTTTATTAAACTAATAAAATAAAATAAAATAACCTTTTTCTTTTTTTTTCCTTTATTTTTCTTCTTTTCTTTTCCTCTTTTTTTTTATTACATTTATATAAATAAGTAAAACAAATAATTAAATAAACGAACAAAAAAAAAGAAACGAAAATAAGCTTCGGACGGATGCGATTGGATGCATTGGTCAGACTTGAGTCGGTTGGGTTGGATTGGGTCGTCAGGTTAGGTGCGGGGTTGCAGGCGCGGATCCAGGTTAGGTCACGAATGGAAGGAAAGCGGTAATAAGTGACGGAGAAGCTCCAAGTGTTTTCGACCACCTAAACGATAGGGAAAAGGGGTTTTAGTGAGTATTTTATTGGGCATATTGGGGGTAGGCAAAGTGCTAAGACTAATAGAGCTCGAGTTGGTGGTTTTTGGAAGTTGGCCATGGGTAGCGGTGGTGGTTTGACCGTATAGGGTTACTGGGTGTGATTGGTCGATTGGGGTAGGGTTTTTAGAGTGTGGGGAGTTCGATTGTGTAGCTAATTTGGGTCAAAGATGGATGAGGGTGGTGGTTCGAGGAGAGAGAGGGATGGCGGTTAAGCTTTGATGGAGAATGGCTTGAGGAAGCTGCCAGGGGCTACAACGGTAGTTGAAAGAGGTCAGATTGGAGAGTTTAAGCTAAGGGGAGCTCAGCCGTGGTGATGGTTGGGCTTAGGTTAGAGTGGAGAGAGAGAATTGAAGAGGAAAAGTGTGGGTTAGAGAGAGAAATGGCCATGAGAGAGAGAGAGAGAGAGCTTAGGAATTACTCGTGAAACATTCTTTGTCTTTGTCTGAGCTCCCCAAAGCTCCTTTTATACATGAATTAATCTTAGAAAACATGAAAAGCTCAAATTGGATTTAATGAAGAATACCCAGAAAATTAGTTTTTTTTTTTTTCCAATTTTTGGAGCTCAAATTACATTTGCTTTTAACCTAATTTGGATGCGTTATTGTGTTTGATTCAAAGTAGGCCATGTGTTCAATAAGATTAAGGCAAAAAGCTGCATGAGTATATGCGAAATCAGTGTGGAAATTAGAGCTGAAGTGAAGGGGTCAGGTGTTCTTGAGCTAAGAAAAAGGAGGAAAATCGGGAGGAAAAAGGAGGATAGAAGAGGGATAGTGCTAACCGCACTGACCACTCTTGCCTTACCATGTGGCAACATATCAGTAAGGCCATCCAACCCAACATTGCCACGTGTCAAGATACATGGCGTAACCAGATCCTAACATATGGTAGTGTATTAGTTAACAAGAAACAAAAAATAAGAAAAAGGCCTTTCTACCTTTGTTAAGATTCGAATCGAAGACCTCACACTCAAATTCCACACCCAGTCCATATACTTAACTAGTTGCACATATGGACAAGATCAGTTTGGACTAAATTTAAATCTAAACTCAAATGCAACGGCTTAATTTCTAAATCTAAATAAAAAATTTACCCTAATAAAAAGATATTTTTAAAATCTTTTATTTAATTTTAAATTTTCTATTTTTTGTAATTTTTCAATTTTCTTATTTTTTAGGGTTTCTTTCTATACTTCTTATTTTTTTTGTACTTTTCTTTAAAATTTATTATTTTTTGTGCTTTTTCTTATTTTTGTATTTTTTTTCCAAATTTCTTAATTTTTTTGGGTTTTCTTTAATTTCCTATTTTTTTTTTGTGTTTTTCTTAATTTAGGCCCTATTGAGAAAAGAAAAAAAAATAAAGGGGGCAAAAATTAGGTATCTACAGTATTGCGTAGGGGCTCCAGCAGTAGGTGCTCGGGTAGACACGGAGTGAGGATGTCCAGCCTTTAGTCTGTTGTGGGAGGTGAGCAGCCTCTGTTCTGTTTATAGATAGGCCTATGTAGAGGTTTAAGTAACTGTAAGCATGATTCAGGTGATTGGTTGTAGGTAGGAACGACGTGGATGCCTCGGTATAATTGCTGAGGAGGCATAATGAGATAAGGTGCTTCTATGTTTCTGTTGAAGTGCCTAATCTTAGTTTAATTACTGACTATGTGTTGTGCTTACGATCTTATGATTTGTTAGATTTCACTCTTGCTTACAACCGAGCATACTATGAATTAAAGGGGAGTCAGTTGATGGTTAAAGTGGAGAGGCTCTAGAAGGTGCTGGAGGAGAAGAAAAAGGTGCATGGTGACTTAGCCATCGCGTTTAGCAATCTAGAATGCCAGCATAGGGCTCTCCTTGGGCAAGTAGGCTAGTTGAAGGATGACCTGAAGAAGATCGAGGAATCTAGCAAAATTATCGAGGATAATTGACTACTAAGCTACGTAAAAGATATTATTTCTTTTCCACCATTTTGACATTTATAAAAAAATATTATGACATTTCATTCTTTGCAACATTTTCAAATTAATTGTTTTTTATATATCGTGATGGATAATTCCATCATTTATTATCGAAAAGAAGAGTTGCAAGAGGTTTTTCAAACCATAATAAATATTTCTCTTCTTTAAATCTTTCTAAATTCGAATTCTCTTTATAGAATGTCTCTTTAAAGTGAAATCCATCCCTTATTTTTTCCTTTCCATTCACTTGGATCTCTTCTCTTTCGTCGATTTTGCTCGAGGGATCCTCCTTTTCTTCTGAAAAAAGGGAAGGAGGAGGATCTTCTTCAATGAATCTCTCTTATTCCTATTTTGTCCTCTTCCTTTTGAAAGTTGTTTCTATTTTTACATCTCTTTCTTCCTCACTTTCTACCCTTTCTTCTATTTTTGAGGTTTCTTTCAATTTTTTAGTAACAATAGGGGATGGTATTATGCCTAAATAGTAAACACATGTAACAAATAAGAGAATACGAAAGATTCAACCCATAGAATTTCTCAATTCTAACTTAAGGCACTTATTAGATCGAATAAGTACATTAGATCTAATAGAATTATTTTGCTGTATCTGGACTAAGAGAGCTACTGATAATAATGATCTACATAAAAGAGTTGCAAAATCCAATACCATCATACTTACGTACATGATTAACCACTATGATTGGAGAGTTGGTAATACTTTTATTTCAATTTCGAAGCACTACTAAAGTGCTTCAAAGAAGGGTTATCTTGAAGTAGGTTTGCTTCTTGCTGAGTCAATGTAAGTTAAATGAAATCTCTATCGCCTTGCTTGCCTAAAAAAACCAAATATGAAACTTTATATACCTTAAAGTTCATAGGGTGAAAAGAGAATCTTTTGAGATCCTTATACTCATTATGTCTAGCATTAAATAGAATTGGTATTCACCTTATCAATATCTCAAATCAAGAAGGGGTTCTATTTGAAGCTTAAATAGGCACTTGAATTGAACCAAGAACCCTTTGTCAGATCAGGATATTATTCTCTTATTTTGTTCCCTAAACATTATAGAGTAAGACATTGATTTTTCAATAAGAAAATTCTTTTGATTACATGACGCAATGAACTCCTCTAAAAAACATTGGCGTACATGTAAAAGAGGTGCTCTACCAGCTGAGCTATAGCCTTTGTGTTTGTTATACATATCATATTATGTAGATAGTTTCTTGTCAAGATAAATCGTATATGATTCAACATACATCTCTTTAATTGGTATTGCCTAGAAGGAATTTTGGATTTATAATCCGTCGATGGGATGATTTCCTCTTGTATCTCTTTATGATGATATATGAGCTATTTAACTTAATGGTTAGAGTATTGCTTTCATATGGCAGGAGTCATTAGTTTAAATCTAATAGTAAGTAGAATTTTGAGAACTCAATTTGCAGAAAGGGAGTCCGAGTACTTAAAGGAGAAGGGATTGGCCACCAAAGTTAAGCAAGATATTTTCCTAGAGACAGTGGATGACCTTTTGATTGAGAAGGCCATCACCGTAGCTTATTATGCAATGGTGTGGGAAGTTCATAAACATGTTCACCAGAATATGCTTGAGGCGAATTTATTGTTTTTAAATTGGCTTGATGAACTTGAGGGTGCTGTTCAAGGTGGGTCGGGAGGTGAGCCGGCCGGTGACTCATTAGGAGCTTTCAACAGTAGTTCAAATGAGGGCCTCAAGGGGGTGGGGTGGTTATGAGGAGGGTGGTTAGCAACAATAGTAGGAGGTTAGTAGGGTAAGTAATGTGTGCCCATTTCTGACTTTGGTTTTATATTCTTGTCTAGGTGGGGTCGAGGTGCCAACTTCCCTTTATCGAATGTAATTGCCAAAGACTTGAATAGATAAGATTTCTTGTAATTGTCTATGCTTTGGTTTTTTATTTTCCATTCGCTACCACTTCTTATGTTTTTACTATTGCTATATGCTTAAACTCTATTTATTTTTTGTTTAAGTCTTTTGTATCAATGACAATGTTTTTCGAGCAGATTGATATATCTTGCTTCCTCGTGGAATTTCTTGAATTCGTTATCTCGGAGTGAGGGATCTTTATCTATTCGCTGGTATTCTTTTGGGGGCCTGCTCCTTTATTTGCGTGCTATTGCTTTGTGTTTGTGCTTCATTTTTTGTTTAAGTGTTTTGCACTTGCGATGATGCTTTCTAGTAAATTAACATACCCTTCCTTTCGAGCATGTTGTGCCTTCTTGGGTTCTTGAAAGGCCTTATTGTCATGGGTCGACGAGCCTGCTAGAGTGGATCTTATGATGATGTCACGAGATCTCCTTGGTGGGGCAATTTTGATAGGTAAATTTTTTCTGACAATAAGTTATCTCTTTGGCAAGGTTCGTTTTAGGAAGTGTGCATACTTAGCAGGCGAGTCGTCTAGGGTAGGGCACATTCTAGATGAAATTTAATGTGTGTTCGATGCGTCATTATTTCATAAGGTGTTTAGGTTGTGCAATGGTCGATACACGTACGACTGGGAGCGCTCCATGGCTTCTACATAAAGGGTGCATGGGTTTTTGCTTTGCTATGCCAAACACCTAAATAGTTTAATGGGGTATAATAAAGAGCTATCATGAGCATTTGCAGCGTGATCATGCAGAAGGATAGAGTGCTTAAGTTGGGTAGGGGGTTCTCCTTAACCCTTCCCTTTAGGTTGTGATCGTGAGGTATGGATAACTGCTTGGCATCGAAAGGTGGCTCCTAAGTTGTGACTGGGAGGTATACATGGTGATAGGAATCAAGTTACTAGGCCTTTGACTCACAGTTGAGCTCGAGGACAAGAGGGATTGACAAGGTGAATCCTCTTGCTCTAGCTAACTCTTATCGAGGCTGAGTTAATCTTAGTTGTTGATCAACCTTGTATACCGAGTTATATGACTACCTACTTCTTAGAAGTTGTGTGCCAAATTTTTTAATGCCAAGAGAGTTGCCAAACCCCATGTGTTTTCTCATTTATGTTTGAACTGCCTAGTTTCTCGATGCCACCTTTGCCGAGAAGCTTAGAGATAAACCCCAAGTGAATCAGTAGCTAGACAAGTAACTTGACCTTATTATTTACATCCTCCAATAGCATCACCAATGCACCCATGCCACGTGTATAGTTCCACATGAAGAATTTGCTACGCTAATCATTATTTTTCTTAAATATTTCTTTTAACCCTTTGTATTCTTCTACATTACTTCTTTAAGATAATATCCTTTTTTGTCTTTTTCCCTTTTAGGCAAGTTGCCCTAAGTTTTTGGGTAAAAATACCCCTTATACATGTAGCCGCAACAGATCAGACTACCATTAATATATTGAATATTTTTCTTCTTCTTGTAAACGCTGATTGTTTACTTTCATTTCACTCTTATCTTAACCATTAAGTAAAACTAGGTGGTGAGTAACCTCATTGGTCTAATTCATGCATCATATTGAATTGTATTGTGAGTCTTTAGAAGTTCCATTAGTACGCCATATCCATCGGAATTGTTTGTTGGTTTGCTTACTTTTCATTCGCTTTTGTTCTTTCACACGTTCCCCATCACCTCTTTTTTAGGTTTTTGGTAAGCTTGGACCCATTCAACTACCGGCCTTATCTGTTCTTAGTCATGGTTTGCAACCACTAGCCTTTCAGTCTTCCCCTCTTTCTACCTTAATAATAGTAAGCAAAGGGGAAGGGGGAAGAAGAGGGGCTCGAGCACTACCTACCACTTGTTTGTAGCGGCCTTATCACTGAAGCACTCATTTATAGGAGGTTTTAGGTGGCTCTTGCATGTACTATCTCAGATGTATTTAAGTAGGCAAAGGTGGCAATTGTAATTATAGCGGAAGAGGAGGTCTTTTCTCCACCTTGACCTATTGACTAAGACACTTACAAAGGAGGATCCTCTCCTTCATAAGTCCTCTAGTTTACTCTAGGTGGAGTATTGACCCTACTTTAACCTTAGAAGGGCCCTTAGAGACTGATGCCTAGAGTGGAGTGGCTAGATCAACTGTCTTTATTACTGCTTTAGTGGAAGAGAAGTTCTACAAGGTAGAATGGGGACCTTCATTTGGAGGTTAAGTGTTACTAGGACTACTTTAACTCAAAGCTCGGCCATGCAGGAATTTAGGGATTTAGTTATAGCTATCCCTTTGGAGGTCGTGAGTCGAGTCAAAGTTGAAAGTAGTTCCTCTTGGAGAAGAGTTTGGAGCGAGAAGTCAATTTGGAATCCTGGGCAATCATTTAGGTAAAACATATGGCTATAAAGTAGGACATCACTCCATGCCTTCATATTCTTCACTTTTTCTTCCAAATGTAATCAAGGTTAGTATGCTGACCCATTAAGCCTTGTACTTTGCTTCATCATTGAAATAACATTTTCTTTTTTTACTTATCCCTTCTCATTCGCTATTTTGTTTTCCTTTGCCCTTTGGTTCTCATTATTCGATATAACCTAGAGCTATATTTAGTATTTGTTATGATAATGTCTTATTTAGGCAAGTGATTAAGGATGAAGATCAACTTAAGTTCATGGGCTCAATATAAATCAATGCTCGAGAGAGGTACCCTTAGTATGGGGACTAACTTATGTAAGGCTTAGGGATGAGGATCAACCCAAGGTTGGGGGCTCAATGTAGATCAATGACTTTCATAGGTTCCTACTGTGTTAGTGTAAAGACTATAAGGTGGAGGGCAGGGTGTGTTTGGGGATGGAAATCGACCCAAAGCTGTGGCATGGTGCGAGTAGGTACTACATGAGTACATGAGGAGTAGGAGAGAAAAAGAGACAAGTGTAAGAAACCTCATTGATTCATTGCATTCAGCCATAGTTACAAGCACTTTTGGTTCTCATCACTGTACTTAGGGGAAATAAGGTCATAGATTCTACGCTTTCCAAGCCCTAAGGATAGGTCATCTTTCTAGTGTCTCGAGCTTGTAAGCACCTTTTCCTACACAAGGTTGCTCTACCCTTCTTCTAAATTAGTAGCCTTTAACTTTCTGCATACTAAGTCTCCGAGGTAGAAAACCCTGTATTGAATGCTATGGTTATAGTACCGGACAATGGATCACTTACTGCTGATAGGCCATTGTGCTTGCTTGGGTAGCGTCGCGCACTTCATCAATGGTGTCAAGGTTTGTTTGTAGTGTCATGTGATTGGCATTCACGTTGAAGTGCTATGTCTTGTTGGTGGGTAATTCCGACTTAATTCGAAATACGACTTCTGCTTCAAATGTGAGATAGAATGGGGTTTCTCCTGTTAAGGTCTTATATATCTTGCGGTATCCCTAAAGTATGTTTAGCAGCTTGCTAGCCCACCCACCTCTTACTTGTTCCACCTTCTTCTTTAAGCTATTTAGGATTATCTTATTGATAGCTTCAACTTAGTTGTTGGTCTAAAGGTAGGCTACTGAGGTGTAGCATAGCCTAATGTTGTGCTTATTATAGAATTCCGTTGTTGAATTGCTTCCCATTATTGATGATCAACTATATTACAACTTGGGTCTCTTATTTTAACCATTAGAAAGTTCGATCATTTATTTTCTAACTATATTACAACTTGAGGGACAAGAAATCTGAACCTAGTTGATCTCTATTTTAAACTTAGAAAGAATTACACATGAGGGGATCGATGTTTATGATCAAATTTAAATAGATAATTGAACTTTCAAGTGATTCAAATAGAGGGTTAATGTTATGTTAGGTAATTTAAATAAAGGATTGAACTTTTAACTAGTCAAAATATAGATTCAACGTTGTAATAAATAGTGCAAATAATGTATTAAAATTGAAATAAAACTTGGGTTTTAAACTTCTATTTGAACTACTTATCTTAACGTTGATATTCTATTTTAACCAGTTAAAAGTTTGATCTTCTATTTAAATCATATAATATAATATTAATTCTCTATTTGAATTATTTGAAAGTTCAATAATTTATTTGAATTTGGACTTAAACGTCGATATTCTTATATGTAATTTTCCTTTTAAACGTATCTCAAACGTTGATCTCCTACTTATAATGTTCCCATAATTAGAGCTTTCAAAACAGAATTTATTTGACAAATGCAAATTAATTCATAAAATCCCAATGCTTATTTGTGCATTTATCCCATGCATTTACATGCTACAGCACAAATAAATTTATCAATTATGTCTGTCCTTACTTTTTAACATATGTATATTGAAACCAGCACATAAAAAATAGAATCACACGTAGACATTAAATGATGATGATGATAAAATAATTATAATATACTTTTATACTTATTGCACCATAAGACGTGTCCCACCTATTTTTTAGTTTAAACGGACAACAAGAGTTTGTCATAAAGGAGATCGCAACCACGAGTAATTAAATAAAAAATGATTCTTACTTTTATGTTCGCCACTAACTTCATTTGCACAGATTTCTTCCAATCCAAACACAACACAATGGCCTAACAACAAAAACAGTCTAAATCCGATCATACCCAAAATCCTAACCAGGTTTCTTCTAACATCCCCACTAACAATGAAAAAATAGAGAAATCTAGTCCAATATTTCTTGGCAGATGTAAGCCTCAGATGGAACAAAAATATTTACTGTCCACTATGGCTTACAAGAAGCTACACCAAATGCTTGATGCCCGTCCTCTTCATCTCCATCTCCATCTGTGAGCTAGAGAGGACCTCGCACCATGACACAGGGTGTTCGCCGCGAAAGGGACTTGTGAGAGAAAAGTCGATCTGCTTATGGGAATCAACTCTTACGATGACAGATGGAATATTGACCACTCGTATCCTCCGACCCTGACAGCCATAGAAGTGCATTCAGAAGAAAACCTCCATAGCATATACATAAAAGGATTCTATGATGCTTTGAGATTCATTCCCACTACAAATGCAATGAATTGGCTCGGGACCAAATATGCGATTTCGAACCAATAATTGCATATAAATAGATTGTAAAATTCTCTTCACCAATGATGTAGACATAATAAATTAAGTAGTTTCTTTGGTTATGGTTAATCGGCTCTTTATATTTTTAGGTGATATTTTAGTGATTCTTTTAGATATAAATCCTTTCTATTTTTAGCTGATATTTTAGATATTCTTTTACATATAAATAGCTTCTTTGTATCTTTTCTTTTTTCTTTACGAACAATAATTTTAAAAAATAATAGAATTTAGAATTTTTTTTCTTACATTCCTTACATCAGGTGGTATTAGAGCGGATAAAATTAATCTAATTTGATGTTGAACAATGGAGAACGAGTTTCCACTATCCAAGACGTTGCTCAAGATGTGGTGACCTTGCATATAGCCATAATGATGTTGAAACAAACAATTGATCGTAGATTCCAAGCATTTGAAAGACATGTTGAAGAGATTGCAAATCAGTTGGGTGTTTATGAATGGGGGGTGTTAATAGGGATGGTGATAGAATAAACCCTAAGAGAGACATTGCCTTAAGAGAACCTATAAATGGGGCTGTTCATGCGGCATATGACCATGACTCTAAAGAAGACCAATATGCCATAGAAATTTGATTCATAGATTATGGAGGTAGCAGTAATTACTGCTATAGTCGACATAATTAATGTGGACGAGGTAGGGGTCATAGCGGTAGGAGAAGCCAGTATAGAGGTAAAGGTAATTATGATGACTTTTACAAGGGTCCAAAAAATAGTGATTTTAAATTGAAGGTTGATATTCCATGATGTGTTTTGAAGCTCAGTTATCACAAGGGTTTATCATATGATTGAACATAGGTCCTTCAAACTATTGAAGAAAGTAGAAATGGGTTGGTTTAGCCTTTCCAGTAGCTTTGAGAGGCCGGTCGTTAGATATAACTTACCAATAAATACCATGTGACTTAGTCTCAGTTTGATATGACGCACAAGATGAGAATTAAGGTTCACTTGCCACTAATCTTAAGCTATTAGTAAGATTAGATAAGAGTAAGGGTTTGTCATTTGAGAGGGTTGCTCACAAGACATAAGAGAGAATATTCATTAGTTGTTAAAGGATAAGATGATTGGAACTACATAAGATAAGGGACTATTTATAGTAAGTCCCTAGAGTAACAATAAAATGCATGAAATTATATAAGGGGCAATATAAAGTAAAGAAATCTAGTACATTATGAAAAATGAGCAAATGGAACAATTATGATAAAGAGAAAATGTTAGAAAAAGTGGAGATTGGTGGCATGTTGTCATTCTCTTTGTACATGAGGTAGTGAAGTACTAGGGTTAAGCTGTTTGGGTGAAGAGACAAGTTGATACGAAGAAGCTAAGAGGTCGACATTTAGGTGCCCAACACATGTTAGGTTAGCGTTAAAGTCCTTAACACTTAACAAATCAATCGTACTGGAAATGTACATGAGCTCGACATCTAAGCATGAGATAGAGCAGATTAAGGTATGTTTGAGTTAGGCATTTAAGGAGTTCAGGAGTAGGCCTTTTTGGTATTAGAACTCATCATGCCTGAGCTGAGGAGATATAATCCTCCTTACAAGATTCTGTAAACCCCTGAGACAAGCTCGAGTAAGAAGACTGAAGGTTGGGATTCCATCATTCCGTGCTTCAACGAAAATCTAGGAATATAAGATTTTATTGATTGTATTGTTGAAATAGATAGGTTCTTTGATTATATAGGAGTTTCAGAAGAGAAGCAGGTGGGACTAATGGAGTATAGATCGATGGGTAGTGTGTTTGCATGGTGGGAGAGATTACAAAATCAAAGAATTCATGAGGGCGAAGAACATGTGAGAATGTAGTTTAGGATGAAGCAGTTGATGAAACGAGAGTTTCTCCTTCCTGATTATGTTAAGATCTAATTCTAGTAATGTCAATGATGTCATTAAGGGTAGAGATTGGTCCATGAATATACAATAGAATTAATGTAACTAGTGTAGGGAAATGATTTGAGAGAAAGTGAGGGTGTTCAGCAGACGGCTTGGCATTTAGACGGGTTAAAACCATATATTTGAAATAGAATTGGAGTATAGGTTGTGAGGAATTTGAGAGAAGCTAAAAATATGGCATTGAAGATGGAATTAATGTTGTAGGAGATGGCGAGATATGGTCCTAATTGTAGAAGTTATGGTAAGGGGTTATAGTGGTGAGTATTAGAGGATAAGCGATAGAGGGAAGGCAATTTAAGATGTCCCATCTTGTAGTGATCAAACAAAGGGGGAGAGATTAGTCAAAAAGTCGAGGACAACATAAGACAAAGAGGGACGGAAGTTAATCAATCCTTACAATAAACCTAAGTCGTTCGATGGGAAGTGTCTTAGGTGTTTGGAATTTGAGCATAAGTCCAACGAATGCCTTAAGAGACAAGCTGTGAATTTAGTGGAGTGAGAAAACAAAGAGCTAGATAATGTTGTGTATGAACCTAATGATTATGGTAGAGAATATTATGAAGATGAAGAGGAAGAGTAGTCATATGTTGTGAGGAAGCTTATGTTTACCTTAAGAAGGAAGAGGACAACTAGTGCCATAAACTCTTTTGAACTCGGTGCATTACGGGAAATCGTTGTTTTGATTTAATCATTGATAGCGAATGTTATGAGAATCTCATTAGTAGAGGGGTTGTAGATGCATTGAAGTTATTAGTAAAACCCCATCCCAATCTATACATGCTTGTACAAGTGGCTTGTTATGCCATTTGGTTTATCAAACGTGCCAAGCACCTTCATGCGAGTTATTAACTAGGTATTGAAACCTTTTATTGGCAAATTCATAGTTGTTTATTTCAACGATATTTTGGTTTATAATAAGTTAGAAGAAGAGCATTTGTTGCTTTTATGTAAAGTATTGGTCAAAGTTGTGATTTTACTGTTTATTCAAATGCATAAAATCAGTAAAATCGTATAAAACTAGTAGAATTATGAAATTGTAGAATCATATATCAAAGTTCATAATTTCTCCAAAAATCTACACATAAAAGATTTTACATCCATTTTAATAGAGAAAAATATTATAAAATTATAAACTCTTAAAATCATATTATTGACTTACAACTTTAACAACTATGGAATAAGCTATATGTTAATTTGAAGAAGTGCATCTTTATGTTAAGGAAGTTGCTGTTCCTTAGGTTTGGTGTTAGTGCTTCTTGTATCCAAGTGGATGAGGAGAAAATAAAGGTTATTAGAGAGCGGCCTACTCCTAAAACAGTTTCTAAGATTAGGAGCTTTCATAGGTTGGCGACGTTTTATAGGCGATTTATTAAGAATTTTAGTAGTATCAGCTCCAATGACTAAGTATTTGAAGAAGGGTAAGTTTAATTGGGGAGATGAGGTTGAGATTAGTTATGTATTGTTGTAAGAGAAGTTGTGTTCTACACCAATTCTAGCATTACCAAATTTTGATAAATTGTTTGAGGTTGACAATGATGCATGTGGTGTGGGAATAGGAGTAGTTCTTTCTCAAGAGAAGAGGTTGATTGCTTATTTCAGTGAAAAGTTGAGTGATGCAAGATAGACCTGCTCAACTTATGATAAAGAACTTTATTCTATTGTGCAAGCTCTAAAGATCTGAGAGCATTACTTAATTGGCAAGGAAACTGTCTTATATTCTGATCGCCAGGCATTAAAGCATTTGAATAGTTAGAATTGGATTTGCAAAGACATGCATAGAGATTTCCTTTCAAAATTAAGCATGAAGCTAGGGTAGAGAATAAAGTGGTGGATGCCTTAAGTTACTGTGCAAATTTGCTGTTAACCTTAAGTTATGAAATTATGGGGTTTGATTGCTTGAAGGAGTTATATGGAGAGGATGTGGATTTCGGGAAATTTTTGGTTAAGTATAGTGAAGGCCAATTTTGTGATGATTTCCACATTCATGATGGATACTTGATGTGTAATAATCAACTTTATATCCTTAGAACATTCTTGAGGGAGAAGTTGATTTGTTATTTGCATGTAAGTAGACTTGTTGGATATTTAGGGTGAGATAAGACACTTACTGCAATTATAGAGAGGTATTACTGGCCTAATTTGAGGAGAAATGTTTCCAAATTTGTGTAGAGATATTATATTTATTAGACAATGAAGGGCCAATCTTAGAATATTAGATTACACATACCTTTACCAGTACTTGAGAATATATGGGAGGAACTCTTCATGGATTTTGTAGTTAGCTTACCCCAAACCTAAAGAAGGTTTGAATTTTTTTTTTTTGTCGATAGGTTTTCGAAGAAGGTGCATTTTATTCTTGCAAGAAGACCTTAGATGCGATTTGCATAGCCAAATTATTTTTCAAGTAAGTTGTTCGCTTGCATGAAGTGCCAAAGTCAATTACTTCAGATAAAGACAACAAATTCTTAAGTCACTTTAGAGAACATTGTGTAAGATGTTTGATTCCTCATTGAATTTTATCAGTATGGCATATTCTTATGTCACTTTAGAGAACATTGTGTAAGATGTTTGATTCCTCATTGAATCTTATCAGTATGGCACATTCTCAAACAGATGGCTAAACTAAAGTAGTTAACAAGACATGTGACAACTTAGTTCGAAGCATTTGTAGAGACAAACTAAAGCAATGGGATACAGCTTTGGCGTAGGTAGAGTTTGCTTATAATAGTATTGTATACTGTTTTACTGGAAATGCACCATTTGTTATTGTTTACATGAAACTGCCTTAACATACTTCAAATTTGCTGAAGCTTCTAGCAAAGACAGGTTTAAATGTTATAACTAATAATATGGCCAAGCAATGGCAAATTACTATAGCAAAGGTGAAGCAGAAGTTAGAGGAAAGTAATGCTAAGTATAAAGACGTAATAGACAGGCATAAGAGGAAAAAGACGTTTTTTCGTTAGAGATTAAGTCAAGATATTTCTTCAAAAGAAGAGGTTACTAACAAGATTGTATAGCAAATTATAACCTAAGAAATGTGGTCTTTATTAAATAGTTCAGAAATGTGGTTTTTATTAAATAGTTTAAACGATATTTTAAAGATATTTTAAGGATTTTTTTAGATTTCTTTTACATTTAGGCATTACCAAATAGTATGGGTATATCGAGGATCTTCATTGTAAGAGACATTTATCCTTTTTACCCCTTGTATGCAAATTATGTTTCTAACTTGGTGAAGAGTTCTTCTTGGGAAGGGGAGAGCATGACGTGGATATGATAAATTAGGTAGTTTTTTTTTTTTGTTACGCTTTACCAATACTTTTTATATTAAGGCGGTATTTTAGAGATATTTTAGGGATTCTTTTATATATAAATTCTTTTTATTTTTAAGTGATATTTTTGAGATATTTCAAGAATTTTTTTATATATAAATTCTTTTTTATTTGTAGACGATATTTTAGAGAATCTGTTAAAATAGTAATTCAAAAAATAATAAAATTTTGAACTTCTTTCTGGCATTCCCTTCATCAACTAAAATGAGTAACAATCAACAGGTACTATGAATAAACAATAGCAACAGAATCCTTCCTTCTCATACGGACGACGGGGCTCACAACAACGCCATAATTAAACAATGATCCGACAACATATCAAATTCCACCTTATGTACCCACGCCAGCCAAAAAAGGACATCAAACTGAAACCTATATGCTTGATTGTGACCAAACACATTTCGTGGATACATCATAAAGCTTCGATCTTCAACCAATTTTTCCGGGTCTTTTTCCTTGCAATTCATCATCATACTAATTTGAAAACACCCATGTAAGAAAACTACATGCTATTTCAAAGAGATAATGTGTACAAAACGTAGATGAATATCAATACTTGCGAAAGACCCAAAAGATAAAAGTGTAAAAAAATTACACGCAACGGTTAACTACCAATTATATTTTAATACATAATTATAATTATATTAGAAACTATCCAATTCGAAAATCGAGGTTATATATACATTTACGTGACGTTTATAACTGAATCCTAGCTCCTTAAGGTCTTACGGTTTCTGTAGAAACTTACATGAACCAGGGCTCTGGCCGTGTCGGCTCCTCTTCAAAATCAGCACGCCAGCAAGTAAAATTAACACCCTAATGGACTGGGACATGCTAACAAGCCCATTCTCTTCTGCCTGTGGGCATATGGCCCAGTTACGTTTGATTTTTAGAAGATTCACGGGTTCATTTTGTTTGCAGTTTAAGACACAATAGATTCTCAATTTTATGTGAGTAATTTAAGTTATTTATATATATGCTATAATTTCATTTAGTATTTTATGTTTTAAATTGAGTTATTATTATTTTATATCACATTATGGAAATCCTCTATACATAACAATAAATACCTGGGACTTGGTTGGCGTAGAAATGCAAAATATAAATGACTTTTAAGTTTTCTAAAATATAAAAAATTTAATTGAATTTCGGCATAGACTTAGAGAACTTAAATTACTATATTAAAACATAAAGAACTTGTTTCACTTTTAAAACAAGTATAGAAGGCTTTTTTATGTATTTTTTTTTCCTTAAGTTTATATATGACAGGTTTATTATATAAATCAAATTTTATTTATCTTTTTTTTTTTTTTGTTGAAGAGTAGTATTATATTTAAGATTTTGACGTTCGAAATGGTATTATGTAAAATTTAACCGGTTTCACAGTGCATCTATTTAGATATCAAATAAGAAAAAAAAAAAAAGGTTTTCATATATTTTATTTTCCTTTAGCGTAATCTTTTTTTTTTTTTTTGTGCCATTTAGTATAATCAATGTTGGAAAACATGAAAGGTTGTTTTCTTTAAAAGAAAATTTGAATAATTATGTGTGTGTAAGAAGATGCCAAGTAAAATTAACTATCAAATCCTAAATATAAAGGGAAAAAAAAGAGTAGCCTGTAAGTAAGTTTGAAGCAAGAATTTGGACATTTCCATCAATTTCGAACCATCCTGTACAAACCAATGAAGCCTCTCTTATGGCAGTAACATCAGCCTTGTGTTTGATCTAATGGAATTGAATAAAGTTGGAAAAGAAAGATAGTTCCTCTTATATCATTTCACTTTATTATGAGGAGATCTTCCCAATGAAAATTACATTTTATTATGATCGGTAATTCTTTTTGTCAGGAGAAAGGGTAGATATTTCTTGATTATTCCTATTGTTAGGAATCTTAAAACATAATAAGGCCTATTACCCTAGGCTTAAGCCTTAGACCCAACTTGATTGGGCCCAGGAGGCTCTTTACTGATTGGAAGATACTGAATAAGGATAAGAGACCAAATCAATAATCACTTTGAGTATATGTGGGACACGTTAGATACCATGAGTCTACTTTTCTATACTTGAGAGAGAGAATTTTGTTTATTAATTACTTTTTAACTGTTAGCACTATTTTACTATAAATATCATATCACCACCTAATAGTAAATACTACTTGACATTTTACATACTAAAATTTATCTATTACTCTCAAATATTCTCTATTCTCTAAAATGCTATACTGATTTAAGTATTAGAATAGTTATGATAGATAATATCTCGATATCCTTTCATAGTGTTCTATTTTATAAACTTACTCAATACACAAAACTCAATTTCTACTGGTATATTTCTTGAGACAACAATTGCATATTCTATGGAATATATATTACATACGGTGTAATTTCGTGCAAATCAAATATGAAAACAGTTATTTAATGGTGATAAAGGTGAGAGGATAACTCCATTCCAAAGTAACCAAATGCAATGTAAATGCAGATAGCAAGGGAAAATGAAGAGGTAAAAGAATTGAAGGGATTGATATGACACGGATTTAGAACTCTTTAATGAATAAACCAATGAGAGCTTTGGAAACTCTGCCTTACCAAATTGATCCCCATAAAGGGATGAAACGGTCAGAGGGCGGTTTATAGGAGAAGGAAAATATTTACTTTAGAGTTACGTTTTTTTTGCTAAAGTAAAAATTCCTAACCAAGGTCAACTTGGTACCTTGACCTTAACAAAATTCTTTTCTGTAGCCTATTTAGGACGCCATATCACATGTATATTGTGTAAAATATGCAATATAGTATACATATGTTATATTAAAATTAGTTATAGTATTTACATATTGATAAAACGTGTATATCTATGAATGCGCATGTATATATGTCTCTATATATACATAGATACATTACATTCGCATATGTGTGTACAATTTGAATTTTAGATTAAAACCTTTAGTCAAAAATGCAATTTTTTTTCCCTCTAAAGGATGGAATCCTCCACCACTCAAAATCTGAATCCAAATAATATTTTCTCAAGGAGTCAGGATTCTTGTTTTTAAAGTCACATTCTATATGGAAAATTAAAAATAAGATATGGAATTACACTTGTATTTTAGGTTTGTTTTTATATATCAAACGTTTAAAAATACGACAATTCATAGTTTTACCAGATAAAAAATAAAATGGAAATGAACTAAAAGAGAATAAAAGTTAAAAAGGGAAAAAGGAATCACTGGGAACCTACCATAAGTTAACTAACATCCGGAAGACACAATTAATGATAGCTATACACCATCATTAGTAAACAGACTTAAACCTAACTTTTGCTTCGAGACCCTTTTCCGCTTTTAAGTTTGAATATTTGTAGTTTCATCATTATTGCATGGCTTTGCACGCGGAGCACTTTCTTAAATGGGACATCCATTTCATTTTTCCCATCAAGTAATGGTCATCCAAATTCGCTAACTAAAAAAAAAACACTGAAAATGCAAGCTACGCCTTTCTATCTCTGCACTACTAGTGATCCAAGTATTAATAATTTGAGAACTTTTCTTACGAGATTCCACATGTCCCATGCTATTCAGATTAGAGCGTAGTAATGCTATCATTTAGGATACAACATTTTACTGCTTCACTTAACAGCACGATATTTTTATTATTATTTTCTATATTTTAAGATAAAATTGATTATTTGAATCCAAATTGCACATTATACGATTTTATATGAACAAATAATGAAAGATAGTACTAATTTTTTTATAATTGTACGCATAGTATAAGCGTTCCATTTTTTTTTAATTTTTCTTTTATTAAGCAAGCTGAACCTTGGTCTTGTTAAGAGAACTTTAATTTTAAGCTTTAGCAATGATGATTTTCCAAATATATCCCAAGTAAATACCAATATATATGCATGCCAATGTGAAATGCACGGAATACATCAATGCGCTCCAAATGTGAAAAAAAAAAAAAAAAAAGCACTTTCGGCTATCCTTCTTGATGATGTCAAACGACGTCACCAAGTTATGCTCATTGGTTTCAGATCACCCAGTTGAATTTCGACGGAAAAAAAAAAAAGAAAAGAAAAAGAATACATAATCGCTCAGTTGAATGAAATGCCTGCCACATTTTCGTTAGTTTTTCTTTTTAATTTTTTTTTTTTTTAAATATGGTAAAGGAATACAACGGTATATGATGAAGGAATATATAATTGGCTACTTTTAAGTATATAAACCAAGTTATAGCTTCCACTATATAGATAATTTACGAAATGTTTATAATGAGATTTGAATAAAAAACTTTATGAAGATTTAACCATTGGCTAACCTCTTGGAAGATACCATATTCTCGTTGATTATTTAAACTCTCTTTGTAATTTTACTTAAAGAATGCCTTGACACGAATAATGGAATTTAAGAGAATGAAACTAAAAAAAAAATGATATATATATATATATGTATACATCATTTTTTGTTTGGACACACAAGAAAAAATAAAAAGAAACATACCTTTAGTTTAATAAATATTAATTAATATTATTTAGATGATATGAACAGACGATCTTCAGTTTAATCCATAGAATAATGAGAAAGAGGACATCCAGTGGAAAGATTTTCCTTTAAATTCCCCCGTTTTTCACTTGTTATAATAAAAGTGACATCTATGTGATGTTAATGTGAATTTTATAATCTTATTAACTTCCCTTTATTTGCCATAATAATAATAATAATAATAATAATAATAATAATAATAATAATAATAATAATAATAATAATAAAAAACAAAAGCCGAAGGAATACATTTATATATAATATACTTTCAAAATAACAAATCAAAAGCAGATAGGATCTGGTGCAACCATTATTTGGAAGAAGTTAATACAAGTTTCTATCTCCTAGGTTGGATAAATAATTAGATGTTCTTATCTGGAGAAGGGACGACCTTAAGTGGTACTTATCGCCAAATAAGTGAAGGTGGTGATGAATCAATAAGTGTGAGGATGGAGGCGAAGGTAGGTTGCTAACTGTACCAAGGAAGTTTTGATGATGGATTGGGGAGATAAGTAGAAAAAAGAGATAGAGAAAAAAAGTAAATTAGTTAATCTCACAAATGGCATCTAAATATTTATAAAATGTATAATTTATTTCTTATATTTAGAAAAGATCAATTTACGATTTAATTAAAGTTTTATGATTATTTTTATTACCTAAGATAACTCTATTAAGTCCGTTCACTGATGTGAATATAAGAATGGGTTAAGAATTAATATATGTCTGTTAGTAGGTCGAATGATTTACTTTTTAACGTAAATCATAACATACTTAATCTTAAGTGACCATTTCGACCACCATAGGGCTAGAGATAACCGGTAAAAGTGTGTAAGTGAGTTAATGGACTAACTTCGTTGAGTATACTTTGGTTTGCGGGTTAAATGGATTGAGTTTAGTTAATCCACTTTTTAAACAAATTAAAAAATCTTAATTTTAACTTATTAAAAAGCCAAGTTAAATGGGGTTGGCCTACCAACCAAACAAGTAAATGTAGTAAACAAGTTAATTTAAACTAATCTATTTTGATCTATGGGTTAACGAGCTATGTTCATTTGATTCACTTTTTAAATGAGTTAAAAAACTTTAGTTTAAACTCGTTTAAAAAATAAGTTAAACAAGTAAGCCAGTAAGTTAAAGCTCACTTACACACCTCCAATAATCGGCTGTCAGATGATGTAACAACTTTGTAGTGGTGACTGCTAGTCGCTTTGCTCTTAGAATGGTTGGAATATTCAATTTTTAATTCGTACTTATATTCATATCAATAAATGGATTTATTAGAGTTAATTTAGATAATGTAACTGACCGCAAAAATTTCAAATGGGTAAAAGTCGATTTTTTAAAGTGCACATACTAAATTGTAATTTTTAGTGAAGTTTAGATACTATTTTTAACATTAACCCAAATGTAAATAGCATAAGTTATCACTTTTTCACATAACCTATGTTTTAATACTTCTTTCAATTACATAACTTGTACCTTCTTCTTTTCTTTTCTTTTCTTTTTTTTTTTTTCTATTTTATCACTTCCATATCCATTCTAAAAGTCTTAACTTTACGTAAATATAATCATGTAACACGCGACTGCTTCCAGGTATGGGGTGGCTGAACTCTCGTATGACTAAAACTCACAACACTCACGCCCGCTATAGAATTAGGATGCCGAGTGCTAGAAAGCCTTCTTGTAGGATTATTCCACATCCCTACTTTCTTAATAAGCTTCTAAATCTCAATCAATATTTGGGAAAATAAAAAATAAATTACAAAAACACACAGAAAAATGAGTGTTTGATATAAAATCATCATAACTGGGATTCAAGAAATAGATAGCTAGTTTAGGTGCACCTATTTTTATCAATACCTTTCATTCATTTACCATATGACCTAGAATTTTATTTTGAAATTACATCGACTTTTATATTTGCTATAAATATAATATTAGAAACCTTGATGTAATTTTTAAGTAAAATCATAAGTGATATAAGTTGAATAGAAAGTGTTGGTGGAAATGGATACATTTGGACAAAACTATCTATTTTTTAGATTCTTGATTAAGACCATTCCTTTATTTTATGACAACTTCTCTCACATTATTCTTTTGATTTGTTATAACCAAACTTAGCATCTTCTGATCCTCTTCTATATTTGAGTCAATGATTAAGCAAATGTGTCCTCAAAGAAATGTGGATTTTGGGGGCAAAGCATATGCATGGGTTAAGACATTATTATAAATTATATGTCGACAACATAAACATGCCCTTAACATTTGCATTTACAAACAAAAGTTCGAGTTTAAGTTATGAGTGGAGACTCCAATGCAGGCCTAACTTTTTTCATTTTTAGACAAATGTTCAGTGCCAAATCAAAGAGATTGTTGGGATGTCGGTCAAATGTTATAGCAGCAGTCGACACCTTATATTATACATAACACCGGCAAATTATTTAATTAAGGACCTCATCACCTGCACGAAGAGAATAAAACAAATTAGGGTTTTGGATTTTAATCATGATGGAGGAAGAGTATTATTGTGAACTTACCAATCTAATCCAGGATCCTCCTGTCTGAGCCGACAATGGCAAGCCAAAAGCAAGACCTGTAATTATTTGAATCCGACTTCTCACGTGCTCCAACAAATATTTACACATGCGAGACCCTTAATATTTGGGAAAAACAGAGTGATGTGTTTTAAATTTTCGTGCCCTATGCAATTTATAACAACGAATCTAGGGAAGACTCTGTCTTTCGAGGGGCAGTCACTGCTTCCTCCCTCCCCATTACCGGTCACCTTTGAACACCCTCTCCACAGAGATCAATCCAAATCTTTATAAAGTAGTGTTATTTTAAGATTTTTTTTTCTTTTTTCATTAAAAAAATTATGAAAAGGTTTCGGGAATATGGGTTATGGTCCACATCCTTATTTACTAATTGAAGGTTATTTTTTTTTAATTAAAAACTAATTTTAATATTGATAGAGTAACAACCCACTGTTATAGATAGATGGACATCTACTATCACGGTGAAGTTATACAATTAACCTTCTAATATGAATCATGATGATTAAATAAAAATATTAACTTGAAATAAGGTATTATATTGAAGGTTTCACAGCGGTTTCTTTGTATTTTACAATTATTTGTGATTTATGTTATCTATTAATGAGATGCGTAATACTTCAGGTATATTATGACTAGAGTGCGTAATTTTGCAACGTTCTAAGACTAGAAAATTTTGGATTTCGTATTTTAAAGAAAATGAAGATTATAATAAAATAGATGGCACGCTTTGTTTGTGGCACACGTGGAGCTAAAATAATTATTTTATGGATGTTTGTCCTTTTGGAAATGAGTTTGCACGATTGAATTATTTTAAAAGGAAATGACTCGTGTCTTGTATCAATTCAATCAAATTACAACTATATCTAGTGGAGCTTTAACGGCATTACATGGGTACTAAAGCTAGCAGTAAAAAGTTTAATTAGGTAAAATGTCAAAATTTTAGATAATTACTAACAAAAATAGTTGGTATATTCATAACAAAAAATAAAGGATATATTTTGTTTCTACTACGTCTAGTTCTTGAAGATTTTCTTTTCTTTATCTGAATGTGCTCTTATTGCACTTCTAAACTCAAAATGTTATGAAATTTGCAAGAGATTTAGTAGAATAAGTTACAAGTTCAATAAGATGACTTTTGAAGACTATCAATTTATATGTTCTTGATAAATAGAAAATGGAATTTTATTAATTCTCTTCAATATAAATGCAACTATCAGACATGCACTTGCAATAGGTGTACATAAATTAAATACAATAATACACTAAAATATGTACCATTAACATAATTATTAAATTAAACTATATACATAATTTTTTTATTTAAAAATGAAAAGAAGGACGCATAATTAGTTTAGAATATTTGTGAAAAAAAAAGAGAAAGAAGAAATATAATTATTACAAATATATTATACTCCAACAAGCTTTTACATCAACAAAAAGTAGGAATTATAAAGATAAAAACCAAGAATTTACGAGGACCAGATTTCGAATCCCAGGATTAAAGCATTAGTCCAAATGTAGGGAAGTTAAGCCAAATTGAATTGAGACCGAACCCATACATTCTTCATTTTAAAGCTGCTAATTAAGACAGATGCTGCCAAATCTTACAGAGCCATTTGAAGGGATCAATCCACTATCTAGACAATAGGCGAATTGGAGGCCCTATATGAATGGTAAGGGAAGCCATCTAAAGAAGAGAAAGATAGCTTCTAACCTTAGAATAGTTTGCACTATCACATAAATGATATGAAGGTACCTTTCAAAAGGCACGATTGGAGAGTGCCTCTTTCAACTGGCACAAGGGAAGTTTAATGGGTGTTCGATCAAAAGGATTGATGCTAATATAATTAGTCGCATCCAATCGTGCCACTTGATTGGCAACCTTTAGTCATTTGAATGCGTGACGAAATATTACATTGTTTAGTATTGTGTTTTATTTTATTTTGATGCTTTTACTTTGTTAAACCTCAACAGTCTGTTAAAAGGTTTTGTTTTTATTTATAAAAGTAAGACAACGTTTTTAATATATCATTGAAGAGTTTATCGTTTTAGTTACACATTTGTGTCAATTTCGTTCTCAAAGAACGTTATTCTTATCATTCTCTTATAAGATTTTAGTGAATAGCCTCGATTACTTTTAAGAATTATGAGTCATAATGGTAATTCGATTTCTTGGACTAATAAGTCATATCCAATCGCTAAATCATCTACCTTCTTAATTTATGGTACATTTTAGCCTATATAATCCCCATAAAAGTACATATTCATTGATCCGAATTTCACTAGTTGTAGCAACTTCGAATCGTGCATGGAATCGTCGACTTTGAGGACCTTCTTTCTTTAATTGAATGTGCTCTTATTGCACTTCTAAACTCAAGATGTTATAAAATTTGCTGAGATTTATTAGAATAAATTAAATGTGATCACCTTTGAAGACTATCAATTTATGTGTTCTTAATGAATATAAAATGAAAATTTATTAATTCTCTTCATTGTAAATGTAGTTAGCGGGTGTGCACCTACGATACATGTGCATCAATTAAATAGAACAATACATAATTATTAAAATTAAATTATATATACAATTGATGATTCAAAAATGAAAAGAATGATGTATAATTAGTTTAGAATATTTACAAAAAACAAAAGAGGAAGAAGAAATGTAATTATTACAAATATATCATATTCCAACAAATTTTTACGTCAACGAAAAGCAAGAGTCATAAAGATAAAAAACAAGAATTTATGAGGAACGAGTTTTCGAATCCCCATCTCCTAAGTTATAATATGTAGTCTGCAAAAAGAAAAAGAGAGGGGGTAAAATTAGTGCAAACAAATAAACCCTTAAACTACCATCACCACCTTTACTAATTGATGTGATGGCCACTTCCCTTAATTTTTCAAACAAGATTAAAAAGTAGTTGAAGTAATGGGAGTCAATGGTGTAAAAGTGGAAGAGGTAGTTATTTGCAGTTAAAAAACTTTCGAAAGAAGTTAAAATAACATATGGATGAGAGAAATGGAACAATGATTTACAAGTATATCCTTTAATTCATTCCATTATTTTTATGGCACCCAATTATATGAATTTATATGATGGCGATTAAAGGAATTTCTATAAACAAAAAAGCAAAAATATGAAGTTGGTAGTTAGTGATAGCTAAAATAGTCCTTTAACTTTAGTTATATAGATAAGACAAGGTATAAGTACTTTTATGAAATAGATAATATGATAAATAAGATATTGATATGAATTATATCCTAACCTCAAAGCATCGATCCAAACATAGGGAAGCTAGCCAAATTGAATCAAGATGGAACTTGTACATTCTTCATTCTACAAATAGTAATTAGGATAGAAATTATAAAATCTCGTCGAGCCATTTAAAGGGCTTAATCCACTACTAGATGATAGGCCAATTAGAGGCCTTACATGAATGGCAAGGGAAGGCATCTAAATGAGATGAAGGTAACTTATGACTTTAGAATAGTTTGTGCTCTTACACAAATGAGATGAAGGTAGCTTATGACTCAAGAGTGCTTCTTCCAACTGGCACATGAGGAGTGTAACTGGTGTTCAACTTGGAGGGCTGATACTAATATAATTAATAGCATCCAATTAAACCATTTGATTGGCAACCTTTAGGTATTTGAATGATACAATGAAATATGACATTGTTTAGTACCTTGTTTTTATTTTATTTTGATGCTTTTACCTTTGTTAAACCTTAACAGTCTATTAAAGGGTTTTGTTTTTTATTTATAAAAATAAGACATCATTTTTTTTTTTTATATATCATTGAAGGGTATATAGTCTCAATTTTATGTTAGTGTTAATTCCGTTCTTAAGGAATGTCATTCTTATCAATCTCTTATGAGATATTAGTGAATAGCTGTGATTACTTTTAAGATATATGAGTTGTATCATTTTCGAGTTATTACTAGTTCAATTTCTTTGATTGGTAAGTCATATCTAATCACTAAATTATCTATATTCTTAATTTATAGTACATTTAAGTCAATGAAATCCCAAAAAAAAATTACAAATTCATTTATCTGAATTTCACTAATTATAGCAACCTTTGATCATGCTTAGAATCATCGACTCCAAGGATTTTAGGCACATCACATTCGATATGAGAGCTCTTAGAGGGACGCGTTATCTGTACATAAATTATGGTCAATTGTAGCAGTTGTTGTAGTTGTTAGTGATAATTGTTATGATGGTTGTTGTTATTATGATAATTGGTTATGGTTATTGTTGTTGACTATTAATTTGTAATGGTGATAGTTATAGTTATGAAGACTATGAATTATGTTATTATTGTTTGGGTTGGAGAATTGTGAAATGTGATCCCATAGTTAATTTTGGATCGATCCATATGAGACCAATCTACTATAAATATCTACCATAAAGCACCATAACCTTCATAATGACTTGATTTGTAACTTTTCCCTACAGTCTCTTAACATTTTCACAGCATCACCATGATTAGCAATGTACTGGAAATACCAACACCTAAATTTACTAAGGTTATCTGTCACACACCAATCATTGGGTGTTGCACCAACTTACCAATCATTTGGATCCTCCTCTACAAACACAAGTTGCAAGCAATGTTTTCACTTTGATTATATGTTATTTTGTAATTAACTTGATACACATGATACAAAAAGCAATACATATATGGCTTCCAAATAATGTCACATGTTATGTGACTGATGCACAACACATAATCGAATAAAAAATAACGTCTATGGTATGTAAGAGATGATTATGAAAGAAGTGATAAGTAGAGGGGATAGCCAACCTCAATTTGCTCTAACAGTCAATATAACAAGTGAATGTGCATAATAAAATCAAACTCTAAGATTTGAGATGACATATAGTATATTCTTCAAAAGATTAAATGTTTGATCTTTTTTAGTAGTTAATTTGACAGCATGATGGCGTTTGTATGGGATCTTAAATGTCTAAGTAAGAAAAGGGGTTGGGTATTTATAGAACTTTGCCATTCAACTTATTCATTGGATTATAATGATGATCAATAGCTAAAATGAATCTTCTTTTTAATGGACACCAAATGGGCTCCTCTTTGGAATTTAGGTCCAATAAAGGCTTTATTTAATATATAAGCTCAATTGAGAAAGGTTCTTATCGGATAGGTCAACACAATGAGCTCTACTTTAAACGCACCATGTCAAATCTTCCCTGATCATCTTAATTACCATATGCTTAACTCTTTAGTCTTTATCACCTTAACTCAAAGAGTTAAATCCAGTTTAATACTAAGCTTAAAGCTTAAAATCAAATTTATCCCTCTACACCCTTCAATTGTTTGAATTTCATAATATCACATAACAATTTTTCAAAAACTTTAATTATCTATTAGTATGTTTCCCTTTTCCTTTCAACTCTAATACTACATTAAAAATTTTGAACCAAGGATTTTGGTTTGTATAACTAAGTTGATCCATAACATCAAAACTACAATGAGTTCTTAATTGAATTCAAAAGTTACATCTTTAACTCTACTTTTTTTTTCCTTTTTACTTAATAACAAGATTGAGTCTTTTTCTATCAAGATTCAATCTAAACTACGGATTTATAGATATTCAATTAAAATCATGGATAATTAATAGATCTATTAGGTTGCTCATTCAAAGTCTTACAAACTCTAAATCTTGTGTTAATGTCATAAGCAGTATCCCGAAGCCTATTTTTTGCTTTTGTACATGCATGTAGAGGTCTATTATATTTATGCCCCATGACTAAGGCCCTGTCTATTGCTAAGACTGTTTTAGAAGTTTCCAGATACATTGAACCTTAGTAAGTGGTGGTAGTTGGATTACGGTAGGTAATGTGTCTCCAGGTCGTACATACGAAGGTCACACCACAATAGAAGAGAAGAGCATAAAGGAAAATAAAAAGGGTCTTAGCAAATCCGAGCAGCTACCTTGCTGTTATGACATACCAACTAGATTCTATGCGTCTTACAATTCGCTGAATGTAACTCACCGGTCCAAACTATAAGGTTACTTGTCATTATTCTTGCTAAAGGGATTAGATAAGAGTTAAGGATAAGTGAGAATGTTAGGGTTACTCAAAAAAAGGGAACTTGTAATAATCAATAATGATGAAGTTGATCCTGGCTACACATAAGAAGTGAGGTATATATATGACCTCATCTAGGGTTATACTAAACGAGGAAAAGACAAAATGGATATTGTACAAAAAATTCTTAAGACATTCTCAAAAGAGGTAAAAAAAAAGAGGTAAATAATACACTGTATGGAAAAGTAAGGAATCATTCTAAGACATTGTGTCAAATAGTCGCTGGTGGCCTAGAGCATAGTTGGTCTTGTTGTAGTAAGTCTTGAGGTGGCTTAGTATTAGCAAAATCTAATTCAGATGAGTTTAAAGTGAGTTAGCAGTCAGAGTTAACTTAGTATAGTTTAAGTTAGAGCTTGGGTGCTTAAAGATGCTTGGATTTTCTTTAGGTTGCTTGGCTTTGTAGATCGGAAGGTCAACAGCTCGGATTAGACTAATGCTCAACACTTAGCAGCTTGGAAATTATGTTAAACCTTACTAGAGTTCGACAATGGATGTGGTTGCTCAACAGGGTGTTAAACTTTCTTGAAGGCTCAGTTGGCTTGCCATGCTAGTTCTTCAGCTCTGTTTAGATGGGGTGGTATATTTCTGGGTCAGTAATGGAATCCTCTCCTTTAAGTAATTCTTGAGCCAGGACGCATCAGGTGAGTCCTAATAGGACTCTTACTCAGCTTCTGGTCATTGGTTTAGGGAGTCGATTCCTATCAATAGGCAAGAATGTATAACAGCCATTAGATTAGATAAATCTAGATCGTCCATTAATGGATGCCTCTTATATATAAAGGGATGACCCGTTCATTTATAAAATATCTACAAATACAAGTTTTATTCTTATTTAAGTGACTTTCTCTCTCTAACTCCTCTCTTTAAGTGAGTATGATCTTGTGTATTCTAGACAGGAAGGCTGACTTAGTCTCTCTTCAAAGTGTTGGAGAGTCTAAGTGTCACAATTAAGAGCTAGTGAGAAACTTTGCATGTGACATTTAGTATCAAAGTAGAATCTTGGAAGAGATGGTAGGAATAAGTACTTTTGTTGTCCCTTTTGAGCATGTTAGAAGTCTCTCAACTCTATGATTGATCAAGAACTAACCTTTGAAGGGAAATCTTAAGGAAGCAAAGTCTCAGTAAAAGCAAGGGTGGCTAGAGTGGAGCTAACCATAGCCGATATGCTTAACCAAGTTTAGGGTGTTAAGGAAGGCTTGAAGAAGCTAGAGAAGGAGCTCTTAAGAGAAATGCTAACAACCCCAAATTGAGCTACAAGTGACTTGCAAAGAAGGGATGTTTCCCTGAAGAGATGGTAAAGTCCTTTAGGAAGAAGTTAGAGGATATAAGGGCCTGTGATGTGCCTTTAGGGTTGTACACATAGAGTAGCACCATAACGAACAAGAACAAAAAGGAAATAAAAAGGAGGTTAGCAAATCCGAGTAGTTACCAATTAGATATGATACACTAATTAATCTTATTTGGCCTAATTCAAATATTTGATATGACATACGAATGCTAAACAAGGGTTACTGGCTACTATTCCTTGTAATCAAAGTATGCAATATCTACATACAAAGTAGTGAAGTTTTTATATGTCCTCAATTATGGTTACAATAATGAAGGAAAAGACAAAATGGATAATGTATGAAAAGATTCCTAAAATACATTAAAATAGTTAAAATTGACAATTAGTATTTTGTACGAAAAAGGAAAAGAATCCTTTTAGAATGTTGTGTCAAAAGATACGTATCAAGTAGTAACTGGTGGTCTAAAACGTAGCTAGTCTTATTGAAGTAAATCTTAGGGTAGCTTGACCTTTGCAGAATCTGATTCGGATGAGGTTGAAAAAAGGTCAGGAGTCAAAGTCGACCTAGTCTACTTCAGGTCAAAGCTTGAACACTTGAAGATGTTTGGATTCTCTTCAAGTGGCGACTTGATTGCTTGGTAGCTTGGCTTGGCTTGGAAGCCCTGCTCGAACAGGTGCTCGATGCTTGGTAGCTGGGAAGTTGTATTGGACTTTACTAGAGTTCATCACTCAGTTGGGAAGACTGAGATCAAGGAAAGAATCTTTGTCCTGAATGGGTTTTTGGGATAGTATTCACTGTGTAAGTCCTTGTAATCCTCTAGCTTAGCTTCAAATGATTGGTTGGTAAAGTTTATTCCTATCATCTACTTAGGGGTTAGAAAGATTTCTCCTCAAATCTAAAGGGGCTCCTTAAGGTTATTTTACTTCTATCGGGTCTTCATATAGTTGGTGTGGGATCAGGTCGAAAACGTTAAAGGTGGAGGAAACACCATAGTTCTAAGGCAACTCAATTTTTAAGTGTTGTAGTTGATCTTCTTCAAGAGCTTGAATGCACCATCAACTCATAGAGATAGTTCACTCTGTTTCGGGTATGGAAATCTTTCTTGGCTGAGGTAGATTCATAATAGGTCACCTAGCTTAAAAGAAATAGTTTAGAGGTCGTGACTACCGATATCTTGGTGTCCTTCGTTAACTTGGCTATCTTCGTAATACCACATACCCAAAAAAGACAACTTCACTTTGACAAAACATATACTTCCTCAGGTTCCTATAAAGTTTCTCAACACACAAAATATAACAAACAGCTTTGAGATCTAGTATATGGTTGCTTAGGTCGACACTATATATTAAGATGTCATCAAAGTACATAACCATACATCATTCGCTTAAAGGGTGCATCATATGGTTCATAAGATTCATAGATGTGCTCGGAACATTAATAAGTCCAAATGGCATATCTAACTACTCATAGAAACCATGCTTAGTCTTGAAAGTAGCCTTCCACTCGTTACCAGGTTTTATACGAATCTGGTAATAGCCACTTCACAAATCAATCTTTGAAAATATTCAAGCAGCATATAGTTCATCTAACATGTCATCGAGTCTCGATATAGGGTATCTGTACTTGATAGTAATACAGTTGATTGCTCAGCTATTGATGCACATGCACAATGATCTGTCTTTCTTTGGAATGAGCCTAGCTGGAATGATACAAGAGCTTATGCTCTCTTTTACATAACCTTGTTCTATTAGCTTGTCCACTTGCTTCTTTAACCTAGTAACCTGCTTGGGATTCATTTTGTAAGCAAGTCAATTCGATAAGGTTGTACCCATCTATAGGTCTATACAATGTTCTATGCCTCTAGTAGGGGACAATCCCTTAAGCAACTCTTCTAGAAACAGGTCGGAAAATTCATCAATCAACTTTCATACCTTATTAGCTACATGTTCTAGATCTCACATCTCCAATAATCTCTTGATCAATAAGAACATGGGCTCATCGGCCTTTTCAACAACTTGGAGCTCTTTGTGGCTCATTACAATGGCCTTCTTCTTGTTAGCTTGGGTAAGCTAGTTATGGGTTTCATTCACCTGGCTTAGTATCACAGGCTATAGTATGACCTTCTTTACTTCCTCGATAAAGGCATATATGTTTTTATACCTATCGTAAGTAACATATCAATCAAACAACCAAGGTCTTCTAAGTAACAAATGTGAAGCTCCCATAGGGTTGACCTCACTTACCACTTCATCTCTATATTTGTTTCCAACACAAAATCGTACAACCACTTACATTATAACGTACAGGCTACCCCTGCCATGTAGCCAATATAACTTGTAAGGTAGGGGGTGCTTAAAGGTTGGCAGTCCTAACCTCTACATAAGGGATTAAGTAACAATATTGGTACAGCTCCCTCCGTCTACAGTGTGTTATGCCCTAAAGTCATAGAGTCGCAACAGTCCCACCGTATAAACTATTCTATGATAATAACTAGCCTCACAGTACCTACCATAGACATGATCTACACAAAGCGTCGATGACTTCTCATTTTGATGTAAACAATCCCATTTAAGTGTTTAACTATAAATATAGTAATTATCCCAAATTTTTAATAAACATACATAATTATATATAAAGTCAACAGAACTTCCCAGGAAACTCTACATAACCATAACAGTTTACTGATTTACATAACAACTATTAGTCTTTCAGTCTTAAACTATTAGTCTTTCAGTCTTAAACTATAAAGGACAAACTAGCTACATATCCACTGCTAAGCAAATTGATCCTCACACCCCTAGCTTCAAAAGAAATAACTTCTAGATAATTGTAAGGCGTCATAATACTTGAAGAAATCAGAAATTAGGACCTGCAAAAGGATCTGTAAGGGTATGAGCAACTACAACTCAGTAAGCTGAATTGGAGACTCAGGAAAGTATACAAACATAAACAAGATTATCAAGCAATTATTTTAATGCAATGCAACAATCAAGTGTCATCACACAATATAGTCCGGTCCGTTGCGAAATTAGAGAAATTTCACCCACTTTAATCCGGGTTGAGGAATTTTCATGTTATGCAGCAGCTCACAACCAAACCCGGGCTTGTGCAATGGAGACACCGCTCCTCCCGTGACTACCTTCGAACCATTGACTTCATCTTCGTCGCGACCTTCTCTTCTGTCACTTAGTTCGACTAAGGATGAAGAAGGGACCATTATACAATCCTGTGCTATCCCTTTTGAAGGGGTCGGTATTTGGTTGAAGAATCCTAATGATCCTCTAACGGGTTGCATTGCATAGCATTTTTTATCATTAGAGTTGAATAAGATTAAATTTCATTTAGGGTGTTCAAATAATTTCACACCAATTCAATCAATCATAAAATCAAACACATTACAAATTTCAGCACGAATTCAGATACATCAAACATATGTATAAACTACTTACAATCACAACCATATACAATCCTAAGTCTCCGAGTACCATAAGATAGCACTCTAATACAGTAAGTAATAACTCAACTTACTTGGAATTTCTCAATCACCGATTACTTAATTGCAAGCCGATTCGTATCTGGGTATCCTATAATATAAATAGGTTTTTTTAGTACTTATACTTTAATGATTCATATTTTAGTTATAGTTTGGCTTATTTTTTCCATGTATACCTATTATTTACTAATGATTCATTCTACCATATTTTGGGGTTCAATTCCTAAATTAGATTTTAGTTTTGATTCTAGAATTTTAAATATGCTCGAATCTTAATGTGAAATTAATCACATTAAGCTCGAGTATTCTAATATCTTATTGCATCTTAATTTAGTATTTTAAATTGTTCGGTACATGTTAATCCTAATTGGGGTACCGAATTTATTCCTAATGTGAGAAAATCTTACATTTTTTTATGCAATTACCTAAAATTAAATTTTGTTTCAAATTTATTATATTCTGATTTTTATTATTATATTATCTAATTAAACCTAATTTTTCATATTTATTAATTTTTCAATTCTACATATTCCTAATTTTCTATAATTACCACATGATTCCTTTATTAATTATACTTAACACTCCAAAGGCTAGGATTAGGTTTTTACATCAAAGATTAACATCTCTAACCCTCTAATTACTATCTAAATCAGTAATTAATGCTTTAATCACCTAATTAACGCAAAATTACCTAATTTTTCTATCATTTTAGGGCTAAAAATTTACATAAAATTTTCGAAAATTAAATTTATAAAAATGGCTTCATAGAATTGTTCTATATCACTTAAGCATTCTACAAAAAAAAAAAAATGAGCGCCAAACTATACTCTTAAGTTTATTTATTTCTTATCCTAATTATGCTTAGTTTTACTTAATTTCTTAAGAACTCTATATTTTTAGACGTAATTATACTTAATCACTATTTTTTTCTAAATCTAAATACAATAAAACCTCAGAATAATAAATTTTATAATTTTCTGAGCAAAATAAATAATTTTACAAAATTATACAAAATCGGAGCAGATGAAAGACTCACCCGGTCTGATGGCTTTTGGTCTTCCAACACAAGTCCAAGTATGTTAGCTAGTCTAAGTGGTGGGTTTGGAGTGGGGTGGTGGCTCGATCCTAGATGGTGGTGGTGTATGAGTTTGGCTAGTTAGCTCCTACTGCACAGATTTCCTTCCTTTTTTTTCACCCTAATTTTTCTCTTGAATTTTTTATGTTCTCTATTTTTTTTATTCCTAATTATCTGAAGGAGTTCTGTAATTTTTTTCCCTATTTATAGAGCTTAATGGTAATTAATGTGCATTTAATTGGACAAAACATTGCCTAAATCTCTTAATTTTTGCCTTTTATGTTGTTTCATTTTGATTGAGTAATTTTTATTCTTTACTTCCTGACTTGTCACGACCAAATCTACCTCATTCTTAATTCCTCTAATTTTTTCTTAATTAATTAACAATTTTATTTAATTATTTAATAAGTTTTTAGACAATTTAAGAAATTTTGCATGTTTTTATCTACACATAAATACATGTAATTATTATTTAGGTCATTCTATAATTTTTAGTATACATACAATTTATCTCTAGTAATTTATTAGTTATTAGATTATACTTTTTGTCTTTTCGATAATTAAAAATTATTATACTTAAAATTTGAAAATTTTATAGTCTCCTATTTTATTACTTATTTTCTTAAATTCAAGTTTACGAGGTCATTTTTACTAATATTTCTATTCATAGTTTATAATTTGGGTTTAATCGAACCCTTTAACCGATCGCTCTAAACTTTGTATTCTAAATTCAATCCTATGATTGCTTGGCTTAACTTTAAGGCTTACACAGTGATGGTGCATGATAACAGGCAAGTGCACCTATCAATTTTAATATAGCGAATGTGAGTCCGAGTCGATCCCTCAAAGATTTCGAGTACTAATATTAACCTTAGCTCTATTATCTAATCGAAAAATTATGATGGTTTGAATGAATTAAAAATACTGAAATTAACAAACTAAACTAATTATGAGACTTGATTAAGCAATTTAGAAAGCAATAAAACTAAGAACGACTTCAAGTATGTAATAAAGTATTTAGAAATTATTTCTCCTAGTATTTAACGTGTGATCGCTAAAAATATATTCAATTCAGTTTCTATTATTCTTAACCGGAGGGATTCACAATTACAGTTAATACCTTTCTCAAGCATATTAACCTTAATCCTAAATTATTTACCGAAATCTCTTCACTTAGTAATATAACTTAGAATTGCATTAATGTATAATGAATTCACACACAATTAATTAACTTTCCAGAAGAAACATGTATCTTATCTCTAAGTATACATGTAATTCTCTCCAATTATGTAAATATCTAATTATACATGTAATTTTTCAATCAACATGCATAATATCATATATTGATATTCTAGAAATATCAATTAACAATTAAATGACATAATTGAATCAAGCAAAGATAGAAACTTTATTAAGAATTCTAAATTAACCCAAGAGTCACATGAAACCCTAGGTTCCATAATCCTAAATACACGAATTCTAAGCTATCATAATGAAACTAAAAATGAGTTTTATCAAAAACATAAAATAAAACATGAAAAACCCCTTTGATTGATGAAAAATCTCTCCGATCTTGAAGTCGGTGTTGCTTTCACCTTTTTCTTCACCTTTTCCTCAAGTCTCTTCTCTTCTTTAATGTCTCATGTGTCTTGTGAAAACCTAATACGTCTTTTTATACTGTATTATAAGGTTTTCGTTTTCTTTACCAGACATAACCTGGGATATGACCGTGTTTCCAGGTCGTGTAACTTTCTGACCCTAGCAAATTTCCTTGCATGGACACAGCCTGGGAACATGGTCATGTCCCAGACTGTACAACTTTAAAACTTCATAACTTCTTTGTTTGAACTCCGAATTGAGTGAAACTTGATTCCTTTTCTTCGTTTTCGATTCAAGAACGCATTTAAAATCTTGAAATGAAAATTTTATTCAATTAAGTATCAATTTCTTTAAAAAAAACAAAAAATGTAAGGAAAATACTATAAAATCACAATGTGAATATGTTTAAAATCAAAGTTATCAGTGCACAGTTGTCCCTTGATAACATACTTAATGTGAAAAAAATTCCCTTTTTGCTCTTCCTTGGATCTCAACAAGGTGCTTATCACTCACCTCAACATTAATGTCATCGCTTCACCTTGGTCGACATAGACATAGGTCTCTTCTTCCTCCTCTAGCATTCTTTCCATCCTTAGGCTCGCTCTCATCAGTGTTGTCAGCTACATCTCCTTGGAGCACCATAGTATATTGGTTAAGACGCTCAATAGCCATGTGTCTATAACCCAAGCATTTGAAGCACTTCACATAGCTTATCTTCCATCTAAAGGTCTATCCTTTCTTGCAGGTCCTCAGGGTCAGCCTATCTTCAACTTAGCTATCATCAGGTCAATCGTGTTTATCCTTTGCTTAAGAGGGTCTCTTCATCTTGGCATGAATGGGTTGACGTAGAGCAGGAGTTCGTGAAAAGCTCAACTTAGGTTTGCTTAGGGTATTTCCACTCTACTTTTAGACCTTCTACCTTATCTTAATGGCTTCTTCTAGTGTATAAAAAATTTTGTATTTCCATAATATTGTGGATATCATATTTGAGTCCTGAAATGAACCTTGTCGCTATGCGAGCCTTGGGTTCATCTACGTCAGTTCGGATTATTAACATTTGGAACTCCTTGACATAGTTATCGATAGATTAAATTCCTTGGTGAAGCTCTGGCAATTAGCAAAGGTATCTTGTAAATACGTCTCATGTATGAATCTTCCCCTCAATAGTCTCTTCATCTCTTCCTAAGTCCTCACATCTTGTCTTTTATCTCTCATTTTAGCCACATTCAGATTCTTCTACCATATGATAGCACATTTAGAAAATTCAAGTATAACAAGTCGAACCTTTACTACATCAGTATACCATAATAGTCAAATACCTTCTCAACATTTTCTTCCCACTCTAGATACTCATTTGTATCTTTACTTCTACTAAAGGTCAGGATTTAGACTTTTACATTGTCAAGCCCTCGAGGAGCTAGCTATCTTTGTTTTGGTGCTTCATAATAATCAACTGCTTCTTCTTCCTCTCCATTGACCTTTACATTTACCTCTTCACTTTCTTCTAATAGTAACTCAGTTTGTTACTCCTCCAGCTCGGTAAGGTCGAACTACGTGATTCGCTTAGCCAACTTAGTCATATCTTCTCTCAAGCGCATTCTCAACTCGATCTCGGTTAGGTACACCTTGCAATTGTTGCCTATTGGCTTGTATTGCAGTAACTAAACTCTCAACAAAAGTGGTAAGTCTATCAAGTCTACCATCTATTGACCTAGGGGTATTACTATCATTTTGGCTATAGCTAGCATGAGTGCCACTATCTTGGTCACCAATAATGGCATGAACACTTGAATCGGACATAATGTAGTACTTTTTCTCACAACTTCAATGGTACAATACTCAACACAAACTTCTACTCACTACTCAAAATTTTATTAACATGCTTTAACCACTCAAACACCTAACATAACACAATGCAATACTGAAATGGAATTTTCATTGTTTTCGTAGTAAAGAACATAGTAGAATAGAGTAACAACAGCTATTACACTTACATTACATAACTACTACTACTCAGCTTGCCTACTTTAAAACCCACTTCAATACTTTTGAGCACAACTTTAGGTTACTTTATATGAATACACTATGGTAACTACGAAAGACTACAATAGCCATTAACAGCAAACACAAACAAAACTCCATTGCACTTCACATACTCCATCTTGGAACTGTCCTCTGATATTATGGAAGCTAATGTGTTTCCTGGGTCGTAAACGCAAAGCAACACTATAATGGAGAAGGGCAAAAACGAAACAAAAGGGGGTTAGCAAATACAGGTTTCTACCAATTAGATATGATACACTAATTGATCTTACTCAGCCTAATCCAAATACTCAATATGACATATGAATGCCAAACTAAAGTCACTTACTACTATTCCTTACTAAAGGGAATAGATAAGAGTCAAGGATAAAAAGAGAACACTGAGGTTGCTCTACAAAGGAAACTTGTAATTCAATAATCGAAGTATGTAATGTCTACATACAAGGTAGTAAGGTTTTTATACATCCTCAACTAAGGTAACAATAATGAAGGAAAAGACAAAATGGACAATATATGAAAAGATTCATAAAAGATACTAAAAGGGGTAAAATTAACAATAAATATTCTTTATAAAAAAGGAAAAGAATCCTTCTGAAATATTGTACTAAAAGACATATGTCAAGTAGTGGCTAGTGGTCTAAAGTGCAATTGATCTTACTGAATTAAATCCTGGGGTAGCTCGATATTTAGAGGATCTGACTCAAATGAGGTCAAAGGAAGCCCAGGGGTGAGAGTAGACTTGGTCTAGTTCAGGTCAAAGCTTAGATACTTGAAGAATTCTGTAGAGCTTGGACACTTGAAGATTTCTAAATTCTCTTTAGGTTAGGTAACTCAATAGCTCAGCTCAGATAGGTACCTTGTGCTTAGTAACTCGAAAGCTGTATTGGACTTTACTGGAGTTTAGCACTCAAGTCACTAGAAGTGTAGAAGACTAAGATTAGGGAAGGAATCTTCGTTTTAAATAGGTTTTTGTGATATTATTCTTCGTGTAAGTCCTTGCAGTCTTCTAGCTTGGCTTCGAGTGAATGGTTTGAGAAGTTGATTCCTAATAGCTTGAGTCCAGTAGTGCTTTGAGACCGTGTATGGACAAAACCATATTGGGGCTATGGTGCAGATATATGTGCCTAAGCCCAAGAACTTTAATGTTTCCTAGAATGCCAAGGAAATGGATAACTTTATTTGGAGCTTGGAACAATAATCAGGTGTGATGGATGATCTAGACGATGTATTCAGGTTAAGAGTAGCTCCTATGTTTCTTGATGATGTGGCTACGTTATGGTGGAGAAGATGGGTTGATGGAGCTAGGTGAGAAGTCAGGGCAATTACAATGTCGGAGGAATGTAAGACTGAGTTATAGGCTCAATTCTACCCCAATAATGCTAAAAAAGATACTCAAGCCAGATTAAGGTGGTTAGAGCATAAGGCATCCTAGAGATTATGATAGGAATTAAATAACTGGACTCTTGACCCGAGCCTAAGCTTAAGGGCTTGAAGGACCGATGAAGTGGATTCTCTCGTTCTAGCTAACTCTAACTAAGGTTGAGTTAATCCTTACTACCAAACAACTTTACCTACTAAGCTGAGCTGTTTCATTTTGTTAACCATCGTATGCCGACCTGATTTATATTCGCCTGACTACTTGGCTAGCCTTGCTATCTATTCTACTTTGCTTGTGCTGACTACTAACTTAGTAATACTTATGTTGAGAACCCTAGAACACATCTAAGCCAACATCTCCTCGAAAAGACCCTTGGGTTTACTCATCAATTTCCAACTTGACCATAAAACTTTGTCTATTTCTATTAGAAGCACCCCAACAACTAATTACTACATGTCTAGCACTATGTGAAAGAATTTGCTACACTAATTACCAACTTCTTTGATTTTTCATTATACCATTTATTATTCTTTATACATTATTTTTTTTAGACAATACTCTTTTTGTCTTTTTTATTTTAAGTAGGATGCCCTAATTTTTCAGGTATAAGTACCCTTGTAAATACTTTACTGTTCCTTTTGTAAGCTAGTGTGCTTACTCCTTTCCCTACTCTTATCCTAATCCTTAATCAAAAATAGGTGCCGAGTGACCTCACCGACTTACTCGGCGTCATATTGAGCTAGTTTTGTAAGTCTATGAAGTTTCCTTGGTGCGTCATATCCTTAGAACCGTTTATGGTTTGCTAGTTTATCCCATTTTCTTGTTTCTATCTTCACATTTCCTCACCTTTCACTTTCAAGCTTTTTGCAAGCTTGTTTGCTCTTGGCACGGCTTATCATTTTACTATAAGAGTAGAGGTCTGTAATGGGTCGGTTATTATTTAGCTATGAATATTACTATGTAGTGTGTAGTATTGGTTGTTGTAGAGTGTGCTATGGTTGTGCCAGAGTTAACCGTGAATGTTTAAGTTAGTAGAAGGCGTAGCAGTTTGCTGTTGTGTATACCCTATTGTACTTTATTTGGAGCTATGAAAACAAAGAAACTAGTATCTGTATGTTTACAGTAAAGTAGTATGTTAAGTGCTTAGAAGCCATACGTGTATTATTCTATAAGTAGCATTAGTGTTAAGTGAAAAATGACTGATTCAACTGTAAATGTTGGCATTTGAGATAATAATAGTAGTGTTGTTCACAATGGCTAAAACCCCAAAATACTCCTAGAAGCATTGATGAGTAGTTTGATGAAATAGTAAACTTAATCGTCGGCCTAATTAGAGCTATTTATGCATTAGCTTTTCGACTTGCTAACATTGTTCATATCACTCCCCAAGCTACTTAGCCTACGAGAAGATAAATCCCAGCTCGATAGAATTAAGGCGGACCAGTGGGAGAACGTGTGTGGAGAAAGATTGACTTGGGTGAAATAGATGAAGAGAAAGAAGAAGAAGAAGAAGAGTAAGTTGAAGTAAAAGAATAAGCTCGAGTATACTGAGCTACCAACCTTGTAAAACTTCAAATCCCGAGGTTCAATGGTTCCAGAAATACTGATGACTATCTTGATTGGAAAGAGAAAGAAGAGTGAGTTTTTTACTATTACCAATATAAGGACTAAGATAAAATGAGAATTACTATTATAGAGTTCTTAGGATATACTGCAATGTGGTGAAGAAACTTCTAAGTCATGAGAAGAAGAGAAGGATATAAAGAGTGTAGCACTTGACTTGAGATGAAAAGAGTCCTTAGAAATAAATTTGTCTTGAATGCTTACTTACATGATATTTTTGCTCGACTTCAAGAGTTGAGACAAGGAAGTAAAACTATTGATGAGTATGTTCAAGAGTTTCAAATGCTTATGATCTGATTTGAAGTAAATAAACCTTTAGCCTAAACAATTTTCAAATTCCCTACTGGATTGAGATATGCTATTCGAAACATAGTAGAATTATAACATTTTACTACACTGGATAAGGTCGTCAAAATTGCCTAGAAAGTAGAGAGATAGAGGAGGAGTAGGCCAGGCCTACCTCTGATGAGCCGAGCTGGCCAATCTAGCTGACCTGCTCAGAGTAGTAGCTGAGCTTCCCAGAGCGTTGACCCTAATAGAAGAGTTAAGGCAGTGATTGAGTAGAAGGATTGTCCTACTAATTAGGAGCTGCCGAAGAGAACTTATCAAAAGGGACATGGCTCAAGATGGAAAACAAGCCATATTAAGTGTTTTAAATGGCAGTAGTTTCAGTACATAGTTGCCCAATGTTTGAATAGAAGGACCGTGGTCATTAAGGGTGATACACAAAAAATTGAAATAGATAGCATAGATGAGAAGCCTAAGGAAAACGAAAGATTGGAGGAAGAAACTAAGTCTAATAATGAGGTAGTTGAAGATGACGTATTTATCGAAGACTTGGAGAAGTTGACCTTAGTTGTCAGATGAGTAATGTAGACACTGTAATCCCACAAAAATTAAAAAAAAATTGAAAGTAATAAAAAGTTATAAACATTGCAATACCCTTGAGCTTGCATTTAAGCCCTAAGACTCTACATCTAGAGTGAAAAATTTTATAACATTTCTTTAGATTTTGTGCTATTACAACTAACAGATAATACCACTCTTCAAAATGCTACATGTGGAAAATGAATCAACGACAAACTTATGAAAATATTCTAAGACTTAAACTCAAAAGCATTTGAATGTTGCACTAGAAACACATTCTTTTTTTAGGATTCAATATTTCACTTTTTGCATCTTCATAAGAAGATAAACAGTTCATCTCAATTTATTTATTTTTTATTTTTCTCAATAAAATTATTTAAATTTTTGAAATATGATGTGATATATGATAATGTCGATATCTTCTTTACAATATCAACCATTAATTATAAATAATAGCATTTTAAAAGAGTAAATCAAGAGAAATAAAAAGGATTCATTTTGCTCCCATCCGTTTATCATGGTGGTATCCTTAGTACATTCACCCGACTATTAGATTCTTCTCTGAGTCCGAGAGACAACGAACGATAAGCAACCCTAGACTAGAAGGATGTAGAACTCGGTGCCGTTGTCCATGGAACAGGAAAAATCATACCTGAGACTTCACAATCACTCGGGTCTAGTCCTTGTTTCCTATGATTAAAGCAGGGAAAAAGAAAAGAAGATAAAAGTAAAATTGCTTTTGAAGAATGTCTTGTTGTGTAGAACAATTTCAACGGAACTACAGTGACTGTAGAAGACCACATGAGTAGCAATAACGTCTTGATTTCCGGAGAAAAAGTGAAAGAAATCTTGACCAATTAAAGTGAAGTATGTGTCTTTGCCTTTACTTCTTTTAGCAAGAGATGAAAAAAATCCACTCCCGGAAACTTTCGACAAGTGCTGATAATAGGAAGCATGAATGTAAACGAAGAAAGTTACTTTGTAAATTACTTGAGCTCGGTTTAAATTTTATTTAAATTCGATTCAATAATAATCGAATAGAACTCGAGGTCGAACTACTTGAGTGGTGTATCAAGTAGAGCTGAAACTCTAAAATAAGAGATTTACTAAGTTTTTGAGTTTAATTAGAGTTGGTATAATTTTTAATTTATCTAAATATAAGTAGATAAGATGTTGGTTAGGGAAAATCCACTAGGCACCTTTGGAAGGCGGGAAGCATGAAGTTCAAGTTTAATTAAGTTGAACTTGAACTTTTTATATATATTTCGGAGTTGAACTTAAATTTTAAATTTAAAACTTGATCAAACTCGAGTCAGGCTTAAGTTTTGAATTTTTAAGTCGAGTTTGAACTTAAGCATGATACTGTTTGATTTGACTTGATTAAGTTATATCCTTAATAAGAAGTTGCTAATATATCATTATATAGTTTTCAAGATGGATGTTATATATTATAAGATAGATCGTGATTTCACTCCCGAGATCTACACTTACCGAATAACGCATAAAGTATGATTTGAAAACGTGCCTGTAACTTGTATGGCATATATTAAATGTTCTATGTTACGGATTACTTCTAAATTTTTCTATATAAGTGGGCTACATATATATATATAATAAATTCAATAAATATAAAGAAAAGTTAACCAGATTAGCCTTATTTATAACCTATTATCTTAGACTAAGTAAGACAAATAAATTAAATCTACATCTTTAGTTCACGTTGCTTCGTGCTTTAATATAGTGTTTTTGCTATTATTTTGCATTTTTTCTTATTGCTATTCACCATTTTTGCATATTTTACATCTATTTCAATTCAAATATCATGACTTTGGTGTATGAAAAGTTATAGCATTTGAAACAATAAGGATACTTTTAGTTCACCACATGGAATAAGTTTGTAATAGAATAGACATTCTTCATGAATTGAATAAACCCATAGTGGACATTAAATGGTTTACTTAGATAAAAAGCATATTAGGAATATAGCTATAATACAGGTAAAATGTAAATAACACCCTCTTCTACTTCATCTTTTTTCATTTCTCTCTATTCTTTCTTTGAAAGGTTCTTAACAATTTGAGAAAGATAAACATTCGATCCCTCCTTCCCTCTCTCTCTTGTTTGTCTACCAATCTATCATCTCTCTCTCTTTTCTCCCTCTCCCTTCTTCCCAACGATTTTCTTTTTCTCTTTTTCTCTTCCTCTCTTTTCTCTCCCTCCCTTCTTCCCAACGACCTTTTTTTCTCTCTCTTTTGTCTATCTTTCTGTCCGATCGGCACTTATTGCATATGCTATTATGGCGCCAAATCTAGGTTTAGTTTAAGTGTGTAGGTTGGTGGAGGTTGTTGTTTGTGCTACTGTAGTAGTTCAAATCTGGGTGTTGTTCGAGTGGGTGGGTTGGTGTGGTTCGAATGGTGGTCATTGTTTGTGCTATTATGGTAATCTAGATTTAGGTATGGTTCGAGTATATGAGTTAGTGGTGGTGGTGGTTATTGTTGGTGTTTAGTCTAGTAGTGGTGTAGGTAGGTTGGCATGGTGGTGGTTATGTAGTTGACAGAATTTAGCTCATCACCGGTATGGAGGATGGTGGTGGTAGTGCATGTTGTTGTTTGTATAGTGGTGGCTAGTGTTGATAAACATGGAAGCAATGAATGATAGGGAGAGAGTGAATGAAAAGGAGGATATTTTAAGGAAAAAAAAATTATAAGCTGAGAATTGGGATTCTTAAGTTGATGGAATAAATACCTATTACATGAAATTAAGTAATTAAGATTCTTAAGAATCACAATTCCAGGACCTAAAATGTCATGACCCCAAAAGGGATCTAATAGGATGACCTAAAATTTTCATATTACTTGTACACCCATAATACGAAAACCATCTTACGAGTCAGAGGTTGTAAGATTCTAAAAGATTAGTTACTAAAGTTTTTTATTTTTAATTTAATTAACTTATTATAACATATAAGTGACTAAGGATATCCAATAAGTCACAGTCCATCAGAAACATAGAAAATCAGTATCTCTTACCCAACGATAAAATAAGGTAGTAAAATTCTAAAACTTAAACTTAAGAAAGTCATAAAATTTGAATATTGTGTTAATAATTATATGAAATAATTCAAACCAAATATACAGTTTATCCTCAGATTTTAACTTTTAAGCACCTCGTCATTGGTACTCAACACTCAGCTCTTAACCCATGTCCAATTATCTTGCAACTTTCAAAAGAAAACTATTGAGGAGTAAGCTATAAGAGTTTAGTCAGATATTTCTCATATTATATCAGCAAACAAGTTATCAAACAGTTTATTACTAAATATATGAATACAAGAATAAGTAGTATAGCAAACAATATATATGCAATTGATCGGTACTACATACAATATCGGATTTAACGCCCTCTGAAATAAAGGTTTAAGATACATCAGCACCAATCACAACCCGGCTCTAGCACCTAAGTTTTTAACCATATATAATTACATATAGAAATTCTCTGTTTTATGAAACAGGTTTCTATTTTCAACTGTCAATAGTATACAAACATTCAGGTCTAATTGTGAGGTGGTCCCCGTAGTCTACGCTCACACTCTAAGTAGTAGTCTCTAGACACAACTTTTAGTCAATCACGGTTAACGTCTCTGGCGCCAAGTAAACTTGTGAACCAAGGATAAAGTCTTATTGTACCAATATTCCAATATTATACTAATCAAATCATGTAGGAATCCATCTCTTTAAAGCCCTTCATTTCCGACCGCGTAAGGTGACAACTGAAACATTATATGCAATGTTTGTACTCTATGCATGATTCGTTTAATTTTAGTTGAGTTGAATATAATTAGGTCAATATATGAGCTGATCAAACATTATCAATAAATCATTCAAATTATGTAACAATTAATCATATAACCAAATCTTCAATTATCACATTAAACAGTATTTTGCACAGTAATTAATCAATATCAAACACATGCATAACCTAAACCCCATATATCAAGTTATTAATATTTAATTTACATGTACTAACTACATGTATAAAACAAGTATAGTGTCATTAGGAGTACTCATTAAAACATAATCGAAGTCAGGGGTCATAATAGTCGGTTGGTAAGTTGGCGTCGATGTTGTGATCACCTGACATTAAGGGATACGAAAAGTAGTAAGTTTTAGGAATTAAATAACTAAACTAATATTGTAATTCATACTGTTTACTTAATTTAGCTATTAATTTAAGTGAAATCATCAATTCGAGCTTTTTATTGAATCACGTATAACTTTTTTTTTATTTAGCTCGAATCTTTATAAACTTATAGTCCATTTCAATCATTTTTTAGTGTACTTTCTCGTAGCAAGATCCATTTTAAACGTTATAACTTGCAGTTTTGACTATGATATAAGAATATCATAAAGTTTATTGTTTTAACTTAAAAAGTTACAAAATATCAATTTAAGCTTTTTTTTAAAGTATAATTACGACTTAATAATCATTTAAATTTTATAATTGACAATTTTCTTATTTTACGGTATAAATATATATATAAATACTTATGATTATATTTTATCAAATTTTCCAATCTACTTAATTATTAATTTTTTTCCAAATTTATGGTATTTATGTATATATGTACTTATTAACTTAATATTATAGTATATTGTATATACTATTTATGTATACTCGTATTTTTTTCGTTTACAAATACATTATTATTCATATACGTACTACGTATATGATACGTTATATATTAAATTATTCTAACTTTACTCTTACATTATATACAAGTATAATATACGCTTATTTATACTTTATATACTTATGTATATATATAATTGTACTATATACGTATATATATACTAAAATACAAAATCTTATTAATAGTAATATATATACATCTTCACGTCCTGCAATATATATATATATATACATATATATATATACAAAAATTCTTGTACTTTGAGAATACTAAGTATATATACATATATTATATATATACGTATATATACATATATTTATTATATACGTATACATGTATATACTTCATATGGAAAAATAATAAGTACATATATATACATAATCATGCATATATGCATAAATAATTAAATAAAATACTAAATACATATACATGTATATAAAGGAAATACCTAGTTATACATGTATTATATGTGTATACCTACATATATTATATAATAAAAATACTAAATATACATACATATATATATATAATACACACGCATATATATGTACAAACATATATGTGTAGGAAAATACATATTGTATATATTGCTATTTATACCTATATACATATACCGTATATGATACATAATATATATATCCACTCCTATATACATATGTATATACATAAATAAAGAAGATACATAATACATATATATATATTTATCTATTCATGCTTACATATATGTATAAGTAAATAAACAAATACTTAATATACATGTAAATACTATATGATATATATAAATAAAATAAATAAGTTTACCTAACATTTTTTTCTTTGGATTGTTTCTTTCTAATTAGAACACCTGGAGGTTGAAAAACAAAATTAAAAAAAAAAAACACGAGCTGCTGTGTTTAGTGGAACAAGAAGAAAATTAAAGAAGGAAAAAGAAAGAAAAGAAAATAAAGAAAAAGGAAAATGAAAATAATTATATACAATTTTCTAAACATAAAACTAGTAAAAATAACATTTATAAATTAATTTTAGAATTTTATGAAAATTTATTAATTTAATTAATACTTGTTACGATTATAATTTTTACAAGTTATTTTAACGTTTTTGTTAAAAGTTTTACGCAATTACGCAATTTAATCGACAATTATAATTAATTACGATTATATCATTATTAAGTGATGTTTATTTATTTTATAAGTTTAAAGTTATAGTTTTAGAGTTTTGATTAAGTTTAAGTTTAATTTCGAGTATTTACGCATACATTAGATTTAAGGTTTTTATATGGGATTTAGGGTTCAAAATTTTAGGGGTTTTGTTACTTATAATATATTCAAATTTATAATTTAATAAGGTTTTTATATTACTTAGCCTTATCATGTCATGAAGTTATTTATAGTATTAAGATTTAATTTTACTCTTAAATAGTTAAATTCACGGGATTTATATAAAATCAAATTAAATAATATAATACAAAATAAGCTATACCCGAAAGGGAACATGTAGTAAAAGCATTTAAAAAAAAATGAAAAGAATTATAAGTTTCACGTATTTCCTTAAAAGTTAAAACCTATAAATTTTATAGGTAGAAGATTCATTCGAAAAGACTACAACGGGAACAAGTTTCATTTGTTTGGAACTTGTATTTGTGGGGTATCTCATATCTTACTCAAGAACCACTCACCCCTATAGATCCAATTGTGCAAATTTGCTTTCTGTTCGATGGAAAGGCAAGACTGCGTCAATGGCAGGCGAATTACATTTGGACACAGTATCTATGCACAACACCCACAGCCCGCAGGTATCAATCTAGTTAGCAGCGTAACATCACATAAAAGAATAGAAATCAAAAAGCCAAAGTTGAAAACCATCGTCATCCAATTCTATGACAAAATTTTCCTTTTTCTTTAAGAAAAAAAAAAAAGAAGAAGAAGATTTTAGATTATTTGATTCTTTTAAAGCAACCTTTATATTGGCTATTCCCAGTACGCTGTTTGACTGCAGAGGAGGTTGTGTGTTAGACTTTACGGGTTGGTGTGAAATAGCTTGTGAGAAGAATAGGAGAGAATGGTTCAGTTCGAATCGGATTGTCTCGTCTGGTCAAGGTGATTAATGGGCTAGTGTTCATTTGGTTGCGCTTTTTCACCCAGAAGTTTAGAGAGCTTGCCCCCGCCAGCAATACGGATTTTTCTTTTCTTTTCTTTTCTTTATTTTTTATATATACCTCGAAAAGCTGATTTTGAGTAGGTGGCTTGAACTATTAGGAGAAAAATGTTTCCGGTGGTCGATTCCCGTCCTCACTCCATAAGTTGATACTTTGTGATTTTCGTTTTAATATCTTAAACTTGCACTATTATGTTCCAGATATTTATAATCAAATTGATAGTTTATTTTATTTATTTATTTACTCTTTTTTTTTTTTGCTAATAACATTACTCATCACAATTTAGAGATTCAATCCAGTCCATCTTGCTAAGAAACTAGTATTTATTTCATTAGGTGGTTAATTTGATAATATATAAATGAAGCTATATATATATATATATATATATATATATATATATAGTAAAAGAAGAAACATGCACGTAACTAAAATGGCTCCATTTAATTTCCTGTCTCTGCCTGCTTCAGTTATTTGTTAGACACAATCCTACCTACTCATCTTAAGTTACCTAATTCTCTAATGTAACTAACACACTTACTGCGTGGGCAGGGGTAATTGCATAACGACCGCCATAGCAATTTGATTTGTTTGCATGTTTCCCTTCCAAAATTTCGTTAAAAAGTGCAATCACCTTTCCATATGAAATAATTATATGGGAATAATATAACCGTCTTCCATAATTTCAGGGGTGGATTGCAATCTAATCCCCATAGAAGCAATCCGTACAAGGGTTGGCGCCATTCACTAAATTCTGTGGTTAATAAGATTTGTAAACGTGGTAGTTCAACCAATAGTAATATGCTAAATACATTTTCAAAATCCTAACATATTATTTTACCATATAATTAAAACACACACACATATACTTATATATCATATTTTATTTGTGTATTAAAAAAAGATGGTCATCTTTCTTTGAGTTAGGGAGGGAGGTAAAAATATGCAACCGAAGATAATAGATTTAGAATCACGTTAAGATTTGCTCATATATATAATATGTATATTATTTTTCATTAATTAATTAATTTTTTTAAGTTCGAAGAGATGAGGGTTGGTTCGAACCTACCTAAGTTTGTCCCTATAATTTTTTAGCAATAATTTACAAAGGTGAGTATAACATTTTGAAAATTCTAGAAAGATGAAATCAAATTTGGAAAGTATAAAAGTTATATTTATCAATGTTGTTATATTCAAACTAACCTCTATGGTTCAATTTGATATAACCATAAGTTGATCCAATTTAGTCCCAATCCAATCTTAGCTAAATCGTGATTGAATCTAATTTTATCTTTTTAATCACTAATCTTTTCGTATATTTCAATCAATCACTCTAATTGAATTTGATATTTTTAAAATAAAATATGAGAGATCATGACAATTATTAGCTTCAAATTTTCATATACACGATTAGCATTGTCTCCTATCCAAGTTGAGCTGCCCGTGAAACATTTTTACGTTTAACCTGCGTACAGCACAGAACCGGTCGTTTGATGACTTCCATGATCATGTCTTGTCCACAAAGCAAGAAAGCGAAATTTGTGCTCCGTAGAAAAACGCACACATAAGACGTTACAGACAGACAGGGACGTGCTCTCCATTAAAATCGCCGTATTAGGAGAGGTCGCTTGCACTTTTTGTGTGGCTGATAAATACAACCGCGTTTTCAACATTATGTTATTATGTACAGGCTTTGTCGTCCTCTTGCTGCTTTCTTTTCATCGGTGTCAATTTCCCTATTAACACCATTGAATCAGTACGAAGGTTGTATTATCGGTTTCCTTATAAAACAAAACATAATTAAGTTGGACTTTATCTGAAAAACTATAAATTCCAAAAGGAAAAAAGAAAAAATTATCGTTCTACACGTAATTTAAATAGTTACTATCATCACTAAATAAAGTTTTATGCAAGAAAAAACTAGAGAATGGAGAGAAAAAATATAAAGAGGAAGTAGTTAACTTTTTGTTTCTAATCTCTATTGCATGCACACTAACATAACAATAAATAGAAGTAGCTAAGTCCATTATAATCTACCTATATCAATATTGATATTTTAATAGAATAAATCTACTTTGAATCTCTCATCTTTCAAGTTATAACATAAGTTAAAAGAAAAAACGATAATTTTTAGGCGACAAGAGTTATAAAGGAATGTGATATGATATATGGAGAATATGTGAAGAAATGTATCAAAGATACACAATAGAGGAATTAAATGGATATCCACAATAATTAACGAATTAGTAACGGTGACTTTATTTTCTTTATTGATATTTGACGTTCTCAAGGTTACATTAAATCTTAAATGATAAGTTAATTCGCGTGTTGATATGTATTCACGATGATGGCATATGGTTTTCCCACTGGGTTCACGTTATACAACTTTTATAAAAGGAATGTTTTGCTCAAACAAAATTTTCTCAGAAAGATGGACTATAATCTCACCATCTAAACAACCCCCTTTCATCAAATGAAAATTCCGACATGTGTATGGATATGATCTCATCATTTGGTTTCATTTTCACCAGTACAAAATAAAAGACGTGTGACAGCTCGAGTACGATTAGTTAAATTTCTGTATAGTATCAATCAAACGTTTTTGCATCCAGGACACGTTAATGATGAAATGAATGGTGTTTTTGAGCTTCGATGATGGGGAACTTTTTGTTCTCTCTCCTGGCTAGATTGCAGCTTGCAATTTCAAAAGGATGGAGAAATATTGACTCTGCTGAAGTCATTCACGGTATTTCCAAGGCCGACAATTGCACAGGGAAGATTTGGCTTATGGTATCTAGAATTAAGTTGTTATCTCAATCTTTTGATTATGTTAGTTTTAATCTTATAAACTGGGAAGCCAATGTTTGCGGGGATTGGGTATGGAGGGGATGGGTATCTTTTATAGAGTATCTGCATTCTCAATTCTTTTATATTATATTTAGTATATAGAAATGAATTGCAATATAATCGTGTTTTCATGGATATTTTTTATGAATACTAATATACAGTATTTTATTTTATTTTATTTTATTCTATTCTTTTTTTTTTTGTCATTTTCAGACATTGGAATGAATTCATAATTCCGGTCTTAACTCAATTTTATTTTATTTTATTACATTTCAAACCATTCTCTCATACCAAATATGGTATTATAATTTAATGGTATGAATGTAAATTTGAAATCCAATCCATCTAATTCTTATAATGTGTTTCTCTTTATTAAATAAGTTGTTTTAAATCAAGTCTATCCAAACTTAGTCTATATTATTAAGGCCATTATACCATAATAGTATGAAGGCTAATCTCTTGATGTGTGGATTTGAATTCTCCTCACGTGTTGTATTCATTAAAAATAAAAAAAAATGAAAGAAAAAATCTATATTGTTTCTTCTCCTAATGGTACTTGTGACACTATACATAAGATTTGAGCTCCTCTCTCACAATATACACTTTAGCAAGAAACCACTTACTACAAAAGAAGGGAGCCTCTCAAAATTATTTTCTTATTAATAAATCTAGTTTCGATTTAAAATAAGGAAGGAAATTATAATTAAACCCAAATGAAGCACCAATTTCAATCTAATCGTTTATGCATAATTCAAAGCCAAGCCTAGCCCTAAACTTATGTCATGGTTAACATCAAAATGTTGCTTTTTTATAACTTAATTTAATTTCTTGTCAAAATAAATTTAAGGAGAAAATGCAAGTAACCTTCTTGAAATTTGTCTCAGATGTGGATTAATCGTCTAAACTTTAATAGTGTTGTCTTTTATTTCCTAAATTTTAATAAATTAACAAATAATCCTCAAGGTTGAGAATAGTTCCCTTTAAACTTTGATTTTAGTGCTTAAATATCCTTTAAACTTATCAAAATTTGTTTTAAGACTCCTTAAACTTTAACTATAGTATAACTTTTTTAAACTAGAAAAAGAAACGTCCTTCATATTGCTAATTTTTCAAAATTTAGGAAATTAAAAACCACATTTTAAAAGTTTTGAGGGTCAATTTGTAGGGGGGTTATTTTTAATTTTCCCCAAATTAAATGTTGCAAGGGGATGAAGACATGGAGCAAGAATGATGTTGTTAGGTAAGGTCATAAACTTTTGGTATGATTATGAATGTTTATCTTCTAATGGGATGGATTAAGTTCTAATTCTCCCTCCTCCAAGTTATAATATATAATATTGTTAGGAAAAAAAAAAATCATATCCCTAACTTTGGTATGAAAAGATTATGACAGCTCTAGAAGAAGTATAGTCTAACAAAGATATGTAATGGAATCAAAGACTTGAATAAACCAGATCACGATAGGTGACAGGAATCTAAAATCTTTTCATCAAACACCTATGATTCATCAAGCGAAAAATAAGGTCAATAAAATAAATAAAAAAAATGGTGATGTAAACAGCTTATGGACAAGATTGGTTAGAAAAATTTGTTTTCAATGAAAATCTTATTGCTCTTCTTATTGTTTTATTAACCTGTTCACTTTGCTTTACAACTTAGAAATTCCTAATATCTTGATTTAAAAAGATTGATTTTATTCCTACAACTTATCCTCTATGAATTAGAGTTCAAGGGTTTTACATTCCAGTATTTCAATTCTTATTTGATTATTTAAATTATTATAATTCCCTTTTCAAAGTTATGAATTGTCTTTCTTAGTTTTCATTAATTTATAGAGATTAAGGTCTATGTTGTTACTTATTACTGAGTGTCTCTTATCTTCATCTCTTCTTAGTGCTACAAGAGAATACTCGTTGAAGTAATATGTATACTTTATTCACTTGAGAGAAATTGAAATTTAATTCCTCTCTTATTCCTTATTACAGTGTTCACTTACTTTTTTGTCTTTAAATCGCAATTCCTTAGAAATCCCTATTATATGAAATCAAATAATAAAAATTCTTTAACTTAATCAAAGAATCACAATTCCTCATAAAATTTCATATTTTTTCAAAAAATAACCTCATATCAATTTAACGATGACAACCACCACTATCACCATTGCCATCCTTACTACCGACCACCACCATCACCAATCATCATTATCGTTGCTGCTACCACCTCAACTACTACTATCATCGCTACTATCATTATTACTATCATCGCTATTACTATTACTATTACTATTACTATTACTACCAACCACCAACCACCACCACCACTACCTATCGTCACCCCTATTATCATTGCCCACCACCACCACTACCACTACCACTACCGCTACCACTACTATCACCACCATTACCATCGCCACCGCCGCCGCAGCCGTTGCTACCCACTGCCATCGCCGCCACCACCATTACTTCTGACCACTACTATCATTACCATCACTGCAACTACTCTCCCTCCTCCTCTCTAAGCCATTACCTTAGCCACCACCGCTACCATTATTACCACCACTACCACCATTGACTACTGTTATTGTTGACCATTACCACATGTACCCTTATAATCGATTTCCACCACCATCACATATTAGTTTAAAATTACTTAAGAAAAAAAATAAATCAAGGATAATTTAATCATTAAAATTCTATTATATATATTTTTAAGTTATTTATTAATTCAACTAAATAAAATAATAGGTATTACACTCTTATTACATTCCTCACAAATTTCAATTATATTCTTTTCCTATTCCATTTAATGAAGTGAACAAGCAATGTTGGTATGAAATACCTTCTAACTACTATCCATAAATATATTTAACTATATCTTTTTTTTTTCCAACTATGTTAAATATTTCAACTTAAAAGAAGAGAAGTTGGTATCCGATTCATCTAATAGAAGGTTAGTATTTAAACCTATAGATTACAACAATCTAGACATATTTAATTATATCTTATTGTATCTATAATTGTTGCATTTGCACATGAGTCATGTTATGGACCTTGTAAATTCTCTGTCTAATCGAAAGCTGTAATGGGGGGACAACGATACCATTTCATAATTGATGAGGAAAGTAAAAAAAAAAAAAAAAAAGTGAGAATGCATATGAAAAATTTTATAACAAATAAAGCTCCTAAACCACATGTCCTGTCATTATATAGATCTGGAGACACAAACATCAAACGCATATCAATTCAGAATAATACGGATTTAATACATTGTTGGTTGTTGTAGAAACTCAATAAATAAAAGGGGCAATATGAAAAAGTTGGGGTCCTAACTCCTTAAGAAGGTCAGCCACCGGGTTCCAGAGACACGTGACCCTGCTTGATAAAAGCATGAAAGCTCGGATCTCTTCTTGTGTTATTGCAATTATCTTTCTCTATCATGTGTGTACGATTGAGAAGACATGACACGTATCGTGTCTTGTGCCCTTTTCGAAGGGCATGTGACATGGGCAACGGCTAATTAGGGCTGCAAATGCAAGTATGTTCTGGAAAAATATTTACCTCCCGTGAATTTCCTATCATGAATGTATCGCCCTTATCAATTATATGCATACGCATGGAATTAATGTATAATTACAGAAATTTATTCCATTTTATCAAATGTGTGCCTATGATTAGTAAAAATATGCTTGAGATAGGGAATTCAAGATAATAAATATTTATTTGTATTGTTGACTTTTTAATATGGGGTTGAGAGTCTTAGCATTTTTTTCTCCTACTATGCTATTATTTATTTGATTCATTAATTTGATGATTTTCAAAATAAAGGGGGAAGAAAAAAAAAGATGACATACAAAACAATTATAAGTTAATATTATAGATACAAATGAGACATATGTATAGGAGAAAATTGCATGACTCTTCCAAACTTTTAACCTTGGTATCAATATATCCTCAAACTTTCAAATTTGGCAAATTATCTTCCTAAAATTTGATAATAAAAAAGATACTTATGTTGTGTTTGATATATAGGAATAAACCTAGAATGAAATCATGATTCCAGATCCGATTCTCTTTCTTATGTTTAAATATATTTTAAGAAGTTAGAATTGCAATTTTTTAGAATTGATAATTCTAGCTTTATGACGAAATTAGATTCCACCTTTAAAAGGGTGGAATCGTGATTCCATTCCACCTTAATAAATAGACAATTACATAAATAACCTAATCTATTAATGTACAAATTGCATGTAGATGGAAAAAAAGAAAGAAAAAAAAAGTATAGAAATAAATCATAGAGAAGGAATTAGGAAAAGCTACTATTATTGCAACAAAAAAAATTGCTATGCATCATTGCAATTTGCAACTAGAAAAAACTTTGCCGTCTTAATGTTATTATTCATATAATGTTTTTTTTTTTTTAAGCACATATGTAAGTTATAATATAAGGAATATGGTAATGATTTTCCATGATATATCTAATCAGAATGAAAGAGATGGAAAATTTGGCCTCTTAACTAGCATTCACCTTTATATTTTTATTTATATGTAATATTTTGATATAATATATACGTCAAAATGTAATATGTAAATTGTATGTAGATTATATGTCTTATATATAATATATATTTCTATATATATATATATAATATATATATATAACTATATTGTTATAAAAATATATCTTATATACAAATATATAAATGTCATACTCATATATATACAATTTTTATATGTATATGTAACGTATGTGTATAGATTATATGTCTTATATATAATATATAGTTCTATATATATATAACTATATTATAATATAGAAGTACATATTAGTTATAAATATATAAATCTTATTTACATATTTTGTAATAGCAATATCAATTATATATAATATATAGTTCTATATATACATATATAAATATATTGTAATAAATATAAATATATGTTATATATAAATTTACAAATGTTTACATATAAATTTATAAATATTACTTATATGTTATAACTATATTGTTGTGCACATAGATTATATATTTTATGTGTAATATATTTTTATATAAATAATTATATTGTAATATATAAATATACATTATTTATAAATATAAAAATGTTATTTATGTAATTGTAATAGCCATACAGTTTATGTATAATATATAGTTCTATATATTTATCATCTATAATTATATATGTGCAATATTATATGTATATACATATATATAACATAACATATGCATATACACATACACATATCTACAAATTAAGGGTATTTTTATCAAATACTACCATATGCTCATTGCACTCCATTACATTCTGAATATGATAAAAACAAACATGATTATGGAATGGAATTAGTGATTTCGTTGATATTTCCAAACATAAGAATGCATTGGTTATTTCCTTTTTGATTTCATTCCATTTAGAATGATTCCTATATACTAAATATAACATTACATTTTTAGTTTAAAAAGAAAAACGCAGTAAGTTCAAAATCAGGATGCTAAAGCACATTTTGATTAGTTTGAGGGGTGTTTGCATATTTAGATTAAAGTATAGGAGAAATATTTATAATTTTTAATGATTATTTATCAATTTATCAAAATTTAGATAGCAATTTACAATATTTAAAAGTTTAAAGAGTATATCCATGTTTAGATTAAAATTCAAGAGGTTATTTACATCTTCATAGAAGACTTTCTCAAACAATCATATCACAATAAACAAAAGTCTTTGAACAAAAATAAAAATAAATGCTATTGAAATATATATATATATATGAGTATAATCAAAATACAGATAAAATAAAAATAAGAATTAAACAATTTCATCTAAATGAATCCATTAAACGATTTAAAAAAAAAAAGAATTATATAGTCACTTCAACTTGCAAGGCTACATTTCCCAAGGCTAACTTGTTTATTGAAGTTTCTCACTCAAAACTAGTTTTCCTTGCGTGTATTCCTTTTAAAATTTCGTTACTAATTTTCAAGAAACTTTTTTTCCTACACATCACCCTCTTAAAATTTTAAATCAATCACTATCTCTTAAAATTTTAAATCAATCGCTATTATGCCAAGATATCTAGTCTTTAATCTATTTGAATTTTTCTCAAAGCTTTCAATCTATTGTGGTATGGCTAGATGTGTATCTATGGTCCTGTCCCTATCTTGAAAGGACTATCACTATGAGCCCTTCATCCTGTCATTGATTCATATTCTTTATATTTGAATTGTTGATTTTATTATTAGTTCAATGGTTTAGATAATGTGAATCAATAGTACCATAAGGGGTTAAGTTAATTTTCTAACAAATAAAAATGAGATCGTAGAAAATACAAATTTATTATAATGCAACAAAGATGATAGTGTAAACATCCTGTATCATCTAGGCCTTCATATAAATAGTTTTTTAAAAAAAAAAATTTACAAATCTAAATATAACCGTGTTTAAAATTTTCAACTCGCAACATATTACTCATTTGTAGTTATATTTCAAAAATTGAACTCGTAACGAAATAAATGCATTTCACGTCTGGATTGAAACCGGTTATCCTAGCATTGTCATCAAGTATATTGAAAAAATTATAAAGGGACGAAACGTTTAGAATTAAAGTCCACAAATCAAAATATTTAGATGCTCAAGCTTAACAAATTACAATGTTTCGTAATCTTCTCCAGAATAAATTTAATTAAACATAAAAAGTTAATTATCCCTATCGAGTCATGACTAAATCAAATAAAAGTGCTACTATTTAAGTTCATCCTGTCCTTTACTAGCTCTCAAAGAGAGTCCACAATGAGGGAAAAAAATTATTACAATAAAAGGAAAGAAAAGAAAACAACGTGAATATGGTTTTAATACTAATTAATAGATCATATCTAAATCATACTATGACAATTGATATGGTCATATCTTTAGTTTATTAACAATTTCTTCTTCTATTTTTTCTATATCAAGAAAACTTAATGGGAATTCCAAAAGATCATTCATTGTCTTGATTCATCTACATTTTGCCCTCATCATTACACCATTATCCAGTACCACTACAAGCATCATCATCGATACCGCTCCATAATCACTAGTAGCATAGTAACCACAGGCCACTACCATTACCATGCCCCATAGGTTGCTATCACCATCTTACCGTTAATGGTGAGAATCAAGTCCCAACTAATCCAATTATTAAAGCAAAAGCAAGGGGCCTCAATAGTTTGGTTTAGGGAGTTTTTTAAGGAGTGAAATTAGAGACAGTTAAAGCTCACCAAGACATGCTTTTATCCCATACGATTAAAAAGGTACCCATGGATCATTTATCGATTGGTCAGTAGAGCTAAGACCAAGTAAGAGTTAGTCTAGCTTTTCTGGCAACTGTGACTCAACATCCATAAAATTATGCATAATCGTTTAAATGGCTCAAACTAAGCATTTGGAAGGTAGGAAGTCACACTTGCATGATGCCTTAAAGGCATCTAATCGGGGTGTTCCTAAAGAAAATGCCATCCAAGGGGCATTGGACTAGAGGAAGGATGGCACTAACCTCAATTTCATCCTTCTAGCTATGCAAATGCCATGTTATGGGCACATGAACAGCTTGATTAAAAATATTGCGGCTCTCATTTTGTGTTTTAAAAGGATTGTTTTCCACTATTTTAACCTTAAACATTATTAAGTTCTTATTTTCAATTGGAACCATTATTATCCATTATCTAGCAGTTCTCTCTCAAAATCCATTATTTTCTATCTTTTATTGTGGCGAACACCCCTTGTCTCATCATGGTTCGATTTCTGTTGGTGAGTTATATCCGTTAGAGATTGTCCACATCCCTTATTGTTAAAAACTTAAAAATTCAATTTTTGTTGCATTAGAAGTTAGAATGTTTATGCTTGATCCAAAACCAATTTAGGTGTGCAAGTCCCAAATAAGAGAATGTGTCAATTGGTTGTAAAAAATTAAGACTAAATATTTTTATGAATTCATCCCTTTAGATTTATATAGTGGGAAGCACTTAAAGATTATCAGAGAGTTCATATGTATTTGCTTCTTATAATTTTCTTATATATGTAAGTCTAATGCAATTGAACAAGCTATATAAAGTATAGTAAAGTAAAGATATAATAGTAAGAGAGATTAGGCCTAAATGTACAATAATTTTCTACCCCATCCTCTTACAAGCACTGTCGAGTTAATCACTAAGGATCCACTATTACTTTCCAACGTCAAGTTCAAGTAAATTGTAAACGAGGCAACTCTTGAAAAACTAAGTAGAAGATAACCTTTCAAGAAACACTTATCAAGTACACATAATAAAAAATAGTTGAAAATTTCTCCTATCTCTTATTAGTATTATTGCAAAAGTCTTAAAATCCCTCAATGCAATTCATTAGCAAATTCATAAACATGTACTCTTTTCTCATTTGACCTCTCTTCACTTTAGAGAGGGTTCGGTTCATCCAAACATAAAAGAATCATCCCTACCTTAATGGTAAGGTTTGATTCTTCATTGAATTTTGGAAAAATGATTTTAGCAAAAATGATTTGTAGAAATAATTTAATGCAATTTGATTCTTCCTTAAAAAAAAAAATCATAATGTGGAAATATAAGATATGTATAACATCTTTCTTCACTTGGAAAAGATCAAAACATTGCTTCAAGAAGTTGGTGGAACCAATTGATAAATCCTCTTCTATAAAACATATCTCAAATTTCCTATCCACCAAGTGTTTCTTTGACTATTATCATTTATATGTTTTAAGTGGGATTTTAAAAAAAAAAAGTTGTTTTGTTATTAGTATGTTAAGGGTTGGCAAAATGGGTATCTGTTATATCCTTTTTATAGTGAAGTTTGAAAAAAATTTAACTACAAAGAAAAAAAGGGCAACTATTTTTGCCCCAAAGAAGATTAAATTAGCTGATGCCATAGCAAAAGTTCTACCATCTTATCTTTAAGATCGTCTAATATCATGATTTCTTTATTAATAGTGAAGAATTTTGGTACATAGAAAGAGAGAAATTGTAAATAGAAAAAAGGGACAATTTAAATGTTCGTTGTGAGCATTGTTGTCTAATGTAGCTGTTGAATTGTCACCATTTTTAGACAATTTTGAGAATCCATTATCAACTGTTTTATTTGAAATATATGATAATGTGAGTATAAAGTTATGGAAGAGACAATTTGGAGTTTCTTGATATTCTTATAAAAGGAAATTGCAACTGTCATCAACATTCATCCTTAAAATATAATTAAAAACTTTCCTTTGAGATTTAAGATTAGATTCACTAAAAGTATATCTAGCTGTAATATGATTTTTCATATTTGTGAAAACTTGATGTTATATTTCTCAAAATATTATTTTATAAAATGTATTAGAGTGAATAAATAAAATGGAGAACTCAATCTTAATCAATTGAAATAAGATGGGATTACATCAATTTATCTCTTGTATAAGTATATCATTGGTTTATAAATTTTAAGTTTCCTAAAATTCAAATGCTTATGGGACACATTATATTTTGTATGAGTGATTGAATTTAAGTACCAATTGGTATATAGTTACTAAAAAGTCTATGGGTCATTTCTCAATTAATGGGAGGAGTTGAGATTAATCTAGAGTTGCACTAAACTTTCTAATAGTTATAAACTTGAGATTTGCAGTATTTTGCCCTACATTTTATTAGATCAAATTGGGCATTTGGATAACATGTGAATACCCTTGGACCTTTTTAAGAAGTTGTGCCTAATTTGCATGAAGAGGTGATTAGAACACTGGTGTAAATGTTATTTGATTGGTGGCATATACGATACTAACTTTAATGGCATTCTTCAAGCCAGGCAACTATTTTGTACTTTCATTTTGTGTTTTTATGTTTTAGAAAGAGTATTTTGCCTTTATTTTGATTCTAAACGTTAATGTAAGGTTTATTGTTAGTTGCAACTTATAAGCATGATTAGACCTTCATTATCCATCATTAAACCTTCTTACTCTTAGAATCCATTCTTAATAATTTGATTGTGGCAACTATAAGCTCTACACTCAGGTGTTCAAAGTTGATACGAAAAATTTAGAGCGATCAGGTAAGTTGTCCAATCAAGCTTAAATATTACAATGAAACTAGGAACATTAGTAAAAAGGATCCCATAAGTTTTAATTTAAGAAAATAAATAATTAAATATTATAATATTGAATTATATGTATATTACCCATTATTTATTGAAAATATATAAAACGAGTTTTGATCATTAACGAATAATAAAGATAAATTATATTCATACTAAAAATCATAAAATAACGTAAATAATATCTAAGAGTATTAATTTGTATCACATATGTATTAACGTATAGGTACAAATACCTGAAAATATTTAAAATAATACTAAATAATTAAGGAAAAATCAAGAAAATTATGAAAAAGACAGGAAATGTTTGGATTGTAGTAGTAGCATACTGAGATTTAGAAGGAAAAACTAACCAATAAGATAAACCTAACTAGAAAGTGAAAAAGAAGAAGAAGATAAGAGATACTTAACAAGTGAAAAATTAAAGGAAAAACCTAAACTCTACTATAAATACAGAACAACCTCTTCAAATCTCATTTTGAGTTAGTTTAGTATAAAAAAAATGGAGAGGTGAGAAGAGAAGACATAATTATTTTACCAAAAATAGAAAAAAAAAGTGTACAATTAAGGCTTATAAGAGGAACCGATGACCAACTACTGCTTGAAATCAAATAGCCACCACCACCATACCCTGAGACCATTGTCAGGGGTTGTCGACATTCTTAAAGCCACCATAAGTGGATGGAAGCTATCGCAAGTATCATGTCTCGAAGCGGTAGAATCGTAACAATTCTACTGTGTAAACCATTATAAGATAGAAGCTGACTGTACAGCTGTCATCTTAGACCTAATTTACACAAGGCGTCCACGATTAATTCACTTTGAAGTAAATAGTTTATAAATTAAATAAGTTATCTATCTAAGAAAGTATGGAAACATATACATACAGTAAGATTTAAGTATTACAAATAATGTTCATAGGGTTTTATTATCTTATACTTCTTAAGTAATACGTTATTTGAAAATGAATTATAAATAAAAAGCTAAGACCTTAAAGATATATATGTACTTCAGATGTATTTTCTCATTTCCTAGGATCTAGCAATTGTTAGCTTCAAGGTAATTGAAATCTACTTCTTAGCTAATATCTACAACAAAATCTATAGGGATGTAAGCAACCACAGCTCAGTAAGTTGGAATGAAGACTTAAAATCATATAGCAAACACAAACAAGGTTATTAATCAAATTATTAGGTGTAATGCATGTTCAAACAAATGTCGTCGCACGACGTTGTCCAATCCATCGTGAGATTAGAGAAATTGCACCCGCTCTAATCTAGGTTAAGGAGTTTCCGAGTTTCCATTAATGTAACAGTTTATAACCAAATTCAGACTTATGCAATAGAAACACTACTCCTTTCGCGACTACCTTCGAACCATTAACTTCACCCTTACCGCGATCTCTTCACTTATTACTTAATTCGATTAAGGATAAAAAAGTGACCAATTATGCTATCCAACGCTATCCCTTTCAAAGAAGTTGGTATTTGACCGGAGAACCCTAGGTTTCCCCTAATAGGTTATTATATATGTCTAATTTAGAATTTCAAGTCATATATTTAATTAGATTCAGTTTAAGGTGTTCGACTATTGCCATAATATATGCAAATACAATCCAGAACAGCGAATCAAAATCATAGCATCATTCAGAAACAAACACATGCGCATAGTTCCTTATCAAAAAGGCACAATCGAGCATAATTCCAAGCCTCCAAAATACAATATTGTATTAATCCTAACTTATCTAGACTCTTCGCTTACTTACTTAAGGTGGGACTCAGTCCATCGCCAATGATCCTTATAATACCAATGTTGTCTCAATTTTCATATAATTGTTATAAATTAGTTTTATCCTATACCACTTATTATTATATTTGGTTTAGGGTTTAATCTGCCCAATTATCTAGGTTCTTAAGTCTTACAATTATTTTTTATTTGGAGCTAAGTTTGGATTCAGTTTCTGTATCAATTTTTTTAAATTAGGTTCTAATTCTGTTTCTAGGTACAATTTTATACTTGAACCTTAGAAACCCATTTTAACCCCTAATGTGAAATTAATCACATTATTTCTGAGTTTTCTAAATATCACATTTACCCCTAATTAGTATGTTAATTTATTTGGTATACCCTTTATTTTACTTAACTACCAAATTTACTCTCAATGTAAAAAAATTTTACATATTTCATATAGATACCAAAATTTAAGTCTCTTACCAAATTTTATAAATTTTCCTATTATTGGTATAATATCAATTTTTATTCTAATATTTTCTATTTATTATATTTTATATTTATTATATTTCCAATTTTTCATATTATGTATTATTACCTGTTATGTCCATAATATATATATCTAATAATTCTATCACTCCAAATATCATCTCCCAACATCAATTGACATATCAAAATATCTATATTCGTTTCAAATCAGATTTTACACTTAATTACTCTAATTTATAAAATCAACTTAAAATTAACTATTTTTCTTATCATTTATTTACTACATAGTACCCTAATAATTACATGTAACACCCTAAATGCTACAAGTATCGTGTTTCATTAGTTTTGAAAATCTTAAAACATATAAATATATACTAAATCAATAATTATCTATTTAATCACCTAATTAACCTAAAATTACCTATTTTATGCATCATTTTAAGGCCTAAAAATTATTAAAAAATTAATTTTTGGAAAAGAGCGTCATAGCCCTATTCTATAACCCTTAAACCATTTATTTTTAACCCGAACAAAGCTTAAGTTTGCACGGTTTCTTAAGGACGGTATATTTTTAGATACAAAATCATCAAAATAAAAATTTTCCTTAAATCTAAATTCTTAAAAACCTCAGAACACCAAATTTTATAATTTTTTGAGCATATTTAATATTTTTGACAAAATATATTAAATTGGAGGGAAAATTGGACTCAGCATAATTGGTGGCTCTGGCCATCTTAGGCATTTCCACTACCATATAGTAGTAATGGTCATTCACTTCCAGGTACTCATCTGGTTGAGGATCTTCTTATAAGCTCCAACTATAGAGATTTTTGTCTAATTTTTGAAAACTAACCCTAACTCTCTTATTTCAATCCTCTCTATGTTTTCTACTCTTCTAACTATTCAAATGAGCTTTTGTAATTTTTTTGGTATTTATAGAGCTCTAAGGAAATTATAGCGTATTAAATTGATTAGACATGGACCTTATCTTCTTCCTTTTTTATTGTTCCAATTTAATTGGCCAATTTTTTTTCTTTCTTCCTCTAACTGCCACGACCCACTTCTAAACATTTCCTTAATTTCATACAATTTTCTTGATTTTTCCATAATTATTCATGCATTTTTTTAATTATTTAACATTATTTTAGCCTATTTCGTGTATTTTAAGTAATTACGTGTATTTCTATCTGCATGTAAATTCATATATGATACAAATAAATATTCCTAAATATTATTTAAGTTATTTTATGATTTTTAATATATATATAATTTATCTCTAATAATTCGTTAGTTATCGAAATGGATTTTACGCATTTTCAATAAATAACAGATAATATACTTAAAATTTAGAAATTTTACATTTTCTTATTTTATTACTTATTTTCTTAAATTCAAACTTACGAGATCACTTTCACCAGTATTCTTAACTCTGTTGTAAAATTTAGGTTAAATCGAATAATTTGTTTAATTACCTCAAATTCTACGAACTGAACACCGAGTAACTAATTGTGAAGCTTATAAAAAGTGGATGGAAGCTACTTGATCAAGTAAGTCTAATTTTACACCCAAGTTTGTTTAATATATATAAAAAAATATTAAATATATATGGAAAATTATAACATTTAGTATTTTAAGGTATTTATGTTTTTAGATTTAAGGAAAAATATTAGTGTGATAAACTTAAGTATTAGGATCTATAGCACTTAAAAAATCCCTAAACCTAAGCTAGTTTTCGATTTTGATTAAAATTACCTAAATGATGTAATTTAAACTTAAAATTTTTGTATAGATTATTTAGGGCATTTATTATCATGCCCTAAAGCGGTAAAGTCGTAACAGCTTTGCCGTGTAAACCATTTCAAGATAGAAGTTGGCCTTACAACCGTTATCCTAAACCTGATCTATACAAGGCGTTCACGACTAACTCGCTTTGAAGTAAACAATTTGTAATTTAAATAAGTCATTTACCTAAGAAAGTGAGAAAATATATATATATATATATACTATAATTCAGTTATTACTAATGTTTACAATATTTCATCGTAATCTATTTCTTAGTCATTACATTATTCAGAAATGAAAAATTCTAAAATAAAAGATTATACCTTAAAAATATATGTTTGTTCTTCAAATATTTTTTCTCACTTCCCAAGATCCAGCGGTTGCTAGCTTCAGAGTAATTGTATACCGCTTTTCAGCCAGTACATGCACGACGTCTATAAGGATGTAAGCAACCACAGCTCAGTAAGTTAAGATAGAGGACTTAAAACTATACTATAAATATAACAAGGTTATTAATCAACTTATTAAGTGCAATGCATGTTTAAGCAAATATCATCGCACGACGTTGTCCGACCTGTCGTAAGATTAAAGAAATTGTGCCCGCTCTAATCCAGGTTGAGGAGTTACTGTTAATGTAATAGCTTACGACCAAACCTTGGCTTATGCAATGGAGACATCGCTCCTCCCGCAACTACCTTCGAACTATTGAGTTTACTCTCATCGCAACCTCTTCTCCTGTTACTTAGTTCGATTAAGGAAGAAGAAGGAACCATTATGCAATCTTGCGCTATCCCTTTCGAAGGGGTCGATATTTGGCCGGAGAATCCTAGGTTCCCCTAATAGGTTGCCATACAGGTCCAGTTATGATTACGGGTCGTATATTTGATTAGGTATAATTTAGGGTGATCAATCATTTCATGTAAATCATACAATACAAGCCAAAACAACAAATAGAATCATAGCATCACTCATAATTAAGCACACGCACACAACCAATTATCTAACAAGCACAACTAAGCATAATCTCAAGCCTCCAAAATACAATATCGTGTTAATCCCAACTTAACTGGACTCCTCGCTCATTCACTTAAGATCCAACTTGCTCAGGCCATCGCTAATCATCCCTATGGTTTTAGTTTTTTTTTTTCATATAACTATTATAAGTAGGTTTTATCCTATAACGCTTATTGTTATCTTTTGTTTAGGGTTTAATATGTCCAATTATCTAGGTTTTCAAATCTTTTATAATTATCCTAGGTTTAGGGTTAGGTTTGAGTTCAGTTTTCGCATCGATTTCTAAATTAAGTTCTGATTCGATTTCTAAGTTATAATTTAGCTTATTTTTTTCCATGTATACCTATTATTTACTAATGATTCATTCTACCCTATTTCGGGGTTTGATTCCTAAATTAGATTCTAGTTTTGATTTTGGAATCTTAAATATGCTCGAATCCTAATATGAAGTTAATCACATTAGGCTTCAGTATCCTAATATCCTATTGGATCTTAATTTAGTATTCTAAACCGTTTGGTATATGCTAATCCTAATTGAGATACCGGATTCATTTCCGAAATGAGAAAATCTTACATTTTTTTGTACAATTACCTAAAATTAAATTTTGTTTCAAATTTATTATATTCTGATTTTTATTATTATATTATCTAATTAAACCTAATTTTTCATATTTATTAATTTTCCAATTCTACATATTCCTAATTTTCTACAATTACTACATAATTCCTTCATTAATTACACTTAACACTCCAAAGGCTAAGATTAGGTTTTCACGTTAGAGATTAACATCCCTAACCCTTTAATTACTATCTAAATCGGTAATTAATATCTTAATCACCTAATTAACCCAAAATTACCCAATTTTTCTATGATTTTAGCAAATAAAAATTTACTTAAAAATTTCAAAAATTAAATTAAAAAATGGCTTTATAGCACTGTTCTATATCACTTAAGTATTCTACAAAAAAAAATTTAAGCTCCAAACTACACTTCTAAGCCTATTTATTTTTAATTTTAATTATGTTATATTTTGCATTATTTCTTAAGGACTATATATCACGGGATATATTTTCATCAAATAATATTTTTCATAAAATCTAAATAAAAAAATATTCCAAAATAACAAATTTCATAATTTTTTAAGAATATTTACTATTTTTACAAAATTATGCAAAATCGGGCTAGAAATTTAACTTATCGATTTAGGTAGCTGCGGCCATTGTCGGTGGCCATGGGTGTGTCGGCCTACCTAGGCGCTACCACTACCGTGTGGTGGTGGTGGCCGTCCACTCTTAACTGCTCGTCAAGTCTAGGTTCTTCTTACAAACTTCAACTACACAGTTTTCTTATTTTTTTTTACCCAATTTTTTTTCTCCCAATTTCGATGGTTCTAATTTTTCTCTGATTTCTAACTGTTCAAATAAACTCTGTGATTTTTTTTCTATTTATAGAGCCTTGTGGTAATTAATATGCATTAAATTGGACAAGTCATTACCCAAATCCCTTAATTTTTGGCTTTTGTGTTGCTCTAATTTAATTGGTTAATTTTTTTCTTATTTTCCTAAGCTGCCATGACCCAATTTTGGATCATCCTTATTTTTTATAATTTTATTTGTTTTTTATTAATTAATTATAAATTTTGTGTAATTATTTAGTATTAGTTTAGTACATTACGTATATTTTAAGTAATTACGCGTATTTCTACATACAGGTAAATTCATATATAGTACAAACAAATATTCCTAAATATTATTTAGGTTATTTTATGATTTTTAGTATACATATAATTTATCTCTAATGATTAGTTAATTATCAGAATGCATTTTACGCATTTTTTATAAATAACAAGTTATATATTTAAAATTTGGAATTTTTATATTCTTTTATTTTATTACTTATTTTCTTAAATTCAAACTTATGGGATCATTTTACTAATATTTCTAGCTTTACTTATAATTTAGGCTCGATCGGATCTTTCAACCGATCGAAACTCTAAATGACTGGTTGTAGAGCTTACATTTATGAAAGTATTATGAAGAAATTTTTAAAAAATCAATTTTCTAAAATTTTACTTAATTTTTAGACCTTAAAATTATAGATAAAAGATTATATTTTAAATTAATTTTGTGATTTAGGGTTAAGTTAGTATAAATATTGATTTAGTATGTAATTAGGTGTCTTGAGATGCTATTTGCTGATGTAGAATGATATTTGTGAATTTTGAGGTGTTAGATGTAAGTATTTTGTGTTTTATGTACTAGTTATGTGTAAATTAGCAATATGTAAAATTGGAACTTAAATGAGTAGAAAAGATTAGGTGAAAGTTAATGGTATTATAATATTAGGAATATATTAAAAATCTAATTGAAAACTTAAATTTAGAAATTATTTGAAAAATGTAAATTAATTTCACATTGAGAGCAAATTTAGTAATTAAATTGGAGTAGAGTATATCGTTGGGATCAAGATACTAGTTAAGAGCCAAATAGGGGATTTAAGATATTTAAATGTAATTAAATGAATTTTACATAATTGGCTTAGAAAAAATACTTAGGGTTTACAAGTTACAAAAAAATTGTAATTAGAAGTTGATTTAGAAGCTCATTAAAAAACCGAGTTAAAGATTGAATCAAAAACTAGTCAAGGATTGGCTTAACTATAAGTAATATAAAACTTAGATAATTGAGTATAATTACGATTTAAAAACTTGTACGTAATAAGGGTATTTATATTATAGGGATAAGTGGCAACGAATTGACCTTACAACAAATCGAGAATTATAGGTAAGTTGGGCTCAATAGATAATTATATTTTGAAGTATTATATTAAAGTACTTAGAGGCTTAGGATTGTGTTGTTTGAGCTTATAAATAAATGTTTGTATGCATGCTTGTGTGTTTTTAGTTATTGAACTATATTCCGATGCCTTATTGTGTTGAATTGTCATGATTTGTTTGGAGTGAAATTGTTTGATCACTCTAAATTGAGTTAAATCGTATTTAAACTAATGCCTTAATTAGACATGCATTGTAACTTTTTAAGGACAATTAAGATTCTCCAACCAAATATTAATACTTTCGAAAGAGATAATGCTAAATAACATAATGCTCTCTTCTTCATCCTTAGTCAAACTAAGTGACAGGAGAGAAAATCATAGTAAGGATGAAAGTAATGGTTTGAAGGATAGTCATGGGGGGAGCGATACCTCTATTGTACAAACCTGTGTTAGTCATTAGCTATTGCATCAACATTAAAACTCCTTAATCTTAATTAGAGTGAGTAAAATTATTCTAATTTCACAATGAAACCACGTTATGCGATGAAATTTGACTGCTGCATTGCATTTGATTAATTATTTGAATACTTTTTTTGTGTTTGATATACATTCTTAAGTCTCCATCCTAACTTACTTAACTGTTGGTTATAGATTTTTTTGTAGGTGACAATTAAAATGCCAAGTTATAATTATCCAGAGTTTAGTACTCTTTTGAAGAGTCTTGGGAGAGTGAGGATCAAACTAGTTGATCAGTCAAGTCTTTTAGAGTTTTTCTTATTAACTCTTATGTTTTTGGGATAGTAATATAATATTTTACTTATTAGACTACTATGGTATGTAAATATTTCCTAGGGTTATAAGATAATATAAGTATATCTATGTAAATATGACTTAAAATTTTTAGTTCTCTATGTAATTTTATCTTAATCTTGAATGAGCTATTTATTTTAAAGCGAGGAGTTATTGACGCTTTGTATAAATTGTATCTACGATAGTAATCGTGAGGTCAATTGCTATCATAGGTTGGTTTATACGATGGAATTGTTGCAATTCCACCGCTTCGAGGTGTAACGACAACAAGAGAGAAAAGAAAAAAATTGGCTTTTTAAACTATTAAGTAAAATTACTAATATCTAATTATTAACATGAATGCCATTACTATCTAATTACTAACATATACGAAAGAGACTAAATTGGTAACGTACTAATTTTTCTTGACAAACTCTATTATAGAAGAGGTAATCTCTATAGAATTCTTTTATTCATAGCAACAAAATTATCTTCAAGAATATTAGAAGTTCTTAATTGTATTATGAAAAAATTAGTGAAATGCTTACAGTTAAATGGATGGCTATCTATAATTTGGAAAAAATGTCATGGTGACTAACTTAACTTTTCACATTTTTGCTATTTCACGTTACGAGTTTAATTGCTCAAATTATACATCAACTTAGAAGTTTAGTTGTTGCTATCTCTACTTTTGTTTTTGTTTTTTTTTTCTTTTGTTATTGACTATCAACTCAATCATCATTAGAAAACAATACAAACATGATACTTGTAATTTTTAATTTCACAATTTTCAATTAGCTAATCAGATTCTAGTCATGCTTTCACATCGGGAAAATTTATACATATCATCAGTAAAATATAAAACTAAAGTAACAAAATTATAATAAAACGATGTCGTTACATATTAAAATAATACAAAAAAAAACTTATTATCTGCAATATTACCAAAATTCGACTTTTAGAGAACCTATTGGTCTTTAATGATGATTGAGGTAATGGTCATTAACGAAAAATAGTTAAGTAGTAATAACAATAAATGAACTTTTAATTGGCTATATAATTTGACAATAAAAACTTAAAGTGTTAAAAAAATTATAAAAACATGTAAAGTTTGCAACATTGTCTAATGGGTTGATCCAATCTAAGTCTATGAATACGCTCTTAGAGAATAAAAAGAAAAAAGGAACCGTTTGGAACTCACTTCATATGCATGACCACTGAAAGGTATATTTTACTTTCTTACTCTCTCTCTGTCTTGAGGGTTTCACATACATAATATAATATTCACTGATCTTTTTCTTTCTTTCTTGTGAGGTATATGGATGAAAGAGAAGATACAAAGGCTAGTTTAAGTTAGCATAAACTCCTTATAGATTCTACAATAAAACCTAACTTTCTATTTTCTATTGTATTCCTATTTATATGCTCTTATTTAGTTATTTCTCACTGAGATATGTTAGATCTACTGATGATGTACCTAAATATATTAAATCTACTAATGTTGTGGTTTCTTTTATTATTTTGTACATACAATATTGTATTTACTGGCTATTTCTCGATTTACATAATTATTCTAGTACTCTATATAATCCTCTAGCCATTTACATCTACTTGTCTATCGTTGAACTTTATCTATAACAATTTCCCCCTTATAGGAAAAAGCAACCTTATATTGTGGATATGTTTATATAAAGGAATCAAAATCTTCCCACAAAGTGTCCTCTAGTGGCGATCCTTGCTACTGTATCCAAAGTTGTTTATCGAGCTTGACTTTTCACTCTTCCAGTTCTTTTTATAAAATTAGATTTTCTTTAAATCAATTAATACTAAACCTTATCTTTTTAATACTGATCCTCAAATAGAGTTTAAAAGAAATCATTTTTAATATTTAAAAAGGGGTTAGAGTCGCATCCAACTAAAGTCGAAAAAAGGTGTTAAGTTATAACCAATTGGGTAAATTGATTATAACTTAGCTACCGGTCTATCGATTAAAACTATACTTTTGTAAAAAATTTAAAAAAGAAAAAAACTAGAGATTTAGGTCCGAAGGTTAGGACTTTTAAACTCTTGCGGGTACCATTGACTTTCTAAAATTAATTTTAATCTTTAAAAACGACCTTTTTTATTTTATAAGACGAAACTCAATTCAACTATTCTAATTGGACAAAATGAAATAATCTAAACTAAGGAAAAAGGAAAATCAGGTTTTTTATTTTTAGTTTTATTGTTGTCCCATAGGTGCTTATGTACCTACTATTTGGGATCAGACATACGTAGTTTTTTTCATGAAAACTTTAGCGGGTGATTTTGTTTTAATTAAAAAAACGATCGAGTTTACATTTTACTCAGTTTTAGTTTATTTAAGAAAATTTATAAAAAGGGTAATAAATTAGATTTTATTTTTCGAAATTCTAAACGATCCAAATTTGGAAAATGGTTGATTTATTTTTATTTTATTTTTGGAAAATCAATTTTTCTAAGTGAAAAAATAATTTTATTTACTATCCTACCTATTTTATTTTGATTTCATTATGTCAACTTATTTATTTACTACTTATTATATTTTATCTATTTTATTAAACTAGTAAAAATAAAACAAAATTACCCTTTTCCTTTTTCTTTTTCTTTTTTTCTTTTTTTTTCTTTTCTTCTTTTTCTTTTCCTTCTTTTTTTATTTATTTTTACAACTACATTTTACATGGATGAAATAATAATAATAATAATAATAATAATAATAATAATAATAATAATAATAATAATAATAATAATAATAATAATAATAATAATAATAATAATAATAATAATACAAAATTGAAAAAAAAAACAACAAGACTTAGACCAGAAATGGAACGCGGGTCGGGTTAAACACGGTTCGTAGGTTGAATCTCGGGTTAGTCGCGGGTCGTCGAATCAGGATCACGGATTCGAGTCGGGCTTTAGTAATTTCAACAACAACAGGAGCTTGATGGTGTGATTCAAGGTGATTCGAGGGGAATTTTTGGTAGGTGAGGGTGGATTCATATGTTTCCAATTAGAGATAGTAGGGGTAGGTCCAATGCCGTAGCTTGGGATGGTGGTTTGGCAATGGTTGTAAGTAGTGGTCGACGGTGGTGGAGCTTCTTGTTGCTTGGAGGTTGCTGGAGGTGAGTGGGTGATCGGTTTCGAGGTTAAGGAACTAGATGAGCTCAGTCATGGGGTCGATTTAGGCCTAAGGTAGTCAGGAATGATGGTTCGAGTGAGTCGTGGTGGTGGTGGTAGTGAGGATTTGAATTGTGGTGGATCAGCACAACTACTAAGGGGTACGAACAATGGTCGAGAAGGGCTGGAATAGGTAGCTCGAGCTACGCGTAGTGCTCATATGGTGGTGATTTAGCTCAAACTTGAGCGAAGAGAGAGAATCGAAGAGAGAATGTGTGAGTTAGAGAGAGAAAGATTACCAAAATGAGAGAGAAGGTTTGGGAGTTGATCATGGATGATCATGGGTGGTTGAGTATGCTTATTGATGGTCCCTAAGCCCTTATTTATACATGAATTCCACCTAGAAACTAAGGAAACTTAAAATTGGATTTGAATGCAAATGCACGAAAATTCAGTTTTTTTTTTTTTTTTCTGATTTTTGAAAGCTGATTTGAATACTTCTTTGACTGTATTTAGGCATGCTTTTTGTACTAATTCACAATAGGCTATGTTTAGTTTCCAATTTCGCCATTGATTTGGCAAAATTGCAATTAAAAGCGAATAAAAAATCAAGCTAAAGGTGGTTGCTCGAGGAGAAAGGTACAGCAATTCTAGGGAAAATGAAGGAAGGAAGGGGAAAGAGAGGGAAATGGAGAGAAAAAGAAAGAAAGGAAGGGAAAAAAGGGGCTGACATAGCACCACATCAGCTAACCCAACCACTCTCAACTTGCCACGTGGCGCTACGTTAGTAAGGCCGTCTAATCCAATGATGCCATGTGTCAAGACACATGGTACAGCCAAATCCTAACACATAATAGTGTGCTAGTTAATAATAAACGAAAAAAAAGGCCTTCCTACTTTTGCTAAGATTCAAACTCGAGACCTTACACTTAAACCCCATGCCCAGTCCATACAGTTAACCATAAAGCCGTTAACTTATGCCATGTTCATATGTGTATGGCTCAGTCAACTTGGCTAGATTTAGATTAAAGCCTAAATTCAACGGTCCAATTTCTAAACCAAAATTAAAATTAAAATTAAAATTAAAATCTATCATAATAATACGTTATTTTCTAAAATCTTTTATTTGAATTTATTTTTTCTATTTTTTTTGTAATTTTTCAAATTTCTAAATTTTAAAACTTCATTTTCTATTTTTTTTTTATATTTTTAGGGTTTCTTTTTTAAATTTCTTGTTTTTTTGTACTTTTTCTTATTTTTGAAAATTTTGTTATTTTTCCATAATCCTTATTTTTTCTAAATTTCTTAATTTTTTTGGGTTTTCTTTAATTTTCTAATTTTTTGTGTTTTTTCTAATTTAGGGCCTAAAAAGAAAAGAAAGAAAAATAAAAGTAAAAATAAAGGGAGCAAAAATTAAGTATTTATATTGTTTAATGGGGCTATGCCCTCTGATTATTATTCAAGTCCCTAAAATTGTCAAAGGCACCAACAAAGGGTGATTTGCTATTGCTTCTAGTGGTAGATCTAAAGTCATTATCTAAGACCGATGAGCTCTTTTTAAAATAGATACATAAATCATGTTATGTATCTTACACTATGGAGGAAGCTCTACCTCATAAGCACAAGACCCTACCTTTTTTAGCACTTTATAAGGTTCATAGTACCTGTTTGAAAGTTGATGATGCTTTCCTTAAGATAAGGTTAACTGCCAATATGGTTGTAGCTTAACAAACACCAAATCTCATGGAGCAAAAACGACCTCTATTTTGTGTTTGTCAACTAAATCATTCATCTTCTTTTAGGCTTTGAATAACTGGTCATGTAATAACCTAAAACCTTATCTCTAGACTATAACTCATCATACATAGCCTCAATGTTAAATGTGCCCCTTGCATATGTTGAAATAGTTGGTGGAATTCTACCATATACTATTTCAAAGGGTGTTCTTTGAGTCCCTTCATTAAATGAAGTATTGTAAGCATATTCCACTCATGGCAAAAATCAAACCCAACCTGTAGGATGCTCTATAACAGAAGCTTTAAGATACGAATTATTCTATTGAGCACTTCAGTTTGCCCATTCGTTTTAAGGTGGTAAGCACTATTATAATTCAATTGCATTCCACTCAATTTAAACAACTTAGTCTAAAATCTAATAAGAAAAATCAGATCTTTATTTATTACAATGGATCTTAGAAACCTGTTCAATTTGACCACCATTTCAACAAATAATGTGGCAATTTTGATGGTTGTAAAGTAAGGGTCTAGAGGTCCTAAATAGTAGTACTTTGAAAGTCAATCAACTACTATCAATATCACTGTAAACCCTTTAGATTTTGATAAGCTCGTGATAAAATCCATATTATGATCTTCCTGAATTTGTGTTGGAGTAGGTAGTGGAGATAAAAGGCCAACTAGCGCTCTAGTTATATACTTAATTTGTTGGCATACCGTACAATTCTTCGCATATGAAATAATTTGTGATTGCATCTAATAGGAATCAGCCTATGACTATCTCCAGCCGAAGTTGACCTATCCCAAACCGATAGAGACCCACCAGAAGCAGATATCGACCTGTTTTAACCTAAGGCCGAATGATTCAAGGCTGAGGCCGAATAGCTTCTGCTAAGGGTAGGCTAATATCAAAAGATTAAGAGGAAGAAAGAAGCCACTTGACGTCAGGTTTGTCATATACTGAGAAGTTGAGAGACCACACGACCGAGGACTCAAGGTCAAAGATCTACTTGGTACGATATGGAAAGACTCATGTTGATTAATTCTAGAACTCGGTAATTATGTGCCAATCTTTCTGGTGTCTTAGCTAAGTAATGTGAGATTGCAGAGACTCCTCTTTGGACCTAAACATCCTACTGCTAACTCCACTTAGTTCGAATCTTGCTCATTTCAGGATAGGCCGAATGACTGCATGCCGACTTCTATTAAACGCACAGTTTTGTATTCTTGTATATGTTTTCTTTATTTTATTTATGGGACTAATTTTTTAAGGTTTAACGCCTTATACATTATTTACAATTTTACCATTAGGATTTAGGACTTACTATAAATAGCAATATTTGTACCAACATAAGGAGATAAGAATATACAAACGAAGACAATCATATTTTATGGTGAAACTTTCCTTTTTCGAGCAAGGTAACACTTAAGCTCTTCGAGCTTATTTTGCTGGATTATTGAGTGTTGATTAAACTCTTTAATCTTTCCCATGTTCTTATCAATCTTATTCTTAAGATTGTGGTAAACCCTTCATTTGAGAGAGTTAGTGAGTCGCATCTAACCTCTTATTTGAATCCCGAGTGACAATTAGTGTTTATGAGTCATATTGAACCCTATTTCAATCTTAACCTTTGACTGTGTTTGTATCTTAATGCGTAATATCTATACACATTCACACTCAAAACCCCCTATTCTCATTCTCTATTTCCCGTTCTCACTAGATACCAAATTGCATTATCTTCCTTCCAAGATCTGCTGCGTATGATACACATCAACATCCCCTCCTAAAAAAATCAACAACCACTCTTTTAAAGGTCTTTATTATTTCAAAATGCCTTACTCCAGTTAAACTATGATATTCTTCTAAGAGGAATGAGTGAAGATGATGACACCAAATATAATATATGATTGTAATATATAGGTCCATTGTTCTAAGATAATACCCATTTCAATTGTTGTCCCTTTTGTAATTGAACAATTACCTGCTAGAACTCAAATAGCTCTTGATACACTTGTTTTAGCTTATCTAAAAATGATACTGTCAAAGTAGAAATAACATTCAAAGAAGGTTCTTTATGTTGCTTGGACAAGGTATTGGCCACAATATTCTTAGACCCTGCCTTATATGTAATAGTATAATTGAAACCGAACAACTTAGTGAGGAACTTTTGTTGTCTGGGTGTCTATATAACTTAAGCGAGAATTTCTTTAATACTCATGTAATCAATCTTAAAAAGAAAATGTGCACCCAAAAGATAGGGCTTCCACTTTTGAACCACTTCCACTATAGTGTGTAGTTCGTGAACATAAGTGGAGGCTTTATGTAAATGAGGAGGTAACTTCTTATTATAGATAGCAATAGGCAAATTATCTTATAGAAGTACTGCCTCTATAAAATTGGCACTGAAATAAGTGCTTGTTTAAGCTGTTCAAATACCCTTATAGCTTGACCAATCTATTAGAACTTGTCTTTCTTAAGCAAAACTGTTATTGGTGATGCTATTGTTGCATATCCCCTCACAAATTGCTTATAATAGCTAGATAGGCCCAAAAAAATGCACAATTATTTGAGAAAAGTTGGCAATGGCCAATTACTCATGGCTTATACCTTTGATGGGTCCAGTTTAACTCCTTCCTTACTATATGTCCTAAGTAATTAATGGAATCGGTTGCAAAAGAGCACTTACTTTATTTGAGATAGAATATGTTATCAACTAATATTTGCAACACGAGAAAAATGTGTAACATGATCAACCTATTCTTACTATAAACTAGGATATCGTCAAAAAATACCATGACTAATTTCCTTAGGAATGGCTTAAAGATTCTGTTCATTATCACTTAAAATGTAACTGGTGTATTGCTAAGTTCAAATGGCATTACGAGAAACTCATAATACCCTTCATGAGTCCAAAAAGCTGCTTTCTCAATATCATCTTTATACATACATATTTAAGGATATCCAGATCGTAAATCGAATTTTGAAATGACACATGCCCCATAAAGTTCATCCAATAGCTCATCTATAGTAGGAATTAGGAATTCATTCTTGATGGTAACTTGGTTAAGTGCTCGATAATCAATATAGAAATGCTATCTACCATCCTTCTTTTTTACTAATAAAACAAGTGATGAGAAGGAATTGCTACTATGTTATCTAATATCCTATTTTAACATTTCTTGCACATACTTTTCAATCTCACTTTTCTAAAAGTGAGGATAGCGATATGGGTGTACATTCATAGTTGATGCACTAGGCACTAAAGAGATTCTGGTTGAATATCCCTATAAAGTAGCAATGATGTTGGCACTTGAAAAATGTAAGAAAATTGAGCTAAAACTTTGGAGATATCATTGTTTGATTTTGATTGCTAAACTGATATTGCATTCTGAACAATTGTTAAGCCATTAACCAAAATAAGGGGCGATTGCTTGATTCTTGATAAGATGTTTCAATTGATGATGGTGACTCACTAACTCTTTAGTGTCTCCTTACATTACTACTCTTACACCATCCTTGTCATGCTGCATATTCAACTTATCATAGTCAATAGTGATTGGCCCTTAATTTTGAAGCCATTATACTCCTAAAACCACTTCAGTACCTTGAATTGGAAGAACATATAGTGTCACTTGAAAAGTAATTCCTTGAATAGTCAAAGGAACATTCGTATACTAACTATCATAGTAAACTTGTTTCCATTTCCAACCATTACCTGAATTGAGGTGTAGACTCCACTGTAAGACCTAAATACTTCATTAGCTGTAGCTGTACAAAATTGTGCGAGCTACCTAAATCGACCTATACAACTGCATCTTTATGATTCAAAGTTCCTATGACATGTAACGTTTTTGGTAAAGTTCTTTTTAGCTGAGGCATGATAACTAATAGCAACACTATCATCCAACATATTCTCCTATACAACTTCTTCACCATCTTCATTCATAAAATATTCATTATTATTCATATCTTGTTTTGCATCATCATCAATGGATAGTAATATCAAAAATTAAGCCTTACATTTGTGATTTAATCGAGTTTTTCATCACAATTATAACACAAGCCTTTCTCTCTCCCAACTTGCATTTCTTGTGCAATCAGTTTATGAAAAGTTAGTGATTTAGATCCATTGTTAGTTGCTGTAGAAGAAGTACTAGCATATGGTTTACTAAATTGAATTGTAGAATTCTTGGAATGTAATGCAACGGGTATAACAGAATTTTGTTTTAAAGCATATTGCTCATTAAATTTTTCCTCATACATCTTGGTAAACCAAATAGCTTTAGACAAAGAAATTGATCTATTAATTTGAACTTATCTTCTTATCATTGGTTTGAAACCCAAGATAAAGCACTTCACTAAAGAATCTTGGATATTCCCACATCTCTATTTGATAAAGTTTCAAATTTATTTTGGTATTCTATAATTGACCTTTTTTTTTGTTAATTTGTATAAAGCTCCTTTAGCATCTTTGAATTTAGATGGGCCAAAACACAACTTTAAATAATGTAAGAAAGTTGCCTAATTCGATATCAACCTATTATTGTGCATCCTTTGGAACCACAATAATGTTGCTGCTTGCATTGCAAAGGAAGCAATTGTAAGCCTTTAACTGTCTGCAACACCATGAAAATTGAAAAGTTGTTAGACCTTAAAGGTCCATACCTGCAGATCTTAACTTGCAAACTTTAATATCTCCAATTTAATTTCTTTAAGCAGACTATTGTTTATTAAAATATCTATATTATCAGTGGAAAATGATGAATCTTTAGGCTAATTTACATGATTATTGGCACTTTTAAGATTCTGATTCCTACATAAGTTTAACTTTCCCATACTATCAGCAAATGTATTACAATCTTTGGCCAGTGATTGTAACTGTTTAGTAACAGTAGCTAACATATTATCAAATTTTTATTGACCTTCTTGTAATGTCAAAAAACATAACCTTGATTACATCCATGTCAACACTGGTTGATGATGATCTCAATTCCAAAGCCATGAAATAGCAATGAAAACAAGACAAGAGCACCAAATTGATGGGCTAATCTAGCCTAAGTCCATAAAGACACTCTTAGAGAATAACAAAAAGAACTCTCTAGAATTTACTTCACACACATGACCACAGAAAGGTATATTGTACTCTCTTTCTCTCTCATACACATACATAATATTTACTTGTTTGTATGACTAAGGTTTCATATATATAACATAATACTTACTGATCTTTTTCTTTCGTTCTTATGAGGCATATGGATTGAAGAGATGATATAAAGGCTAATTCGAGTTAACCTAAACTCCTTAAAGATTCGACATAAAACCTAACTTTCTATTTTTTTTTGTTGTATTCCTATTTATATGTTGTTATTTAGTTATTTACCGCCTAGATCTATTAGATTTACTAATGATGTACCTAAATCTATTAGATCTACTAATGATGTGGTTTCTTGTATTATTTTGTACATACAGTATTGCATTTACTAGTTATTTCTCGATTTACATCATTATTCTTGTACTCTATATAATCCTTTAGCCATCTAGGTCTTCTCGTCTGTCATTGAACTCTGTTCATAATATTGTCCTAATATGCGATAATCCGTAACATTGTCCCTTTATAATATTAAGTAAAACCCCTTGCATTTAATTATTCATAGTTAAATATTAGTTAGATACTAATGGTTTCACTTAATATTATAAAGGCAAAGTATCACAAATTGCCCATATTACGAGAATATTATGGCTACTATCAACTTTACACATTTTTATAATTTTTGTTTACACATTATACACTTGATTAGATGCTTAATTGCTGTTGATTGTTGTTATTACCTAACCATTTTCCATCAATGACCATTAACTCAATCATTGTTAGAAATCAATACATGTTTACAAGGATGATTAAAGCAAATAGTATATAACTACTAATTCCCTTTATAATGTAAGAAATTGTCCTTTATTATATTTAATTGCTAATACAAAAGCTAGCTGATCTAACTAATAGGGAGGAGCATGTATGTGATAGGTAAGATATGACACCTTACCTATACTCTACTCTATAAGTATAGATTTTAAAGTTTTTATACTCGAAGCTTATCATGTGTTACCTTAGAATTATCCTATACTTTATAAATTCTACGTGGTATAAGGTACCTTATGGAACCTATATTTTCTTTTTACTTTATCTTTTTTTTTTACATCAAATAGATATATGATTAATATCAAACTTATAACTATACTAATAAACCAAATAGTAATAATTTAAAAGGTTCTTATATTTGCAATATATCTAATTATAACAATATGAAATTTTTGTAAGTAGAATAGATAATATTCCTGCAATTCGAAGTTTTCAACCCTAGGTTGGGTCATGCTAAATTATTTTATTATCTTTTCTTTTAAAATCATCAAAATAAAGTTTCTATCAAATCATAAAATTATTATATGTAGAATATAAAACCATGTGTTAAGCAGCTCTAATAAAAATATATTGGACAATAAGTTAAGAATTAAAATGTTTTTAACACCTTCCTAGATTGGGGTTAGTAAAAGATGAAGAGAACAGTGTAAAAATGAGATAGTTAAAAAAATAAAGAAGGTTTTAACCTAAAAAAAAAATGAACAAGAGAGGGGGACAAGATAATAACACAAGAGCATGTAGGCTTAAGGGTTTTATTATTGCTTGAGCTTTTGTAATTATTTTATTTAAGGTTAAAAAAATTAATATAATCTAATAATAATATATATTTTTTATTTATTAGCATTATTTAATTAATATTACAAGGTGAGTACCTCGTACCTTAAAATTTGTACCCAGTAAAGTGTATACTTTAGAGTATAGGTTTTAAGGTGAGTATAAAGTATCTCGATATTATACTTACCTGTATCCTACTTTGAGTCCTTTTTTACCCATTTAAAACCTATACAGTAAATTAGGGTTTAGATGAATACCTTAGATGGTAAAGTTACTGCTCACCCTTACTAACTAATATTTAACTACTCATTTGAAAGCCACTAATATTTAACTAGTGTTTAGCCATTAATATATATGAAATAGACTAAACTAGTGACTTAGTAACTTTTTTGATAAAGTGTGTTCTAGATGAGGTAGACTCCATACAATTCTAGAATTTGTGACAAGAAAACATTCCAAAAGAGTTCTTTAAAATTTTTATCGTCCTATTAAATGAGTGAATTAAAATTTTAGGATTACATGGATTATTATTGTTTATATTATTATTTAAATATACTAATATCTAGCTACTACTATGAAAGCCATTAATACCTAACTTCTAATAATTATAAAAAAGACTAAATGAATACCGTACTATCTTTTTCCTAATAACCTTAATTCAAGGCAATGTAGTATCGACAAGATTCATTTATTCATAACAAGGAAATCTCTTAAAAGAAATTTATAAATTCTTAATTGTATTTTTAAAAAGTAATTAAATATTCACAACTATAAAGATGATTATTTATATTATAAAGTAAAATTGCTAATATCTAACCACTAATATTATATTACGAAATTGATTAAACAAATAACCTACTAATACGCTATTTAAGATGAGGTAGTCTTTACACAATTCTTTTATGGAAGATCCCCCATTATAATCTTCCAAATTCTATTGTATTATAAAAAGAATTGATTGAGTTTTTATAATTACATGGATAACTATTTGTACCATTAAGTAAAACCAGTAATATCTAACTATTATGAAGGCCTTTAATCTAACTACTTATATATATATATATTTATGTATAAAATAAATAAAACTAATAACCTAATAATTTTTTTTCTTAATAACCTTTACTTCATATGTGTTCTATAAGTTCTTGGTTGTATTATTAAAAGAATTGATTAAATGATTATAATTATGTGGATAGTATACTATTCAATAAAACCACTAATATCTAACTAAAATCTAACTAATAATATGAAAGCCACTAATACCTAACTAGTAATGTGGAAGCCACTAATATAAAAGCCACCGATATCTAACTAATAATAAGAGGGACTAAATTAATAACTTACTAATTTTTCTTAATAACTTTTACTCAAGATGAGGTTGTCTACATACAATTATTATATCCGTAAGAGGAAAATCCCTCAAAAAAGTTCAATAATTTTTTTTCTTTTTTTTGGAAAGAATTGAATAAATGATTATAGTTTTATGGATGATTATTTATACGATTAAGTAAAACCATTAATATTTAACTAATATCTAACTATTAATATGAAAGTCACTAATATCTAACTATTAGGACCAATAACCTACTAATTTTTCATAGTATCGTGGATGTTAACTACTCTTACAACATTTCTGGTGGACCATCTTCCCACGCTTGAATTAAAAATAAAGAAAAAGGTTGGAGCAGTAAAAAGTCATGATGATGAACTTTTCAAGCCAAATACAAGCAGAGGAGCCAAATGGTCTATCCCAAGTCAAAATTCAACATCATTGCTTTGCTCCAAGTTGCTAGTGAACCATCGATCAAATTTGACAAAGAGGATAGTGACGTGGCGGTCAAGTATTGGACGGCGAAATTCATACTAGGGAGTTGCTAATAGGAGAGGATCGGAGTCCCCATCCTCTTGGTCACACTCACATGCATTGGGGTTTTAAGGAACACACAGTTGGGCCCCACTAGGTCGGGTCAGGAGCCAACATGGTTCCCCATTCCCACTTGAGATCCATCCCAACATGGCAACCACACACAGCACAAAACGACCCCAAGAGTTTTCTCTCTCTTCTCTCCCCCACTCAAAGAAACTACCCCTGTAAGGCCTGGCTAGTCCCTTGCTTTCTTCAATGCACTTGTCTTCTCCGCGTCCAACACCACAGTCTTTTGCAATTTCTGTACTCTGTCCTTTTCTCTCTCACTTGGTGGTCCTTCCTCTTTATAACTCCCTCATCACTTTCCCTAGTAGTTTATTTTTATAACCTTATATCATATCTTATGTTGTTTCAGTTAGCTTCCTCTTTCTCCTTCCTCCTCCTCTCTTTCTTTTCTCTCTCTCTTACAGTTTCATAAGCCTACCCATAAACTAGGTTTTTTTTTTTCTTTTTTCTTAAAAAAAAAAAACACTTGACTTTTTAGTTTTGTTTCGCTCTCAATACTTCCTTCAGGTTGCTTTTACTTGTCCTTTTCAAGTTGTCTCTCTTTCATTAGTTTATTGGTAACTAGGTCTTTCTTTCTTTATATATTACTTTCTTCTTTTTCTTTTACAAAAGATAAGGATATGTCTAGTAGAAGATCAAGGCAGCAAGCTTCTTCAAGGATCAGTGATGATCAAATCACTGAACTCGTCAGCAAATTACGTCAATTTCTTCCTGAGATTCGTCACAGGCGCTCCGATAAGGTACTTTACCGTAATGTTTTCATCTTCTTTTCTTCTACATTTACATACAACCTTTGTCTTATGTTATATACAATTATATTTCAATAATATATATATATGATATTTTTATCTATTTGTATCATTAACCGGAAGGATTGAGTGTAACATGTAAAAATTATCGAATTAACTCCTTTCTCTCAAAAAAGAAGTTTTTACACTATATATATATATGTATGTATTTTTAATTATTTTACAATAATTTTATTTTTTTAAACAACCGTATCCTGAATATATTATCTGCTAATTTATATATATATATATACACACACGCGTGTGAGTATGCTTATCTAGAAGCACTAGAACGTGTAATATGCTACACATGAGAAACATGAAATGTACTTCTGCAAGTCCTGTTTGATTAATTTCATGAAATAGGATTATTAGGAAGGCGGTTTTTCCCCGCTTTTTGAGCTTGCTAGTAAAATTTAATTTTGGAAGTTAGATTTTCAATTCTTACTAGTGAATATTGTGATTCCAATGGGTTGTGTATGTTTTTTTTTTTTTTTTTACTTCCTCGTGCCGTACGTTCCCATCAATCTTTATTGCAAAAAATAATAGTAATTATCGATTACATGAACTCGATCGGTTCCAATAAATTAATGAAACTGACCCAAGCCCAAGGGTATTATTTTGCAAGAAAAAATTTAAAATTCATGGACATAAATACTCGTGCCTAAGCGCATCTGTACAAAATCCAAGAGCGCACATAGTTCTATATTACGCCTCTTTCCTTTTACCATTATGTTCTAGCTAAATGACAGTACAATAGTCAAAAAATGTGGACTAAGGCTAGAATTTTGTATGCTGTTGATTAGGGCAAAACGTGGATCCTAATTCATTTTATTATGGTAGTAATTTCTACATGCTCGACAAAAAGGACCTGCATGTTACAAGTGAGAATGGCAAAAAGAAATCGAAATATACGGAACTTGGCGCATAGGTTCAATCGTTTTGTCTATGCTATTATTATTATTATGATTCACGAGGAGAGAGATGTACCAGATAATAATTATTATATAAACACGGTAGAGAGAGAGAGAGAGAGAGAGAGAGAGAAAGAGAGAGACTATATAAAAATCATATGATTGTTCATGTGAGTAATATTAAAAATCTAACACGGGGATGTCTCATGCCTAGCTTCTTACTATTATTACATTTTTATTATTATTTTTTTTTTGGATGAGTATAATGGAAAGAAAAGATTTAAATACGATTCATTATTAAAAGATTTTATTTAAGCCTTATTATTGACCGATGTGAAAATCTTAATTGCCTAAAATATATAATAGAAAAATAAATTATCCACAATACATATACCCATAAAAAGAGAACGACAATATGATGATATTTTGTGAAGTATATGAAACAGTAATATCAAAAGTAGAAAGATAGTGTTAGGGCATCATCATTAGCTATTTGTGTGTCGAAAATGTTGATGTATATAGATTGCTTTATTATAATGCAGGTACCAGCCTCAAAGGTACTCCAAGAGACGTGCAATTACATAAGGGATTTGCACAAGGAAGTGGATGACCTCAGTGAACGACTTTCCCAGCTTCTAGCCACAATTGACGCTGATAGTCCAGAAGCTGCAATTATAAGGAGCTTGATCACGGAGTAATATATATACGTCTATATACACTCCGTTATATATATGACATATGATATATATATATATATATGTGGTAGATGATTTCACGCTTGTTACCAGTTTAGGGTTTGGTCACTTTTTGACCAGACAAGAAAGACGGTGCATATATAATCAGTCACCTCTCCTTTGTAGAGACATATATGAATTATTGAGATATATATATATATATATGCACTGTATTTACGCGGTAATTACTAATATGCATGCATGCACTTAATAATAATAAATTCCACTGTACATTTGCTTTGTTGAAATTAGGGGATTTTATGTAACGATACATTTTCCTTAGATTCTGGTTCACTTTTTCAAATGTATGATCAGGATTGTGTGGTAGTCAGTTTTTTGTCGGTTAGGAGGGCTCAGAAAGAAAATCAATGTGTGTAATGTATGGCGTCAGCCTAATTAAGCCCCATCAACATTGATGGCTGATTTGATGGCCAATTATAATCATGTTTCTTAAACATCAAGTAGACGATCAGGAAAAGATTTGTTAATACTTACATAAATTATAGATCAATATTGATTATAATTAAATATATACTAGCAATAGAGATAATTTTTTTTTTTAAAAAAAAGAACCATAATTTTATTTGTATTTTTACTCCGTAATAACTCATCCTTAAGCTTTGTCTAACGAGGTACGAAAGAAATTGTTCCCGTCCCTCTCTTGTTAACCAAACTACCCAACAGAATCATTCTTTTGGATTTAGTTACGTGTACTCAATAATGTAGGAAGCACGAGCTTTATTTGCTTTTAGAAAAAGGTCTATAATATTAGGTGCATAAAATATGCTTACTTTTAACACGCATCCTATGTTTTATGTCTATATTTTATCTACAACTGAAAGAAACAGTTAATAGACGATTTCGATACCTGTACAACCAGGGAATGAGAAAGGATAGACCGGAAAGAAAAGAAAAATAGGGTAAAGAAGAACGATTCTATCATTTGTTTTTTAGATGGGAAAGTGGAAGGAATTATTTATATGGGCTCCATTATTTTTCGCTTTTGGAGAGAAAGAGGAAGGAAAGGGTAGGAAAAATTTTCATTATCAATTTACTCTCATTTTTATTTACCTTTTCATATTATTATTATATTTTATGGGCATATTGATAAATTTATACTATATCTTATTTTATACTATAAATTTATATATCTTATTTTACCTTTACTAATCATTAATGGCCTGTAGTTCATTGCATGGAATAAATCCATAATACAACAAAAATTCGTTACGAATTGAATAAACTCGTAATGAACATAATACGGTTTACTTAGATAAAAAAGCATATTAGGAATATAGGTATAATACAAGTAAAATGTTGATAATACCCTCTTCTACTTCATCTTCTTTCCTCTTTCTACTCTTTTTCTAGATGGTCCCCGCATTTAAGAAAGATAAATACAAAAAATAAATAAATAAATAAATCCAATCCCTCCTTCTCTCTCTCTTGTCTACCTGTCAATCTATCATCCCTCTCTTTTTTCTCTATCTCTCTTCTTCCAAACGATCTTTTTTTTTTCTTCGCTCCCTCTCTTTTCTCTTTGCCCTTCTTCCAAACGATCTTTTTTCTCTATCTCTCTTTTTGTCTATCTTTTTGTTTGATTAGCACTCGTGTTTATGCTATTATAGCACAAGATCTATGTTTAGTTTGAGTGTATAGGTTGGTGGTGATGGTTGTTTATGCTATTATGGCGATCTAAACCTAAGTGTGGTTCAAGTTTATGGGTTGGTGGTGGTTGTTGTTTATGCTACTATGATTGTCTAGATCTGGGTATGGTTCGAATATATGGGTTAGTGGTGGTGATGGTGATCATCGACGTTTGGTCTGGTAGTGGTGTGAGTAAGTTAGTATGGTGGTGGTTATTTTAATGGTTGTATGGTTGATGGAATTTAGCTCATCAGCGGCAAGGAGGATGGTGGTGGTGGTACATGTTGTTGTTTGTGTAGTGGTGGGGAATGTTGATAAATGATGAGTTTCTAATTACATGTATTTTATTTAGTTATTTTTTATGATTTTTCTTGATGTTTGATTTTATTTTTAGATAATGACACTTAATTTAGTAAAACTTTATTTTTTAGGTTTTGAAACGATTTATGTGAGAAAACAAGAAGATAAAAATAAATTTCACTCAAATCGGAGCTAAAATAAGCAAGTTTTGAAGGTTTGAAGATCAACACAACTAAATAACACAATTGTATCATTTTTAAATGAATTTAGAGCTTATTTCCAACTGTTACAGCTTAAGATATAACCAAAAGACATGATTTATGTCCCTAATTGTGTCTTTTCTAACCAACCTTTTTTTTTCTATCTCTTCCTATATAAAGTTTTTTTAGGGTTTGTTAAAAAGAGAGAACTATTTAGTATGGCTTTTAAAGAGTTTTTGAAGTAAAAAAAAATTAAAAGAAAAAGCAAGGAGAAGAGAAGATTTCAAGATTTTATATTTTACGATGCTTTTTTTTTTAACTTTTTTCTATACTTTATTTCTAGATTTTTATTTTGCAATGTGTAGTGAGTAAATCTGTAATATTTAGGTCCTTTGAAACCTACATCTATTCATGTGATATTATTATTAATCGATTAATTTAGTTCTTTATTATTTTATTGATTTAACTATGTTTTTTTTTCATGATTTAAGTTATTATTTTCACACGTAATAATCTAAAGTTTAATATCGTATAAAAAAATCAAGATATTTCTTATAAAATTAGATCTAGACATAGTTAATAAGAATTATTGCAAAATTAAAGATAATTTGAATGATTTTTTTTTGGAATTTTTGAATTAAAACGTAGAGAATTCATTATTCAATAATGTAATCTTAGGTTATACTATTGAAAAGAGATTTTGATAGGTGATTCTATAGTTAGGGTTAATTGACTTGAGAAAGTGATTAACTTAATAGAGAATTTTCCCAGTTAAGAAAGATTAAATAATAAATTAGATTATCCTTAGGAAAATCACATATTAGATCGAAGGGAAGTAAGATCTAGGATAATATTGAACCTTGAATTAATTTCCAATTAAATTACTTTCTTATTAATTCTTGAATTGCATTTTGATTAATCTTTAAATTAGTTTTAACAACAATTTAGTTTTACTATTTTTAAGTTTCTTGAAATAGAATTTATAGGTTAGATAATAAAGATCTAGTGGGTATTATTAATCGTACTAGTCCTTGTGGAATCAATATTTAGACTCATATCTATTATATTATAAACTGATAGGTACACTTGTCTAACACATCAATAAATATGAAAGCAATGAGGGGTAGGGAAAGAGTGAATGGAAAGAAGGATATTTTACGGGAAAAAAAAATTATAAGATGAGAATTAGGATTCTTAGGTTGATGGAAGGAATACCTGTTACATGAAATTGAGTATTGGGATTCATGATTCCAAGACTTAAAATCAAACTAAACAATGTAATACGAAATGAGGAGGGAATGAGATTTTCATTCTCCCCAAGTAAACATGCAGTAAGATTCTTTTCAGTTTCCTTTTTTCGATTTTCAAAACACATCAAAAGGAATCAAGTGCCCTATAATTCCCTCCTTCCATTTTCTTTACTCTCACTTTCTTTCATTTTTAATTCCTTTCATCATGTTAAACATAGTGTAAGAGAAACACTTACTACCAATTCACTTAGGCGGAGTGGCTATCATTTCCCCTTATTTCTCATGAATTACTATTACATTATTTAGTTTATTTTTCAATCTACAAAACCAATTCCATAAAGAATTACGATTCCTTAAAGTGTTGAGTCACAATTCTTAATTTGAACATATGAAATGCAATTCAACAAAGGAAAGACCCCACTAACCTTTTATTCTTCTTCTTCTCCGTCACTATTCATCATTAAGACAACACACCACCATTATACACTAACACCATGCGACACATCAATACATTTCCTTAGGGGGTAAAGGGGCCCTTAGCCCCCTAAACTCATGAAAAAAATAATTACAAAACTTTAATAAAAATGAGAAATTATATATACTAGATGTTTATTCTTCTTATTCAATTTACATGCCATTCATTTTACTTTCTTCCAAGATGCGTTTATTACTATATTGCTTGAAATGATATTACTTTAGAATAACGAATCATGTAAAATTGCATTCAATATAAAAATAACTAAATTGTCTTAAATTGCTATTTATTTAATATTTTTATACTATAAATAATAATTATAATGATAATGTTATAAATATTTTGACCTAGCACATAACTTATAATTTTTCTTTCGCCCTAAATATTGAAATTTTAGCAATAACCATTCCCAACATAAAAATATAGCACTTCATGTACTTTTCTCACAGTTATTATTATGAAAATAACTGTAAATTGTTGAATTATTAATTACTTGTCACTTATATTGAAATTGATAATTTTTTTATATTGCTAATTATACAATTTTATAGTGTCATCATTAAAATGGAAAAAAAATGAAAGAATTCTTATATTGAGACAAAGCCAATAGGATGAATTAAAGAGTTTCACTTTATGGAACTTAATATCACACTTATATCTTATACTTATTCTATAGGGTCATGTTCGAAAGAATTAATAAATAGATTATCAAAAACAAATAAATAACAAGAAATGAAAGGAGATTGGATTCTATTTGTTCTCTATTTAAGATTAATATTTTTTATTCCTACCCTTTAACTCCTTGAGACGAGACATTTGTTTAGGTCTTTCAACTAATAAATAATCAAATAATTAAACATTTCAATTATATATTTGAAACTTGCTACGAAATATTAACATTATTTTTTTATGAGAAGAGACAATATAAATAAATAATGGCAACTAGCTATTGCAAGTGATACTTTAGTTTATCAATAAAGGTAATTGAATGATCAACAACGCTTGTTGAATTACAATATCAACATTTCTACTAAACAAAAAAAAAAAAACATTTGAATTAAGAATGAAAGGATGAAAAGAGTTTGCTAAATTATTGTTCATAATGTTTAACTAAAGTACGTATAGTCCCCCCATCAAATTAGTTGTTGCATTGGATACTTTAGGTCTTGAAATATGAACTTAGATCCATCAACAAAGGTGACCAAATGTTGGTCTTCAAGAAGTTTAGGTATTGAAAGCAAACTACGTGAGAAATTTGGAACGAACAAAATATGATGAATAACTAAAGAGGTTGTGATAGCAACAAAACAATATTTACTAGGAAGTAAGGTCATTCCATCTGGTAGTTTTATGTTTATGGCATTATCTAATTTGTGAATATTGTCAACAATGGAAAGGTTAGATGTCATATGATCCGTAGCACCTGTATCTACTATCAATGGACACACATGATTATTAGAAGAACTAAAACAAAAAGTAAAACTAAACTTACCTACAATTTAAACCATATTAGCCAAAGACCGACCTTTCAAGCTCATTTGTTTCATTACTTGTTAACAGATAGAGTCCATAAGCTACTTGTCTAAACGAATACCAACTTTCTTTGTATACTTTAGCATAATATCATAATCTCCATCTCCCAAACGTTTAAAAGGTGTCTCCATACACATGTTGGTTCTGTTTTGAGTAATAAAAACATTAGTCTTGGCTCTCTTAACTTTCTTCCCTTTGAACCAATTTGGATAATCCACTAGTTAGAAAATAATTTCTATACGATGATCCTCTGATTTATAATGTTTACTAAACAATTTTACCTTTACTCCTCGCCTTTCAGTGGCACTACACCCTGATCTGTCTTCCTTTGCGATTTACTCACATACTATGAAGAACTATCAATATCAAAAGACAAAATTGAATTGACTTGCCTTTATTTTTCAATTTGTTGTACCAAATAAAAGGTATAATTTATTGTAAGAAGAAGTTCCACAGAAAGAATCTAGTTTCTGACAGCATCACAAACTTCATTTAAATCCATCAAAAATTGCATTAAACGAGTTTGCAACTCACAATCAACTATTCTCTCCTTAAATCCACATACCTACAACATGTAAACATAGGATAAGCATTATGTTGCTATAACTTGTCCCAACATTTCTTGAGTTTATTGTAATGAATACCTACAGTTTGATTGTTTTTCTCCAAATTCCTTTATCTCATGTTGTAAATGAAACGTTAGAGGTTTGTTTACAATTCCATGTTTGTTCAGAAATTTCAACCTACAATTCACATGCCAATTTTGTGTACATAAAACTTTGAACAAAATTACTTTGCATTGAATTAATAATCTAATATTGGACTACATGATCATAACTCATTTATTTAACTAAATTTGGTAAATTGTCTAAGTACTTTTTCAATGGATTCGTCAATGAATCCAAGTTTCAACTTAGCTTCTCAAGACATTTTAGCACCTCTACTCCATGGAAGATAGTTATTGCCATTGAAAATGAAAGTATCTATAGGTTATCCAAACCAGTAATATAGTAAGGATTAGTAATTGACATATTATTTACTAATCAAGCTCAATCAATATTGTTCATCGTGATCGAAACAGGATGCAATTTTTCTACTAAAGGCACAAACTTTTGAAAGAAAGTTGATGTAGTGTTTACCTAATATGCTTGCTCTGATACCATATAGAGAATCAGCTCAGCAATTTTTTCCGTGGAAATTGAATTGAAGTTTCATCTAAGAAAGAAAGCGAATTTTGTATTCGTAACTGATCGAAGAAAGAAAATGAGAGTTCTATGGTTACAAGTAGCTTTGCTATATTCATAGTATAATAACTAAGCAAACTAACTTAGCTAACTCTGACCAATAAAAAAGTGCAATGGTTAAAGATTGCCACATAAGCAACCCACGTAAGCCTACAGTTGTACGCATAAATGCACTTCTATAATTTCGAATTACTTCTCATAAAAAGTGACTGATATGCTAGCTTGAAGTTGAAATCTATATTCTAGTAAATTAAAAAAAGAAAAAAGAAGAAGGTATTTTTGTTATATTATTAGCTCTATACATAGATTTTATTATCGACAAAATTTAATATCTCTAAGAAATCCTTCCAATTATTGATATGATTTTAAATGTCATTCTATTTTAAGGATATTTAGTTGTTTATGGAGTGCCAATGCTAGAGATATTTGGGAGATAACTTTGAATTAGAAAGATAAGTTTAAAGTTCTTAATATGCCCTCACTTAAAACATTTAATGTAACATTATTATATCGACTAGAGGTAAGTCTGCTCAGATTGTTTTTTTTTTTTTATTCTATATCTTTTCTATATTTTATCTATATTTGTTTGAAATTTTATATTTAGAAAATTATCTTATTTGTATTTTATCTATTTATTTTTTATAGTTATGATTAAATTAATAATTAGAGTGTTAAAGTTGAGAAATGAAATTTTACATACTTTTAAGAGTGAAGATTTGAAAAAAGAAATATTTTTATATATTTGAGATGGTTATTTTGATTGATGCTTTCACAAAAATGAATAAAGTAAAGAGCAGATATATTCAACTTTATGAGGATTTATTAAATACTTAATTTTAGAAAAAGGGTATATACGAAATTATATTTTCATTTTTTAGTATCTTATTTTTATCAAATATAAGATTCGAGTAGATACCGATAAGACACAAAAAAGATGAACTAAATGGAGTCATAATTACTTTCAAGATTACAATTATTATAAATCAACGAAGCTACTAACACATGCATATATATATATATATATATATTTTATTTGTTTATTTGGAGTGAAAAACTTCTTGGTTGATTCTCTTCTTTTTTTTTTTAATGATTTTTCTATGAATTATAAACTCCAAAAGGAGATATTATTGATCTTGTCAATATATATGCTTAATCACTTTTGATGACCTCTAAAAAACCCACAAACTTTAGGTAAACATTTTTCGAACCTTAAAAAGTATAGATCATGGTTATGTGTTTTTCAAATTGAACTTCATTTATCTTTTTTTTTTTTTTTTAGAGAAGCCCAAGTAGCTCACTAGTTACGAGCTTTCCCCAAAATTCTCATGATATAAAATCGACTCTTATTAAAGCAAGAGAGCCAACCCTAATGGGACGTGCCCATTGTACAAGTCCATAAGCAAGAATTAATTAGAGCAAAATTCCTCCCAAAGGAGATATCTCTTAAAAGTGGGCAAAGGGACAAGATAATGCCAAATGTATATTACTATATGTTGATTTGAATACATTCAACGTACCCTCAAGATTCGAATTTGATCGATATTGCAAATGTTGAGGTTTTCCTATTTAACTTTAAATTCTTTGTCTCCCAGGTAGTGATTTCGGGAATCAACACGTCGAATATATATAAATATGGTGGCGGTGGAATGATCTCTATTTGCAATTTAAATCTTCAAAATGATTAGTCTAGCTCAATGCAGTTGTGGATTGAATCTGGTTCTGTAGTTTCAGAAAGCATGATCATAGCTGGATGGTGGGTAAGTAGATGTTTATATTTCTTGAAACATAGTATTATATTAACGGGATACTAGTGCATTAAACATATCCGTGGTGAGCATGGTTGTTTTTTTTTTTTATTTAATATATATATATATATTAATTAATAAGGAAAAATCACTAGCCAAAAAATAAGAAAATCGATCGGATTGTTTCTGTTTGGGAACAGTTTTCATTTGTATAGAACTGCCAATAGGGAGAGATTTCATTAAATTAACTAAAAGAAACTGAAGAGATAAAGTTATTGAATTGCGCTTCTTTTTTAATTGATTTTTAGGGGCATTTCGAAGAATTCTTGATTAATTGTAAAATGGCCTAAAATTCGTGTATTAAGTATGATATTGATATTTTCATTTTTCTAAATCACACTTTAGAATTTTTAGTAATATTTTTAGTAAATTTTGCTCAATCCTTAAGCCTTCCCCTCACAATCAATGTCCCATCTGAGATACACAATATTACATTCCAGTATTGATTTCACAATTTTGATTAGTGCATCCGAAAACTATTTTTGATATGTAAGAGAATCGTTATAATCATAATTCTACAAATATGTACATATTTGACAATGACTAGTTTTTGTGCTTCCTGAGTAATTGTTTTTGAGATATGATTATCTCAAAAGATGCAAGTCTATAATTTTGTAGAATTTGATAAAATTAATCAGGTGAAATTGCAAATGTTTCGTCACCATAAATACTTGTGGAGACAAAAAACGTTAATAAGAAGTTGATCCTCAATCTAAGTGTACCCAATCGGACATAACGGGATATGTTTGCCACGATGCAAAGAATTATCCACTTCCTACTTGTGCAAAATTGACAAGAGTAGTAACGCCGAATTATCCGGTACTCCATACTTCCATACGTACTGGAGAGCAAAAAGAACTCAATTTTCTAAGTTAAACAGGTTACTTAATTTTATTTATCTTTTAATTTTACGAATTAACATAAAAACTCGATTGTATGATCTTAGTAAAATCTTATTGAATGTGTATACCATTTTCCTGCAGCTGATTTTCTTTAGCATTTTAGACATTTTTTTTACCAAATTGTGTCAAAACTTGTAGCTCCTCCATTCTGAATTTTTTTTTTTTTTTTGGCCATCCATCCACTTCACTTTTTTGTCCTGTGATTAGTACCTTCCCACATGCTGTTGGTTGTTTTTTATTTTTTTTCTTTTGAATCCTCTCAATCACAACGTGACCAGCTGACAATAACTAAGGAAACTTCCTCTGCTTTATTAGGAAAAGAACAAGGATGAGTCAATCGCTGCACTGCCAGTAGATGAACGGATTGATTGAAAAGGCCAATGGATTTTGCTGGTGTTTTTCCTGGTAATTCATCGCTTCTTTCATTTTCTACTTTGTAGTTTCATATCATGTGAATCTTTAACCCTGCATGCATACATATCCATTGAAATTCTACTATGGAGGTGGATATTTGCAACTTAAACGCGGTCATGATCGATAGCACACCTTATTTGCTGCTGGTAGAAAATATCATGGACAATCATCTGTATGCATTGCTGATATTAACGTGTTGATGCAGAGCATAAATGTCGGACCGTGAAAAGATTGCAAGCTAGGAAACATATTTGTGGAATGACTGGTGCTGTAGTCAAATGAAACTCCTGCACTTAAGAAGGCTGATATTGGAATTGGCTGTCGCCGATGCAACTGATGCAGCTCGTAGTGCCTCCGACATTGTTCTCACTGAACCCGGCCTCAGCGTTATTATTGGTGCAGTACTAACTGGTCGAGCCATTTTTCAGAGAATGAAGAATTACACAGCAAGGTTGCGTGTCTTGGATGCTAAGTTTTGACTGGAAATGCTCAAACTGCACGAGGAATACACCAAAAAGGAAAAAAAAAAAAAAACCCAGTAAACAGAATACATTGACACATCTACTATTTACTCTATGGCTTGGTTTTGTATCATATAGGTTCATGCATGTGAAGCTCAACCGTATACCTTGATAACATGGTCATGGACCGCTTTATAAATTTTCTTTTTTTTTAAAAAAAAAAATTCACTTTAAGGGTGCTATGAAAATAATTTTTAGAATGTCGTTCGGTACTTGTTACATCTAATGTTTCTAAGACTGTCAGATATCCTTTTTAATTGAAGACGGTTTATTCCAAATGGTAGTGCTTCATGCTAGGAGGTGGAAGATAATGGTAGCCATCAGTAGTGGTGATAATTCATCAGCTCCTACCACCACCCAACCATATTACTAGATTGCATATTTCATAGCCCATGCTATATATTATATGGTGGATTTAGCATCTTAATATTTTAAACCACAGTTTTTATCAGCAGAGACATTGTATATAGACGGTACTTTTAGGTTGATTCTTCCCAGACAGTTGGAAGCTGGCAGAGACCTTTACAAGCGGGATAATTCTGGGTGGTTACCTGGCATTGTTCCTCGCTGCTAGGAGTACAGTTAGGGAGGCTGGCTTAGTAGTACAAGAAAAATCCTGCTTATGTTGTTTTCTTTTCGGTCATGTTGTCCGGTGTCTGAGATCATGTCGGGCACTAATTCTACCGCAAGAAAAAATTGTGGTTGAAGTCGTGCATGTTTTCATGGTGTCATCGTCAATATACAGTTTTTGTTGGTACTTCAAGTTTGTTTGAAGCCAAAAACTGAGGCATTGGGTTCTATCTCCTCACTCCAACTGGCGAACTTGAAATTTATCTGCTCGATCTTGCTTACTACTTTTTAACCATGCCGATAATTATTTTTAACCCTCTATCTATCCATAACCATAGTTGTTTTTGCTTTTGTGTCTGTAGGTAGTGAAACTTCTCTTGCATGCTAAAGCTTTGTGATTCTACCAAAAGTTCCTTGACAAATTCATGCTATTCGTAATGATACATCTACTTTTCTTCCTTCTTGCTTTGTGGACTTTTTTTTTTTTTTTTTTTTCAGTTCCTTATTATCAAAGCACTTCGAACTCATACGGTCTTGCTAATGAATCATTATCTGTAGCATACATTTGGGGTTTCAAGCCTTCAGCAGAAGGATGAAGATGACTTCAGAAAGCTCGCCTCTGCTGTATACCTACAAGTGAGCACTATCAGCCAGGGCCTAATATTTGTGACTCGTGCTCGGAGTTGGTCTATTGTCAAGCATCCAGGCTTGTAATTTCTCGTCAGTGCTTTTGTAATTGCCCAACTGGTATGGAACTTATCCAATGCATTAATGGTGTCAACCTACAGTTTAAAGTCACATGCTCAGTTCTTTTACGTATTTACTCAGACTGCCACCTTCGTTGCCGTCTATGAAAATCGGAGCATCGCTGCAAATTGGATTGAATTCTCAGTTTCGAGCCTAGAGATAAAAAATTTTACACCATGAAAATTTGGAGCAAATGAAGAATAAGCTCATCCAAAAGTTTAAGCTCAGAGATAAATATTTTGTTTTTCATGATGATTTCCATGCGTGTAAATCTGAGACTGTAAGAAAAACTAGTCACACATAGCAATTGAACAGGAAGTTAAATGTATGCAGGCTTTTAACATCTGTATGGCCCATTTGGAGACAGCAGATGAGTTGATGAAACTGCACATATATGAGTTCCGACTGATCAGTTTAGTGATTTCCATGCATGTGGATTGAAACACTGGGAAAAACCAATCACACAGGAAGTAATCAAACAGGAAGTTAAGTGACTATGCAGGACTAAAACATCTGTATCACATACTTGTAGCACTTTAGTTCAAATCACATAAACAAAGAGAGGACATATGACCGAGCTTCCTCTTCCCTACATAACCACACACAGAAGAGTCCTTTTTATTTATACATATACAAGGTGGCATAAAACAAAAAAAAAAAAAAAAAACCATCTTCATTAGCATCACAAGTTTCCTTGGCCACGGCATCGACTTTTGCATTTGCTTCACGGCTCCATTGACAGGCATGAGTTATCTTCATAGAATTTCAACGAAGCATTGCATCAAGAGCCTCATGATTAGCCCGGAGTTGGCCCAAAGAGATCTCATGAAAAGGAACGCCAAAGGTCACAGTCCTACCGAGAAATGCCTCTGAAGTGTGTTTCATTGATGGTCGTGACTCTGGTGTGGGAGATAAGCAAGCAAGTGCATACGATACAACTTGAAGAATTCCCACCATCAATGAGCCATCGTCCGGGTAAGGCAGTCGAGGATCTAATATCTCTTGTAATTTAATATGCTCGATTGATGGAGTTACCAGCTTAGAGATGATTTCTCCAGGATGTTTTCCCATAACCGTTTCCAGAATTATAACCCCATAGCTGTAAATATCGCATTTCTCATTGAAAACCATCGTATAAGCTAATTCTGCACGAATAAAAATCAAAGTTAACGAGGAGCATTTTTATCACTAGAATCCGATAGAGTCACTTTCGTACTTTGTAATACAACTCTTTTTTAATGAACTTTTTCGTTTCATCGGAGGTCTTTTTCATGAAAAAAAATTTCACTACAGTCGGTAAGTATTGTAATAAGGGTGGACAAATCTGAATCAAATGATGAATGGAATCAAATGGAAATTTTCTGTTTTTCATTTAATTCAAATTCATAGTTAAACAATTGGTCAACTAAGCCGGAAAAACTTACTAAAAATCCAAACCACCAATACTTCTTTTACTAATTATAGCACAAAATTAAAACTAAATGACAGAAGGAATTGAATCATATTATCAATTAAGCTCTTTTCCAATAGAATAGCAAAAAGCATAGACAAACAGGGTAAAAGTACCATGTCTCAGACTTTGAATTTTTTTTTTATAGAGAAACTGACATTTTTCTTTGAAATGTTGTTGATTTTTATTCATTAATCAACATAAAAAATTAAAAAAAAAAAAAAACACAAAAATCTGCAACTTGGTAATTCTTACCTGGTGCAACATACCCACTAGTGCCAGCAATTGCCGTGATGTTTGTTGAAGATGGATCAAGACACCTTGCCGTACCAAAATCCGACAAGAACGCTCGCAATTCATTGTTCAGCAAAATATTGCCGGTTGATAAGTCCCGGTGGATAATGGATGGAGAACAGCCATAATGCAAGTAACATATAGCATGGGCCACATCTTTGATGATGTCGACTCTTTTGCTCCAGTTTAGTTGTAATGCTTCGGCATCATTTCTCAAGGCAAGTGTCAAACTACTTCTCTCCATGTATTCGTACACCAGAAACATGCATCGTCTATCTAAGCAAAAACCAAGAAGCTTGATGATGCTTCTGTGTCGAATCTCCGTCAAAACTTTTACTTCGTTCCTGAAACTCCTATCGAAAGTCGGGTCTTCAGCTTCAAGACGATGAAGCTTCTTTACAGCAAAAACTTTTCCATCCGGTAGCTCCGCTCTATAGACACTTCCATATCCTCCAGTCCCGATACAATACCTAAGGTCGAAACCATCTGTTGCATTAACAAGGTCCTCAAATGCAATCCTTCCATCGTAATTCCATACGGAAAATATGTCTCTGCTGCGTGTAATCTCTTCATTTGAGGTAGATGATTTGGCCTTTTTCAGACAGTAGAGCCAACTGCCAAGAAGCACTCTCAAGGAGAAAAAGGATACTGCAATGGATAGGATTATTTTCAGAAAGATTTTGCGGCTTATTTTAGAAGGCTGTGTGGTTAGGGATGGAGGAGAATTAGTTACAGAAGGTGTGCGGTATGTAAGATCTTTATTTCCAATAAATGCACTCATAGGATAATCTTCCAAAAGAGAATCTGGTAGCCGACCTGATAGGGAGTTATACGATAAGTTAAGGAAAGAGAGAATATTGCTGTGGAAAGTGTCTGGAATAATACCAGACAGGAAATTGAATCGGAGGTCGAGTGTGTGTAGTTTTTCCATATGCAAAATTTCTGGGGGAATACTACCATTAATCCTATTGAAGCTGATATTTACTTCAGACAAAAATTTCATTTGACCGACCTCCGATGGGATCGAACCATCAAGATTATTTTCTTGAAGGTGCATGGTCCACAGTAACGTCATATTCCATATCGAAAATGGAATTGGACCGGTAAGTTTATTTCCATTCAAGAGCAATCGTATGATACAGAGACTTCCAAGTTCCAAAGGAATGGAGCTGTTGAAGTTATTCATGGAAAGTTCAAGGTCTTCTAAATTAGAAAGGTCACCAATGCAACTAGGGATGGAACCGCTTAAACGACTAGAGGAAAGGCGGAGGATAACCAATTTGGAAACTCGGCATACAGAAGAAGGTATTATACCGGTAAGCTCATTTCCTTCCAAGTTCAAACAGAAGAGCTTCCTAAGTCTTCCTAGTTGTTGGGGGATGTATCCACTGAGATTGTTCATGGAAAGGCTAAGAGATGCCAGGACAGGAAGTTTTCCTAAACAACTTGGGATGTTTCCTGAAAGACGATTTTCGGACAAAGACAGGAACCCGAGTTTTGAAATGGAACACAACTCCAAAGGAATGGCGTCTGTGAGTCCATGTCCTTTTATTTCGACATGTTCAAGGTTCGGCAGAAGTGAAAAATTCATTTTTTTGAAATTATCACCAATGCGGGAAATAGTAGACTCGTATAGACGCAGCGTAGTTATACTACCAGCAGGACTACATGTAATACCAGGAAATTCACATGGAGGTAAAGAAGTATTAACATACCGAAACCACCAGCCGCTTTCGAGCACAGCGATTTCCTCCGACTTTAACATGTTAGAAGTTGCAGCGATCGTATACCACGGCATTGTCGCTACTATGGGAAGCAAGAGAAGAACAAAAGAATACGGAGTTTCCATGACGACAAACAAGGGAAGAAAATTTGAAAACTGGAGAGAAATATGCAACTTGAAAACGAAAGCACGAGCAAACTACAATTTGTCCGTGAAGTGAAGAAGGAGACTTGGAATATCAGACTGCCTGCGGACATTGATCACGTTGCTTATGCTCTTACTCACTTACTGCAGTCTTCTGGCAAGAGTTGGCAAAGACCATACCATTCTTAGCCTAAAGTTTTCTCTAATTGTTATTAATGTTTTTCTTTTCTTCTTTTTTTTTTTATCACAGCTATTAATGAAATTTGATAAGTAATTCTATATGAAAACAAGGAATGGTAACACAGAATAAAGATGATTTATTGAAAAATAAGTAAAATTAATTGAAAGCTTTTAAATTGATCAAAACATTTAAATCTTCATAAAGTATAAAAAATCTTAAAACAAGAAAGTATCATCTATCTTATCCTTTATTTATATTTCTTTAAATGTAGACTCTTGAGCTAATTGCGAATTCAATAATCAAGATTAAAAAAAATGTAAGTTAAAAACTAAAATGGAGAATGACCTCATAGAAGCTCTAATTTTTTAAATTCATGTCACATAATTAAACTTTCATACCATTAGCCTACAACCATCTTGATACTAAATTACATGCTATTCAAACATTTAATTATCAAATATCTTACCTTCCTTATTTTTAAGAACATATCATGACAAACGTTTATTTATTGTAAAATTCAAGTATCAATTATAAGAAATAATATTCATAACTTATTAAGTTAAAAATTGCATTTTGAAAACATTTAAAGTTTAGATAAAAATTCTATTGTGTTCTGTTTTTTAAGTAAACGAAACTGAAAATTCCGAACTCAATGAAAAATAAGATATTCTTTATGCAAGAGTCAGACCTATTATTAATTTCTTTGTGCATGTTGTGACGTATGTGTATGATACACTTTGACCTATGATTACTTTCTTTGTGCAAGAGTCAGAATAAAAAAAACAGTAGGTAAAAATAACACATATTGCTTTGACTTGTGACCTATTTTTAGAAATTTTACATGCACGTTAAGTTAACCATAGACAAAGGCCATTAGCTAGCACTCTTATGTAGTAGTAAACCTACTCTACACACTATCTATAGTACAACTCCTATGTCTGAATTATCTTTTTTTTTTTTCTTTTTTTGCCAATATGTGTCTGAATTATCAGATTAAATATTCACATTCTCAATTAAGAAATGGGTTTTCATATTTACATATTATTAATTAGGGACCCAAGCATATTTAGGTTTTTGCTTTATGTATTTATATGTAGAAGCCTTGAATCAATTTTCTTTCTTTCTTTTTTTTTTTTGTCAAAATTTCATTTGTTAAGTTTACTATCCCATCTTTCATTATTAACTTATGCTCTCTTTTTTTTTTTCCCTACCAATAAGTCTTTGCTACGACGTAATTCTAAATTTAAGGATATCAAATGAATTTGATAGTTAATATGATATTTAAAAATTCAGGTTTCAAGTTTAAAATTTGACCCAAAAATTAAAAAAAAAATATTGAATGCATATTGTCTTTAGTAACTCAAAGTTAAAGGAGTCATATATGTATATATATATATATATATGTATGTATGTATGTGTATTATCCCATCTATTTAAATATCGTTGTACTAGCTTTATATCTGATAAGAGCTCTTAATGGAACGTTTTTTCTCAACCAATCCTCCACGAACCTTAAAATAACGAATACTGATCCGTCCCTCTTATGAGAGACAATAAATATGAAAAAGTTTGTTAGGAGATATAAATAAACAAAAAATAATCATAAAAAAACAAAACAAAAGAAAAAAGTTCCATTTTCAAATTTTTTTCATTTTTTTGGAACTGATTTATATGGGAAAGGGTAAAATTTGGTTTCAAGTAAAAATTATAAGAACTTATCACCGTCTATGAGTATGTATAGATTTTCCAATGTTTTGTGAGGTAAAGCAAGTCAATCAATAGTAATATTTTGAGATTTATTTCCAGTTATCCCTAATTTTATAATCTATGGTCCTATTCACCTATCTATTGTTCTTGTGAATCTGGGATAAAAATATAACTTGTGTGAGTAATTTGATAGTTTTAAATCATCTACTGTGACATGAAACAGAGAGTTAAATGATCTGGAAATTGTACAGCTGAGATCGCGGAATATATTTGTTACCAACGTAGGACATCTTGTATTCGTGTGCAATTCAAATTTCTCTATATTTCTATACATAAATCTCCATATTAAAATCCCAAGGCTATTGTATACAAGTAGCATCAATATTGATTTTTTAATAGGATTAATCAGATTATAATCCCCACCCTAAGATTTAACATGTACTTGGCTGAAAAAAAAAAAAAGAAGCTAAAATCCCCTCTTTTCTAATAAGGAAGATTCACCCCTCAGGGTGTAAGAAACGCTGGAATTTTGTCAACATGGTGAATTCATCGATTTTAAATGCAAAGCAATTTTTTTTCTTTGGGAAAAACCAAAGGAAAAAAAAAAAAACTATGATTGATTTGACTAAATCATATAACCAAATCAAGCCATTTTAATAACATAGTTTATATTAGTTGTAGTTATAAAAAATAATTTTAATATAACATAGCACTTAAAAGAATTTTTAATTTACATCTATTGAGATGTATATGTATTTAACTTTAATGAACATAATTTATAAATTATGTAGATAACTCAAAATTAATGTTATATGCTACCTTCATGAATAATATTAGCTTTTAATATACATTTAACATTTCTTACTTACACGGATATTCACTTCATCGTGCAGATGTTATGCAGATAAACTTGTCTTAAATAATACAATATGGTTCAATTCATAAGTCAAATCAAACCAAATCAAAGTTTTATGGTCTAGGAATGTAATACAACAAGAAATTGTTTTGTAAAAACAAGGGCATTTTGAGCATTTCCAAAAGTCCTAAAACCCTACCCCTAATTTGTCTCCTTTCCTTAAACTCTAGTATTTACCTCTTTTAGCCTAATTTCTCTTCTTTAAGCAAAAAACCAAGCCTCCTTCCTAAACCCTACCACAAGAGGACACTCAAGGAAGATTAAGGTAAGAGCATCGAAGTTTAAGCTTAAGAAATTCGTATTAAGGCTTTAACCTAACCAAATCCTTGCTTAGCCTTTCCACTTCCAAAAAGTTAATCCTTACTTTAAGGTTGGATCCTCAAGTGGGTTTAAATTGAATAATTCCACTTCTAATCTTGGATCCAATATAAATATAGATGAAATTAAGTTAAGAGTTGACCAGTCTAGAATTACACTAATGTCTATTTGAATTGAAGCATGGGAGTTAAGTCAATTGTGTTGTTTTAGGTTAAGTATTTAGACTCTCTTGTCCCCACATTCCCTTACTAAGCTCGTTTACTTGTTAAGGATTCAGGTACGTAGTGTTAGATGATTGCTTATGCTTGTTAGGACTTAAAATGTAACTGAATTAACTCTTATATGGCCTAATTGATCTTGATTACGAGTTATGCTTAAACTATTCGCTCTAGGAGCTTGCAATGGCAAATACTTAGAGAAGCAACGAGTGATCACATGCAGGATTCTCTAGTGGACTTTCATGTGTTGATAATGCAGTTAGAACTCTAGGTTTATGGTCTATGAGCTCTAGATACAGACGTAAAGGAATTTATACATATGTCCACCTATGTATATGGAAAAAACCAAGGTTTGGCAAAGTCATAAGTACTCCTTTAATGCTTATGAACTTAAACTAATGATAACAAATTGATTGCTTACTTACTCATGATATAGTTGCATTATATGTATGTGTATGCTTTAACTTGGCATCTATATGTGTTTGTGCACTTGTACTAGGTTTCAACTCATTCTTTATTATTTTTCATACACATGGACAGATGGTTTTCTTATTTATGAAGAGCCTTTCGCGAATAATATACAAGAAGAGGAGGGTGTTGAGTATCTTTACTTTTATGGTGATTAGGGCCAGGATGACTTATGAAATGTTAGAGTAGTGTTATGATTTGGAGAAAATTGATGCTTTTAAAGAGACAAACTCATTTCTTATTATGTTTGTGGATTTGCTAGGAGATTAAATACTCTAAGGCTTACCTTTTTGCTACTTATGATCCTTAAGTTGGTAAACTATATAGATTATTATGTTAGTATGTTATTAGATTATGATGATGTGAGTGGATGATGCTCCCACTCCTTCAAAGAATTTTTATATGAATATTAAGGTTTAATGAAGTTTCACTTGTGGACTTAGAAACTTTAGCATATTTTAGGCTAATTGAAATATGTAGTAGGTTGTAATGCTAATTTAAGGACTCGGGGCATTACAAGGAAAATACCTAAATCAAACCATGCAATGTAGTTCAAAGAGATTTTCTTTTCTTTTTTAAGAAAAAGAAAAGTGTATCAAACTTCATGGTTTAGTTTTGTTTGTAGGGCAAAATGAACCACACAAAACCTTGTTACCCCATAACTTACCCTAAGTGGTGGTAGAGGATGTAAATATCATGGTGGTTTACCCTTGGGCAGTAGCAAATGGAGGTGGTTTGCTATTAATTTTTAACTTTTCTATTGATGGTGTTTTCAATTAAATTGAAATACTACTTTGGGTTTTCTAACAGCTTAAGTAACCTATAATTTAAGTGGACAAAGATCATAATTCCAATTTGCCTACATTTAGAGAAATCTTAGGGAGAAGTTTGAATTAGTCATAGTTTCATAGGTTTGAATGGGTTCTAGATTTCAATTCTTAGTACTTTTGAATCATTAGTGATGAACCAAGGCACATAGGGCTTATTAAAGGATGAATGGGCCATTCTCTATAGAGTAGAAATGCATAAAGTCTAAGTAGGATTTAACAACAAATAGCCACCCTTTTAATGTGATATACCAATGAGTTTAACATATCTTAGTACTATAACGCATAAACAAAGTATTAGGTGTCTCACTAATAATTCTTACTAAAGGAATCGGATAAGGGAAATTAACAACTTAGACGATTAACTCTTAATAGGTTGAAAATGAGTATATCGAATATTAATAAAGAAGTTGATTTTGGCTACAAGGAAAGTGAGTTATTTATAGTAAGCTCTTATGGTAAAAAGATAAAAACACTCTGAAGGGGTAACAATGCCAAATAACAAAGAAATAAAAAAAGAATGTCTTATGGCATGTACAGTAGAGTAGGATGCATGGCGGAAAAGCATTGGTGAAGTACATTAGTAGGAATCTTATAGGGAGACGATGTAGGTATTAGCACTATCCAAACTTAAGGAGGTTAATAGTATTACGGATAAGTCGAGTAATGTATGGAGGTGTTTAGGATCGATTAGAGGTCATCCAAGAACCATTGGTTGAATTATGTTATACATTGGCTAAGCTAATTAAGAGGTTGAAAAAGAGTCTGAGTATAGGTCAAAGCATATCTTCATGCCGTTTCATATCACCATTCATGGCCTTAGTAGCTCGGACGAGAGTAAGGATATTACTTCAAGTTGAGAGTTGGAGGGTAATAGGCACTTCCTTTGCTAGTTGCTTAGTAAGAATTCTCCTTGGTAAGCTTTACAGGCTCTAAAGTTAATCTCTTTTGATGGGACAAAAGGTCAAGGTCCCGTCAACTAAATTGTCTCATTAGAATAATGTGATTGGATTTGCATATAGTATTTGACTTTTCATGTATTTACTTCGAAACAATTCAACTTTATCCCCACTTTTGAATCAACATTCGAATTCAAATGAGTAGATCTAGATTCGCTTTCATATATTCAATATGATCCCTTTATTATTTGGAAGAAATAGGATCCAAATCAACATAACATCTTGAAAAAAAAAAAATCACATCTTCATGCTTATGCCCCACATATATGTACTACACATGGTTAGAAAAAAATAAAACACATGCTTAGCATGAGCATCTATCCTAGTACCACTTATAACATACCCTCTATTCATTTCATTATTTTCATGCAAACAAATTTAATTAAGTTCTCACATAAGCCTAGCAAGTGCTCATTAGGCCAAAATGGAGCTTAGGCTTAACTATTTCTAGATTCCCATCTTGCATCGGAGGTCAAGATTAACATAGTACATGTAATGTCTTAAGAACTTAGGCTACCACAACCCATCAAATATCACCACAACACGCTAAGGCTTTAATTCTCTACACTAAAAATCTCCAAATGATATCTCATCAATCACAATTATAATAATAGACTAAAATCTCCAAATAGAAAGTATATAAATGCCTCTCAAGTGAGACATCCTAATCTACAAATATTAATTCAATAATGACAAAGAAAAATGAAACAACTACAAAACTCTCATAACCAACATCATTAAAGAAGACCAAATACCAAGTTCAAGTAACCCAAATAACGAATTGAAAACCATAAGTCATCTCTTGTCTCAATCACTAATATCTCGTGATCCTAATAGTGTTAATGCTCATCATAATAATAATAGTAATCTTCGCTTCCTTCATCTTGGTAATGATAACTACTTCGTAACTCTTCATAAACTACAGTTGGAAAATTTAAAGGAATTAGTCAAAGTCTAAAATGTAACATCAATCACATACGCATAATGAACAAGTAAGATGCACATGCATTTAATGTAGATAAATGAACAACCAACCATTTTAATTATCTTGATTTAAGTCATCCAATCAAACATAAGGGTATTTGTAAATCCCACGAATTTAGCTAATTATAAGTATAATTGAACTATATACTGTAAATAATTTTATAAGACGATAAAACCGAGTAAGATAAAAATTATATTAAATTACAAATTAAATTTAGAATTGATGATAAAATGTAAACCTCACAAATTTAGCCATTTGAGTGTATGATTAAATTCAAATATTGTAAATAACTTTAAAAATTAATAAGGCCAAGTAAATTAAAAATTTTATTAAATTATAAATTTAAATATATTATAAGTAATAAAAACCTTAGAGTTTTTATCGAAGCCTTAATCGCATACAAAAACCATAAATTTAATGTACGCGCAAATATCTGAAATCAAACTCGAACTTGATAAAAACCCTAAAACTATAACTTTAAGTTTATAAAACAAATAAATATTACTTAATAGTAATATAATTATAGTCGATTGCAATTATAGACTAAATTGCGTAATCGCGTATAAACCCTCACAAAAACGTTGAAATAACTCATAAATATTATAAATGTAACGGGTACCAATTAAATTAATAAATTTTCATAAAATCTCAAAATTAATTTATAAATATTAATTTTATGATTTTCATGTTTGGAAATATTTTATATATTTATTTTTATTTTCCTTTTTCTTCCCTTTTTTCCTTTTTTTTCTTTTCTTTTTCCTTCTTCCTATTTTCTTTCGTTACTTTATGTGAACTCTCTAGAACTGATTCAGCAGCCTTGTGTGCAAAATAATTTCCTCATGTGCTAAATATAAGAAGATGAGATAAGTTGAGATAAATTAAGATAAGTTTTAACTAAATCAACAATTATTTCTTCCTTATCTTCTTTTTTTCTTACATTTAAATTGCTTTGTATTGTGTTTCTTTTAGCCAGATAGTAACCTCTTGGAATTGTCTCTTCTTTCTTTTCTCTCTAAACCCACTTCTAAAAGATAAAAATACATTCCATCGAAAATTAATTCCATGTTTTTCCTTCCATTCATTTCTTTTTCTTAACTTCCTTCTTACTTCCTTACAAGTATAAGAAGAAGAGGAGGCTCTCCAATTTAGCAATAGATAAGTAGTATGTATATTTTATTTATTTGTACTAATTATTTAGAAATACTCTTTTACATACATATGTTTGGTAGGATCACATATGTATTATAAGAGTATATAGTGAAATTCTATGTATTGTATTATTTCATATATGTATTTTATTAATTTTGTAAAGGAGTATATGTACATATGTTCATATATGTATAAGGTACTAAGTGTACATGTATATTATAATTACATAATATTAGGCACAAAAAAAAGGATTTATGTATATATAGATATATACGTATATATATGTGTATTATTTCTTGATAAATATGTATACGTAATATGTAACCGTATGTATATATATGTGTGTGTGTGTATGTTAAGTATCTTCTTATAAATGGCTACATGTACATATGTGTGTATATTAAATATTTTTATTATATGGATATCTATATAAGTAGAAAACCATAAATATATGTGTATATATAAAGTAAAAAAGATACAAATATGAAATAAGTATATGTATTGTATAAGAATATACATATATAAGTGTATAGCACATATAGTATATTTAGTGTTATATTATTAAATTACAAAAGCATATATGTATAATTAAGTGGAGAAAATTAATTAAAATATATATGTATGTATACATATAAAAATACATATGTAATAGTATATTATATATGAGCATGTGAGTATACATAAATAGTATATATATAAAATACCATAATATTAAATTAATAGGTAAAGTAATATATGAATATATTATATATCTATGCCGTAAGATTTAAGAGGATAAGAAATACATAATTGGAAATTTTTAATAAAATATAGTAATAAATATAATTATATAAGTATTAAGTAAATCACGAAAAAGAAAAACATTAGAAAATATGGAAAAATCATAAGAGGGATACATGGTGTAAACCTTAAAAAATCGGTAGTCTGAATCCTAATTTAAGTTCGAGTGTCCTAAATTGTGTTATGAGTCGATAAGACTAGTAACAATAAAAAATTATGAAACTTAATAAATCGAATATAACACTGATAATAAAAACCCTACAAATTGATCAAAATCCATCGAAATCCTAAATCCAGTACTAAAACCTTAAATCCGATTTACACACAATTACCCGAAATCAAACTCGAACTTCATTGAAACCCTAAAAACCATAACTTTAAGCCCATAAAATAATTAAATATTACTCAATAGTGATATAATTGTAGTCGATTACAATTATTGACTAAATTGCATAAAATTTTTTAATGAAATCATTAAAATGATTTGTAAAAATTATAATTATAACAGGTATCAATTAAATTGATAAATTTTCATAAAATTCCAAAATTAATTTATAATTATTATTTTTATGTTTAAAAAATTTACATGTATTTTTTTATTAATTCCTATTTATTTCTTTTCTTTTCCTTTTTCTTCTTCTATTTTTTTTTTCTCCTTCCACGTTGAATTCTAACCAATTCTAATAGTAGCCCATGTGATTAAATTTGATTACAAGTGTCACCAAATTAAGAGATAAGGACAAGATAATTAAAGAATGTGTCTTGTCCAATTTAATGAAAAGATTACGTTAGATTATTATTTTTTTTTCATTTATCTCCTTAAGTTGTTGTACACGTCTGGAAAAAAAAAATTGGAAGAAAAAAGCTAAAAACCAAACCGAAACACAAACAAAAGAAGAAGGGAAGGAAAACAAAACAAAAAGAAAATTGAGAAGAATAAGAAGAAATTAAGAAGAAAAGGAAGGATGAGGAGAAAAGAAAGAACAAAATTTAGAATAATGTCAATATATTTAGGTAAATATATTTATTTTACTTATATATATGTATATTATATGGTATATGTATGTATATACTAAGTATTTTATTGTATTTTACTAAATGTTTCATTATATATACATTTATGTATGCATAAGTAGATAAACAAATACATATGTATCTCTTATGTATGTATAAATATATGTATGTAGATATATGTGTGTGTGTGTGTGTATATATATATATATATATATATATACTATTAGGTAGAATATACAGTATATATATACATGTATGTATAAATAAGAATATATATACTAGATATTTGGAAATCTTACTATTTAGATATAATATACATGTACACGAAAAAATAAATAAATAAATATATATATATGTATATATAAATAAGAGTACATATAGTATGTATTTAGTATTTTCACAAATTAAATATAGATATGTGTGTATGTGTGTGTACAAGTGAATATGAATATTTATGTATAGATGTATATAATCTTCATTTTCATATATGAATATACAAGTATGAGCATATGTATATTTTATATATATATATACATATGTTTCGTATTTTTATATTCATATACACATGTAAGCTATTTTATATATATATGTATATATTTATATATCTATGTAGCGTAAATATGTGTACAATTATAATAGTAAGTATATGTATAGCACAGAGTATATAAGTATACCATACGTTAAATAGGATATAATATACAATAATATTTACAAAATAAAACAAGTTCATAAATATGTAAGAAATATATATATATATAGAAGTACCATAAATTAGGAAAAATAATTACTAATTAAGTAAATTAGAAAAATTAATCAAATATAGTAATAAATATATATATATGGAAGGTGCTCATCCAATTCCTACCAAATTTAAGTACTTAAGCTTTCAACATATCTTCTAGTGTATGAATAGTTCTCTCAGACTATCCTTCGGTCAGAGGATGAAATTTTGCAAACTCCTCCAAAACTTAATCATAAGATGAGTATACCTATTTGAAGTTATTATCACAGGTACACTATGGCATTTGACCACTTCCTTGACATGGGCCTTAGTTTACCTTTCCACTTTATAACTCATGTTGATTGGTATGAAGTGAGCCTTTTTAGCCAACCTATCCATAATCACCCATATGACATTGTATTTGTCCATGGTCTTCCAGAGGTATGTCACAACATCCATAGTTATGTGCTCCCATTTCCACTTAGAGATTGGTAACGCTTGTAACTTACCAACTATTTTCTTATTTCAAACTTAATCATTTGACATGTTGAGCACTGTGAAACAAACTTCGTTATGTCTCGCTTCATGTTTCTTCACCAGTAATGACTCTTCAAGTCCTTATACATTTTGGTTTCCTCAAGCATGCCGAATATGTTGATGAGTGAGCCTTTTCCAACACTTCCCTCTTCAAATCCAATTCCCTTAGCATACATAACCTAAACTCGAATCTCAAGAATCTTTCATGATCAATTCTAAACTTGGATGTCATACCTTACTCTACCTTCACCTTTAAGTCTTGGATTTTAGCATCCTCATCTTTTGCTACCTTGAATTAATCCACTAAGGTCGGTTGGGAGTACAAGCTTGCTAATCTTGCTCCCATTTCTTCGGTTACCACTTCCAAATCCATCTTGTTCATGTCCTCAAGCAAGTGCTTTTGAACAGTGATCAAAGTGGTAATGTCACTCTGCTTCTTCTTACTAAGTACATCAACTACCACATTTGCCTTTCTAGAATGATATTGGATATCCACATCATAGTCCTTGATCATTTCCAACCATTTACATTATCTCATGTTTAGTTCATTTTGAGTGAAAACGTACTTCAAGTTCTTATGATCTATGAAAATCTTGCACTTCTCACCAGACAAGTAGCATCTTTACAACTTCAAAGCCAACACAACTGCTATCAATTCTGAATCATGTGTCAGGTAATTCTTTTCATATGGCTTCAATTGTTTGGAGGCAAAGGTAATGACCTTTCTATCTTGCATTAGTGTATAACTTAAGCCTTAACTCAAGCATCATTGAATATGGTTAACTCTTCTCCACTTTTTGATAAGGTTGATATTGGAGTTGTAACCAACTTTTCTTTCAATCTTTGGAAGCTAGACTTATACTGATATCCTATTCAAACTTCACCCCCTTTTTTATTAGTCTTGTGAGAGGCACAACTATTCTTGAAAAACCCTCAACAAATCTTCTGTAATATCTTACTAAATTCTAGAAGCTTTTAATCTCAGTTACTAATTTATGCCTTTGCCAACTTGCCACTACTTTTACCTTAGCTTAATTCGCTGGAATCTTATTCTTATCTACTATATAACCCAAAAATACCACTTAATCAAGCCAGAGCTCACACTTGGAAAATTTACCAAACAAATGCTCATCTCTCAATTTGCCTAAAACTAGTTGGAGATGTTCTTCATGCTCCTCCTTACTCATGGAATAGATTAAAGTGTTGTTTATGAATACAACAACAAACTTATCCAAAAAGTCTTTGAACACTCAGTTCATTAAGTCTATGAAGGCTGTTGAGGCATTAGTCACTCTAAAAAGCATCATTAGGAACTTAAAGTGCTTATACCTTGTCTTAAAAACAGTATTTTATATGTATTCCTCCTTAATTCTCAATTGGTTGTTCTTGGACCTCAAATTACTCTACAAAGACACTTGGGATCCTTGTAATTGATTAAACAAATCATTTATCTGAAGGAAAGGATACTTGTTCTTGATAGTGACTATATTCAACTCTCTATAATCGATGTAAAGCCTTATACTTCTATCCTTCTTTTTAACAAATAAGATTGGAGCCTTCTAAGCCGAGGTACTTTGCCTTATAAATCCCTTTGTCTAGAAAATCTTGAAGCTGGCCTTTCAACTCAACTAACTCAAACTGTGCCATTCTGTATACTTGTTTAGAAATAGGAACAGTATCCGGTACAAAATTAATGAAAAATTCTATTTCTCTCTTCGGAGGCAAGCCTAATAGCTCTTTGGGAAACACGTTTGGATACTCTTTAACTACACTTCCTTGCTCCAACTTCATCAATTTATTGGATTCAACAGTTATTATGGCTATTATCTTCTTACCCTATAACTCCTAGGTGGGTAGACTCATTGGTTTATGAACTTCTAACTTAAAACCAAAGGTATTACCATCTACTAAGTTCAAGTAAACCATCAGGTTATGATAGTCAATGGTAGCCCGATACTTTGACAACCAATCGACCCCCAAAATCACACCACAATCCGACATCTCAAGCACTCAAAGATCAGTTGGTATCACCCTACCCTTAATCTCCACATAAACATCTTTACATATCCTTTCCAATACCCGATTGGCTCTAAAGGAGTACAAACATTCAAAGATTCAAACAAACATTTAAGTATTAAGCTACAAGTTTGCAAAAACAAATTAGAAATGCAAGAGTGTGTGGTACTTAAATCAAATAGCATATAAGCATTGTAAAAATGAATAAAGAGCATACTTGTTATTGTATCCTCATTAAGATTGTTGTGGTGTTGCCGATGGAAGGCAAAAACTCTAGCTGGGGCCCTCTGACATAGGCCACTAGGCTTGGGTCATCCAACTTAAGCTCTAGTTGGTGGCTTGGCTCCTTGATGTCTAGCCTATCCACCTGTAGGTCTCTTTGGGCACCTAGTTACCCAATGCCCTCTTTGTTTGCAATCATAGCAAAAACACATAGGGATTGACTTCTTACTGCATACCTTATGTTACTCCTTAAAGTCACAGAATTGCAACAGTCTTGCCGTGTAAACCATTCTATGATAGTAACTAGCTTCATAGTACCTACCATAGACATAATCTATACAAGGTGTCGACAACTTCTCATTTTGAAGTAAATGGTCCAATTAAGTGTTTAACTAAAATCATAGTAATTATCACAAATTTTTAATAAACATACATAATTACATGTAAAGTCCACAAAACTTCCCAGGAAACTCTACATAAACAAAACGGTTCACTAATTTACATAACAACTATCGGTCTTTCATTCTTCAATTATAAAGGATACTCTAGCTACACATCCACTACTAAGCAAATTGATCCTTACACCTCTGACTTCAAAAGAACTAACCTTTAAATAATTGTAAGGCGGCATAATACTTCAAGTTTTTAGAAATCAGGATCTGCAAAAAGACCTATAAGGGTATGAGCAACTACAGCTTAGTAAGTTGAATTGGAGACTTATGAATGTATACAAACATAAACAAGATTATTAAGCAATTATTTTCATGCAATGCAACAAGCAAGTATCATCACACAACGTAGTCTGGTCCGTTGTAAAATTAGAAAAATTTCACCCGCTCTAATCTAGGTTGAGGAATTTTCATGTTATGCAATAGCTCACAACTAAACCCAGGCTTGTGCAATGGAGATACTACTCTTCCCATGACTTCCTTCGAACCATTGACTTCACCTTTGCCGCAACCTTTTCTCCTGTCACTTAGATCGATTAAGGATGAAGAAAGGACCGTTATGCAATCCTACGCTATCCCTTTCGAAGGGGTCGGTATTTGGTTGTAGAATCCTAATGATCCCCTAATGGGTTGTAATGTATGACATTTTAGGTCATTAGAGTCAAATAAGATTAAATTTTATTTAGGGTGTTTAAACAATTTCACACCAATTTAATCATAACACAAACTCAATCACATTACAAATTTCAGCTCGAATTCAGATACATCAAACACATGCGTAAACTACTTATAATCACAACCATATACAATCCTAAGTCTTCGAGTACTATAAAATAATACTTTAATACAGTAAGTAATAACCTAACTTACTTGGAATTTCTCAGTCGTCTGATTACTTAATTGTAAATTGATTCGTCTCTGAGTATCCTATAATACAAATTGGTCTTTTTAGTACTTATACTTTAATGATTCATATTTTAAGTTATAATTTAACTCATTTTTCCATGTATACCTATTATTTACTAATGATTCATTCTATCCTATTTCGGAGTTCGGTTTCTAAATTAGATTCTAGTTTTGATTCTAGAATCTTAAATATGCTTAAATCCTAATGTGAAATTAATCACATTAAGCTTAAGTATTTTAATATCACATTGGGTCTTAATTCAGTGTTCTAAATCGTTTGGTACACATTAATCTTAATTGGGGTACTAGATTTATTTCCAATGTGAGAAAATCTTACATTTTTTATACAGTTACCTAAAATTAAATTTTGTTTCAGATTTATTATATTCTGATTTTTGTTATTATATTATCTAAATAAACCTAATTTTTCATATTTATTCAATTTCCAATTCTAAATATTCTTAATTTCCTACAATTACCACATAATTTCTTTATTAATTACACTTAACACTCCAAAGAATAGGATTAGGTTTCCATATCAGAGATTAACATCCCTAACCATCTAATTACTATCTAAATCAGAAATTAATGTCTTAATCACCTAATTAACCCAAATTACCTAATTTTTCTATCATTTTAGGGCTAAAAATTTACTTAAAAATTTTGAAAATTAAATTTAAAAAAATGGCTTCACAGCACTATTCTATATCATTTAAGCATTCTACAAAAAAAAAGTTGAGCTCCAAACTACACTCCTAAACCTATTTATTTTTAATCCTAATCATGCTCGGTTTTGCTTAATTTCTTAAGAACCCTATATTTTCAGACGTGATTACACTTAACCACTATTTCCCCCTAAATCTACATACAATAAAACTTTTAAATAATAAATTTCATAATTTTCTAGGAAAAATAAATAATTTTACGAAATTATACAAAATTGGAGCAGATAAGAGACTTACCTGATCCGATGACTTTTGGCCTTCCAACACTGGTCTAGGTATGTCGGCTGGCCCAAGCGGTGGGTCTGAAGTAAGGTGATGGTAGTGGTGGCTTAGTCTCAGGTGGTGGTGGTGGCGGTTCAGTCTCAAGTAGTGGTGGTGGCGGTGGCGGTGGTTCAGTCTCAAGTAGTATTGGTGTGTGAGTTTGGCTCACTAGTTCCTATTGCATAGATTTCCTTATTTTTTTTATAACCCTAGTTTTTCTCTTAAAATTTCGATGCTCTCTATTTTTTCTGATTTCTAATTGTATAAAGTAGGTTTGCAATTTCTTTCCCTATTTATAGAGCTTTGTAGTAATTATTGTGTATTTAATTGAACAAGACATTACCTAAATCCCTTAATTTTTGCCTTTTTTGTTGCTTGATTTTGATTGAGTAGTTTTTCTTCTTTACTTCCTGACTTACTACGACTAAATTCACATCATTTCTTATTCCTCTGATTTTTTCTTAATTAATTAATAATTTTATTTAATTATTTAATAAGTTTTTAGACAATTTAAGTAATTTCGCCTATTTTTATTTATACTTAATACATGTGGGGTACATGTGAACATTCCTAATTATTATTTAAGTCATTCTATGATTTTTAGTATACATATAATTTATTTTTAGTAATTTATTAGTTATTAGATTACACTTTTTGCCTTTTTGATAATTAATAATTATTATACTTAAAATGTGAAAATTTTATAGTCTCCTATTTTATTGCTTATTTTCTTAAATCCAAGTTTACAGGGTCATTTTTATTAATATTTCTATCCATTGTTTATAATTTGGGTTTGATCGGATACTTTAACCAATCATCCTAAACTTTATATTCTAAGTTCAATCCTGTGGTCATTTAGCTTAACTTTAAGGCTTATACCTTATAAGTATGCCCCATCTTCCCATAAGAGAAACATGCTACAGTGGGCCACTTACTCATGAAGCTTAAACACCTTGAGCATTTAATGGTGGAAACTGGTGCTGGAAGTGCAAAAACAGCAATAAGTCTAGTCTAAACAGGAGGGAGGGTGCTTTAGTCACATTATTTGAGGTTTCTTCCCTTTGCCTTAGACTATAATCTCTAGAGTTGGTCTCTTCCTTGATGAAGAGTTAGAATTTCTGGCCAACTTTTAATTCTTTTTTCTTCAAATTCTACTCCATTTGTTTAGTTGTTTGAACATTCATAGTATAAGTCTCTAACTAAAAAGCATCCATTACACATTGAAGCATTGACTCTAACATACTTACAAATCTATGGATTTTAGCCCCATCATCTGCCTGTAGAGTAGGTGGTAAGAACTTAAACAGATGACTTGGTTTAACTCAACCTCATACTCATTAACCGTATGGTTTCCTTCTTGGAAATTGAAGTATGTATTATGCATACAATCTCTGATGCTTACAGGGAATAACTTAATATAGAACAGATCTTTGAACTTTTAACAATCTACAAGTCTAAACTTTCTCCTAAGCTTAGTGGCTTACCAAGTTACAGTAGCTCCCCTCATAAATAAGTAGCATAATTAACTTTCCTCTCTTTAGGTATGTGGAAGGCACTAAAGGACCTCTCAATACTACCAATCCACCAATCGGTTGCTAGGGGATCCTTACCCTTGGGATCAAAACTCTCTACCTGTTAAGTAAACTTCTAATGATCCTCTCTCAGGTAGCAAGAACGTATTATTAGGCTATTACATTAACTAGTTGATTCATAGTCTCTAAAAGCTATTTAGTGGTCTCACGCATCTATCCCTGACCTTCGGGTCCTCTAAAGTCTCCTTGCCTTTATCTCTCCTGTCCACTAGGATCCCTCTAAAAAGCTTGCCTTGGAAAGTAAATATCTTTAAAGGCATCCTTTCCTCTATCTAAAGTGGTGCTTAGACTAGAAATCTATTGGGGAGGCAGACTACAATTAAGGAAAGAATGCCAACATATAAGAATAAAAGAGCAAAGTGGAAGAATAAGATCAGAGAAGGATATATTACTTAACAACAAATAGGTAAAGAGTAGACAAAGGTAACGAGGCATTAAAACACATTAATTGTTAACTAAACAACCATAGCACCCAAATCATATCACAATGGATCACAACTTTTACTTATAGGATCACCTTTTAGGCTGTTATATGATCAACCACTTAGATAACAACAGTTTTGGTTCCTAAGATCTCTATGATCACTTACCTATGACTTCTTAGGTCAGCCACTCAAGTCATCATAGTCTCCATCTTAATTTTCTTTTAAAATTCCAACTTAAAAGCCGATATGATCTTCAAAACTTGGCTTTGATGCCTCCTAAGCTCTAAAGCCTGAGAACCTTATTGGCATTACAACCCACTACAAACCTTAATTAACTCGAAGTATGATAAGGTTTTAAAGTCCACAAGTACCAGACATAACGTCAATGATAACAATAATAACTCTAAGGATCATAAAATTTAACTAAATGTCAATTCTCCACAAGAGAAATTCATCTAAGTTAACATGAGTCATAGCATATAAATTTGAGGACTTTCGTACACTCCTATAACCAAGGGTATCATAAAAGTCTTTAAAATGAGTCTTTTGGCTTCATTGACAAACTGAAAATAACATAAACCAACAAAGAGTACATCAGTGTCTCCAAAAAAGTAACTAAGTCTCCAAAAGTAACTAAGCCTCCACATCACGATCCCATCCTCCACTCTTGAATCCACATCATCAAGTATCTAATCGTCATAAAAATATAGATAGTCCATGCCATCCTCTTCCTCTAACCCATCAACAAAGGGCTGCTCATAAATAACATAATCCTCACTACCTATGCTTGAAAAAGAAAAAAATGAGACGAATCCCAATACGTAGTACACAAGCATACACATATGTCAAACCAAGTAAGTTACATGCACGTAATGGAAGACTAACAATCAATCAGTTATTATCTTGATTTTAGCTAACATACAATTAAGGAGTGCTCCTGACCTTATTATATCATGATCTCTTATACATATAGGTAAATATAATAACAAAAGTCTTTTAATTTACCATATACTATGTTGAAGGTCGTATGACCAATATCCAAGAACCGAGAACAATGAAACACTAGATTTAGTTATGTTATTCCATATGTGAGTCCACTAAGGAATCTTCTTATATGATCAACAATGGCCCCCTTATACTAAAGGACGGGCCATAACAAGCACAATCAATACAACCATAATTTTAGATGCCAAGTTTGCTTTAGTGAAGTTATTTCGTTTTAACCTATCATGCACAAATAATAACTATGTACCACCTACCTAAGTTACTGAGTAGCTTGATAAACTAACAAGATGGCCTAAGGCTAAAAGAATTTAAGTACCTGACTTAAGAGATGATAGATTTCACTTAATTTCTTCATATCACAATTTAAGTAAACTCTTGTATGATATTAACTCAACCAATTATTTACACTTAGCTTCACTTCAAGTTAGCCTCGATTAATATTACCTAGATCCATAATCATATTACTTAATTGAATCTAAGTTATAGTTCAATGAGTTAGATTACTATTTCTAACTTTTTCCTTTGTCTCTTAATTAGATTACTTAGAAGTGTCTCTAAAATTCCAATTTTTCAAAATAAAGATAAAATCTTTTGGAAGTGAAAAGGCTAAATAAGGAGTTGGTCAGGCTAAGGAAAGGTTGAAAAGAGGCTTGGAAAATAAAAGATTTTGAGTAAGGTATGGCATCTAGATGCTATCAAGAAGAGTATCTAGAAGCTAAGCTTGTGCCACTTATAGTGACCTAGCGTCCGTATACTATGTTGTAAGGCGTTTGAATGCTTTGCTTCTGTTATGCAAAATTGCAAAGTATAACATTTCGAATCAAATTCCAAAATGCCCAACTCATCACTTAAACTCATACACTTCTTAAGAAAACCTAAGGCACAATATTCTAATGTTTTCCAATACTAAAACTCTTCAACAAACCCCAATTTCTAACTCCAAATGATAGAAATCCATTACAACAATCAAGACTACGAGTGAAAGCTTGTAAAACTTACTTACAATAGCTCAAACACTTGATGAAGTCCAAATTGGTAGGTCCCACACCACTTATAATCTACAAAATACTTAGTTTCAAACTAAACCGTTAATACTAAGTTTAACTCCTCTAAAACAATATTCCAATTAAGAATCAAGCTTAACTTAAGGAATCCTCCACTAAACTCACCTTACTCACTTTCATGAGTTACTACTTGATGGAAACTAATAATCTCCCCTTGAAACACTTAGTAAAAAGCTTAATCACCTCTTGTTTTCTTCTTTTGATTATGTTTAGAGGAGGGCTTTAATTTTCTATGCAAAGAGGGGGGATTAAGTCTTATTTGGTAACTATTAGGGTTTATTACAAAGGAAGCAAGTTTAAGAAAGTAAGATTTAGTAAACTTTTTGAAATGCTCGAAATGCCCAACATACCCTTATTTTTGGAAAACATTTATCTAATATATTACATTATCCATAAAGGATTTATAATATGGATAAATGTGGTAACTTATTATTATTATTTTCCTATTAATCTCTCTATCCTCTCTCCTCTCTCCTCTTTTTCTAAACAAGTTATTTTATTAAAAAGGTAGTTACTTCAATATTACAAATTTACTTCTTTAGTTTCAATATTACAAATTTACTTGTTTAGTTTTTCTCCAATTACTTTTTTCATTGTCCATTTTACTAGTGTAATAAATCGTACATTAATATTAATATTTTGTTTTTATTATATAAACATTTTATCAAACTCTAAAAAAAAAAGTTTCATAATATTTTAATTTGAACAAATTCTACATAAGTAATTTTTATATTTAGACACCTATAATACAAGTGCGTTATCTACTGGCTAGTATGTATACACACACACATGTATAAGATGCCGTTAAATTATAGTGTACACTATATTGGTAATATAATATATGTGTGTGTGTGTGAAATTCAACTAAGTTAACCTAATTTATAACAATATATAATATTTTTGAATGCTCATTTAAACAGTTAAAGTTATTTCATACGTCTAGGTTAAGCCATTACTATGGTTTGTTTTATTGTATGTTGTAATTATTTTCTATTTTTATTGACATTCGTTATGTTTATATTACATTTATTGCAATTTAACTAAAAAAACGATATTAAGTTATACTTTAAGTATGATGATTTTGGGCATGAGTAGCTTGTAACACCTTTATTATTAAAGAAATAGTTAAAAATTTCATGTCACACAATATAAGATTTTAAGATTTTAGGTTTAAGTCTATATAAACTTAGGAGATCATAGGAATATAGGTTCCTATCCAAATTTTTCAAAACAACATACTTATATTGAATATGGTAGGGATAAATGTTGTTACCCTATCTATTATTTACTAGCTTCCTATAGTTATAGGGAACACGTAAGGAACAATCTAAGAACTTTAGTACCCATTAACAACTTGATTGTACCTTATATTTGAGGTTTTCATTAGATCTATACTCCTTCATATTAAAAGACAAAACACAATTTTTTCACATAAATTGTAAGTGCTAATAAGATCTATCGAACATGGATATCCCTACATACCGTCGTACCAACAACATGACTCGATTCGAAGTAACATTAAGAATTATTAAAATTCCCTACAATAGTTAATTCTAGTTGATAAAAAATCTTAATTTATCCTTCTAAAAAATTTTGGGGCTACCACATTATATACGGTGTCATCACCGATTAGATATTGGAGAGATATTACAATTTGCTTTAACCATAACTGCTTATTAATAATAAGCATGATGGACATATTCTCAGACAATTCTTTCGACTAGAATTCGTTATCTTGTGACTTAAGTATTGAGCAGAAATTTCACATGGTTTACCAACACGAGGTTCGAGCACTTGAACTTTTGCAATAATTTCCCTCGGTTGCCATCTTGTATACAACCACGAGTAAATTTATTATAGTAATTTCTATGAAATTGCTTCAATAACACTACTATACGTGTGCGTGCACACACATAGAGATTTTCTACAAAAAATAAGACAAAGAGTATATATAATTATAGCCTATAGGGGATAGAATTAAACCTCTTATCAATAAAAACGTCGAACAAACAATATTAAGGTTGGAGAGAGGGCACCATTTTTCATGCTTCGGCATAAAATAGAATCGCTTATGAGCATAAGCAAGTGCCATCCTCTTGTGACAAGAAGCCTTCCAGCCTTACCTCAATGGGAATAAATTCATTAGTACCAACACTCTTTGGTTCAGTGTATGGTTTTTAAAACAACTACTGTTCATTTTTTACATGTGAAAATTTTATCATTTCTATACTAGCAATCCATCTACGGTGTGTTAGTATCATGAAAACTTTTCTTCAATGCAGCAATGCAATAGTTGTGTTATGCAATAAGATAGGGGTATGATAAGTGTATTGCTTCCTTCTTTTTTTTTTTTTTCTTTTTGGGCGCATGTTGCTTCCTTTATAAGGTGGTAAATTGTATTTGTAAGAGCTTCCAATTTTTTATATAATTAAATTTATAGAGTTTCCCAACTCTATACCATAACTTTCAAAAAGATTGGAAGATATGGAGTCACTAGTAGAAAGTAATGGTAATGGTAATAGATATAAAACTTTCACCTAGTAGTGGTTACCCATCTTTTTGAATCCTTTTCTTTTTTTTTTAATATGTTTTTATACTTCCATTTTGTATTTGATCTTTATTTGTTTAAAATCTATTATTTAAACTACTTATTGACATATATATATGTGTATATATATTTCAATTTCAAACCTTTTATTTAAATCAATTGTTTATCATCATAAATATGGTGAAGATAGTGATAGAAAAATGAAAGTTTACATTTTTTTTAAAAAGAAGTTCAAGAAACATATTTTATCTTTGAGACAAAACTTTGTATTTGGTTGTAAAATTAAAAAAAGAAAAAGTAAGGGCAATTAATTTTAACTATGTGCGAATTTCTTAAGCATCTAGTTTTGTAAGAGGGGTACAATGTATTCGCACTTTTATCTTATTCAAAATAATATATTTTCTAAGTAATTGATTGATGCTAATCCTACTTCTGGATTCACACTTTCATTTCCATATATTCTTTGATCAATAGGTCCATGCCTACGTCCACACCACCTCTTGCCCAGCCAGCTTACTCAGCGGATGGGATTGGGATTACTCACAACATTCATGTTTCCGCGGTCCGCCTCGATTGTATTAGAGTTTTGGCACACTCGTGATATTGATTTCTAAAGAAAAATAGATAACCACATGATTTTTAAGGCTAATTGTTTATTTTCTCATTATTAGAAGACAAACACATATTTTTAATATAAAATATAAAATTACATAAAAACTTCTTGAATTCAAATGAACATTTATCTACAGGTATGTGTTGATAATATAGAAGATAATATTATTTGTATATTACTATATATGATAAATAATTAATTAATAAGAGTTTCTTGATTCATAAATGGCTAAATAAAAATAATGAGAAGAAAAATAAATGCTACATTGGCAATAGGAAATATAGTCCAGGATGGGCATATTTTATAAGATCTTACATCTCTCTCCCACTTGCCAATTGTTATACAATACATATGATGGTAATGTCGTTACATGGAATTGGGTCCTCAGGCAGGTCTTTGTTGCCTAAGCATAGAATGGTTTCTTAAAGTAATATTAAAAAATTAAAGACACTGAAAGGCTATTAGTTAATAATATTCTATAAGATGCAATTAATCAACACACATTGTGCTCATTTTTTTTCTCAAACAATATTACAATATAGAGAAAAATAGATTCAAACTTGAATTAATCTTATTTAAAAATCAGTATTTATACCATTAAATTATATCGATTTTAACTTAGTGTTCATGTTTAACAACCTCAATAATGCTACCAAACTTTTCTTTTTCATGGTGATAGTTAACTAGCATGCCTTTAAACTTTTTAACTATTATATACTCCAATCAATTTCATTTGGACATGCTATTAATAAAAATAGTTTCTTAATTTTGCAAATAGCAGCATTATAGAATGACAAGCCATTGCTTGGCTAAAAGAGAAAATAAAGGAGAAAAGATCGAACCGTATAATGAAGGCTATTAACGATAATGGTTATTATATTTGTTTTAATGAGACATGATAGGAAAAATGAATTGAAATTACCTACAGTTGATAGCCATCTTTCGACCTACGATTTTGAAGGTCTAAGCCTATCATCAAGCCCAATCAATATTTCCAAACATCTCTCTTATCCCTGCTAGATGATTTCCCCATCAACTCGAACAGATGTATCATCACTTTACATTGTACTTATAGCACAGCGAGAGACCGGGTGGCCTCCAGACACTCATTATATCTCGAGCCTTTCTTCGGACCAAGATAGCCAAAGAGCTTTTGAGTTCCTCGTGGGAGTCTAAAGCCCCTTAAGTCCTCTTGATCCGAGCTTAAAGCACTTAGGAAGTCCACTACATTCCAATGGCCCATTGTCCAACCACTAGGAAAAGGCGTCCCCAGTATCCGAAGTGCCCTTTAGGGGGTGGGTTATTCAATGGAGTCGAGCTCCTCTTCTTCTATCTCTCTCTCTTCATTAAATGCTATATGACATCCTAATGTATGATTTAGGGGTGTAGCCATCAAGTTACAATGATTGTCCACTTCAATATGATAAGCTCTCTTCCTAACGTCTACTAACCAATAGAAAGGTATATGTCCTTTCTTGTACCGATAACATCTTTACCTTGGATTGCACCTAAGCCACTCCTCATGCGTTGTGTGGCTGAATAGTTTAGCCTCCTTTCCTATAAATAAGAGGTAAAGCTTTAAGTAAAGAGATCAAATCCTTTAATGCCCCTCAGTTTACTCTTGGCTGCATTCTCTCAAACCAATTCCTTAATACTCTTGTTATTAACTTAAGTGTTTGAGAGCCATCATTGAATCTTCTATTTACTAGGTCCATCACCATCAACAATTGTCAAACCACCAGGAATGCAACTAAGACTCGAATTTGTGATACCCACTATTACATCCTACCATTCATATAACTTATTAAGTCATGTTTATTGATTATTATTGTATAATAGTCTTTAGAGTGCTGCATTAGTATTTTAATGGATTTTGTACCTATTTATTTAGCCAAAAAAGAGCTTTCTTTTTAAACAATTTGCCACTTCATAGGTTATCAAAATAACATAAACTATTACTAGAAAAGATTAAAAAATAAAAAATAAAAAAGAACACCTTTGACTAAAAAGAGATGAAGCGCGCAGCTTTATCGAACGATGACCCTAAAATGGAAATACTTAGCCTAAGGAATGGGAACAAGCACTTGCAGTAGAGGTGCCCCTATTACTAGCATAACAATGCTCTTCAATAATGCTTAAGATTATGTCTGGGAAGAGGCAACAAATGAGGTGGGATGAAAAATGGAAGGAAAGAATTTTAAAAAAAAAGGAAGGAATTAATTAGTATGTATTCTTATTTAGATTGGGGAAAGAAGAATAAAAACATTTAAAAATACTTTAAACTACTTAATTACTATATTATCTTAAAATAGTTGATAAAACTCTAAAAGGTAAGGCTTATGGTTGGAATTTCAACTACTTTTTCTCTTAAATCACCCTAATTTGGATGGAAAAAGAAAACGAGTTTTAGGAAAAATTTTCCCTTCTATATTTCTTTGGTAACCAAGGGGAAAGTTTCTTGAAATTTTTGTTTTCCTTCTACTTTTCATCATTGTCCAATTCTTCCTTCCTTCCAAACATAGTTTAAAATTTCAACATTGGTTAATAAGTAAAAGCTTTTGTTAAAGCCATGATAATAAAATGGTATGGACACCAATTTTTTAATAGATTAGTTAAATTCGATTTCCTTTTCCATTAAAGTTATATAATAGTTAGGGAAAAAAAAAAACAAAAACAAAACCGTTATGATATAATGTTATGAACACTGGTTTTTAAGGAAATGAATTAGATTTGAATCATTTTCCTAATATTATAATAGGTAACGAAAAAAAATTTGAAATCATGATTTCATCAATTAAAAAGAATGGATTGAAGCTATAATTTTAAGTAAGGTATTTTTGAAAATAATTCCTACTTCTAGAAATTTTTATAAAAAGTGGTATTTTTGCCCTTTTCCTTTTAAGAAGGTATGTAACTTATCAATAGGTTAGGTTCTACGTAAGACAAAGCGAATTATATATGTACATATATATTATACTTTGTACAAGCCAAGGTATACGTTTATATATATATATATATATGTAAAAATGCCGTAGGGGCTTTTAAATAAAATTAAATTATTTAAAAAAGTAATACATATTGGTCTGTGCAATACTCTAATCTGACACTTGTACTGTTGTGTCAAGCATCCCTGACACTATGTTTCGATAGGAGGAAGAAAAAGAGAGAGATGAAATAAATTGGAAAGGAAAAGTTTTTATTCTTTTGTTTGATAATGGAAGGAAAATTGAAAAGAATAATCAGATTTCAAAAAGTTTTCTTTGAAAACCATATAAAACTATTCTCTCTACTCATATGGAGAGAAGGTGGATGGTAAATGTATAAAATTATTTAAATAACTTTTATTGAAAAAACACTCGATACTTTTAAAGATTTTATGGTAATTTATCAAGTTTAATTTTTTTTAAGAAACTTTCATGTTTTCATCAATAATTATTCATTCCAATTTCCAATTTATTCAAATAACTATTTTTCCCTTCATTTTCTTTTATTTCTAATTCTTTCATTTCAATTTCCTTCTTTTATTCCAAACTTAGTGTAAGAGGATTTCTCAAGCAATAAAGGAGAATGAGCTGGCTTTGCTTGGTGTTGTCAGGTTGCTCTGACAAGCAAAACAACAATGCTTTAAATTTTTTTTGTTTGTAAAACTGACCGTTTAAACTAAAATTTAACTCAAAAGCTCACTTTATTTGACACCGATATATATATCCAATGAATCTATTCCACTACGTACATATATTTTACCGTTGAAATCGTGAATTATAACATATATTTTCTACTCGATGATTTTTTTTTCCCTTTTCCACTATAAATAAAGCAACTTGTGTACATTTTTAAATAGCAACTATTTGCATCAATTCACCTGATTGTAAAAACTCTCCTTATATAAAAATCAAGAGAGCTTATGGATTACAATAGTTCCCAAAATTTATCACCTTTTGGAGCATTCACAAGATATTAAAAATTTCCAATGCTAGCAACTTCACAGAGCGGTTCTTATTGTCTATTCAGTGCATTTTTTAAAGATCTCTTAAATTTTCAATGTCCTTAAAATTTTTTTATTATGAACCAAAATCCATAAAAATTTAGCCTAGCATTCAATGTTAATCAAAATCTAAAAAACATTATACCTTCATATTTTCAATATCCTTGTAATTTCATATTTAAAACATTCAACAATACATTTTGATTGGAGCAATTCTTTCTCAACCCCATCTAATCAGTCATTACAAACAGTAGGTAACATAGATTTAAAGTACTCACCATATTTTATACAAGTAAATTTAAGATAATAATATTGAAGAAGATCATTATCATAAAAAAAATTAGAGCAGATTGATGGTAAATTTTTTATTTATGATAATAATCATGAATAAATAAATTAATGGTCAGTAAAGACTTAATTGTTGGATATAGCTAACTATTGCAAACTTTCTAGTAATAAATCTATGAAAGCTGTAAGAAAGGATAAACTTATGAGAAGGATAAAAATCCATAAAATCGAACCTGGCAATAATGTGACACCGAATGGCATAAATTTCCAAGGATGTCATGAAATTTGGAACTAACTATGACTAAATGAAATGATAAGGATAAAGTAAAAATAACGAGTAAAATTATATAAAAGATGTTCGTGTTTTGTCTAAACAAAATGAGAAAAAACAATCAATAGTGAAGCATTGTTGTTTGATAGTACATAATGAACCGAAATATAGAACGAAAGTTGGAAATGTAAAAAAAAAGACAAAACAAGCCAACGAAGCTAGGTAAAAATGGAGCATATACTAGTTTAATTTTTAAATAATGATTCACCGATGAACGAGGAGGTTATCAAACAAGTCATATGCTCACTTGATAGTGCAACAAAAGCAAGGGTAAAGAAAAATCGAAAAACAATAAAGCAATGTAAGGATGGATTCAAAAGTTGCAAGACAGGATAGAGTTGAGGTATTGTGGAAATTTATTAAAGTTTTAAGAATAGGATGAATGCCAAAAGTAGCTTGAGTGAGAGAAAGGAATAATACTTATTAATACATTGCTAATGATGGAATATAAAAGCAATGGATCAAGGAGATATATAAAGGGATATTAATGAAAAGAAATAACTAATTTTTTTATTTTGAGATTGATTTTCATTAATGAAATTTATGATTATGTAAAAGTTAATTTTGTCAATAAACTTGTTTTAGCCATCATATTAATTTTCATTACTCTATAAGAAAATGTATCCATCATTCAAATCAATTCAGTAAAAAAGTAACTGTTATAAAGAATACATTTACCAATTAATTTAATAAAAATAACTGATATGAAAGTGTTCATCAATTAATTCAAAATTAATAGCCGTGTAAAAATTGCATAATAATTATGCCATTTGTAAATTTCATTACAAACACACAGTTTTTAAATTGCAAAACTGAAATGCAATTTACCCATCTTATTAAAACAACGTGTTTTGGCGCTTAAATTGTACTTATTAAGCCCTCGACAGCATCCTCTTCCCATCATCGACCTTTGTCACTTCCCTCTTTAAAAAAATGGCAGACCGTGAGCTTTATGTCCTCTCTGTAAAAGGACACGATTTTGTAAGGTTTTGACGCTAAAATTGACAAATCGCAAGTCCAATACACGCTTTCGGTACACGTTGACAAGGTAAGTTTCATTTCTCCTCGGATTGCAATTCAATTTATTTCTTTACAAAGTAAACCCTAGCCACTTTCTCTCTCTAAGCAGTATAAAATTTGTTCCATAATTGCAGGTTTTAGCGAATTCAAACTGTTGTGGCTTTTACTTCGGTGTAGAAATCATTGCACGAGGTAATTACCTTAATTCGTAGTGTTCTGTGATTTTTGCACTTGTGGCGAATGGGGTTTTATGTGAGGTTTTCAATTTATGCTCATGGTAGTATACCGTATGGTGTAGACGGGGTTTATTACGATAGGCCTCCAATTAAGAAAATTAAGGTGAGGGTGGATGTGAACTATGTGGAATTCTTAGAGAAAATTTATGAAACAATTGGACTTGATCCTAGTACACACACAACTGAGGCATTTCACAGGTAGCCTGCTATGGTCTCGAGTAGCTCTATGCGACTATATTATTCTCTTAGCCCTGTAAATGATGATGATGATGTGGAGGGATTGATTGAATATGCCCAAGAAGCAGGTTGTCTGTTTATTCAGGAACTATTTGTGGACTTAGAAGGTAGCTTTGCTTTGACAAATGAAGGAAATAGGAATGTCCATAGGGTCTTGCCGACTGTCACGCATCCTGACACACAGGTCCAATAATTGCTACTCATCGGTGTCTTAGTACTAAGATGCGTTTGATACGCAGAGCCTGGAGCAGGTACGATAAATCATTTATCTTAACTATTTACTGCTATTGCACATATTTTTTTATCTCAGTTGTCTGATTTACCCTATGTATCGAGCATTTGGAGACCTGACTTGCCTGGTATCTTGGAGGCATTATCAGCATATTGTCAGGCTAGACGCGATATTTGACTTAGTTGGGTGCCTTTGATATGCTTTCATATCATGGAGTAGCACCTCCCAGATCGTGTGCTGCGACAGTTTGGTGGAGTATAGGGGATCCCAAAGGACCCAGACACCTTAGATACCATCCACAGGATTGACTTGAGGCGGAAGATTGCTGAGGATTGGAGATGACGTCATGTGTCACGGATTTGTATGTAGGAGGAGCAGAAGTCGACGCTTGTTGAGCCGAACTATGATGATTCTTTTCTAGATGGGGTCATTACCATTAGTGGTATTGGGCACATACTTGATGATACGTAGGCCATATTGGAGTCCTACTAAGAGCAATGGTGAGATCTTCAGACATCGTATATATTTCTATTTATTTATTTGCTTATAGAACAAATACTGTGTTATACATTTTCTTTCTATGCAGGTAGAAGGTTGGGCTCGCATTGATAGTGACCACTGCACACTACTACAAACATGAAACATCGCCCAATTTGCGAGACAGCTCCTTAGGGATATGGTAGTGTCACATTATACCCTTCAAGCTATCAGGAGGACCTCCCAAATCTTCCTCCTCATCTGGTTAGTGCTAAAGGATGGGGTTGTAGCCATGGCTATGCTAAGGGGGCTGCCAGCAGTCACCTGCAGATAGGTTTACTTCTCCACCACCTGCTCAATCTCCTACTCTTGCTTTAAACCAGCCAAAGCCACATTACTTTTCATTACATCATGGGTTACCTTAGCACAAGGATTCACTTCCCTTGGACTTATCCCAGCAACAGTCAGATCTCATGGCATTCCTTACTCCTGCTGCTGATCCAGTCCCTTCATTGATGATTATTCCGAATGCGCCTTACTTCGACAGACACCCGGCAGGCTACGACATGGGTGATGGCATCACACAGGTAGACCCCCATCAGATTTCATGGGAGGAGGCATCAGGCTCGTCTTCATATGCTGCAGAGACCTCAACACGGTATGGGAGATCGCACAATGGGCGTAGCACTAGAAGATATAGAAAGAGAATACTTTTTTGCTTTATTAGATTGTATCATGTTGTATGGTAATGAGAACAGTGCTAAAACTCCGAAACTATGTAAATAATATTTTTGAAAATGTATAGTAAGCTATTTCTTTCCTTATAGTTGTTTCCATATACTTTTTATTGTTCCTTTGGTTATTTAACACTTGGAATTACTTTTTTGAACTATAGAATTGGAGTTTGGGTTTGTGTTTGAAGTTAGAGTTTGACTTTAGGTTTGGAGTTACGCTTTGGGCTTATGTTTCGAATTGTAATTCGGAATTGTAGAGTCTTTTTTAACTTGCCTGTGCTGTGTCATTTTAATTGCAGGATGTTGCTGTTGGATTATGCTGTGTAGAATATTGCATAACGAATATGTGTTTTTAGAATCACATGCACAAAATACGAGTCATAAATTGCATTTAAGAAATGCGATTTTAAAAATGCATCTCCATTATGCAATTTCCTTATAAATCACTATCCATCTTGACACGTGGCGGAATGTGGTAAAAAAATGAAATTATATTCTTCTTTTTTTTAGGCAAAGTGAAATAGTAAAAATGTGATTTTTTGAACGTATTTCACAAATTAATTTTACTCAAACCTTTTTTTAAGAAATAGTTTACCCTGATGGAAAAGCACACTTGTTACTCTTAACAAAAATACCCGGTGCTTGATACACATCGGGTTCCATTCGGCACACAACTAAGCCTAATTTTATGAATACTCGCACTCATTTGCTTCGAGCACTATCCTTCCATTTTGCTTTTTGTTCTTGTTCCTATTACGTGTTGTTTGATAAGTATTTCCAGAGAATGAAGAATGTGATTTTAATGCTTCATGAACTGATTTTGATCTTTTAGCGATTGACTAGTGGAAGTGATTATCAAGAAGGTTTGGCTTTTTGGAGAGGGAAATCGAGAAAGATGGAAGAGAAGAACATACGAATTGGAGAAAAAGGTGAAGCAGTGAATGATTGATCTAAGTCGATGTGAAAGTTCTTTAATGTCTTGTTTGTGGTTCATCATTGATGCAATTTTTACTTGTTTTGTCTTTGTTAACGCTTATTCTTCTCCTATGGGACAAATATTTGATAGACTACAGGCATTTGGTGAATTCGAGGTAAATGAGTATTTGGTTTCCCATGTTTTGAGTGGATTTTCGTCAGTGGATAATGATCTTATATCGGTAATCCACTTCATATTTGTTATTTTATTTGCGTGATAATATATATAAGAGGTTGATTATTTCTGCATTATGAACTTTTTAGAAGCTAGCATGACTGTTGTAAGAAGTTTTCTTTAGTTGGTGTTAATGCACTGATTGAATAGTGGTGTTGTTGGAGGCACTCTTTGTAGGCTTATGATACTAGAACTGGTTGCAGGTGATCTTTGTGAAAAGAGTGGATTGTATTAGTAAGTAGTTTTAACTCTAGCATGGTAAAGACAATATGAATACTGTCCTGGGCTGGAGTGCCCATATTATAGCACTGGCTCTTGAATTTTTTCTCTCATCTTTTCATTAGTAAGATGCCTTGAAAATAAGATGTTGCATCATTGTTACCATTATAATGTTGTGCAGTAATATTATGTTTCCTAATTATCTGAGGTAAATTTGAATTTAATTGTTCTGAGTAGTAAGTAAGATTATCTGTCTCTTGCTAATGTTTTTTTATGGATTTGTTGCATACTTATCTTTATCTAATTGATCTCTTATCTGTACATTTTTTAGATTATTATATTTGGAGAAAAGGTTATCCTGGAAGATCCGGTCGAGAGGTACTCATGCTATGAACTATGCTGAATATGAAGTCTCTGTTATTAGCATCTGTGCAGTATGGATGTTATCTGTTCAATATGAAATATCCTTGTATCATTAGGTGCTTACTCTCTAGTGTTATCTGGCAACACAAAATTGGTAGCCAAATTTCCTTGTTATTGTTGCTGGAACATGACTTAAAAGTAATTCCAACACAGAACTGCCTAATTCCTATTCTTTTAGTTCAATGGATGCTGATCTGGTTTTGGCAGAATTCAATATAAACTTAATAGGCCACATAACCATGATTGTGTATTCTGTAATACATATGGGCATCTTCACTAAGGCATTTTAACATAGCATTTAGAATTACAGATCCAAATACAGTATATCTACCTTCCTCCCCGTCTAGTAGCTAAGAATTTCTGAGGATGTAATAAAATGCATTATTGTATATTGTCCATGGTTTTTGAAACATATCTGTTCTCTTCTCTAGCTTAAGTCATATGCATATTGCAACTGGATATCCCATTGACAAAGCTGAGGCATATGCTTCTTTAAGGAAGTAAGTCTATAACCTTTAGAAAAGGAAGTTACTCTCTTGTTATTATTGTTTTTTCTTGTGTTCTAAATTCGCTAAGAGGAAAGGACACATAAACAACACCTGACAATTTTTGTTTATTTCCTTTTTTTTAAATTGTGACTAGGGTTTTAATAGACTTGAACTACGAGGTTTTTCTGAATCTCTTAAGATGAATTCATCCATTACTTTTGGAATGAACATTAAGGATATGTGCTATCCCTTACCATGAAACACATGCAACTATTTTAACATCAATGGCTAAAGTGCAGTGCCCATTCATATATGCATCCAATGTCAGGTTGCATGAAATAAGGATTTGAAACGCTCAGGAGATTATTGTGATGTCTTAGCTGTTTTAAGAGACTAAAGGGAGTTTTTACTCCCTAAGAAGAAGTTTTATTGTTAGCCTGTTCTTTTATTCCTTTATTTTGATGATACTATAAAAACTTGGGTGATATCTGCAATGATTAGTCTTGGGATTGAGATCAAACAGGCCGTAAGCTCATTGATAGTGAAACTCCATTCTAAAATTATTTGCTAGTTGAAATAAGGATATTTATAGTGTGGTTTAATCTAGTTTTGAGGAAGTCCTTGGTACCCTTTAATTAATTTGCAAATTTCTGTCTCCCAAACTGATCTGAATATGAAGTTGCAAGCAACATTGTACTGGTTTCAGCTTTGACTGCCTATGGTAGAAGGGAACAATTTCACACTTCAGCACTTTCCATCACCCTTTTGTTCACATATATGGTTAGTAAAAGGATCCTAATTGGTGCATGAGTCTTGTAAGGTGATTCATATACCTAGATGTAGCTGATCAGATTATGGTTGTGCCCTCAGTTTGAAAAAAAAAGAAAGCGGGATTATACATTTAGGAAAATTTTCTTGTGTTTTTTAGATTCTGAAATCTGAAATGAGGAAATTATTAATGAAAATATTTTGAAACAAATCTAAATGAGAAATGTTTAGGGAGAGAGAATCCTCTCCCTTCTCTCTAGAACTCCTCTCCCCATTGCTCTCCTAAACCCCTCTAGAAAACCTGTTTTTCTAGAGTTTCCCTTCCTAAACACGCTAAACACTTGAGCCTTGTTGTTGTTGTTGTTTTTTTCTTTTTCGGTGTTCCTTTTAGTTTTTAGTTTGCCAGTTTCATTTTTAGATTGTTTTCTTTGCTGCTGTTCTGAAGGAGTTATCAAGGTTTTGTTTTAAGGTGGTGTTCGTTGTTAGCAGTTTGTGGTACTTTGGGTTTGTTCTGTTTTGTTTCTTTAGCAATGAAGACTTTCATTCGTAGGAACAGGAAGATAATAGTCCCTGAGCTCTCTGTTAAAGCTCTTATGGTTTTGAGATCTGCTTTGCGCTCTAACAAAGGGAAGAAGAAGGGCTCTGGATCCCCATCCTCTGATGGCTCTCCTCTGGACCCCCATCCATTGATGGCTCTTTCTCCAATCCCCCCTTCTCACTAGCGGTTTCTGGTAAAGAAGAAAAAGGTTTGGCACCTATCTCTTCAAAAGTTGCTCTATAGCATATGGGGCCTGAGACTACAGCTAGGACAAAGTTTGAAAAGGTTACACAGAAGAGGACAAAAAGCTTTAAAAGAGTGCGTTTTCTGGTGAAACCCCTCATCTTACAAACAATGTGTTCCTTTTGAAAATTCAGGTGAAAGTCAAAATTCGTTGATTGATGAAACATTAAATGCATGACCAAAGTGGCAGAAGAGGTGGAAAAAAATCCCAAGCTGAAGGAAGGTGGTTTCACAAAATCTCTCTTCTGTAAGAGCTATCCCAGCACCTTCTTTTGCTGAAGTGGTATTTCCCTCTCATGGACACTCTTCTACTCCAAAAATTAACATGACCCTCTCTTGTTATCCTCCATTCATGAAGGGGCTAATGCGGTTGTTTAGCCACCTAGAGAGGTGTTGAATGTGGGTGAAAGGATATGGAAGCACACCCTTGTTGGCTGCTTTCTAGGGACCTATTGTTCAAAAAAATAGCATTCTCAACTTGGATTATGGTTTCATGGAAGTATTAACTAATGGGTGTGGCTACTATTTTTTTTAAGTTTTCTGATGAAGAATCTCTTCTAAACATTCTTTAGCAGTTTCGGTCCTTTGCTTCTCAATTGTTGGTGCTAGAGAGATGGCGTGTTGGAATGGTGTTATTAAGAGTGTAGTTGAGGAAAATGCCTATTTTGGTGAAACTTTAGGAATTCCCATGGAGTTCTTACATAATGAAAGTGTGGTGCACGCTGTCAGTGCAGTAAGCTGTCCCTTTACAAGTTGATTGTAACAACAAAAAGTGAAAGAATATAATAACCCCATGCTTTGGTGGAAATGGAAGCGGATGGGCAGTTTTTGAAGTCTTTTGAGATGAAATGTAGAGATGGATCAAGACGTAGGTTCAATGTTGAGTATCAATTTCTCCCTTCCTGATGCATGTATTACAAAGTGTTTGGGCATAGTGATAGCAAGTGTCCTTTTAGAGAATGTTTAGAGGTTGAATCTTCTCAAGAGAAGCAAGTAGCAGGGAATTGTGATGATAGTGAACAAACAAAAAACCCTAAGTGTACTGCCTATCCTGCATAGTAAACAAAGTTCCTCATGCCGAAGATGTTGTGTTGGAAAAATAAAGTGATGAGTTGCCTAAGCCTAAAGCGCCGAAAATGCCAGGCAGAGGGAAGGTGATATTATCTATTGTTATTTTAGAACCTATTCCTACTTCCTCAAGGTTTGAATTACTATTATCTATCTCCCCATCGGAACTGGAGGATCAGAAACAGCAGGATTCTAGTCCCATTTCTGGGTGCCTTGGTGACATGTCTAGTTCCCACAATGCAGCTTACTTGGATTCCTCTCCTTCCCATGTTTCAGACTCGCTTGGAATAGAAGAGGAGCATACAGATGTGTTGGAAGTGTTAAAGGAAACATTTGGTTCTGACAAGTTACTTGAGGATAATTGGAATGAAGTTCCTAAGAAGCAGAAAATTCCGAGGAGGATAGAGAAAAATGTAGTGGCGCAACAACCACTTCTTTTTCTAGTTGACTAAGTGTGTTTATCTCATACATTGTGTACATATTGATGATAGTTGCACAGAATATATGTGGGTTGAATGACCCTACTAAAGGTAGGGAAGTTAACAAATTTTGTAGCAAGGAAAATATCTCTCGTTTGGGTTTGTTAGAAACAAAAGTCAAAAAGCAAAATTTCCAAAGAGTTAGAAATCGTATTATACCACATAGGAGTGTTGAAGCAAGAGTTACAAACCACATATGGGTTGCTTGGAAGCCAAATACTTGGGATGTTATTGTTTTAGTTTCAACTAGACAATTAATGCATTGTGTTTCCAAAAACCTCATTGCCGGGATTACCATCTATATCTCCTTTTTTCGTGTTGTTAATGATGAGTATGGAGGAGAGGAGTTGTGGATGCATTTAGTGAGATCAAAAGCATCCGTTAATGAGCCATGGCTGATCATGAGGGATTTCAATGTGTGGTGCCATAGAAGAGAAAGTTGTCGGCCAAGAAATAGTGCTAGACGTATGGAAAGCTGTAATAACACTTGTTGTCTCTTAGAAGTAGAGGAAGTTAGGACTATCGGACCTCTTTTCATGTGGTCAAGTCATAGCAGTGGCAACCCCATCTTGAGAACACTTAATTGGGGCTTAATAAATCAGCAATGGATGAGCTTTTTTTCAAATTTAGAAATTAGAGTTCTTAACCCCGGGTATTTCTGATCATACTCCCATAGTTATGAATCTCTTGATGAATCCAAATTCGTGGAAAAATCATTTTTCAAGTATTTTGATCTTCGGAAGCACCATCCTTCCTTTTCGCAAGTTGTTCAGAATGTATGGAAAACTCGTATCAAAGGGACTGCTATGTTCAAGGTGTACAAGAAACTCAAACTTCTGAAGAACTACTCGAGGGACCTAAATGTAACACACTTCTCCTATATTTCTAATTGTTTCAAGAATGTAAAGTTGGAGCTCACTTTGGTTCAAGAGGACAACATAAATTACCCTGGAAATGCTGATTGGAAACTTGAGAAGCCTTTGTACTAAAAAAAATACACTTCTTGAATGCCTTGGAGATATCCTTCTTGATACAAAAAGCTAGAGCCATGTGGGTAAAGTTAGGAGACAGGAATAAAAGGTATGTATATATGTTTATCTGTTTTAATCTCTTGAAGCTGCAGCAATATAAGGACAAGTTTGCATCGATTGTTGATGGTCAAGGAGAAAGGGTGGAATCCATAGGAGATATCAAGCGCTTAGCAGTCCACTATTTCCAAAATTCGTTAACTGATTCTTCTCGTAGAAACCTAGGTTTTGATAGGTTAGATTCTCTTAGCCTTGGGCGTATTTCCAAGGAAGAACAAAAAGCTTACTAGTGCGACTAGTCACTAATGAAGAAATAAAACATACTTTTTTGGTCTTTAGCTAGAGATAAAGCTCTAGGACCAGATGGATGTGGTACTAACTATTTTCATGACTCTTTTGGGAATTGTGAGCAATGATGTTATTGTGGCTGTTAAATACTTTTTTGCCTCTAGAAAGATGTTAAAAGAGGTCAATCTATTTATGTTACTCTTGTTCCTGAAAAAAAAAAAATCCTTTGGCTTTCTCATACTCTCTGCTTATTGTATGCTACAATATAGTGTATAAGTGTGTATAAAAAATCTTAACTAAGTTATTGAAGATAGTTCTTCCCTCATTGGTAAGTAAAGAGCAAACGGCTTTTATAAATAGAGAAGGATAATAGATGAAATCTTAGTGGCACAAAAACTCCCTAGAGGTACTATAGTGATAATGAAGAACTGAGATGTGTTGGAAAGTAGATCTTAGAAGGCGTTTGATTATGGGAGATGGTGATTCCTTAAACACCTTTTGAGGGTGTTTGGATTTCCTACACAATATGTTCAATGGATCTTGACTTGCGTCACTATTGCAATGTTCTCTAGTAACATGTTATCTCTTGGCTTTGAAAAAATTAAGGCAATGAGACCTTATCTCTCCTTAACTTTTTGTTTTAGTTATGGAAGCATCATGAAGGAGAAAGGAAATTTGGAAGAATTTCGGTACCACTGGAGGTGCAAGAAGGAAAAACTTAACCACTTATGTTTTGTGGATGATGTAATGATCTTTGCCAAAGGAGAGACTTGAACAATGGAGTTAATTAAGGAGGGCTTACATGAATTTCATCTAGTTTCTAGCCTTGAAGCAAATATGTAGAAATGCCAAATCTATTCAACTGGGGTGAGCCTAAGCACATTATCATTCAAGTACTTAGGTGTGTCTTTGTCCTGAACTAACATATCCAAGAACGATTGTCTTGACTTAGTTAAGAAATTCACCATAAGAATCAATCATTAGATAGACAAATTCCTATCATATGCTGGATAGTTGCAACTCATTAAGAGTGTCCTTTTTTCTCTTTAGGTATATTAGTCTATGATTTTCATCATTCCAAGTAAGGTTTTTTCTCTTATTGAAATAAAAATGAAAAGTTTCTTATGGAATGGAAATGATGAATAAGGGCTAAAGCCAAAGTGAAGCGGAAAGATGTGTATAAACCCAAAAAGGAGGGAGGCCTGGGTGTCATTGACGTCAAGTTGTGGAATAGTGGCTCAACTAAAGCATGTATGGATTTTGTGTATGGATGAGGGTCACTCTCTTTGGCTAAGTTGGGTCAAAAATGAATTATTGAGGGGAAGGAATTTCTGGAGCATAAGTATTCCTAGCGATGCCTCATGGGCTTGGAGGAAGGTACTTCAAACTAGAACTCTAGCAAAACAGCTCCTTAAGTAGAAAGTGGGAATGGCAAATTTGTATTCTTTTGGTTTGACAATTGGTGACTTGTGGACCTTTGACTGATTGGTTGGGTGACCAAGTGAGAATTTTTCTAGGACAACCCAAAGAAACTCTATTGGAGAACTACATCGACAGCAACATGTGGACATGGCCGGATGGAGAGATGGAATGCCATTATGAGCAATTTGGGCACTATGATGTTTGATGCATCAAGCTAAGGCAAGCTGATTTGGAAGGTAGCGGAATACTGAAGCATTATCTATCAAGGCAGCCTACTTCTTGTCTAGGAATGTGGAACCAAAAGTGATGTGGTATTCACAGGTTTGATACAAAGGATTAACACCTAGATGTGGCTTTATCCATTGGATGGCAGGGCAACATAGGTTGCTCAAGCTAGATAAACTATATGCATGGGGCATTATAAATGATAACAGATGCTACATATGCCAAAGTTGCAAAGAGACACATGATCATCTGTTTTTTGGTTGTGCATATGCAAAGCAGTTGTGGAGGCTTATTGAGAATGCTATTGGGTATTGTTCTTCTTTTGGAAATCTCTTGAGACCAGAAAACTTAAAGATATTGAGCACCCAACAACTGAAAATTTTTGCCATAGGAATCTACTATCCATGGAAGGAGAGAAGCAAGAGAAGAATAGGAGATATAACAACACCTATATAAATCCTTGTTTAAGTCAATGATTTTTTGTTTTTTCTCTTGATGAGCCCCTTGGTTTTGTATAGCCAATTATTTGAACCAAGTGTCCTTTTGTTGTTTAGATACTTAATTTGGCTATAGGTTTTGAGTGCTCCTTCTTGTACACAGTGGAAAGGGAGAAGCAAGAGAAGAATAGGAAATATAACAACACCTATATAAATCCTTGTTTAAGTAAGTGGTTTTTTGTTTTTTCTCTGGATAAGCCCCTTAGTTTTGTACAGCCAATTATTTGGACTGAGTGTCCTTTTGCTGTTTAGATACTTAATTTGGCTATAGGTTTTGAGTGCTCCTTCTTGTACACAGTCCATGTACAAATTGTTTATGAATGAAATTTTTTCGACTTACCCCTTCCCCCCCCACCCCCCCCACCCCCCCCAAAAAAAAAAAAGAAAAGAAAAGAAAAATCTAAATGGGAAACTGTAACTGTGGTGTTGTCTTAGTTGATTTTCTAGGTGGTTAGATGAAGACCGTTCCTTAGAGGAGCTGTGGTGAAATAGCTTCATCTTTTTCGTAGGATTTGTTTCAGAAGAATTAATGTGCAAACATATGAAATGAAGAAACATAGTCAGTTGTGTTTACTCAACATTTGACAATATAAATATTTATTGCATGTTATAGTCGATGATTTCTCATAGAGGCCTTTCTAGTAAATGAACTGGAGCCACAGCACCTACTTCATGATCAGAGGAAGGTATATTAGGTATGAACTTTTTCTTGGATCCCTAAATTTGTTCCTCAAGCATTACAGTAATGCATTTGAATGAAATTCCTTTCATCTTATGACATGACTATCTCCTGTAGGCTTATGCAGTACTCCTAAAAATGGCCCTGAATTTTCCAACTAGAAAATAAATGTGCTATGAAATACGTGACTGCATCTAGAAAATTTGAGTTTTCAAATGAAAGCAAAATGCATAGGCAAATGAATGATCAAAAGCATTGAAAGGGAACAGGAAATTTATCAAACATGGGCAGTGAATTTCCCACTTCTATCATCATTTCTCTTTTCTTCTTTATCTAAAATTTGGAGCAAAAGTGAGATTCAAATTTTTATACATCATTAGCCCATTCTTTTAGGTCAAATTCAATATTCCTGCTTATCATTGCTTTATGGCCTTTTCTAATATGATGCATAGAACTAGCTTCTCCTTGTATTTGGCATGAAACTGTCTATTTTATCATCTTAGTTTGAGTCTGAGATGTCGGTTCTGGTCTTGCTCTCAGACATATAATCAAATATTCTGTAGTTGCTGCAAAACTCTGTCCCTGATGTGGATACCTGTGTTTATGCTGTATCTGAACTGGCTTTAAGCTTGGGAGTTCTCTCATATGCAGTGGGTGCCCTTTTAAAGCCTTTACATCAGTCGCCCTTTGAAATTGGAAAAGAAAAGTTGGCCAGCTCTCTATGGAACAATTAGTATTGCTAGTTCATATACAATCTTTTGCTTATAAAATAAATACATGACTTTGCTTTTTGCTATTGTTTGTGGAAAAGGAAAAAAATTGCAAAGATGAGAATGTTGAAGAAACTACTGAGTTTCAGTCAAGGATAAGATTAGAAAAACTCATAAAAAAAGTGTAATAATGTGAATTAACATCATTTGCATGTTGTAAGAATGATTTCTTGATAGAAATGCCATTCCTCGGAAGGACAATGATACAATGTAAAAAGACGTACAAATTAGCAGCCCGCTAGTTATAGCTGAGGGCACCAAATTTGATGATGGCAAGACTATAAAATATTAAACAAGCCCACCTTATATTTCTTACTGCAAGGTTCTTCTTTTCAAACACTTGGAACCATTCGTCATATATATCTAATATCAGTGCCCTTTAAAGGGGGTTATAATTCCCATTACTTATGTACTTTACCATATAATCTGATAAGTTTCATTATTCATATAAAATGTGTTATCTCTCTTTTATTACCAAAACATGGATCATCTCTCTTATATTCTTTTTTTTTTTTTTTTAATTTTTTCCCTTCTCTTGACTTGGGTTATTGATAGAAGATGTTTGCCCCCTTCTCACTGTATGTTACTGAATTTCTAATTTCCTCAATAAGTTTAAAATTTGTCACTCAACATATATAGGATTATGGTCCTTCAATTCAAGAATTTGATGTCTTTCTAATCCTTGTGAAACTTAAACCTTGGTTTCAAGAGTGACATTCGATATAGTTTTCTTTGCTTCTTGTTGAAGGATGGGATATACATATGTTTCAGGAGGCAACTTTTTTAGTGTAGATAAGTTTATCCATGCAATTAAATGTCTCAGAAATTCTCAAAAAATAATTAGATGTTCCTAATTTCCAAGATTTATGAATATTAGCGATTTGAAATGTTTGGGATTCCAGTTCCGAGACATGCTCCTGTGAACAGGAAAGTACCATATCAAGAATTGGATTATTTTGTTGAGGAAGAAGATTATGTTGAGGTTTAGTGAAGCCTTTTGTGGAGAATCCTATAGATATGGTGAGTTCATTATAATCGTATGCATTATTTTTTAATTTATTGTTATCATCTAAGGTTGAAAAGCTTAATTTAGTCCTTGAGAATATATATATATTTATTTATTTATTTATAGGTTGGAGTTGCTAAGGGGTAATGGTATGATGGTAGAAATGATCCTTGTCATTAATATTAGAGAGGCAGAATCTCTACATGCATGAGCAAAAAGCAGTAGTCTTGTTTTGTGTTTTATTCATGAAGCAAAATCTTTCTTTATTCATATTCTAAATATTGCATAGTGTTCTTTCTTCTGGCATGTATAAGCTTGTAATTTATTGTCATTATGAAAAATCAACTTGAATAAATGAAGGTGTGATTTCTTATCTTGATTTTCTCCCCTTTGTGTAAATCCATTTTTCTATCTATCTATTGTGAACGGCAGAGAGGAATGATAATATCTAAGTTCCCTTGTTCTTGATAGATTGTGTAACTTTCACATCCAGTCCAAGACTTTCCGTTGGAGGCAATATTCTCCTAACTAACGCTGATAGTGTGCACAGAATTAGGTTTAACAATGCCTGTCCAAGTTGGTCTCACATGAGTTATTCAATAAAGAATCAAGGAAAGACCATTTGTGATTAGATGTGCGATATTACTCAATAGTTAGATGTCTCTTTACCTAAATGTTCATATTACCGTCACCCAGAGGAATTTTTGCATATCTACTTGACAAATCATTTTCTATCTTTTGTTTCTTTGGCAAAGTTGACAATCGTAGCATAATGATATATTGTTGCCCAAGTTCAGCAGGTGGCAGTATGAAGGAGTTATTTAGGAAGGTCAGGTTTGAATGCAGAGCTAACATTATACACCATCTTTTGCTAGTTATGATTCCTGAGGTGATAAGTTTGAATGTAACTTATTCTTAGGCAAGAGCATTGCTAGGACAGGTGATTCTCTCCTTGTGTTGAACCCCTCCTCTAAAAGAAAATGAGAGAATTTAACTTCTTGAAGGTGACTTTGCAATATATCAGTTTATTCTTTTTTGGCTTTCATAGTTTGGAATGTTCTGAATAATATTTGCTTGCTAATGACTATGCTTCATTTTTCTTCTTTTTAATATCATTAGACAGTCAAACTGGAATTTTAAATGAAGAATTTTTCAAGTACATAGGAATGTAGCTAGGATTCAAAATAAGAGGAAAAAAAAAAAATGAAATACAAATTGAGAGATGATGATTTTATTAAGATTGCTGTTGAAACATGTGAGAAAAATTCGTGAATTGCTAAAGGCTTTGACCCCTCCAACCAATCTGTAGGCTTGTTGGAAATGTCACTGCATTCATTGAGAGGAAGCCTTCTCCTTTTGCTGAAGTTCCAACTCACAGAGTAATTTGGCTGGAGTAGAGTTAACACATTTCCTGGGTAGTAGGTTTAAACTAAGCTGACAGAAGCCCTGGTTCTCTCCCTCCCCTCCTACCTCGATGATTTGACGATTGTGTGATTCTGTCCATATAATGAAGCCATTTTCCCAGATATAAGATATATATAAGTGGCTAAGCATTTGGATCAATTTAGTATTACTGTCCGAAGGCTTTGGCGAAACATTGTAGTCGTAGTAGCAGCTAAAGTGGATTACTAACTTTATGCATGAGATGGATCTCATGGATATAAATTTTAATACTTACAGAGGCATCTCAGATGTACAAGAAAGATATGGGTTAGACCAGGGAACTTGAGAGAAAGAGCCACCAAAAATAATTATGTAAATTATTACTATTTAGTGATCATCTAAAAAATGTTTTGTGCTATGTCATTAATATATCAAAGTTGGAACAGGTTTAATTTCTTGGTCTGGAAAGTTGGATTGCAGATAATCTCTTGCTAGTCCAAATGTTCATAAAGTGGAGCTTCTGAACTTTTTTTGTGGAGGTTCATGCCGCTTCTGTTGATCTTATCAATTTAGCTCTTCAGGTGACTGACATAATTTATGTTTGTACACGTTACCTCCTACTCTGTTGGAGGAGTATGCATTTTCTAATTTGCACATGACTTTTTAATCTCCAAATTCAGGTCGGCAATAGATCAGGTGAATTTCACCCAGAGTTTCGAAGAGTTAGACATGAAGGATCATATATATACGAGGAACTTATGCCAACAGGGGGAACGGATGTGGAATTGTTCTCTCATTATGTTGTTATTCGTTTTCTGGATAAATTATCAGAATCCTATACAAGAATATTCTTTATCTTTTATTCATCCATCATATAATGTTTGCCATCAATCGGATCATCCAGTCAGTGAAATACTTGCTTTATTTTTATTCCCTTTACTTTTAACGTTTGCTTGATGATCAATTGTACTGAAGCTTTGCAATGAGTGGATAGTTCAATTGTTCTGATTTGATCATTAACACAATACTGTGGAATACTGAGTTGGTGACCAGCAATTAAATTTGAGAATTCTGGGAAAATGGTTAAAATTTTTGTAGTTCCTTTAGACCAATATAAAGGATTTTGCTTTTGATAAATGCATTTTAGTAGGTCTTAATCATCTTTCAGCCCTCTGGGACTTGCATAGAACTTTAATGTCAAAGTAGTGCTTCATGAGGGTGGTTGTTTCGGTAAAAGAAGTCACTCTATTCATGAATTAAGATTTTGATCTTGCCTTTTAATGGTCTTTCTATGACTCTGGGAAGCTTTGCTCAGTCTATACTGATAAAGCTCTCAGATTAGCAAATTCGCACTGCTGTTTGGAAATTGTCTTTACCCAATTCCTTCTATGAAACATGTCAACGTAACCATCTATACTGTTTCACCCATTGCAAATTTCAGTCTCATGGATTTTTTAGATAAGTTGTTCTCGTGGAATTGCTTTTTAAAGGAAATAATGTTATTACTAAACAGAAATAAAGGATAGGATACTTTGCTCATTCCTCCAGTGGTGTTAACATCATAAAATTATCATATAAGATGTCATTTTATCTTTAAAGATTCTGGATTTATTTAACCCAAAAAAAAGATTCTTGCTTTTCTGTACGATTGCTTGAACATTTCATGAGTTGGACGTAGGTTTACATTGTTGGGACCAAGTATGCTTATGCTGAGGCCTGGAAATAACCAGTCGTGGATGGTGTTGTTATGAAAAGTCCTGATGGTAAAGAAGTAAGTTGACCACGGCACAAATATTTAAGATGTTTCTTTCTCCATGACGTGCTATCTGCTACACCTGCAAATAGGAATTTTCTCTATGCATGGTAATTGTATTTTGAGACCTTCGAAGAACTGCGGCTGCACAGGAATTTTCATATTGAGGATTTATCTTCAGAGTAGGAAAATTGCACCTTATTTGTTGACTTTTTTTGCTTCGAATTGGCTTGTCACCGTAGAAAGAGGCTACTGGTTGTAGAAACAACTTGTGTCCTGGATGCATTACTATGATGGCTACTTCCTTATCCCTTGATGATAATTGGTGGCTACCACATGTTGTATGCCGTTTTCAATGAGGATATCAACAAAAAGGGCTGTTCAATTCACTTATTAACAATGTCCATCTTTCATTGCAGTTATATGTTTGTTAAATATTTATTGATTCTGTCCCCAGTGGACAGTCATTGCCTATTGGTTCCTGAAGCACCAATTGAGTGTCTTTTATTGTCTATAAAGCTAAAAACTGCACTTAGAAGCAATGCTTTCAGTTTCAAATGTACAAGCAACTATTACCGACATTTTGTTGTATGCTGGAGTGGTTTCCATTCTCACAATGCTACTAGGGAGTGACACCAGATCTGCCTGTTTGTCTGTCTAAATAGTCGTAGTAACTTTAATTTGCATGGAGATATTGATTAAATAAACCACTGATAATGATAAAATTTTTTTTATGGTTTTAATCTATTGAAGGCATAGGGAAGTCCATGGGTATGCTATGGTGATATTACCAATGTAAGAATTTACACGAATTAGATTCTTTAGGAACATATTGAGAGAATTGGATATTGACATAACACAAAATACATTAGCTAATGGATACTAAATGTGTTTCCATGATACAAAATGATTATATAGTCCTACCTCTTAGTGAGAAGGAATTTGGTTTTGGATCACTATATTCATGCTTTCATTATGAATATTCTATAAACAGACTCGCGACCATGAGCGCCGGTTGTGTAGGGCGACCTAACCATCTTTGCCTATACAAAGTATTACTTGGAATTATCCTATGCTTTATCTAAATTACTAATATTCATCCCAATGTCAAAATTTAGAAAAGTATCTAAGTTTTAATATTACCTTCATAAAATTGCACATGAATAACTATGTTACCGATGTTTATTACAGAGTAGCTTGCACATATTGTTGTGTTGCAGGTAAGATATACTGTTCTTTTGACTCTTGCCAAGAAGCTGTTGGCAAGAGAAGTATGTATTGCATTTAGGGAAGCAGTAATTATATGAGCACTCATTGAGAGGGAACACCACCTGCCATCTTGGCTGCCAACTTGTATGTCCCCTCCAATAACTTCAACACATCTTCTCCCGTTATCGTATCTAGCATCATTGGCATTTTGGTCACCATCACTCCTCTACTTTCGTTCGACTTAAATGTAGGTCTTGAACAAAGCTCCTTCCTGGCCAATGTAGAGGGTTGAACATGATCTCAGGAACTTGGTACTTGATAGGTCTTCGGGGTCGGACACATAAAGCAGCATCACAACGAACAAGAAAAGAGAATAAAATGAAAGCTAGCAAAAGTTTGGTAGTTATCGAATGGATATGATATACCACTCGATCTTACTCAGTCAACAATTCACCGGTTGTGATACACTAATTTGAACTAAAGGGTCACTCGTCGCTAATCCTTACTAGAGGAAATAGATAAGAGTTGAACAATAATGAGAACACTAAGGTTGCTCAAAGGAATTTTGAATAATCTGATTTGATGATTGATGTCTATGTACAATACAAGTAAAGGTTTATATACCCATCCACTAGGGTTGCTTTACAAGTATGAAAAGACAAAAAGGTATTTTACAATTAGGTTATATGAAACATGTTAAAAGGGGTAAAAAGGATAAAGAATATTCAGTACGAAAAAGGAAGAATCATTTTGGAAAGTAGTGTCAAAAGACACGTATCGCTTGATGGCTAGACGTGCAGAATATGATATAACATAGAAGGAAATAGAAAGTGCTGGTAGTCTGGGGTCAACCTGATTAGGTTAGGAGCCAGTCGGTTTGGTAAGGAAGTCAATTGAATTAGAGTTAGACGCCAGCGGTCGGTTGGGGAGCTCAGTTTAGCTTGGCGAGCTCGGCTCGGCTTGGCTAGGCTAGTCTTTCCTAGGCTACCTTCTAGATTAGGACTTTGTTGTTAAGCAAGAGTATGTTGGATATATATGAGGATTTGACAAACAGGTCGGTAGGAGGTTAGCTTGGGATAGAAGTACTCATCTTGGTTATGGCTTAGAGCTAGTATTTTTCGTGTAAACCTTTGGAGTCCTCTAGCTTGGCTTCTTATGATTAGTTTAGGGGGTTGATTCCTATCGGTACTTCTTTCACATCACACTTTGCACGTTGATGTCCTCTACTATTATGCCTAAGTGTTTTGATTTCCCACATTTTTGTGTCTTTTGTTTCTCTCTTCATCTTAGGACATGAAGGTTTAGAGTTGCTTCTAGCATTTCAACCACATTCTCGAACTAGTTTCTTTAAAGAGGACGTCTGTTTCCTTTGATGGGTTTTCTCATAATAATTGGAGGGTTCTTTAATTGCCAAGAACACAAAGGGTTGATTTGTCTTAGTATTTGAGTGCTTTGTTCCTTTATAATCATTCGAAAAATTATAACTATTTAGTGTTACTCCTTTTTGGTCATTAATGTCCTTTAATGGAGTCTTATCACTTCTCGTAGTAGTTGTACCTGTTGTAGAGCCACTAATTACACTATTTTAACAAACTTTTCTTTCTCTAATTTCTTTATTTCTTTTCTTTGTTTTTCTTTTTATATTAAATATCAATCCACTCACCTAGATCATTTGACCCTTCTTTGTTTAGACTAAACGTAGCCAATTCATTTGTCACATCGTGTGAAGGCACTTCTTCTTTTCCTCCTATTCCCTTTTAGTTTCTTTATTGTTACCTTCATAAATTCCCTTCCCAAGAGAGTCACTATTTTTCCCATTTTCTAAGGTCTTCTCACTCTCTTTAATCAAACCAATCATCTCTTGCTTTTGACCCGAATCTTCTACTTGTAGATTTGCAACTAGAACTTCTTATAGATTCGAGTACCTATTATCTTTGTGGTAAACTCTACTACAGAACTTACACACTTTTGGAAGATCTTCATAAAGAACTTGATAAGTTACCCCATTGATAACAATCATGTGCTTTAGTAATGTATTAATGTTTAGCTGAATATAGATTCACACAAATCTCCCTCTTTCTAAACCAACCTTGTACAAATCATATCTAAATAATGGCCCTATTTTTTCACCAATACACTTGATAGCTAGTGGAGAATATAACTCTTGTTGTAATAAAAAAATAAGAACCTATGCTGCTATTGCATCAAATTCCATGATATCAAACTTGAACCCTAGAACTTATTTTTGAATGTAAGATATCTCCAGTTCACAAACTAAGGTCCATTTTTTATAATCCACTGATAATCTGCATTATTTTCTAAGGATATTAAACAATATCCTAAACCTGCATGGATTAGTTTGAAAGGATTTAATCTCTCCTACAATTGAGTTAACCTATCGAGCAAAGCTTTATACCCTAGATTGGGGCTAAGGATTTTTGCTATCAAGGTGTTCTTCCATGGTGCACTTAGGATTTTGATTTCAATATGCAAGAAATTCACATGGCACACTCCCTATGCTACATTCACATTCAGTCATTCATCCTCCTTAGATTTGTCCACATAATGGTCTATGTAAAAAATTTTCTTCGAAATAATACCTTTCATAGGCACCAGGGATATTAGTGATGACCATATCCCCAAAGGATATCTTTTTAGGAGCATAAGAATCCTTTCCATTAGGGTTTGGAGACAAAGTTTGCACTACCGCTATCTCCAAATTTGTATCACTATCCTTTAAAAGAAAATCACAAACATAATTAAAGGTGTGTAAGCTGGTTAAATGGGCTAACTGGCTCGGCTTACTTTGACTTACAGGTTAAACGGGCCGGGTTTATTTGGTCTGTTTTTAAACTGGCCAAAAAACCTTGGCTCTAACCTGTTTAAAAAGCAAGTTAAATAAGTTTGCCTATTAGTTAAAGGTGTAAATGTATTAAATAGGTTGATCCAAACTGGTTAACTTTGGCCCCTAGGTTAAATGGATCAGACTCATTTGACTTGCTTTTAAATGGGTCATAAAACCTTGGTCCAACTGTTCAAAAAGTGGGTTAAACAGGCTGGCCCGCGAGTCAATGCCCGCTTGCATACCTTTAAACATAACAAATTAAAGATTTTTATATATGACAATAGATGATTGAAAGAGATATATATACAAGACCTTATTTAGAAGATGACTAATATGCTATATTGGTTACTTCGACCAAGCCCTTTTATGCTTTAATATTATAAAAGATGATTAATAAGCAACCAACAAATGTGTACCTATAGGTACAATAGTATAATAGATTTTTTAAAAATGAATAATCTAAAGCAAAAGTGAGGAAAAAGGATAAATAAAAACTTAATATCAATAACCTGTGTTATCAATTCAATTTGTTCATTGCTTGAAGTAGTTAGCACGATTTTAACTTATATTATAATAACTATTGTACGTGCATGTTAATTTTGTATCTCTCTATCTCATAGTAAAGCTAAATAGTGATGTGATGAAAAGAAAAGTACACAAACTTATAATTAACATAATTACCTTAGATCTACCAATCACAAAAGCGAGTTATATATATCAATGTCTAAATCAAATAATAATTGTCAAGATGTAGCCTAATAGCATGTACATGTGTCTTAATAGGATGTATCATGTTCTATTCCCCCCTTAATATAGTTTAATATGATGTAGTCGGGAAAAAAAATTGAAATAATAGTCAATCTATTAAAACAATAATTGCAAAGAGTTCTCATCATTGAATTAATTATTTAGCACTACTATTTAAAGTTAGAAAGGTAAGAATAAGAAAGCTCTCTAAAAAAATCACCAAAAGGTATTTTCTCTTTTTTTTTTTTTAATATAGTTCTTTACTCATTATTTGTAAAAAGTATTTCTCTCGCTTCTTGTAATTAAAAATTGAGAAGCTTGTCTCTCTAAAGCCCAAAATGAAGAATTAAAATATATTGATAAAATAGAGAATGAATATAACTTGACCTATCTAATATGAAGTAACAAAAATATCGCCTTTGGTATAATTCAAACTATAAGACTTGGCCAAATTTGAATTTGAAAAAAGATGTAGAAGTTTGGTGTTTAATTCATTAAGAAGAGCAATAAGTGTGTAATTTTAGTGAAATGGCATTAGACATGGTTTTAATCCATAACCACATTTGATGAGCATAGATTAAGGACTTCCTGATAATTTTGCTATTACTAATTACTAATAATTTCTTTAGGAGATGTGAAGGAGAATAAACCACTTTTTAATATAGACGCAAACTATTATAATAATATTTTAAATAATTTCCTTAATATTTTGGTGTATCAAGAGCCTTTATTTTCTTATCCATAATGAATTGATAACTCTAGGATTTTTTTTTCTTCTCGATGGAAATCTTAATTCTAAAGAACTCTTAATCAAATGGAATAGTGATAATATATTGTCTAAGAAGGAGTGTATGGTTGAAAGAAGTATGAAAATACTAAGGCAAAAAAAAAAGAAAAAAAAATGTAATTCATTTTCAGTATAAGTTCAAAAATTAAGCTCTTTGCTATGATATAAGGATGTCAACATATAAATAAATAAAAAAAGGGCTGAACCATGGAGGTATAGAGTTTAAAAATTACCTAATAATAATATATAATAGTGATAATAATAAATTATATAGTGAGATAATGATTAAGGGATACCAAATGAACTTCATTGGAAAAAAATTAAGGTTGAAAAGGAGAAATATATGCTTATGATAATAGAAGATATAATAGATAGATAACACATATGGAAAGATGATATTCTAAAATAAGTGCAAATAAACGCTGAGAATAAATTTAAAATTAAGTAATAAATGTGATAATAAATTTTATCATATTCAATGAAATCTACTCATAGCACTGCAAATAGAAAAGCTTCCAAAATCTTATATTATTATAAATTTACCAAAAAGGCCTTTAAGTTTGTAGCGTTTTACTTTTAAGTACTTTTATGAGAAGGAAAATATTCATAGTTTAAAGGTCAATGAAAGGAATGTTGGTGGTAAAAAGTTTTTGTTTAAAGGTGTTGAGTCTAAAAGTGGACATATTAGCTTAATAATATAAATAAATAATATGGATATTGCAATAAAAAATTACTTCAATATCTTGGCATAACATTCAGTAGTTTATATATCTGTCAATTTCATCTATGTATAAGTTGAGAACTTTCATGTAATTTATATTCCTTTTATTGATCATTATAACTCTAGTTATTATTATTATCATACACGTCACATATGTATAACTTGCTAGTATATTTATATTTCTTATTTTTACATGCAATTGACTATGAAATATTTTAATTTCATGTCCTTGATAATGTTAAATTTGTACATGCATCAGAAGCGGTGTTTGTTAGCACTATTTTAAAGGATTTCACTTATTTTAAATATGTAATAATTCACAAAGTGAAATTGGAAACAAATTTAAATATAAAGAATTCCCTTGCCATATTCATGACATAATTATTTTGCAAAAAAAAAAATGTGTTTAAATATGCATTTAATTTCCCTTTAGAGCTTTACAAAATCCAAAGTTTATAAATCAAGCCATTTCACTTTATCTCCAAAGCAACACAAAAAAAAAAAAAAAAAAAAAAAAAAACCACAATTGCACGTAAAAATCTTGAAACCAACCAAAACCCTAATTCTTTTTCTCCAAATTCTCTTCATCTTCTCTATTCCCTCCCTCATAGAAGCCAACCTGATCGACAGTACATGTAAGCCTACACCTTTCTATGATCTTTGCATGTCTACCATGCGCGCTGATCTTACTTGAGCTCAAGCTACAAAATCATCACAATTAGGTGGTATCGTTGTTCGAAATGTTGAATCTAAAGCTGGAAATACCTTAGCTCTTATCACAATATTCAAAGAACAAACCTAAGATCCAACGGAAAAGGAAGCATTACAAGGCTGTGAGGGATTATATCCGTTTATTTTACATGATGTTCAACTTTCCTCAGATGCATTTAACCTTGGTAACCCTAAGTCTACAGTGGATTACATGAAAGATGCAGCAACAAAAGCGAACGAATGTGAGGATGGTTTTGGAGGTCGTAAATCACCAATTACATTGGAGAATAATGATGTTAATAGATTAGCTTTGGTGGCTGCTGCTATTGCTAGGATTTCAAGTGGAGAGAGAAGTATATATTGTTATATGATGAAATATGTACTGCAATGACATATGTACATCTTTTAAATAAATTTTATTCAATAATTTTCCACCCTTGTAGCAAGTTAACACTTGATTTCTTTGATGTCTATATCAATATTATAAGCAAATGACGCTAGTTTGGTATCTTTAGTATTTTCAATTATTTTGTTACTTATAATATTATAATATAGCCCTTATATTAAAAGCTGATCCTCTTTCCAAGGGAATAATTATTTGATATAATTACCATTTTTGAAAAGGTTAAAATAGATATCTTAAGCATATTTTACTTTCCAATTTCTATACCTATCCTCTATCTCTCTCCTAAATTAGTCTATGATTCTCTAGCTCTTTCAAACATTTTGTATCCTCTTAAGTGAGATGATATAATTTGTGTAATTAACTAATTATATTAAATTATATAATTGTAATATTTAATGTGTGGCAATTATGAATGATAATTACAAATTATATAGTTAATTGCATAATTACCACAACAATGAATAATATAGCTAATAACATAATTACATCATCGAATCAAAATAAATCATTTCATCATTGATTTTACTATTTATGTTAATTATGGTTATGTAATGGACTATGTAATTGTATATTTCTCCGGTTTATCTTTTTTCACCTATGCTCTTCCTATCTCTACATATTATCTCTCAACCATTACATTAAAAAGTACTTTCTCATGGAGAAATTACATTTTAAAATAGAGAGAAAAAAAAACAATAAAGAAACAAATCTAATATGAATATTTATAATAACTATTGCTTCAAATGCTGCAAAGTAGAAGGTGAAAGTATAATGTCTCAAAACCTAAGGGCACTACAACCTACTATCTCACCCTAAAGGGATCCCTGATGTGGTAGCTTACTGTACACTACATGAAGATTATTGATCAACTCCCTTGTTACTCTTAGACCTTACATATATAATGTAGTAATTCCAACTATAAGTTACATATAAGGGAATATGAGTCACATCATAAGGATGTATAGAGTTGATAATTATACTAATTCAACATTACAAATTATATTAGAAAATAGTATAGGATATGGGTCTTACTAGCAATCTTAATTAGTACAAATTTCAAGTGAATAGATAAATAATAGTTCAGATCTACTACTAAGGTAAACTTATACATAACGCTATTCTTGTTTACGAATCCCCTCTACTCTAACAGTCCAACTCCCTAAATTGGATCACTGACTTTAGGTATTACTCATCTCTTAGGGGTAGGCATGATTCGATTTGGTATGATTTATCCCCTTTACCAAATTGAACCTAATATGATAGTTTAATTTTTTTTTTAAATCAAACTTAACCGTATGTTTGGGTTTGTAAATATTTCAAACTTAATTAAAACCAGTTTGGTCAGATTCAATCCATAATTCAAATCGTTTATATCAAATTTTTGCTAAATATTTTTATCTCTAATAACTTATTTTCCTTTCTATTAAATTTTTATATGTTTTTAGTTAATTTTCAAATATTTATCATGCATAATGATGCTTAGCAAATAGTTGCATAAGATCTTAAACAAACCCAATTTCATTGAACAAGAATAAGAGATTCTATTCTAACGAATAATAACAATGAGGGAGAACTAGAGTTGACTGTCCAAAAGCAATACAAGAAGACAAAAGAGACACATCAAAAAATAAAAAAAATAAAGACAAGAGATATGTAACTAGCATTAAGGTTAAACCCTTGATTTCATAACATATAAGAAAATAATAACTTAGAAAAGGAAATTTTCTAAATGTGAAATTTTGGATGGAACCTACTCGATTTAATCTTAATAATTGACTCAAAAACAAAATATAGGAGAACAAAATATAAAAATCTTGATGAAATCCATGAAGACTAATGGAAAAAAAGTAAAAAAGCATAATACAATTGAATGAAAAATTTTCAATTTAACTAACCAGACCAATTCCGTTAGGTTTAAAACGGCGAGAATCGAATTGTAGACTATTATTTACATGTCATCAAACTAAACCATGAACCGAACTATTTATAAAAAATTGATTCTTTTACTTGGTTTAGTTTATGGATTGATTTGTGATTCATGGTTTTTTGCCTAACCTTACCGTCTCTTATGTTAATAGAAGTCTAAATGGGTGTAAGCTATATATACCTTTATGAGATATCTTCATCCACATCAAACAAACAATAATCAAACAATCAATTAACAATTATATGAATGTAAACAAGCATATGAAATGCAACAATACATGTTGCCATCCAAAAGCTACACATAGCATGGCTTTAATGCCCGATATTGCCCCAGTTGGGCAATATAATTGTGTATATGCCAATCTTGAGTTTCTAATCATCTTGACTTACTAACTCATTCTATACATTTAGCTTGAATATTTAATTTCTCCTAAATTAGTTTTATTCTAATGCTAAGCGTGTAGATGTGAAGAGCACATGCAATCTTGCTCACCCTTAAGTGATAATCTCTAGGTATCAATTTTAAATAGAGGCCGGCATTTCCTCATATCACTTAGTTCCTAAATGTTGAGACAAGTCATATTGTACAATCGAATCTAATAAAAATTTTTGATTCCATGGCCTTTTGATATTATTGCATGGTGTTGATGGTCTTCTACACTTATGCATTTCTTATGCCATGCATGAATGGTTATTAATCAGTGGTTGAACATAACTAAGTTTGTTTCAAGTAATGACGACCAAGTATTCAGTAGACACTCATCATATGGTGTCTTATACTATAAGGCATCCGTGTTTCATTATCTTGGAGTGCCTTGACACATGATTTGTATAAGCCTAATTAACCCCAAAAAAGCTCATTTTTTGTAACATATATTAATCATGTCATATTTACTATGCTACAAGTAAAACAAGTACGATAATCATAGGTTACTCATTAGTCATCAAAGTGATCATTCAATAGGTCTTCATTTAACTTGAAGTCTCATGATAAATAAGATAAAATTTACACTAGTAAGTGCTAATAAAAGAAGTAAATTATCTTAATTATTTAATTAAATTCGCTATACTCTCTAGTTACAATGCGGCAGTTTTTGATGGCCTTTTCGAAGGGGAAACACCACTTTTATGTGGGTCTTATTGAAGAGTAAGGGCTTTTTTCAATTGCCATCGCATTTGGTGGCTGTTAGGTTGGTGGTCAGAGTTAACGGTGATAGTGGTGGTTGCTTGATCTACATGGGTGCTCGTTAACAGTGATACGGTGGTAAAGTTGGGGGTTTTGAAGTATAAGGGACTCGATGGTGGTGTTGTATTAGTGCGAGTAGCGGCGAAGGTCATGATTTTCAAGTGACAACTGCGGTCGAGGTTTTAGGTTGAAACCCTTTGGTGGTGGAGCTCAGCTTATAGCATACGTAAGGAAGCTGATGTGAATTGATGGTCCTTTCAAGTATGGGGCCCCCCTTCTTATACTATTTTGGCCACGACTGAGCTCGGAAGAGCTTTAGTGGACGATTTGGCCAATAAAGATGAAGCCTTGGGAAATCTTGAATCTTAAGGGAAAAGTGTCATTTGAGTCAATATTGAGCATTAGAAACTGATATTCTTACTTAAAACAACATGAGAAAGTTTTCATTCCTTCCCAAAACACTCATAGTTGAAAATCATTTATTAGTAAGTATCTCATATAGTAATTTTTATTTTTAATTTTCTTGATCTGAATTAGCCATGTAGATGGTTGAATTTGGACGTGAAATTGGTTGGGTTTAAGATTAGTTGTGCCTAATATACTATTTCACTAAGAGTTCGGGTGGAATGTTATAGAATTTACATGAAAAAGAAGCACAAACATGTGCCATCACATTGGGAACAGAAGAAAAGGAACAAGGGAAATGGGTAGAAAATGACAAAAAGGATAAGAAAATTTGCCCTGCTACATTAAAAAAAAAAAAAATAATGCAAAGGCTTTAGTACCTAGGCTTGGGTGGCCATTTGGTCAAAATATTAACAAGGCTTTTAGCCTTGCCAAAACAACTGAGAGGAGCCTTTTTTATTTTTTATTTTTTTCAAGCCTCCTTCTTCTTCTTCTCCTTCTTTTACTTTTAAATTAAGAATCCTCCTTTATTTACCACTCTAAACCTAAGTCAACCTAAAATTAACCCCAACTGGTTGGAGCTAAAATTAAATCACTTACATAAGCAGTAAAAATAATAACAATAATAAATAAATAAAATAAAATAATCTTGAAATCATACCCAGTTTAACGATTTTGTACACTTAGACCCTATCCAATGCTAAAAATGCGATGACCCTTTCTATGTGACCTAATAACTCTAAAAATGACCTAAGAATTCTATTATTCTAAAAATTCTATATTTCTAAAAAATCTATCTTCCTAAATTTTTTTAATTTTTTTGTATTTTTTTTATGTATTTTTAATTTTGACCATTTTCCTTTATTTAAAGAAAAAACTCTAAAGAATATGGAAGGAGGGGGACAAAAATGTGGAATCTACAACTACATCTTTTTATGATGAAGTTTAAGTAAAACTTTACTATTAAGACAAAAGAGATATCATTTTTGTCGTGAGGATGAATTGCATTAAGAAGCATTACATCAAATTAGCTATTTTAGGGTTGATCAATTAAGGATTTGGTAAAAGGTGAAAGAGAGAAAATTTGCTCTAAAGCTGTCTACACTACAAATATGATAGCCACCTTTCCCAATGATCACCAACCAGCAAAGCGGCAATATCCTCTCTCTTACCTCGTAAGCTTCTCTTGCACCAAATATATACGAGCTAATCTTGGCTTGCTACATGTCCCAGACAAGTAAGCTCTATGCCTTAGAAATAAGCCATGGAGATAAAAGTACAAGGATTCGAATTCTCAAAGCTTTCCTTATACCTTTCAAACATACAATACTCTTTCTTTTTTCTTCCTTTGCTAACTTAAGCATTAGAAGATCCCTATTGGCATAACTACAAGGGGCTTTCTTGGAGGTCTATCATCACATATCGCTATCAAACTATCAAACAACCATCTATCAGTGATTGACGTTTCAGCACATTAGTAAATAGTGCCTCACTCATATAAAAGGGAGTGGAATTGTGTGGAATCTTTTTAACTTGTTTCAAAAGCATATTTTAAGGAAAGTGGAGTTTAATATAATAAGAGATAATAGATAGATAGGAAGATTTACATCATTAAAGTTTGTTGTTGTTTTTATAATTTTCTACCTATTTTCTAATTGAGTTGAATGAAGGTAAAGGAAATAATCTTAAGTGTACATCATTTATCATTTCTTACCTTTTTTCTTTCTATTCATACTTTTAGTGTTGTTTTGCTTTTTTGTATTACTAACATTCCCTACATATATGATGGAAAAGGCAATAGATGCTTAATTTTGAAGGATTGAGGAACTATAAATATGGTTAAGCAAGTATAGGGTGGGCAAGGTATGGGGCTTACCCTTACCCTAGCTTGTAAATATAGGTTCCTAAGTTCTTACCTGAAACCATTCCTATAGCACTTATGAATCATCCTGTACCTTATACTTTGTTAATTTGATAAGATATAGGGTAACTTGTGGAATCTATAATTTTTCTTTATTTTCCTTCAAAATTTTGTATTAGATTTATAATCAATATCAAAATTATAACTACTATTGGTAGATGCATCAATAATAATTTACATAGGTTGTAATGTATCTTAAATTGAGATAATATAAAACTTTGATAGGCAAAATAAAGAATATTTTTGTAGTTAGAAATGTCAAAACCTCTGGTTAGGTTATGTTTAAATTTCTTTTATCTATTTTCTTTAAATCATCAAAATAAAATTTTTATCAAATCATAAGATTATTATATACAAAATGTAAAAACCATGCGCAAGTAATTCTAATATAATATATTGAATGGTAAGAGCTGAGATAATTTTAAGACTTTACTAGTATAGAGTTAGTAGGGATGTAAAAAAATAAGATAGTAGAAAAGGAGAGAGCATTTTACCTAAAAAAAAAAAAGAAAGAAAAAAAGAAGAGAGATGGATTAGATAATAAACATAAACTGCGTATAGTCTTAAGGTATTACTATGAGTTAGACTCTTTTTGTTATTTTCTTTAAAACTAAAATAGATAAGATAATAATATTAATTTTTTTATTTGTTAGTATTATTTAATTATTATCACAAAATAGTTTAACATACCATAGAAGTTGTACCCTATATATATTAGAGTACAGGTTCTAGGGTAGGATAGGGTATTCTGATTTTATACCTATACCTTACCTTATGGTAGTAGGTTCGAATAAATTATTACTTGAAACCTATCTTGTAACTTGAAACCTATCTTGTAACTTTCATTATCTGCTCAAAACCTATCCAGTAGAGTAAGGTCTAAGTAGATACCTTGTATAATAAGGTTACTTGCTTACCCTTAACTATAACCAAAGTGAAAAAAATATGTATATTGAATGATGAAATAATAAAACATTAGTAAATAGAAAGTAATATGCTTCTAGAAGAACATAACATGTTTTTTATTTTTTATTTTTGTAATTACTTCTGTTGATAGTTGGATTTCATCCTAAAATAATAGTCAGCCATTCGGCTGATGAGAAGACAACTAATACTATTCTCAGCTAATGTTAAGTAAGACTCGATCCACTTAATGGGCCTTAAAGCTTGGCTTGTTACTATGTTAGGTTTGATCTTAGGAAAGTGGTAAGAACAGTTATGATATGGTATAATTTCATTGTATAATCACCCACTACTCTTATATTTTAAGCATGTGCTTGATTACAAGATCTCTACGTGACCTATGACCAATGATTAATTGTTATTTTAGACACTTGATATTCGCCTATAAATATAAAGAGAAGGTATTGTAAGAACTCTCTTCCAACCTTCAACACTACGTTTATTCACTTATTTCTCTTTCAAACAAATTATTGACTTAGGTATCGGAGTCATTACATCATACTAGTCCCGGTACCACTTAGTCTCTTATATTTTGCAAGAACAAAGTCTTACACTAAAATCACCAGACAACATTTGGCATCGTCCTTTTTTCATAACTAACCCACATGGAAAAGATAAGTATGACAAAAAATGCAAGTACTGGTTCTTCACCCTTACACTAGGTGGGGAAAAGTAGGCATACTGACGAACTATGCATAGCTAAATTGGAGCAACTTTGCTTCGACTTAGCCAAAGAAAACCAAGAACTTAACAAAATACATAATGAGATTCTTAACCTTCTCCATAAAAATGTCCACCTAAATGAAAACTAAGAACATGGCGATAACAATGCTGAGAATTGTGGTGATTCAGTCTATTTTCTTGAAGTACTAAGGAAGCAAGCTAAAGTTACACTTGAACCTTTAGCCCCTGCTCTTTAGAAAAGTGATAAGGGAAAGCAATCGTAGTAGATGCACTATGCGTGACCTTTGAATGTTAACACTCTTGCTTTAACAAATAAGCAATTCTAAATAAAGAAGAGTCCTTTTGTCCTTGAAATTTCGGACAAAGTGATATCATAACACATCAAGCTACCATAATTTGAGACTTATGATGGAACAAAAGATCTTGATGATCATCTTGAATATTACCACACCTTAGCTAAGCTTTACAGCTTAAGTGATGTCGTGGCTTTGCCTTCAACATTGAGGAATATGGCTAATAGATGGTTTAAACATCTGAAGCTGAGTATAATATCATGCTTTGAAGATTTAACAGAAGTATTTTTATAACAAGAAGCTTCCTGTTAAGGAATTTTTTATCCTTAACACCATAAAGCAAAAATAAAATGAATCTATCAGGGACTATTTAGCTAGATTCATAGTTGAGATGGTCCAGATTCCAGAATTTGACATGAGTGTTGGTCTCAATGCAATTATTGATGGAGTTAAACCCTATAGAGACTTTTTCAAGTCTTTGGCAAAAAATAAGCCTAAAACTTTTGTTGAGTTTAAGGTTAAGGTTATGTTTTAGATCCATAAGGAAGCCAACATTAAAGCTTAGCGAGAGGCCAATCAAGGTAGAGGAGATCGAAAAGGCAACAAGAAGAAGAGTACAAAAGATCGACTTGGAACACATGATAATCAATGTTCCAAAAGAGTATAATGCTAAGAAAAATAAAAAAAAAGGCTACGCATCCCTACATATTATGTTCATAAGCCACTCAATTGTCCAATCATGGACATATTGATGGAAATGTGGGGTCAAAAGGGGGTATTGCAATGGCAAAGAAAGATGAGAGGAAATTCTTTATGATAAAGGCCATAATACTAATGAATATGTCCAGCTCAAGAATGCAATTAAGGATGAAATCTAATAAGGGTGTTTGAGCAAGTTTCTCACTTGCGATGCTAAGAATATTGTGCAACCAACTCAGAGGATACATGATGAGTAAGAGAATATCACGAGACTTTCTCAGGTCAGGAAAGATGCAAGAGATGGAAATAACAGCAAGGTATTGAATGGCTTAATAAATACTATCGTTAGTGGACTTTCTACCTTAAGTTGGTCAAGCTCTTCTGGCTCGACTAACGCCATACATTATGTTTGTAATGTGCAGGGCAAGAAGGTTAAGATCGATAATTCAATTTCTTTCATAAAAGAAGATTTTGAGGATATTCAAAAGCCTCATGATGATGTACTCATAATTAGTGCAAGAATTGCTAACTTTGAGGTAAAAAAAAAAAATTTTGTTGACATTGAAAGTTCGACATATATTATTTTTCAACATGCTTTTGATTAGATGAGACCAAAGATCAAAGCACAGTTAAGATCTTGTGATTATAATTTATATGCTTTCAATAATTAACGCATTCGAGTCACTAGAGTAATTTCTCTCCTAATCCAGAATAAAGATGATGAGTACGTTGCAAAAGATAAGGTAGGTTTCCTTGTTGTTAGATGTTGGTCCTTCTATATTATGATCATAGGTTGACCATGTCAGTATTTATTTGGCATGGTCCCTTTAACTGCAAATCTCAAGACCAAATTTTCCACTCCCATCGGAGTTTATGTATGTAAAAGGGATTAACAGTTAGTAAGATCCTTGTATCTAAAGGCATTATGGCAGGAGGAAATTTTTCAAGCTGAAACTTATCCAAAACAAATATCAATTGACATAGAAAATGTTGAGGAAGAGACAGGAGAGATCCTGTTAGGAAATGATCCTCAGAAGATAACAAAGATAAGGAAACCTTTGTTAGTAGAGATCCAACAAAGTTTGATCAACTTTCTACGAGATAACACCAATGTGTTTGTATAGTCTCCCTCAGATATGCTAAGCACCATAAGCTTTAAGTTGATCCCAACGCGAAGATGATTTAATAGAGGAAAAGGCATTTCGCTTTTGAACAATAGGCAGTCATTGAAGAAGAAGTCTAAAAGCTGTTAAAGGCAAGATTCATTAGGGAAGAACCTTATCTGACTTGGCTAGCTAATTGTGTATTAATCAAGAAGTTTAATGAAAAATGGTGTATGTGCATAAACTTTACATATTTGAGTAAGCCCTATCCAAAGGATTGTTTCCCCTTGCTGAGAATAGATTAGATGGTTGACTCAGCTACTGAACATGCTTTACTATCTTTTATGGATGCATTTTTCAGCTATAATCAAATCAAAATGGATAAGGAAGACGAAGTACATACGTCCTTTGTCATTAACTTTGAGACATACTGTTACACGGTGATGCCTTTCGAGTGTAAAATGCCAGCTCGACCTATTAAAGGCTTTTCACCAAAATGTTTAAGCCTCGGATTCATCTTAATGTCGAAGTATATGTTGATGACACGATAGTGAAGAGCACGATAGAAAATCAGTATCTTAGCGATCTTAAGGAGACATTTGACACTTTGAAGAGGTACAATATGAGACTGAATCAATAGAAATGTGCTTTTGGTGCTATTTTAAGAAAATTTTTATGTTATATGGTTACTCGACATGAAACTAAGGAAGATCAATGCTATTCGGAACATTAAGTCCCCTTGCATAATCAAGGAGGTTTAGGAGCTAACTGCGCGAATAGCCACCCTAAATAGATTTGTGTTGAAAAGTGCAGATAAATGCACGGGTGTTTTAAAATCTTAAAGAACCCAAAAGAATTCCAATGGATTGATGAATGTGAAAGAACATCTAATGAGGTGAAAGAGTTTCTTGCATCACTACCAATACTCTTGATACCTATTTCGGAAGAAAATTTGTATCTATATTTGTTAGTTAGTAGCCAAGCTCTTTCCCATATCTTAATTTAAGTAGAAGGTAGAGAGCTATCATGTCTTGAAAAGCGGGAGTCGTGATAACCCTACCATATGAATCATCTCAAGATAGAAACTGTCTTTATAGTTGCTATCATAAACCTAGCTCATACTAGGTGTACTTAACTTTATTGCTTTAAAGCATTTAATTCAATATTTGCTTGATGGAAACCTACGAAATAATTTTTTTTTTTTGAAATAACTGATAAGAAAACTTATAGTTTGACTTTTTAAGAGAGTACACGTAAAACCCACAAGTATACGTTATTCGGTATACAAACCAAAATAAGGAAACTTATGTGCCCCCTGAGAAGACTCAGGTAGTTTCTTTAGTAGTTAGAAAAAGTCAATAACAAGAATGAAATTCAACAGTATTCTTCTTGATTCTCTCTCCTTAATCCCATGTGCTAAAGTTTTGGTTTTAGGTATGTTACTTGTAATATCATTCTTAACCTGCAAAACAAACAATAGGAAAATGAGCGGCAACTTGCTTAATAAGTGAGACAAAAACAGAAGTATGCATTCAGCATATCACAAACAAGGTTTTCAACTAAGTTAGTTAGATGTAATGTATATACAAGCAAATGTCATCGCATAACATTATCCGGTTCGTGGTAAGATTAGAGAAATGACTCTCACTTTAATATGAGTTGAGGAGTTTGATATCATGCACTTACGAATTGGAACCAAGCCAGGGCTTGTGTAATAGAGAATGTCTTCCTCCTATGACCACTTTTGAACTAAGGTCCCTACCTTTACAGCAACCTCCTCGCCTATTACTTAGTTTGACTAAGGATTAGGAATGGACCATTTTAGCAAGCCTTATCAAAGGGAGTTTATATTTGGCTTGAGAATTTTAGTCATTACTCTTAATAGGTTGTGATGCATGTTAAGTTAGATACTAAATTGAGTTTAAGTTAGTTTATTTTTAAGGTGATTAACTAAGCTCAAACAATTCAAGCATAATAATATTCACAGAATAACCATAACGTAGAGTTTAGCTCCCATTACAGCAAATCAAATCTCAAACACAAACGTTGTACACACACAAACAATTAACTGCAAGTACAAGTAAATACATACCAAAGTTTATAGATATTCTAAAACAATACCCAAAATGTTGTTAAGCATCTATCCCACTTACTTGGCTTCCTAGCTAACCGTTTCCCTAAAGTCTTCGATAAGGTTGCAAATCTGACTTATTTAATACAAAATATAGTGGAAATCAAAATACAGTACTTAGATAAGACCTACCTTGTGTATTAGACTTATACCATTTGATTTAACTTAATGTAGTTATAGATACTTATTATATAACATTATTTTAATTTAACTTTACATTTAAAATTTATATATACGTTTTTAGTATTATTTAAGAAGTTTCTACCTTTTCAAAGAACTTTTAATTAAAAACATGTACTTTTTACTAAAAACTACATATACTCAAATTTTATGAAAGTAATAATGTTAGATTTATAAAAATATAAAGTTTAATTTTTAATAGTTCTGGTAAATGATTATTACTAGAGATCTACTCATTTCGAGAATTTATGCTAATAATATATAAGTCCTACAGTTATTAATATTATAAGTTTGAAATTCAATAAAGAAGAAAATTATGAAATTATACGGATAAAATACTCTATTTAAGAAAATAATGAGATTACAAATATTTTTCTATAACTATTAAATATTAATTAAAAGACAACACTTATAATTATAGAAATAAGATTACTTGAAAATATTAGATATCGAAAAATTTAAATCTTCTTCTTCTTTTCCCCTTTTATCTTTTTTTTTTCTTTCTCTTCATTTTTTTTTTTTGCTCCTTCATGTTCTCTCTCTCTCTCTCTCTCTTCCCCCCTTATTTTGAATTGTTGTTGATTTGTAGCACAAATGGCTTAAGTTATTTTATTAACATGAGTTCTTCACCGCCATAACAAATGGTGGTTAACTTTTTCTTTTTTAAAAAAGTTATATTATATATTTTTTATTATATTTTATTTTATATTCTTCCTAATTTTTATAATATTTAAAGAATATTCTTTTTCTTTACTACTAACATTACTAATAAAGAATAATTCATAATCATAATTTTCTTTTCCCAAATATTATTATTTCAGATAAATTTTAACATAATTATTAGTAAAAATATTAGTACCATATAATATATATAGTGAAGTTCCATTAATTATTTAGGATTTATTCATATATATCTTATATATAATTTTACTCATTAATATAAATTATTATGATCACGTAGTTGATTTAAAAAGATTTATCAAAAGCTATATTTAAAATTAAGAAATTATACATTATAGCAATTAGACTTGATAAGCTTAATACTTTTAAAAAAATCGCATATAAATGATCTTAATTTGAAATATTAAAGTTATACAATTACTTTTTTTTTTTTGTTACATAGATACGAAAGTTCAACTTAATTCTAAAAACGTTGTTATAAGTCATAATTTTTAGAGTATATCCTAAGTACCAAACTTTTTAATTAATTGATTATTAATTTATATAATTGCATACCGAAACTTAGGTATAATTTCGATATTTCGATACTTATATGTGGTTTTATTAATTTATGGGTATAAATATAAATTATTTTTACATATTATCGTATGTCATTAGTAAAGTTAGTATAAATCGTTTTATATCTTTACTTTAACTTATAAGTATATATTTTTCTATAAAGGATATAAATTCTTGGAAAGCTAGCAGGTTGAGGTTATAGGGTATTATGTAAGCCTTAAAGTCAAGCCAAGTAATCGTAGGGTTGAACTTAGAACTCAAGGTTTAGGGTGATCGGTTAAAGGATCCGATTAAACCCAAATTATAAACTATTGAGAGGAATATTAGTAAAACTGACCCTGTAAACTTGAATTTAAAAAAATAAGTAATAAAATAGGAGACTATAAAATTTTCAAATTTTAAGCATAATAAGTATTAATTACCGAAAATGTGAAAAGTGTAATGAAATAACTAATAAATTACTAGAGATAGATTATATGTATACTAAAAATTTAGAATGACCAAAATAATAATTAGGAATGTTCACGTATACACCACATGTATCTACGTGTAGATAAAAATACGCGTAATTACCTAAATTGGCAAAAAACTAAGCAAATAATTAAAGAAAATTATAAAATAATTATGCAAAAATTAGAAAAAATCAGAAGAGGATAAGATGAAGTAAGATCAGGTCGTGGCAGGCCAAAGCTGCAAAAAAAAAAAATAGCCAATAAAAATGAGACAACTTAAAAGCAAAAAATTTAGGGAAATGGGCAAAATCTTGTCAAATTAATGCACGTTAATTACAAAAAAATGTCTATAAATAGGGAAAAAATTTTCAGAAGTCATTTGGTTAGTTTAGCATTTGAAAAAAATCGAAGCACTGAAAAAATCGAGAGAAAATCCAAAAAATAAAAAAAGGGGAAAACTGTACAGATTGGGCACGTGAGCTAAACCCACCACTCACCACCACCTGGGATCGAACCACCACCACCACCCTACACTAGAACCACCGCCTGGACCGGCTGAGAACCTTGGACCGGGCTTGGACGGCCAGAAAGCTTTGGACCGGTTAGTCTCTTAAATGACCCGATTTTGAATAATTTTGTAAAATTAGTTATTTTGCCCAAAAAATTATGAAACTTGTTATTCTGAGGTTTTATTGTATGTAGATTTAGGTAAAAATATTGATTTAGTTTAATTAAATCTGTAATTATAGGGTCCTTAACAAATTGTTCAAAACCGAGCATGACTAAACCGGAAAATAAATAGGCTTAGAAGTGTAGTTTGGAGTTCAAAATTTTTCTGTAGGATGCTCATATGATGTAGAACAGTGCTATGAAGCCATTTTTTTAAATTAATTTTTGAAATTTTTAAGTTAATTTTTAGCCTTATAATGATGGGAAAATTGAGTGATTTAGGGTTAATTAGGTGATTAGGATGTTAATTACTGATTGGGATATTAATTATATGTTTTAGGATGTTAATCTCTGAAGTAAAACCCTAATCCTAGCCTTTAGGTATTAAGTATGGTTAATTAGGGAAATTAGGTAAGTAATATAAGAAATTAGTAATATGTGAAAGTGTAAATTAATAAATCTAAAAAAAATAAAGTTATTTAGATAATATTATAATAGAACTCAGAAAAATAATAAATCTGAAATAACATTTAATTTTAAGTAAATATCTCAAAATGTAAGATTTTTACACATCGGGAATAAATCCGATACCTCAATTAGGGTTAGTGTGTACCGAATAGTTTAAAATACCAAATTACGACCTAATAGGATATTTGAATATCCGAGCGTAATGTGATTAATGTCACATTGGGATTCGAGCCTATTTAAGACTTTGAAATTAAAACTAGAATCTAGTTTAGGAGTTGAACCTCGAAATAGAGTACAACGAATCATTAGAGCGTTATAGGTATACATGGGGAAAATGAGTTACATTATAAATTAGAATAAGAATCCATAAAATATAAGTACTAAAAAGACCTATTTGTATTATAGGACACCTAGAGACAAATTAGCTCGCGATTAAGGGGTCGAGCGGTCGAGCAAATTCAAGTAAGTTGGGTTATTGCTTATTGTAATAGAGTACTAGTTTTGTAGTACTCGGAGACTTAGGCTTGTATATGATTGTGATTGTAAGTAGTTTACCCATGTGTTTGATGTATCTGAATTCGTGCTGAATTTGTATTGTGAGTGATTTTGTGACTGATTGAATTGGTATGAAATTGTTTGAACACCCTAAACGGAATTTAATATTAGTTGACTCCAAATAATTAATAATGTCATGCATTGCAACCCATTAGGGGATTATAAGATTCTCCAACCAAATACCGACCCCTTCGAAAGGGATAGCGCAGGGTTGCAAAATGGTCCTTTCTTCATCTTTAGTCGAACTAAGTGACAGGAGAGGAGGTCGCGGCGAGGGTGAAGTCAATGGTTCGAAGGTAGTCGCGGGAGGAGCGAGGTCTCCATTGCAGAGGCCTGGGTTTGGTTGTAAGCTGCTGCATAACATGGAAACTCCTCAACCTGGATTGGAGCGGGTGAAATTTCTCTGATTTCACAACGGATCAGACTACGTTGTGCGATGACACTTGATTGTTGCATTTCATAAAAATAACTGTTTGATAACCGTATTTGTGCTTGTATGCATTCATGAATCTCCAATTCAACTTACTGAGCTGTAGTTGCTCATACCCTTATAGATCCTTTTGCAGGTTCTGATTTCTGAACACTTAAAGCACTATGCCGCCCTACAATTACCCAGAGGTTAGTCTGTTCGAAGCTAGGGGTGTGGGGATCAAGTTACTTAGTATAGTGTTTATCTAGAGTGACTATGTAATTAAGAATGAAAGACTAGTAGTTATTCTGTAATCTAGTAAACTGTTATGTTATGTAAAACTTCCTGGGAAGCTCTGTTGACATATATATATATATATAATATTGTACATGTTATTAGAAATTTGCACTATTTATCATAATTGTAGTTTAATTGTTAATCGGACTATTTACTTCAAAGCGAGGAGTCGTCGACGCCTTGTGTAGGTCATGTCTATGGTAGGCACTGTGAGGCCAGTTACTATCATAGAATGGTTTACACGGCGGGACTGTTGCCACTCTGCAACTTCGGGGCGTAACATATTACATGAGCATCAGTTGATTTATTACATGAGTCGTGTTTTACAAAGACCAGAATACTGACATATAAAGATTGAAAAATTTGTATTAGCAGTGGTTTTCTCGATAAGAAAGTTAAAGCCATACTTCAAGGCACATCAAATTGTTGTCCTTACTAATTAGCTATTACGTTAAGCTTTACAGTGATCAAGCTCCCTAGGGAGGATGATGAAGTATACTATAGAATTAAGTGCTTATGATGTACAGTATAAATCAGAACAACATTAAAAGCTCAAGTGTTAGCAGATTTTGTAGCTGAATTCATTGATGAAAAGGACAACATAAAGATAGCCAAAAAGCCGATATGTAATTTATATGTTGATGGTTCCTCCACTAAAGAAGGATGTAGTGTGGGCCTCATTCTACAAGGACCCTACAATGTGAAAGTTAATTACACCTTTAAGTTTGGGTTTCTAACAAGTAATAATGAGGCTGAGTACGAAGTCTTAATAACTGGACTCAAATTGGCGAAAGAAGTTGATGCCAAGAAAGTTAAAGTTTTTTCTAACTCACCACTAGTTATGAATAAAGTCAAAGAGAGTTATGCGGCAAAAAAGGAAGTGATAAGCAAGTACTTGTTAATAGTACAAACACTTAAGGAAGAGTTTTAATCCTTTTTAATTGAGAAAATACCTAGAATTAGAAATATTACCGTCAATATGTTATCAAAGTTAGCTAGCATAACACTCCTTAATTTAAATGACAACCTCTATATTGAGTATCTCCTTAATAAGAGCTTTCAAACTGTTGTGTAGAGCTATGTGTTGACTCCCTACCTAAAGGAGAAATCTTGGATGGATCCATAAAGACTATTTAAAGGATGGTGTTCTCTTTGATGATAGGAAAGAAGCTCATAGGTTGATTTATCAAGCCATAAATTATACGCTGATTGAAAACCATTATACAAACGCAGCTTTTCTAAACCTTATCTTTGATGTCTTCCACTGAAGGACACACAATGAATATTGTCTGAGTTATATGGTAGTATTTGTAGTAACCATGCGAGGGGCTAAACCTTGTATGTTCGCATACTGCAAGTTGACTATTATTAGCTGACTATGAGAAAAGATGTTAAATCTTCTATTCAACAATGTCCATAATGCTAGAAACATAAGATATTAAGCCATGTGCCTTCTACTAAACTCTACAGCCTTACTAACCCTTGGCCTTTCGCTCAATGGGGCTTGGATATATTCGTACCATTTCCAAGGTCTACAACATAGCGGTAAATTGTCATACTTACTGTGGATTATTTTACTAAGTGGGCAGAGGCTAAATCAGTGGATAGAATCACCAAACAAGAGGTAGAAGCTTTTGTATCCAACTTCATCATATCGAGATTTAGGATTTTGGCTACAGTTCGATAATGATGAGTTTTAGGAATTTTGTGAGAAACATGGCATTCATCCAAATTACACTTTAGTGACTCATCCTTAAACTAATGGGTAAGTAGAAGCTATTAATAAGATCATCTTGTATAGTTTGAAGAGAAAAGTTGATCAAATTAAGAGCAAATAGGCTAATGAACTATTGAATGTTTTATGAGGGTGTAGCATTACCCTTAGGACTTCAATTAGAGAAACACCCTTTAGATTGGCATTTGGGCTGGAAGCTGTCTTGTCGATTGAGATTATTTTACCTAATCTTTGTATGTAGAATTTTGACATAATGGCCAATCAGGTTAGCTTGATGACCAATTTGGATGCAATTGAGGTGATAAGAGATGTTATAAGGATAAGAGTTGCTACATATCAGCACAGAGCAACTAGATGTTACAATCAAAAGGTAAAACACATGGTATTTTGGTTTAGAAATCTAGCTTGTAGGAAATTAGAGGCTATTGGCACGCGAGATAATTAAGGAAAGCTTGGCGCAAATTGAGAGGATCTTGTTAGGATCTAGAAAGTCGTATGTGAGGGGTCCTATTGACTAAAAAGGTTAGATGGGACAATGATCTCTTAGGCATGGAATGCCAAGAATTTGAAGCTTTACTTTGCCTAGTTCCTTTGATATTATGATTTGTTTCTATTCTAAAACATTGTAAGGAGATAGCCTACATCTTTTTTTTTTTAGTATGAAACATTCATTTCAAGTTTATAAGTATCTCTACTTCCCATCGTTTTCATTCTAAATCAATTCTTCTTTAATAATATGTTGAGAAATAAGAGAATGAACTTTACTATGCCTTTTAACAAGTAATCTCGTGGCTAAGAAAAAAATATCGGTTCATGTTCTATGCAACTAACTAATGCTGTCTACGAAAAGATCTCGAACATGTACGTGAAATAAAACGTACGGAATGCTAATAACGCATATGAAATGAAACGTGCTAGAAATAAATGGCATAAAGGCCAAATATCTCATTATAATAGATGGTTGGCATCTTGACCATATTAAGTCCACAACAATTATGGGATAAAGTACAAATTAATAGATGGTCTAAAGAATCCAGAACGTTCTTGTTCTTTGATTGGGCAGAAGTATTATCTTGATCACAAGAAGACGAGACCCTCTTAGAGCTTACTTCTTTTCCAAGACTAGGGGTTTTAGAGCAAGTGGATGTCTCTTTACAAACGTAGGGGTTCCCCTTAGATGATCGTTCCTCATCATTAACATAGGCTTCAATATTGCTTCATCATTGTCACCTTGCTCTTGAACCTCAGTCTCTGCTTCTTCACTGACTTCTTCATTACCATTGCTGGTGTCATTGTCATTAATGTTGACAAGGTCTAAGCATGCCAGGTTATAATCAGGGTGAACTTTTAAAATCTCCTTTCTCTCCTATTGGAACCCCTACAAAAGCTTCTTCCTGAGCAATCTCTCATATTACTGACTGGCAGTTACGATTTCTAGTGCTTCCTCCATTGGGGGCTTCTTTTTTAATGCCTCCTTTAATTCAACAACATAAGACTAGAGCTTAGAGTCGTTTATCTCCAACTCCTTTATTCATACCATTAACTTGTCTTCTTCATCGCTCATTAAGGTGTTTGTTCATCTTAACCTTTAGCACTCCTCTTGCTTCTTGCGAAGCTCTTCCTTCAAGTTCTCAATCTCCTTATACTGGTCTTCAATATTAGCCTTATGGCTTGAGACTTCATCGGTCACCAAGAAATGTGCCAGCTTCTTGATTAAAAGCTCTTTTTGTAGTTTTCTCCTCTACCTTAGCTTTATTTCTTACACTCTTAACCTCAACAATCTGAGCCTTTGAGGAGTTATATACCTCCTCAACCTTTTGCAATAAATTAACAAAGATGAATAAATCATTTGCTTATCAATGAAGCAACAACATGTAAATATTACCTCATTCATTTCTCTGTTGGCTTCATCAAGAGCCGTTAAAACATGGTTGTTAATCTGCATACAGGCAAAATTATGTCAACAACAAAACATGAGCCATAAGTGAAAAAATGATTGGTACTTACATTATACAACTTAGTGGCAATATGTCCTTTATTACAATCGTCCACTTTGTCGACATCTTTCTTTGCAATCTCCCTATCCCTAGGGAGAATTACTCCTTCCATCAGGTCAAGGATTTCACCTTATCACCTAAAGCCAAGTCAGTGTACAAGATGTTTTGGCTTAAGCATGGTATGAAGTATTCACCCACCTTACGGTTAAGAACGAGCTCGACATTACTGATGCTGAAAGCCTTATTCCTTAGAGCTTCTTTCGTCCTCTTGTCTAAGGCCTTGAATTTCTTAAACGGAGGTTGATCGGCAAGCCCTTTCCTACTTCTTTTATTAGGACTAAGGTCATTGTTTGTTTGGCCTGACAAGCCTTCCACCATCTCTTGAGAAATGACCTTGGTGTTGCTATTACCACCGATCTCTTAGCAGGATTTGTCTAGCATTTCCTCTGAGGAATGTTTTTTGATTAAGGGATCACTTTAAGTTGTGTAGCCCCAACAACTCCAATATGTTCGATCCCTTGACTCTTATCGGTGGGATGAGTAACCTTTTTTGGAAAAGCAGCTTGCTTTACAATTTTCTCCTGCATAATCTTTTTCTGTACAAGTGGCTAAGTGATAAGTGCTTTGGTAGCTGTATGTTTATCAAGCTTTAGCTTCTTAGCGGTTGCTTAGGCTAACAATTTGGTGAGATCGATATTGTTTGTACTCATGTCTACAATAAAAGACAAAGAGTGTTATAAATGAGAAAGAGAGAAAAATCAAGAACTTATGGGATCCGTGTTGAGCGAAGCTTAAAGGTCTCATTCTCCCCCCAAGTCATGACAACGACTTTCCTCTTGGAGCTTTCCTTAACATGGTGATTGCTCTAACACCTACTTTCTTTAAAAAAAAAATAAAAATTGCATCCCATTCTCATATTGTTTTATCATCTTCTCAACATCTTAGAAAAACATTTCATTCGTTCTTCTTTCTAGGAACTTTTTGGCTACAACAACATCATTCGACATTAAATCAACATCTTTGTTATGGATAGGGTTAGTCCATTGGATCCAAAAATCCAAGTCTCCATCCAATATGATAGACATAAACATGTCATGCCACTTGTGGTTTTTTACTCTAAGCCATCCATAAATTTTTGCTCATGCTTAGTGGCCATGAAATACCAACCATTGGGTTGCCTCCTTATTATGAAGAAGCATATGAATAACTAGGGTGTGTCCCTAACCTCAATCTCTTTACAAATTATCTCGAATGCTACGAGAAGTCAATAAGTATTTGATGAAAACACACTTGGCGCTCCTTAGAAATAATTAAAGAATTATTTGATAAAAGAAGAAAATGGGAAGCATAGTCCAAAATTGAGGTATTTCAGATATATATGAAACTCACAATCCCTCAGGAAACACACCTTGTCATCCTACCTTGGCTTGCACATATTCCATGTCTTGGGAAGATCTTACTAATATTTATTATACTTTGAGATGAGTCTTAATAGCACTATTCACCACTTCATCCTAGGAATCACTATTATAAACAACATTGTTGTACAAATACCTAGCTATAGACCTTCCTTCCTTATCATCTAGATAGTTATCTATTGGAGAAGCGTTGATGTAAGGAAGTTTCTCCCATCACTCCATTGTGCTATTTGTTGAACTACTTGAAGAACACGCCGAGTCGTTCCTTTTTTGGATGGGACAAGTAGCCTCGGATAGAGTTGCTTTAGAATATGAAAGTATAAGTTGACGAATGACACGTCAAACCATACCTAATTAAAGCTGTATGAGAGGATCACAAACTAAATGAAAACTTGAAAGATAAAATGTCGAAAGCAAACGAGAACTTTGAAAGTGGATAAGGATGAGAATAGAGCGAAGAAATCTTCATCAGTATGGAAAAATCCTTTATATATGAATGGTTTCTCCTTATAACCCTAACATACTTATAGGAATGCGATTTTGATTAGATGGTCAAGTATGGATTAATGACATATATTATGGGTAAGAAATCTGATGGTTATCATGTTACTGACAGTTATTAGCCCTTCAGCATAATAATGGCTAAGATGATAGCCATTTTGCTTGTTACTATGGAAAAGTGAATGGGTGAGAAAATTAAAAAGCTACAACCTTTTGCTTAGGATACGATTTGTCACATTTCAAAATAAAAATTGAACCTTCCTATGTCACTTTACTTTTGGAAAACTCATTTTAGTCTTAACCTTCCAATTCCCTAAACTGAGCATTAAGCTTTATCTACTTCCATAGTCGAATTCTCAACCATAGGAGTTGAGAGGTAAATGTTGATAGTCAGATTTCACTACAAATATTACTTGGCCATTCGATTGACAAGAAAATGACTAATACTATTCTCAACTAATGTTGACTAAGACTCAGTTCACTTGATGGGCCTTGAAGCTTGACTTATTAATAAGTTTGGTTTGAACTTAGGAAAATAATGCGAATAGTTATGATCTAATACGATCTCATTACATAACCGCTCACTACTCCTGTATTTTAGGTATGTTCTTGATTATAAGATCTCCACGTGACCTACGACTAATGATTAACTGTTGTTTTAGACACTCAATGTTCACTTGTAAATATAAAAAGAAAACATTATAAGAACTCTCTTCCTACCTTCAACGCTACATTTATTCACTTATTTTTCTCTAAAATAGTTACTAACTTAGGTATCGGAGTGACTATACCGGATTAACCCTGGTACTACTTAATCTCTTATATTTTTGCAGGAATAAAATCTTACCCCAAAATCACCTAACAACAACTTCATATGAGTTGATAATAAATTTAACAATTTGAAATCAATTCAGAGGCATTATCTATATTTGATATTGCTTTGTTTTAGGTATTTATATTGTTGTCCTTAAAATATATTGCAATTTTTATCATTTCCTGCGTACCTTTTGATTCAGCTAGAAGAAAGAAAATGAAATACTCTTTGCCCTATTTAATGACAACTACTACGGTGCGATTTTTCTTTATAATACATTATAGATCATCTATTGATTTATATTATTATGTCAAGATTTATTTATGTTAGATACCTGATTAATGTAATTACTCCTAGATATAACATTATAAATATAGTACCAAAACAATCAAGATATCAATCTTGAGAGTTAAAAAACTAACCAAATGGAGTCAGCTAAATCAATGATGATGTTCTTACTTTTTTCTTCTTGTATCTTTGTTAAAAAAAAAAAAAAATAGAATACAAAATTACAGGCAAGTCTATTTATTACATATTTGCATAAGTAATTAAAAAGTAAAGAGTCATAACAATTACTTGAAAGGCCCATTTCTTTCCCGCTCCCACGAATATCATCATGTTGATGCAATTGGTCAATGCAAATTACTTGAAAGGCTGATTTCTTTCCCCTTCCCCGCATACCATCATGCTGATGCAGTTGGTCAATGAAATCATAAGCGAATCATTACGACTACCTTAATTCATGCAGGCGAAAACATTGCTTGTATTTGTGGTGATGATGAAGTAATTGTTGGCGAATAGTAGAATTTGAAGATAGTGCAATAGACAATGGTCAAAATTTAGAATCAAATAATGTTGGTCATATTAATGGATGACTGTTTGATGACATAAGAAGGAAGCTCTATTACTAAAATTGAAATACCGGCAAGGCTTCTTTGTGTCGTGAATGCACAGGCAAAACCTATTGATGGTAGAGGTGGATTATATTCTTTTGAATCTCGGTTAATTGGGTTGGCTAATTGCATCTACCCAAAATTTGTATTGACAAAGAAGTTTCATAATTATTATTACTCTTAATTATATAATATATAGATGGAAATGTATCATCTTTATTTAATTTTTCTCAATTTTTCTCTATTTATCAATGATTTAGACTTTTTACTTTCTATTATTATTACTTTCCATTACATAATATCTCTATTTAATTTTCCTTAATTTCTCTCCATTTATCAATGATAAAGTCTATATAATATATAGACTCTCTTATTTTTTCTTTTTGAGCTTTTTACTTTTATAATGATATAAGAATAGAAAGTAAGAATAATCAATTATTTAGCGGATGCATCCAATTTTTCTTTAGGTTTTATAACTCTTAAGATTGATGCCTTGATTATGTTGGTTAGACTAAATGTATAATATCAACATGTCTGTGAGTAAATACATAAATCGTCATTACCTAACATAACTAAAGATATCTTGACATAATAATATAAACCAATAGATGATATGAAATGCGTAATAGAGAGAATCGGCACTATAGAAATTGTCTTCTTTTTCCTTCTTTTAGTCGAATAAAAAAAATAGGCAAGATATGATGAAAATTGTAATATATTTTGATGATGTAAATATAAATTATGCCAAAATAAAGCAATATCAACAACTAGATAATACCTCTTAACTATTTTTGAACTAATTTATCATCAATTAAGATGGAGCAATTTCTTAATGCATTCAATATTTTATTTGTTAATACAGATCAAATCAAGTAATAAATAAGCTGTACAAAATTATTACAATTGTATACTCATATAAAAGCAGTGATATTGGATGAAAAAAGTTTCTAGTCTCAAATTCTTTTAAGGAGTGTAGGAATTACATTTTAGAATTTTAGGATCTTTCTATGATTTTGATGGTTTTTAGCAAATGTCACTTTAATATACCCTTGCTAGTTTAATCTTTTAAAAAATACAAGCTTAAGGGTCCATCTATTAGTACTTTGATGATTTAAAAGTTTGTTTTCTAGGTATGGTTACAAAATTCTTACAGGAAAATTTTTATCATGACAACGTCGTATGATAGTAGTACTTTGATGGTTGAACTTCTCCTCTAATAGTTGAATTAATAATTCATCTCAAGAAGGATTGGTAAGCATCCATTGATGAGCTCAAATGTATCAACTTGAAGGTTGTAAGCTCTAGTGTAGTCAATCATCAAGTTTCGGGATGTAATAGACTTGTTTATTAGCCCTTCAAGTGTTGAAGACTTGTTGATGAGCGTTTTATGAAATGAAGACTTGTTTATGAGCTCTTTGTGTGGTAAAGGCCTATTTATAAGCTCTTTATGTGTTGAATGCCTATTGAAGGGCTTATATGAAGACCTGTTGCAGAGCTCACACAGCTCATACAAAACCCCATTTGTGAGCTCTTTGTGTGAGGGCGTATTGAGTAACTCATATGAAGACCTATTGGAATGCACTTGGTGTGAAGACCTCTTAGAGAGCTCATATGAAGACTCATTAATGAGCTCTTCATGGTTAAAACAATCCTAGATGAAGTTAGCTTAACTTGAGCAAGTCGGCTTGGCCAGGTCAACTCAGCTCAGACAGATAAGGTCAACTCAAATTAGGTTAGCTCACATTAGTTCATATCTCCTTCTTTAGGTCAACTAGATCAAGTCGAACAGGTCATCAACTCATCAAAATAGCTCATTTGTCTTGTTTGGTCAAAACAACTCATTAGTTCAATGGCTCATTTATCATTTTATCTTATTTATAAGAATACCACTAGAGCAACTTATATTTTATTTTATTTACTAAGATGTCACCATATATAATCTCTCTCTCTCTTTATATATATATATGTGTGTGTGTGTGTGTGTGTGTGTGTGTAATGCTTGGAGATTTTTGAGATCATAAGGCAATACACTTTGAATTTCTCTTGACAAATTTCTTTTTTAGCTTTTGTCAATCCCTTTAACAAGGATTGTGGTAAGCAACCATAATTTTTCATTAGCGAGAAACCCTAATTTTTCATTCACATGCATCATATCGAGTGATAGATTAAGTTGTATAGTATTTGATTGGTGTATCATATCTATTCAAATAGTCCACAAATTTGCTAAAACACTATGTAAAACCCATCAAAAACCCTAAAAATCACATATATTAAAAAATATCGTTGTTTCTTTGATTGATGTGCTAGTGAATTAAACATTGGAAGAGAATATCAAACCAAATAGCTACTTTCTTTAAGAAGTAAATTAAACATTGGAAAAAAAGCTACATAAAGGACATAATTCAAAGATAAAAATATTAGAGAAGCCAATGAAGTTATTAATAGTACTGTGCTTCATGCAAAAGAGTGATACTTATTATTAGTTTAAGATATTGAGCTAAATAATGAGCAACTACTTTTATCTTCATGATTGAGAATTTAAATAACCCTTGAGATTGTTATAGTATTATTTGAGAGGAAATGAGGTTAATTTTATAGGCTTTGTATGCGATAAAGTGAAAGATAAGCTAGAGTTTATCATTGATAGCTTGAGGAGAGCTTGTACATTTCTTGAAACATTTTTCTCAAATAGTGGAATAAGCTAAAATGTATTAACTAGTTCGTCAGCATTCGATATTGAAAGAATGGATTGACTCATAAGGATTAACTATTATATAACACTGCTCGAACTTCTTACCTTGTATTTGTCCTTTTCAGCATGTTTATATTGTATTTGCATGTCCATACTGTTATACATATTTCGATCATATAATTGATTTTGATCCATTATATAGCATCATACATTATCACATCTTAGCAAGAAATCGAAGTAACTTACTATCAATTAGAGCAATTGAAGTTAATAAGCTTGACATGCATACCTTTGATATATTTGAATGTGCAAATTCTAATTTGTTGAAATAGAACATCAAATTTAGCATATCTACTATCACTCGATAATCAAGAAGTGTTTTTTTGCAAAAAGTTTTTGACATTCAAACTAACCCCCTTAATGATTGTTCCAATGGAACCAATAGTCATGTCTGCATAAATGCCATATCTTTTATTTATTTATTCTAATTTTTCCTTTAAACAACTTATCTTACATACTATTTATATTAATACAGCTTTAGCATATATGTGACCATGTTCATGCACGTATGTGCATGTGCTTGCACGTGTATAAATTATATATTATTATACATTTATCACTTACTAGGGGTAAACAAGTACACGGTGAATAAGGAATAAGGCCCTACCTGTACTATGCCCTATAAGACACAAATTCTCAAATTTGAAATCTATCTTAAAGTACCTTGGAATCATCTTGAAACTTATACCTTATAAAACCTACAAGATAATAATACTTTGGAGAATTTGTAAGTTTTACCTTTTTTCCTATAATTTTCAAGCTTATATGGTATCATAACAATAAGTTAAATGTGATTGCAAGTTCTTCATATGCAAAACTTCTGAAACTTATAGAAAATTTTATCGAATTAAAAAAGTAATTTCCTAACCTTGATTATATATATATATATATATATATATATAAAATGAGAAAGAATAAGGTAAAAGAATGGAAAATGTAAAGTTAGAGAGAAAAATGAAAGATAATATAAGAAAGAGTGGAAAACATAACATGCCAAAGATGACATTAAGTTTAGCTATTTAACTTAAAGTTTTGGACCTTTTTTTTGTTTTCCTTTTACTTAAACATTTATTGGCTGAAAAAGTATAATATTGTCATTTATTATTCATTTGTTAATATTATTTAACAACTTTTTATATGGTAGATGTATAGTAACCTATACTCTATACGTTAGAGTACAAGTTTGAGGATTGATATAAGGTAAAAAGAAGGTAGGTACAAGGTAAAGAAATCTTGTACCCATACCTAAAATTGTGGAACTAAGTTCCTAATTAATCTATATTAGGAATCTACTTTGCAACTTTAATACCTACCTAAAATTTACTTGATCAAGCAAGATACAGGTAGGTATCTTGCATGACAGGGTTACTTACTTACCCTTACCATTTTGTATATCATTTATGCATGATATTATTGTATAAATTAATTACATTTTGTAAAATATCTGTATTAGTTTAATATATTATTAATTTATGAGTAAAATGCTATAATATTATTAATATTGTAATAACTTGATTTCTATAAAGAAATAAATGATAATTAAAAGGGGTGGCATAATAAAACAATGTTTTGATGGTCATGGGTAGTTCGTCATTATGCGCTACAAGTGTGCAAGTGGGCCAACCCGATCCAGTCCACTTTGATACGCGAGTTAAATGGACTAGGTTTATTTGGTTTGCTTTTAAAATGAGTAAAAAAACCTTGACCTTATCTTGTTAAGAAAGTCAATTAAACGAATTGATCTACAAGCTAAAAACATAAATATGTTAAATGGGCTAACTTAAATTAGCCCACTTTTATCTATGGGTTAAATAGGTTGGATTGATTTAACTCGTTTTTTAAACGGGCAAAAAAATCTCGATTGAAACCCATTTAGAAAATGGATTAAACACATCAATACGTAAGTCAAAACTTATTTGCACACCTCTATATGCTCCTAAGAAAAGACTATAGTTAGGTTTTTAAAGGATACAAACATTTCTTTGTCTCTTTTCTTTCCCTCTTCCTTTCCTTATGTTCTTCTTCTCTTATGCAACACAAGAGGCACCATAGATTGAACACCATAATAATCTAAGTTTAGTGTCCTGCAAATTTTTGTATGCTTGGGCACCTAAGACGCGAGTTTTAGGTGAAAAGCAAAGTTTTGTTTGACATTCTTGAATAGGAAGAACGATTCTAATGGCTTGAGAAACTAATTATTGTGGTAAGATCAGACTTCGTTGTTAGTTATGTTAGACATGTTGTTACAGCTTTGTTGCCAATACATTAATGATTGGTAGGAGCATGTAGACTCTAGCTATGGGTTGTAGTATGTGATTGATATGTGTGGTGAAACTTAGTAGAGACACTTGTGATGTGTACATTGGAGGCGTTATATAATGTGTTATCTGTCATTTGATCATATACAATTGTGGTATGTTTAGATAATACCCACGTAGTATTCTGAGTTTTGGGATATTACAAATATACTGTATATAATATGAATATTATGAATTCCACGTTACTAAAGATTTATTTGATACCCTTTGTAATTTAATGTTTTGAAAAATAGTAAATCCATTATATCCTACTATGATATTATAAGTATACAATATCATATTAATATTGAATATAATATATTTTGTAATTATTTAGAAACTGCATTAGTTATTATCATTAATTGATAGACAATAAATAAGTCAAATGGCAATTTTATTAAATATAAAATTAAGTATTTATCAAATGTAATTATGATTTTCAACATAAAGAAATAATTTTGATAATATTGGCAATATCCATATTATATGTTATTTATTAAGTGAATACTTTAATAATTAGTGACTAAAATCAATCAAAATCTACATTTTATAATATACTAATATGACACTTAATAGTTAATACAATATGAAATAATAAAATATATTATTAAATAAATATTGTGAAGGATAAGAGTTAATTAGAAACCCTGACATTTCACTATCATCCGGCCAGATTAAACGTAGTTGTATTCCTAAAGATGGAACTTCCCTGGTAAACAGGTCTAATCCGAAGGAGCGAACCTTAGGCTCATTCTTTCTTGGAAATGTTTTTTTCTGGAAGAAAAGAAAAAAAAAAAAAAATCTAGGCATTTTTTGGTACTCATTAAAAAAAAGGACTTACGACAACTTCCGTTTCCACTAATCATTTTCGGAATTTCCTCTTTGGTTGAAATGGATATATATGATAATATAATAAGATTGCATGTAATTATAATATAATGTACTATAATTGATTAAGTGTTTATGAGGACAGACCATATTGGACTATATACTACAAGCATGTGTTGCTTTATCAGATAGAAAATTTTGTAGAAAATAGTACATTATTTCCACTGTCAATCTCCCAGTTGATCAGGCAGCTGATATAAAATCCAGGGTTCCAGTAGAGCATTGCATCATGAGCTACCCTCATAATTACCCTGCAGTTGACCCAAAGAGATCTCATGAAAAGGATTGCCAAAGGTCACAACCTTCTTACCGAGAAACGCATCTGAAATGTATTTCATTGATGGTCGTGAGTTTGGTATAGGAGATAAGCATGCAAGTGCATACGAGACAACTTGAAGGATTTCCGTTGCGATCAATGAGTCACTGCTTGGGCATGGAAGCCGGGGATCTAATATTTCTTGCAATTTGACATGCTCAATTGATGATGTTAACAGCATTGAAATGATTTCTTCAGGGTGTTTTCCCATTATTGTTTCCATAACTACCACTCCATAGCTGTAAACGTCGCTTTTTTCATTTATAATCATACTGTAAGCAAGTTCTGCACAAATGGAAAACGATGTTATGTCAGAGCATATTTACAATGGCAATCCAAATGGACTTTCTTGAAATATCAGTCCTTACTTTAATGTAGACTCCTTATGACCATTTTCATTTATTAGAGATCTTCCGAAAGGACAAAAGACACACTTCAATCGATGAATCATGCCATAAGGTGGACGTAAATCCAAATTAAATCATGAATGGAATCAAAACAAAATAGTAATAATAATAATATTTTTTTATTTAATTCACATTTCTTTTTTGAGCAAATAGTTGAACTAAACGGAAAACTTAATGCGATCTAGACTAAAAAAACTTCTTGCTAAATGTAAGCCCAAAATCAATGTGAATCATGAATAGAGTTGGAACATGACATCAATTCAGTTCTTTTCCAATTTGTTTAGAATAGGCAAAGGCAAAGACTAAGAGGGATGAAAGTCCTTGCAAATACCGTCTAACTTTATATATATATTTTTTATAGAAAAATATATCTTAAAAAACCTAATTTTTTTTTCCTTAATAAGGCCTTTTGTTTTCAATTTTTGCCCTCAGAAAAAATTAAAATTTTCAAATCACTTAAAAAGGTCAGCAGTAAAACGGTTTAGTTGGGGTAGTTGAATCAAACAAAACTATATCTATAGGTAGCCTGTTAATAGTGGTAGATTAAAGAAAAAAAAAAAAAAGACAAAGAAAAAATGGTTACAAGAGGTGATAAAAACACACGCATTTTAAATTTTATTTACTCGTGCCTAACACTATACCACATATATATTTTTTGAACTAGATTTGAATACTCGTACTATCGATGAGAATCATAATAAGGAAACTAAAGTGCTAAGGAATTGTCTAAATGCCTCACCTGGTGCAACATATCCAGAGGTGCCTGCGGTTGCAGAAATGTTGGTTGAAGTTGGATCAAGAAGTCTTGCTGTGCCGAAATCCGACACAAATGCTTGCATCTCATTATTGAGCAAAATATTGTTGGTTGATAAATCTCGATGGATGATGGATGGAGAACAATGATGATGCAAGTAAGACATGGCATGTGCTATATCTTTGACAATGTTCAGTCTTCTACTCCAGTTCAAATCTGATGCTTCAACATCATTTCTCAAAGCACAAAACAAACTACCTCTCTCCATATACTCGTACACCAAAAACATGCACCTTCTATGTAAACAGAAGCCATGAAGCTTAATGATGTTTCTGTGCCGAATCTCTGTTAGGAGTTTCACTTCATTCTTAAAGCTCTTGTCAAAAGCTGGCTCTTCGGCTTCTAGACGATGAAGCTTCTTCAGGGCAAAAACCTTCCCGTTAGGCAATTGTGCCCTATATACACTGCCATATCCTCCTGTCCCAATGCAGTATTTGAGATCAAAGTCCTCTGTTGCTTTAACAATGTCCTCATATACAATCTTTCCATCATAATTCCAAACGGAAAATGTGTCTCTGCTATGTGTAGTCGTTTCATTTGAGATAGAAGGTATGACCCTTCTACGACAATAGAGCCAAATGCCTAAGAGCACTATAAAGGAGAAGAATAGCACTATGGGCAGGATTATTTCTTCATGGTGTGAGGCCCTGTGGCTGATTTTAGAAGGGTATGTGGCTTGGGGTGGAAGAGAATTAGGTACAAAAGATGTGTTGTACACAAGACCTTTATTTCCGAGAAATGCACTCCTTGGATACTTGTTCAAAATAGAATTCGGGATTTGACCCGATAGAGAATTGTGGGATAAGTTCAAGGAAGACAAGACGCTGATATTGAGAGAATCCGGAACAGGACCAGAAAGAGAATTGTTTCGGAGATCGAGAAATTGTAGTTGTTCTAATCTCCCAATTTCTGGAGGAATTCTACCCACAATTTTGTTGAAACTCATGTTCATATCATACATAAGGGTCATGTTAGCAACCTGTGGTGGGATTGAACCATCGATTTGATTTTCTTGTAAGTTCATATACTTCAAGTTTGTCAAATTCCCTATTGAAGAGGGAATTGGACCGACCAAGTTATTATCATTTAGGTTCATTATGCATAAGATCGAAAGATGACCTAGAGTAGATGGTAGAGGACCAGTTAAGAAATTCCCATCGAGTTTGATACCTAACATGGATGTTAGGTTTCCGACTTCTGGAGGGATGAGTCCACTTAAACGATTAGAGGAAAGACGGAGCTCAATCAATTTGGACAACCGGCCTACAGTGGAAGGTATTGGACCAGTAAGCTTATTTCCATCCAAGTACAAATAAGACAGGTTCTTGAGACTTCCTAGCTGATGAGGAATGGAGCCATTGAGGTTATTGAAAGAAAGCTCAAGAGTTGCTAGCTTAGAAAGTTTTCCAAGACAACTAGGAATATTTCCAGACAGAAGATTTCCCGACAAAGATAGGGTCCTCAATTTTGAAAGTGTACATAATTGCGAAGGTATGGTGCCTGTGATTCCATTTTTCTGAATCTGGAGAGCAACAAGATTCGGAATAAGTGAGAAGTTCATTTTTCCAAATTTATCATCGATTTTCTGGGAAGAAGGCAAGGAAATTGCAGTTATGCTACCAAAAGGATTGCACGTAATGCCGGGAAATTGGCAACGTGGTAAAGAAGTGTTGGTAAATTGAGGCCACCACCCGCTACGGACCACAGCCTTTTCCTCGGATTTCAACATGATAATTGCTGGTGTTGTAGTATTGGCTGTGATCCTAGACCATAGCACTGTTAGTGATATAAGAAATGAAACAACAGAACAAAATGCAGCTCCCATGATGTGCGTGTTTGAAGATGGAGATGGTTCTCTCTTCACTATAGCGATGTGGGACTTCACTTGATATGAATTTGGTGAGAAGGAAGAGAGCTTATATAACAGTAGAATGTACTATGTTTTTTATATTTCCGGAAACACGCTACTCTACCTAAAGTAAACGCATTTGATTTCTTCATTTATTTCGATTCCGTGTTTGACACGGCGTTCATTCAACGAGAGTATTGAAAATTCAGTCAATGAAGAACCAAGACATGAGGTCACGCAAAGTGAAAGTCTTTCCACGTAAAAGTTTCAGATGGACTCTTTTAACTTTAATTAATGAAATTGATACGTCAATGAAGAACTAAGATATGAGTCCACACGATGCAGGGGTGCTCAATTGTTCTTTTTTTTTTTTTAATAATGAAATAAATGCTTACAAATCTCTTTTATCGTACTTATTTCATATGGAGTTACTATGTAATATTATATCCTATAATAGTATCTATGTGGCATATAATTATATTCTACTGAAAAAATATCATGGATGAATTTCTATTTTGATAAGTATACACGAAAAAGTATACAATATTTATTCTGATAACTATTTAATTGTAGTTGTATGTTTGTACCAATTCATTCCACAAACTTTGAATTTTCTACTATTATAATTGTGCTTTTCATAAGCATTGCATATTTCTGTGGACTTTAACATAAACATTATCAATATTACTATTATTGTTTTCTTTCTTCTTTAATTATTCACAAATTTTAAATGCATTACTGTCATTATTTTCTTTTTCCTTTATTTTCATAGATTTCCAGACCATTTCTACATCAATTATTTAATGTTAGCTCTATTTAATTTTTAGCATATACGTTACGGGTGCACTGTTAACTAGTAGTTATATGAATTTATAGTTACTAAATTGCATTAAGTTGATTTTGGTGCCATGAAAAGTGGGTCTACAAAGCTTTGGATCACGGATAATAAAGTATATGAATTATGATATAGCGTGCTAAGGAAAAATTTTTGATAAATGGAAGTCAAAATATTATTTGTCATGTTGAGCCATTTAATCTTATCCTAGAAAAGGAAACATGATTTTATAGCTCACGATGGCTAATCGTGGGTGGAAATGCAAAAGCATTGAAAGAAAAGTAATTGAAAGATGCATTAATGTTAATCTTTTCAAAATTTTAGTTCATACATTCTTTTCTTCGCAGAAAATAAATTTATAGAAGATTAAAAGACAAGTCCATTAATCAAGATCTTATAAAATTTTATCAATAAGGTCCATTTAAAAAGGAAAGTTTCCAAAAATATATTTGATACCTAAGTATTTGTATATATTCAATAATATATATCTAATAGAAGGTGAGTTTTGTACACCTTAGCATATGACCCCACCCACCTATAATTTATTGTATAGATATGAATTTTCAAATTTTGAGACCCAAACTCATACTAGAATTTTTGAAATAAAATCCTCTCCAACTTTTTAGTTTCTTTTTTTTTTTTTTTTAAATTATAATATCTTACTTTCAAATAGATTCTTTTGCAGTTTTATTGATTGATCGATTTGTATAAAGTAACTTAATATAAATTCTAAAATGGATACATGATACGAGAATATTGCATTTATTACCTTACCTTACAAAAATAAGTTTCAAAAAATTGAAATTAAAGCCAACTCTATTACTTTTATTAGTCATCCAAAACCTACTTGAACGTAGGAACAGAGTAGGTTTCAAAATGCCAACAATGTCACTGTCTTACCCCTTAATGCAACTCAATAGTTACGCACATATTATAGCGCACCCAATTTTGAAGCCCGAAACTTAAATGCAAGAGCTGCGACTTATCCAACCCGAATTCTTCACAATATAATGCATGGAATATTTAACAAGCTGTCGTTTCTATTTTATCACGGAAAATTTCCGTTGGAAACATTTGCAAGATTGGAAAATACTACAAGCAGTAGGTATTTAGGTAAGTTGATTAAGATAAAGAGGCTGAGAATCATTCATAGCAATCAGTACCTTTGTTGACTAGGGTCCAGGGAACATATCAGCAAAATTGCTTGTAAAACGGGGTTTTGTGGTTACTTTGCTAGTTTTAACTCAAAAATCTTACGGCCCACACCAAAAAAATTAAATTAAAAAGATCTCATAAATCTTGTTAATTTTAATTACTGATATAGAGGTATGAGTAGACCTGAATAAGGGCCAGTTTTGAACCGTGAACTAATTCGACTTATAAGATGTCAGGCCAATTCATCCTCTCCTCTCAAACCGTTAGGTTTTGAGAGCCTAAGCGGTTCAAGAGGGCGAAACCGTCCAAACCGGCGAGTCACGAACCATCACTATTGAACCAGCAGATCAGTCTGGTCGGTTTATCCCCTTAAAAAAGAGAAAAGAAAAAAGGAAGGTTATTAAGTTGGAAAAAATAATTGGATAATATTCAATAAGTTATTATATGTTAAAATTACTTTATTTATAATGGTGAAGAATAATTTTTTAAAAATAATATTATCAAACTAATGATAAATAATTAATTATAAGTTAATTATGTATTAAGGATAAATGAAAAATTCAATTTTAGTTAATATAATTTTTTTTTTAAAACTTGTTAAATGTTAAGGACTTAAATATAAAGAAAATATAAAATTTGAGGGAAAAAATTAAAATACTGGAATCACGTTAAATCGGAAATTAATAAAAAAATTAAAAAATATTAATGAATTAATATATTTAAAAAAAAAAAAGAAGATTATGGCCGAATCGGCTCAAAACCACCTCCTCATGAGCTGGTCAAGATTTACCCATAGCCGAACCTGTAAATTGACAATTCATGACTGAATTGACCCAACGCTCACCAGTAGACATGAGGATTGCCCGTTTAATGGATGAGGAAGCCCAACCCGTTGATTATAGAACCAACTATGGCAGATATAAATAAATATAGACCTGCTGATTATGAAAATTAGGAGACTTAGGTATGAAATTTAGACCCGTTGCCTATGATTGAGTTAAGCATCATGGGTGTAAATTCGAATACTATAAGGAACACCTTAATAAGTTCATAAAATGAGTAAAAACTCTAAATCTTTAAAACCAATTGAATAAAGTCTGATTCTAGGACAAGAGCTTTGATATCAAATGATGCCATTTCATGTAACCCAAGAATTCTAGAATTAAATCAAATCTTAACCCTTTGATTATTGAACCGATAATAGTAGATATATAAGGAAACCTATACCCATTAATTATATATACAAGGAACCTTAGGTATAAAACCTACATCCGTTGACTATAACTGAGAAAAAGATAATAACGTCCTAACAGACTAGGATAATTAGAATAAAATATGAAAGTAAATTTCTTACTCGCTAAGAAATCATGTCTAAAAGCTTAGGAAACTAAATAAATAAACTACACAGGAAAACAAAATAAGAAAAGTTCGATAGAAATTCGGATCGACAAACTTCGGGCCAGTTGATAATGCAAGGCCCAGGCCAAGGTGAGGAAGCATACACCTTGCATCCAGGAGTGTAGTTTACTAGTGTAGTTTTTCATATGATGTTATTGTTATAAAATAAACTTTTATTTGTGCTATTCTTAATTTTCCTTTTTTTTTTAATTTGCAAATTAACAAAAATATTAAATCTGCAATTAATTTTAAAAAATATTTCTATTAATAAATTGGCTACATAAAGAATTTTAATTTCGTATTATTAAAGTAAAGTACTGTATTTGAAAAAAATAATATATATATATATATATATATAGTTTGTGTAAAATATGGGAAATTTTACGGCAAGTGATCATATGGACTATCGTATTGTTACTTTTGAACTAACTTAAAATAAATCTAATTAAAAAAGAACTAAATAATACCATATTGCCACTTTTGAAATTCTAATTAAGAAGTACATTAAAATAGAACTAGATAATATCCTATAAAAGAGAGAATAAATGTCGTAAGTCTTAACCGTATCTTATAATCTAAACGAACTTAATTCTAATTATTGAAAGAAGATTTGGTGAATAATATTAACGCCAAGCTTGCGGTTAAAGAATAATTTAGATCCCGATTGCTACTTGCTACGGAAGGTCATCAATTTAATTCCTAGGTTGCTAAGATTAGCTATGTTCAACTCTTGGCAAATAATACATTGTTGGGACTAACTAAATTCCCAACGCTACCTTAACAATACTGGACGTCAGATGATGTTTATTGCGCTTGACTATGGATTAAATTATTTTCAACCATATTGAAGTTATGACCAAGTCGATTGATTTGATGATAAGGCATTCCTACTAGAGGTTGCTACAATAATAATTACCCACGGGCTATATAATTAAGAAGAGGGTTGATATAAATTAAAAAGAAAAAGAAAAATAAATTAACAATGAAAGAAAAGAGGTAAGAGTTCTTCGGACATTTTTCACTTTCCTACATGTGATTCATGTACTTATTTTAATTTCTAGCTAACATCTTTTTGATGTAGGAAACATTGGTATCTAATATATGAAGGAAGAAAAAAAAAAAAAACAAAAACAAAGCATGGACGTGAAAAGTATTATTAACCCACTTATATATAATTAACAGGCGAGCATTCACCATATGTGCACGGAATTAACGGGCCGATGGTTATCTTATAGTCTCGGATTTATAATCGAAAATTGAAAAGCTAGTGAATGAACAGTTATTTGATGGAGATATGGGAAGTTGTTTTATTCTAATAGAGTTGATGTTGTAATATTATATAAAATTTATTTAATATATACCTAAAACATCAATTCGCAGTTCAGAAAAATCTAAGGCTTCAATATTATAAGTATAGATAATATATTATTATTATTTTAATAATTATTATTATTATTGTCAATGTCCTCAACTATATTTATAAAATAAAGTCATCTTATACAAGCCATTCTACATCCACAAAGTCAAGGTCGTCGTTCCGTGCATTTTATCCAGCCGAACCATTCCTTGGATATCTGGAGAGGAGAAACGGTCTTTTGATGGTATCCAGAGATGATCGTGGACTCCCCGGGCGAGTCGATAGGGACAAGTCGACCAACGATCGTATTTGCCTTGCAGTAGAAATTTCAATGCCATATCTACCCATGAATTGGGTGGGGCAACCATATTTGCGAGAAAATCTTATTCAAACAAGCAAATTGTATAAAGATGGTAAATTTTTTTTGGAAAAGACAAGACAAAGAATCATCAACTGTTGTATATTTTTTATTTAAACTTTTAATGTTTTATAAGTTTTACAAAAATAAGATTTTTATCAATTTCATTAAATTTTCCATCCAACCATTCACCTCGCAATTTTTTTCAGCCATTTTTGTTAACCTTTGTATTTATTAATATTTTTAGCATATTATATAATTGTTATATTTATTAATATTTTTAATTATATTAAGTAGTCAACTAGATTTAACATTTCGTCTTAATAAATTAATTACCACAAATCTATTAAAAGCTGACATATGCATGGATAAATGAAAATTTTAATAAATTTGATGAGATCCTATTTTTATAAGAGTTTGAAAATATTAAGTGGTTAATAGGAAAATAAATAGATATTAATGATTAAATATATACTTTTTCCTTTTCTTTTGGGATTTTCTACCATGAAATACAAAGGAAATGCATCTCGATGAATTGAAAAGATAACATGACTCACCCAATCATAAAAACAATGGAATAAAATGTGATTTTAGGACAACAGCTTTGATATTGAATGATGCGATTACACGCAACTCAAGAACTCTAGAATCGAATCGAATCATGACCTATTGATTATTGAACCAAGAACCATAGATATATAAAGAAACCTAGACCCGTTAGTTATGAGTACGAGGAACCTTAGGTATAAAAGCTAAACTGATTTGCTATGGCTAAGAAAAACAAAAGCTATAAATTTTGATAGCCACAAAGAACACCTTAATTAGTTTAATAAAGCCAGTAAAAACTCAAATTTTGATTCACTTAAAAGCTCTAATTAATAATTCATTCCCTACTTTGCCAATTTATATGCATAAGTAAAACCTAGGTATTCTAATAGACTACTTAATAAAAAGAAAATAATATCATGATAAACTAGGAAAACAAGTATAAAAAGTAAATAAAATATGGAAGTAAATGTCTTACTCACTAAGAAACCGTGTCTAAAAATTAAAAAACTAAACAAACAAGATAACAAAACAAAATAAGAAAAATTGGATAGAATTTTAGCTCAGCATTTGACAAAGTTTAGGCCAATTAATCACAGGCTGCATTGGCAAGAGAATTAAGATGATAAATTCAAAAAAGAGATCATCATTTCCAAAAGCTCAAATAAGGTAACATATTTCCTAAAGTGATTCAAATAAGGGATTAATATTTAAAAAAATTTAAGTAAGACCATTAAGGACAAATTTCAATCTCTTTTCAAATTTAATTAATGAATGCAGCAATTTATATGAACAATATAGTAATGAGATAATTAAGAGTGTAGAAAATAAAAAAGAGAGATAGAGAAATCAAGTTAAATATAACGTAGAGTTCGAATCGCCTCCTATTCTCTACAGATAAACAATCATCTCCAATTGAGGACTTCACAATATTTTGATTGATTGCAAGAAGAAGTATAAGAGATAAAATGTAAGTGATTAGGACAAAAAATGTTAGAAAATGTCTTGTAGTAAGATATCAATTCTATCTTGTCCTTAGTCTAATTGTTGACCATTTATACCATCTCATTAAATTCTTTCTATTAATATGCATTAAATGTCCCAACGGGTAATTGAAACAAATTTACTGTTAAGCCATTCAACTATCGGCACGAACATCGACAAGTCTATTGTCATGCTGGCTTAGAGAATAGAAAGCAATCCATTTTTCAATCTAGGGCACTTCACCATAAAGTGGTAAGCCATTAGAACTATTAAGTCGCAAGCTACTATTACCTGTTTCCAACTTTCAAACACAATATATATATATATTTATAATACAATTATAAAGTTCATCATTCGTAAGGATTATCACATCTCTTAAACCTAAATATATTAAGGAGTTAACTGACATTTAATTATTTAGCAAGATGGTTAGTGCTTTTCTATTAACTCTTATATTATCACATATTTAACTATCTTCTTAGGTTTTTTGTTCTCATCAAAATCAAGTAGTGAACTCTAGGTTTAATAAGGGATCAATGTCTCATAAAATGGTCCAAATGATTTTATGAAATGATTATTAAATAATAGTCTCATAATAATCTTATCCCTTATTTGAATCTCTTTGTAAAATATTAACTTTTTGTTTAAACTTTTTGAAATGTTGATCCCCTCTATTATAACTATTCCCTTCATCCACCAACCGTATGTTGGTTTAGGTTAATTGTAAGGTCTAGTTGACCATAGGACTGTCCTAATTGATTAGAAGGTCTTCTAGTCAACACCACTCTAGTTCGTATCAGGGAATCACCTAGTAAGCTAAATTCACAATTGTTCATGAGCTCATACAATTTTACTACAATAGTTTTGTGCTATTAATGGCTATATAAAATAAATTTATTTTATTGAAATTAATTTTGCTATAATCAAAGTAAAATTATTTTTATTTGGAAAATAAAAATATACTTTATGTAAAATATTTATGTGTATTTGTATGTATGTTACAATGAGGATCTTGTTACAATATGTGATGGGGTAATGTTGAAAAATCAAGTTAAGTAAACTAACTAAAAACCAAAGATATATATTGAATGTGATTCATTAGATAAGTATCCCAAGAGTGTTGGTGTTGATAATAGATTTCTGATTGGGGGTCTACAGCCAAAAGAGACTAAGGCCCAATCACTTGCATAAGTCAATCCCAACAATTCAAGTTTTGGGTACCTTATCCATTATGTCATGTAGCTTACCCATAGGGTAGTCACCCCTAAATCGAGCTTCGGACGGTAGATTGTTGGCATCCTATAGTTGATCCCCCAAGTTGACCACTTCTTCTAAGGGCCACATGATTGAATCATATAATGCCCCTAAAACATTAAATGTGGAATAGATAAGTAAGTGGCCTAATAGTACAATGCTCATAGTACACTAAAATGAGAACAGACAAGTAGCTTACACATGATAGTCCATAGGCTACTAATATTAAGGGTACGGTTTGTGATAACTTTCATAAAGTCAAAACCCCTAAAGGACCTTAGATGTGACAAGTCATAAACTACTACTACTACTAGGGTTACTGTTCATGACTTATAAATGCACCTAAATCTCCCTTTGATAAAGTAAGTGTATAATCACTCACATGCTTTCTTGTAACACTTTAAGACCCTAGTGGGCATCACAACCCGCTATGTGTCCTTACTATTCAAGAGCATATTAAGGCTCTAAATTTGCAAAAGACCATCTTAACCTGTCAATCAGCATAATAAGATTGATTTTCCAAATATAACCACTTAAAATACTTATAGGCAAATCATTTATATAATAATCTTTCCCAAAAACAATACTTCCAACTTGTACAAACAAAATACTAACAACAAATCTAATCCACATACTATCATAGCTCCACCAATTATCTATTAGTTATTAATACAAAATTATAAATGTCCCCCATACCCAACCTTCTAGTAGTAGTCTCAATCATAATCTAAGTAACAAACTTTATTTTAATACCTACAGCTGTAAAAATGAAAGAGAGGGCCTAAACTTAGTACGTAATGCATAAGCATACATTAATGCTAGGTTAGGTCATACACATGTATATAATATAAGTTACATCAAGTACAATAACAAATAGTCAATTAATTATTGTGAATTTAAACTAGTAACCAATAAAGGTGATGCTTCTCCGAGGTCAAATACATAGAAAAGCACCACAATGAAGAGAATAAAAAGAAAATAAAGAAAGCTAGCAAGGCCTAAGCAGTTATCAACTGGATATGGTACACCAATCAATCCCACTTAGCCTATAATCTACTAGATATAACTCACTGGTCTAAACTATAGGGTTACTTGCTACTATTTATTGCTAAAGGGAATAGATAAAAGTTAAAGATAAGGAGAATACTAGGTTTGCTCACAAAAGAAACTTGTATTAATTCTAATAACTATGTACTATAAGTAGGGGTTTACCCATCCTATTAAAGTTACTTTACATACATGAAAGGAAAAAAGGGTAAGTTATAAATAAAATACATAAAACATATTAAAAGGTGTAAAAGAAACAAAGAATATTCAGTATGAAAAAGTAAAGAATTGTTCTAGAATGTTGTGATAGAAGGCAAGTGTCGCATGGTGGCTGGTTATTCTAAAATATAGTACAATTCAGATGAAATGAAGAAAAGACGCTATGTGGTTAGAATCAACCTTATCTAGTTCAGGTAAGAGCTCAACCAATCAGTCATTAATGAATATTTGCCTTTAACTAGGGTCAAATTATGATTAGTTTGAGAGCTTTGCTTAGGACAGTTATTGAGGCGGTATGCTTGAATGTTGTCAGGGTTACGGTATGGTTGCTCAACAGGTCAGCATGTCTAATCGGTAACTTCAACGACAATGTTGGTATATGTAAGAGCTTCGTACTCAGGTTGATAGTAGAGTAAAACATAGAGGTCGAAATAGGAATTCTTGTCCTGGATAAGGCTGCAAGCTATTATTCTCCTTGTGAGTCCTTTGAATCCTCTAAATCGGCAACGCATGATCAGTCTAGAGGTTGATTCTTATCAAAAGGAGCACTCATGACTCTACCATATAATGATCTTTATGTACATACATATTTAGATATAGAATATAAGTTTTCCTTTATGTTCTTTTATGCCTAAAGTCCAAAGTTCAAAGTCTTTGAAACCTAGTTTTCTATCTACATCATCCTGTGTACGAGTTCACTAGGAAAACCTCACATATGATCAACGGTTATTCCATAAGGATCTGCAACTACGGGCCCTTAATATGAGCAAGTCAAGCACAATCAACAAACAATTCAATTAAACCAAATATAAATTAGTCCAGTTAATGTACTACAATGCTAGCAAGCACAAGCAAACAACTAACACTACGTATTTAGAAAGCTAAATTTGAACCACTCACAAAGCTTGAGCCACCCATGAAATATAAACTATTATCCTAATAAGTAGAACAATAAAATTAACCTAATATTCCATTTTAATCAATCCAATTCAGACATCTTTCATAACTTAACATGTCTTCGGATAACACTCCATAAACTCCTATCTTATTCTACAATTCTAACAATAACTATAGCTAAATAAGAGAGTAAAAATTAGACCTTGGCTTAGGAAAGGAATGATTAAAGCCCTTAGAATGAGGACTTAAAGGTTTAAAGAAGGAAGTTTCAAAATAGAGTTTGATTCTTTACAAAACACTTTTGTAAATAAGTTATAATACTTAAGATACTTAAGAAAGGTTTTAAAATATAAAATATGCTTTAGAAAATAGGTTAGAATATAAGGAGATCGATTTAAGAAATAGGGATGGAAAAAAAACTTTATTCAACCTTCTAGAGTGAACCAATTTGGTGACTAGAAGATACGATACAACCAACCCTAAGTTGCATTAGAACCAGCCCCATAACTTACACTAAGGCAGCAATAAAGCTTTGAATTTATTTCCTAAACCAACTCAAATCCAATTTTTTTTTTTCTAAATCCCACTTCAAATATACTTTGATTACCCATCAATCCATCAACATAACCCATCTTTACACCATCGAACTACAAATTTTAAATCAAAACCCCAATTCTACTAACAAGTTTCGAGAAATCAACTCTAAACTAAAGAATAAGACAAAAGATGAAGAGCACTTATCTAAAATGTAAGAACATAAGCTAGGACTCTAAAAGCAAGCTAAACCCAAAAGATTAAACTAAAAAGTCAAGCACACAATTTGAATTTTAAGAGATTAACTAAGAAAACCTATTAAAATGGATAGTTTTAAGGAAGTAAGCTAAGAAATGAAGTATAGGGATTAGTCTTACCTTAAGATTGAATTTGTAAAGGTTTAAATGCCTTATATAGTTAGGGTTTAGAGGGGGTCTAGAGAAAAAAAAAGGGGGTTTTAAAATGTCTATAATGAGTGTTAGGACTTTAGAATAGGATAATGGCAACTAAAATGAGTAAGGTCTAAGAGAGTTTTATGACTCAAATGACCCATATGCACTTTCCTTAATTGCATTTTCTTTTGAATTTTCTTGGGCATTATAATTCTAGTTAATTTACTTCCGTTGTTCCTAAATTGTTTTAATCACTGGATTGATCGTGCTAAACAAACTCATGGCAACTTTTTTCACTCCAGCTATTTCGTAGGTCATCGCTCTTAGCTTCATGGATTCTTTAGACCAAAATCTTTAGCGATAGAATCTAAAATCAACACTTAGTACAATCAAATAAAACCTTGACTAACTAACAATTAGCATTCAAAAACCTTATTATAAGCCTAGTGAATACCACAAGAATGATCTACTTCTTCATAAGTTCAAAAGGAAACATTACTTTGGCTAAACAAGAAATCCAATTTTGAATCATAAATATTGATTAACATGATTTGAGATTGAGAATCTTATGAATGTTTGTATTGATCTTGACTCCTTGGTTGAGTGAATTTAAGAACCTTGATATAGGTCTGTGACTCTTTGAATTACATCGATCAAGAACCTAGGTATTTTTTGTAAAGGATGTAACAAGAATGAGAATTTCTTTTTTAGTTGGATAGCTCTCATAAGAATTGAAGAAAAAAAAATGTAATTCTTTCAAGTAAATTCAATAATGTCAAAAGTTTGCTACTTCTCTTTAAATATGTAGATGAGAGGTTCTGACTTAAGTGGTCACGTACGAGTCACACGAGTATCACGTTATATGTAACTTCAAAGTACCGACGTAGAGATGACATTTAATAAGATGATTGGAGAGAGAATGACCAAGAAGAGGAACATGTTATCTTAAAGTCTCGATTGCACATCTAACAGAGAAGGGAGCCTAAGGGACCAAAGACGTCAACCTTACAGTCCTTTAGTAACTGAGACCGTTTTTTGCCTAAATACTATTTGATCTTAGAGAGTAAAGTTTTCATAATAGAATATTATTTCTTTGATCTCCGAAGCCATATCAAATGAGAAGGAATGATTAAGTATTTATAAACTCTTCGACTTAATGACATCCATTGGATTGTCTGGTGATAGACGAACGAGATGGAATTTTACTCATTCCATAATTATCTAGAATGAGCTTGCAAAGGTTCAAGGCCAATAGCCTTCCTCATGATGCATGAATCTGCTTAAGAAAGGTTAGAGACAGACGAACCGGTCCAACGATCTCTATTTTGAGACTATTAAGCCAAATCTCCTTAAATAATTCCAAAAATGGATTGGACTTCCTAGGCTCTATCACCTAACCCAAGGAGTTGAGTCAAATAAATAGTAAGTTTCACCTAATATATTAATATAACAAGTTTAGCCCTCTATAGAGAACAATGATGAAAAGGCATATTTACAGATATATAGAGAAATCTAGAAAATCTTAATTAAAAAAGGAAACAAAATAATCCTTTGATAAATTAAGATGTACATCAAAATAAAACTAGATGATATCTTAAAAGAGAAAATGAATTTCTTAAAAGAGGTCAGTAGCATGATTGCAAACTTTTAATAGAGGGTAATGCTAAAAGGAGGAAAATTCATTGGAGAAAATGATCTTTGTTGACTAAGCCAAAGGCATATGGTGGTTCAGGATTTCATGATTTGGTGGGCTTCAACAAGTCCCTATTAGGTAAGTTGGCTCGGAGGATTATTGATAAACCTAACAACTTGTGGGTGAGAGTGTTAAAAAGTGTGTATTTCAATAATTCTGCTTTTATGGATGCAAAAGTGGGAAGTATAGCTTCGTGGTGCTGGCATAGTATCCTTGTAGGAAGGGATCTGATCAAGGATAACTTTATGTGGCAAATTGGGAAAGGGGACCAAGTAAAGGATTGGAATGAGCCTTACGTTCCTTCATTGCCTACACATAGGTTGCAGCGATTTGGTATTGAAGAAGAGTTTGCTACTTTGAGAGTTAAGGATATTAGAAGTCAGAATTCTTACTCTTCTTATTTGCTAAAATAGAGGGCAGCATCACAAATAAAGAAAGATGGGCTATCTTGAGTATTTCCTTTGTCAACCTCAATCTTAATGACGATTGCTTGGCCTGACAATAACAATGGGAGTTATTCTGTTAAATCTAGTTATTTGAGGCTATGCAATTTAAATATGGACGCAGCTTGTTATGAAACATCTACTTCAGGTGTTTTGTCCAAGAAAGATTGGAATCTGGTTTGGAATTTGAATGTGATGCCAAAGATTAAGCATTTCTATGAAGGATTTTCTCTAATTCTATTGCCATGAATGAAAATTTGTTTAAAAGGAATATCAAGAATAATCCTCTGCGTTACTTTTGTAATCAAATTGAATCTATAGAACATTTGCTACTACCATGCTCATGGACTCGTATGGTTTAGTTTGCTGCTCTAGGATATCATTCCAATGTTGTGTCTATTCAGAGTATTCAAGACTGGTTCATGACGGTCTACCCCTACTATAGGTGATGGAAAACATTTTGCAGCTTCCTTAGCTCTCATCTGCTGCCAAATTTGGATGGAGAGGAGCAGTTCGGTCATTTCTCATACACAGCCAAACATAAATGCTATAGTGAAACGAGCTTTAAGAGATATTGAAGAGTTAAGGCTTCTTAACCAGAAACAAAACCTTCATTCTGGGCACAATGGTTGTACAAGTGCAATAGGGGAATCGAATGACGGGGAACAACAGCAAAATTTTCTTTTTTCTGCTGCAGATTCTGAACGTGAAAGTCAGCAAGTGAGTTGGCCTAGCTGTCAAGCTGCTGTTGATTTCAATAATATTAGGGACTCTTCTTATCGAATGCATTTTCCTCCTGTTGCTGTTGTATTGAATGGTTTTGTAAGTGAGAAATATGATAGTAACATTAATTCTATGGCCGTGACGAACAGCAAAGTATAGACATGTTAGCCACCCCCGGCTGAAGGTGTAATCAAATTTAATTCAGATGCTGCATTGGATTTGGTTTTAAAAAGAGTACGACTTGGATTGGTAGCTAGAGATTTTCAAGGTGCGCTTTTAATGGCGGAAGCAAGACAAATTAATTGAGTTAGTGTTGAAGTAGCTGAGGCTGCTGCTGTTGTTGAAGCTATTCGTTTGGCGAGAGACCATCAATGGAAACAAGTTGTCTTCGAATCGGATTCTTCTATAATTATTTTTAGTTTCCAAAACTTGAATAATTGTTTTTGGAAGTTGTATCCGTTAGTAAGTTATGGTTTCATGTTGTGCAAGTCTTTTGATTTTGTCTTTTTTATCTTGGGTCAAACGTGTAGCAAATGCGTTTGCTAATTGAGTGGCTACTGAAGGCAAGAAGGGGATGTACTTTTCTTGTAGGGCTTCTTAACCCTCCTTCTCTTTAAGGTCTTTGTTGTTATCCGATATTATATCGCGACCTCTGGATTGAGTTTGTTTTGGATTAAAAGTTTTTTCTTTGGGGAAAAAAAAAATCTTAATTATATCATATAATATAAACTAACTTAATTTTAATTATTGAAAGAAGATTTGGTGGATAATATTAACGCCAAGCTGACAGGTGAAGAATAATTCAAATCCCAATTGCTTGTTGCTACGAATGGTCGTCAATTTGTGGAGGCTGATTTAATTTTTCAGTTTCTGAGATCAGCTTTGGTTAGCTCCTGCAAATGGACTGTTGGGTTTAATTAAATTCCCAACCCTAGTTCAACAATACTGGACGTCAGATGATGCTTGTTTGGCTTGATATGGATTAAATTATTTCCAACCATATTTCCAATCAAAAATTAATTAAACCGACATAATATAAAAATTAGTTCATATCTTCAGTTATAGCTTCTACGAGTCAATATAGTTAGGTGTATACATATCATCTATAATATTTAAACCAACAATGAAATACTTAACTACCATTCAAGTTCATATTTCTATCCTATAATTTTAATATTTTTTGCTCGTTACTAAAACTAAAAAAAAATATATATAAAAACCATAAATTAAATGGAGTTACTTTCCTACATCATGTAAACCAAATAATGAAAATAGTAAACTTTCTCTTGCTTTCCTCCATCCCTTTTAAATATCCAATACAGAATGGAAATTATACCTTTTATTTTTTATAATTTCTACTCATTTCCACTTATTTCTTTGTTTAAAAAATTTACCAAACACATTATAACAGAAGATAAATTGAAGTTTACCTTTCATCAGAATTTTGGTTTTTTTCACAGCACGCTACCACATACCATAACTTAAACGAGCACACAGCAGTCAATCTCTTGCGGACATTAATGCGAGGAGCTCCACATTGCATATAACCTTGTGCAATGGGTTTACTCGCTCATCACTAATTTATAACAAATCATGCTTATGTTTTCCCTTTTTTCTTTTATTTCAGGTACAAAAAATCATATAAAAAGTAATATAAAGTTAGGCAGATAACATTCAAGTTATTTGAGCTTAATTTCATTTTAGATTCTTCTTTAAACTTTTGTGTATTAGATATATTGAGTGTTCATTTTATTATTTGCAATCAATTTTCACAATAAAAGTATAATAAATTACATATTATTGAAGTATATCTAACATCGTAGAGTTAGATCTTAAAGAAAATAATTAGTTTCTCTTTCTTTGAGCTTCTGGCTTTGTTCCTTCTTAGAACATATTGAGAATGTTCTATGATTAGAGTCTAATGATTGAGTTAGAATAGTATACTAACATACAAAACGAAATCACTATAGTTTTTTTCTTGATTTTCTCTTACCTAGCTTTATTTATTATTAAGCATTTAAATTAATTTATTTTATTAGTTAGTATCATAAATTGTTGGATTATCTAAAAGGAAGGGCTTCTCACAAAACTTGAATTATTCTAAGTCAATCAATTTAGCTCTTTTTTTTTTAAATATCTCATTAGTATTTATAGTTAGACCTATGCACTAGTTCAACCTCGCTCGAAATCGAAACTAGCCTCGAATCATTAGTTCATGAGCCGAAAAGAGAGTGAACCGGACCTAGCTCTTAAGGGGTGGACCCAAGCTTAACTTACTGTTTAAGAGTCGATTCAACGATCTTTAAACCATTGGTTTTTTTTTTTTGAATTTTGCTTAATTATTATAAATAATTTGTGGATCATTTATGCATTTGTTTCCTAATTAATTATAAAACTTTATGTCATTACTTGTAAATTGAAAATTTTATTTTCAGTTCAATTTTTTTGAATCCCAAAATAATTTATCTAGATCATATGATGTATTATAGTATATTATATATAGTATATATCTAGTACAATATATATTATATATAATATATATATAGTATGTTTGCATTGCACACATACAATATATATATATAGTATATAATATAATTTTTTTTTTAATTTTTGAGGTTTGCTTAGTTTTGAGCTATTGAACTGAATCACTAGTTCAACTAGTAATTTGGCCCAACAGTTCGATAGCTCACCAACTTCTCGATTTGACAAGGTATGATAAATATACGATGATGTAGGTGAATTTTTCTTTCTTTCTTTTTTTTTAGCACCTTTGCTTGTATCATCGACATAGTAAAATAATACTAAAAAGACAAGTAGGTATGAGGACAAACTATATTGGAATAAACAAATGGATGGAAAGTTTTGCATATATTAGTACAACAATTCTATTGCTGATCTCCCAAGGATCAGGTAGAAATAATCTATGGAGTTCCAATAAAGCACTGCATTATCAACTTGCCTCACGATTACCTTGAAGTTGGCCCAAAGTGATCTCATGAAACGGATTGTTTAAGACCACAGTCTTCCCAATGAGAAATGCGCCTGAAATGTGTTTTATTGATGGTCGTGACTTCGGTACAGGCGATAAGCAAGCAAGTGCATACGATACTACTTGAATAATTCCTGCAATCAACGAGCTATCGCGAGGACAAGGTAAACGAGGGTCTAATATTTCTTCTAACATAATATGTTCAATCGATGATGTTAACAATTTAGAAATGATTTCTTCCGGATGTTTTCCCATAATTGTTTCCATAGCTACTACCCCATAGCTATAAACATCGCATTTTTCATTTATGATCATCGTATAAGCAAGTTCTGCAAAATTAAAAAACAAAATTATTTAAAGCAATTTTATCATAAGAATCTAAATGGAGTTCCTTAAAATATCACTTTTGTACTTTTGCTACGCCCCTTCTTACGAACACTTTCATTTGTTAGACAGCTTTTTATAAGGGAAAAGTTTTATTATAGGTTATAAGTCATGCAATAGGGGTAGACATAATTTCGAATCAAACCGTGAATTTTAATCAAAGCGAAAAATGATTTTTTTTTAGTTCGTAATTCATGATCAAGCAAATGGCGAATTGAACCACAAAACTTATTGGCAGTCCAACCAGCAAAAGTTCTTTTGCTAAATGTAGATCTTCAATGGAAATGAATGGATCTAAAAATCCAGTCTATTTTCAATTGGTTTAGAATGGGTAGAGGCAGAGACAAAGAGGGGTGAAAGCCCTTGCAATGCACCCCTAATTTTGAATTTTTAAATAAACTCTAATTAAAAAAAATAGAATTTAAAATGTTGTTGATATTTATTTTTATACCCAAACGTAAAAAGTTGAAATTTGCAACTTACTACCACTCAGATGAAATTCTAGTTCCATGATCAGGATTTTGTTAGCAGTAAAATGGTTAAGCTGGGGAAGCAAATGAGATCGACCTATTGGTGGCCACTACTGGAATTAGTTAGTGGTAGATAAGAGAACAAGAATTTGATGCATGATCCATCATGTTCAAAAAGCTGCTATAAGCGCTTACAAAAACTCGCATATTTCAAATTTTTATTTGCTTGTGTTTATCACTAAATGATCCACATGATGTATTGAAAAATGGAATTATACTGTCTAACTGTCAATAAGCTTGATTATATGGAAACTCGGGTGCTAAGGAATGGTAAAGCTTTACCTGGTGCAACATATCCAGAAGTGCCCGCAATTGCCGAAACGTTGGTTAAAGCAGGATCAAGTAATCTTGCTGTTCCGAAATCTGACACAAACGCTTGCATCTCATTATTGAGCAAAATGTTGTTAGTTGATAAATCTCGATGGATAATGGATGGAGAACAATGGTGGTGCAGGTAAGACATGGCATGAGCTATATCTTTGACAATGTTCAGTCTTATCCCCCAATCTAGTTCTAACGCTTCAGTATCATTCCTCAAAGCACAGAACAAGCTGCCTTTCTCCATGTACTCGTACACTAAACACATGCACCTTCTATGTAAGCAATAACCATGAAGCTTAATGATGTTTTTGTGTCGAATCTCCATCAAGAGTTTTGCTTCATTCTTAAAGCTCTTGTCAAAAGCTGGCTCTTCAGCTTCTAGACAATGAAGCTTCTTTAAGGCAAAGACCTTCCCGTTGGGTAACTCTACTCTATAAACGCTTCCATATCCTCCTGTCCCAATACAGTACTTCAGGTCGAAGTCCTCTGTTGCTGTAACAACTTCCTCATATGCAGCCCTTCCGTCGTAAGTCCATAATGAAAATGCGTCTCCATTTTTCGTAATATTTTCATTAGAGGGAGATGGCTTTAACCTTTTAAGACAATAGTGCCAAATGCCAAGAAAAGCTATGGAGGAGAAAAAAAATAACGCTATGGGTAAGACTATTTCTACATGGTGTAAGATCTTGTGGCTTGTTTTAAAAGGGTCCATTGTTAGAGGCGAAGGAGAATTGTTAACATAAGATGTGTCGTACACAAGATCCTCATTTCCAAGAAATGCACTCCTAGGATATTTTTTCAGAACAGAATCCGGGATTCGACCTGATAAAGAATTATAGGACAAGTTTAAAGAAGAGGCAAAAATGAAATTGGGAGGATTTGGGATAGAACCAGAAAGAAAATTGTTTCGGAGATCAAGATATTGTAGATTCCGTAATTGCAGAATTTCTGGAGGGATTCTACCCACAATCTTGTTGAAGCTCATATTCATACCGCATAGAAGGGTCATTTTACCAACCTGTGGTGAGATTGAACCATCAATTTGGTTTTCTTGTACCTCTATATACTTCAAAATCGTCATATTCCATATTGAAATTGGAATTGAACCAGTAAGCTTATTTCCATCAAAGTACAAATAGGAGAGGTTTTCAAGACTTCCTAGTTTTGAAGGAATTGAGCCGTTAAGGTTATTCAAGGAAAGATGAAGGCCTATTAACTTAGAAAGGTTTCCAAGAAAATCAGGGATGAAACCACTCAAATGATTAGAGGAAAGATGGAGCTCCGTCAATTGGGACAATTGGCCTATAGTAGGAGGTACTGAACCAGTAAACTCATTTCTATGCAAGTACAAATGGGCAAGGTTTTCAAGACTTCCTAGTTGTGAAGGGATGAAACCATTGAAGCTATTCATGGCAAGGTCAAGACATTTTAGCTTAGAAAGGTTTCCAAGACAACTAGGAATGTTTCCGGATAGATAATTATCCGATAAATCTAGTGTCCTCAGTTTTGAAAGTGTACATAATTGCGAAGGTATGGTGCCCAGAAGTCCCCTTTTGGGAAGTTGGAGATATTTGAGATTTGGAATAAGAGAAAAGTTCATTAATCCAAATTTATTGCCAATATTCGGGTGGATAGGCAAGTCAATTTTGATTACACTACCAAGAAGATTGCAAGTAATACCAGGAAATTGGCAAGGGGGTAAGGAAGTATTGGTATATTGAAACCACCATCCACTTTGGACCAAAGCGTCTTCTTCAGACTTCAACATTGTAATTGCTGGTGCTGCCGTCGCTGTGATCTTAGAGCATGCCATTGTTATTGCTAGGACCAACGAAAGAACAAAGGAAGTTGGAGTTCCCATGAATAAATGGATATTTTGAGTGTGTGGAGTGAAGGTGATATGGATTCTCGCTTCTCTCCCGCTAATGCCTTTTATTTTGCTTCAAAAGGATGCTACAATGACTTACTAGTACATATGTCTTCGTCTTCATCTTCGTCTTCGTCTTCGTCTTTCGTCTTCGTATCCACATTCAAGGGTTTTGAAAATTCAGCAATATGATCCTAAGAGTATTCTGTATATAGTGACTAGTGTACATGTCTAATTTTTCCCAGGAATAACAGCACTAGGGCCTCTTTATTATTCTAAGCTTAGGTGAAAGCCACATTTTTATTAATGAAATTGATAAATAATTCTAAAGAACTAGGCATGACTTATGAGCCCACACAATTCAGATGGTAAGAAGTTATTTATCGTATATATTTATTTCATAGAATATGCGGTCTTATATTCGTGCCACAAATGAGATTGAAAAAAAAAAATTTGTGAGGTTCTATGGCGTCAAACGCTCTAACACCCAGGAAGAAGCCTTTGGTCTATTTTATAAAGTTGGAAAATGGAATATGTCATAATGAGTCGACTATTTATTGCAACACGTGGTATATTAACATGGATGATTTTTTTTTTTTTTTTTAAGCTTCTGCGTATAGAAATTATATGTGAAGGACGAAGAAGCTTCGGTGTACGTCAAATCCAAATCAAGAGAGAAACAAGCGACAAGCTAAAGTGCCTTAATAGATGTGGAGGGTGGGTTTAAGTCGACCTGTTCTAATTTGACTAACTTCTACCACGCGTGAGAATGTTCTTCCTATTGGGATTTGTTTTTCATTTCGAACTTCTTTTTGTATTTGTAATAAATCATGTACACAATTGAGTGTGCAAAGTCAATTTTTACCAAAAAAAAAAAAGTACAATAAATTGTACATGATTTTAGCATTTAAGCCAAAAATAACATGTAATTTTATGCATCATCAAATATATTATCCAAATATACCTAGTGTGAAATATATGTAACATTGTGGAGTTAGGTTTTGAACAAATTAATTAGTTTTTTTTTTTTTAATAAAGCTTATTATTCTACAATTGTTTTTTACTCAGAAATTAATAAAAACCAAACTAAAAGTGGAGTTAAAAGGAGTGTACTACAGGCGAAACCACTATATTTTGGAACCTTTTTGCTATTAATGGACCTCTTCAATTTTTTACGGATATAAAATTTTTTTAGGTCTTGATATATGCACTTTTGTCTTCAGTCTTTCATAATTTGTAATTTTAAAACTTATAATTAATTTACCTTTAATTATCTTATTATTTTCTTTTTTGCCAACAATCACATTATAACTATTAGAGATAAGGCAATCCAATCGAATTTATTTCATTAAAAAAATATTTATATCACTAAATTATAATGATTTGTTGTATATTTAGTTACTTTTCTTCCTTTCTTTTATATTCCCACACATAAAAATTAGAAAATTATGTTCCATTTCTAGGATAAGATCAAATGGCTTAACATGTTATATGAAAAACTTTAGAGTTATCGAAAAAGAAAAAAAAATGATAAAATATATTTCAATATTACATTTGGTACTTCCAATAACAACATATCTGAGGATACCTACTAATCGTTTTAGTCCTCTCTCTCTCTTTATTTTTAGTCAGGCCAACACCATATCAAATTAGTCAAAAATAATGGTTTACATTCATCTAGAGGATTCACAAGGAATAAGATTTTCCTTATCTTGCTTCCTACAAAAAAGTTGACCGGATATCACTTAAGTGAATTTATTCCATAAACCAATCCTGAAACAAACTCTTAACGAGTACCATATCCACTAGTCTAAGAATCAATAACTATGCAAGTTTATATTTTATTTGCTTCCAAGACCGAAGGTGGATACAAATATGCAACCACAAATAATAGTAGCTACTGTTACAGTTATCATGATTTTTTTTTTTTTTTTGAAAGAATAGTTTACAGAATAATAATTCTTCAAATATAGACTAACTGATAGCATATAATGTTAGGTTTATCCTATTAACAGAAGAACTTTAAGAACAACTTGTGTGTAAAATTATAATACAAAATAAAATAAGAGAAAGTGTGTAAGTATACTTGACTCGGTAGTACTAATTGCACAATAGCCTAATCGTTTGTCTTTTAAGTCAATCACGCAATTTTTTTACGGATATTATTTCTCTTATTTTTTCTATTGATGGAAAGTTAGAGAGAATGGAATAATGTATAAATCATGATCTTATATAATTTATTTATTAGGGATTTAACTGCATATTATTCTTTTCATTATTATTTCCAATTTTTCGCATTATAAAATAAGAAATAATATTTTCAATCTTTGCACATATAACGCCACACTTTATATAATGCATTAAAATCCATAAACATATTATATCATTTTATTTAAACTTTCTAAAATATGATAGCCTCATTATATAATTAGTTTATTAATAAATATAAGCTCATACGATTTATTAATTAAATAAACCCAACAATCACTACAACAAATTTGAGATTTAACTACTACTATAATTGGTAGCTAAAAATAAAAATTAGTAACGAAAAGTTTTAGCTACCAATTTGGAATTGGTAGCAGAAAAATTGCCAGTTTTAAATGGTAGCAAAAGGTAATGCCATCAGCTACCAAGCTTTGGTAACCAATAGTACCGCGATAATGGTAGCTATAGTGATATTTGGTAGCTAGCCAATAGTACCGCAATAGTAGTAGCTATAGTGATATTTGATAGCTAAAAGTGTTGTTACTAACTACCAAAATAATTTCCTTAGCTACCAATTTTGCTATCCAGAAGCACCACAAAATAGTAGCCAATATTAACATTTGATAGCTAAAATTTATTTTATTAATTGATCAGCAGAATTTTGGCTGCATTTGAAAATGGCATTAGATAACAAAATTTGTAGCTGAAAATCATGCTGTCTGCTACCAATATATAATATAATTAACTATCATTGTCTCTTTCGGTAAAGAAAATTGTTTGTTTTACTTTTGTTAAATATGCTTATATTATTATGACCAGCTTCGTTTTTAAAATACCTATTATGCATTGTAATACTTTCAATGATTATAATACTTCAATCATTCATATAAAGGTGCTACACGCACCTTTTTCAATAAACAGAACTCAAAATTACGACATCGTCTTTAATAAGACATTATATAAACAAAAATTAATCTCCAGTAATTATACAATAAAGAAACTTTCACACAAATACTGAATATGAGTTTATTCTAACTAATGATAAAGTTTCCAACTAAAAGCTAGTTTTTTAAATTATACAACTTGTAAAAAGAGAAAGACTAAAAAAAAAATGCTATTGATACTGAATTCTCTAACTTGACATTGTTGGGATCATAAAGCCAACTTCATCAATCTGCATAGTTAAAAACAGAACAGTATAAGGTTTTGACAATCAATAAAAATACTTTTAATCAGAAACAATTAATTATGGTTAGAAGAAAATCTTCTATACAATTACACATACCATTTCAGGTCTGATTGGTGCCAACCGATGATATTGCAAAAACACCGGTTGCTCGGGCACATTCGCATATGTATGCGTGTGTGTTTGCGTATATAATCACAATAATATATGTTAATTGGAGCTTTGCTTAGTTTTAAAGGGCTCCCCAAGAAATAGAATACCATCGGAGAAGTAACTAAACAATTCTAAAAAGATCTTTAATACCTGAAGGTGTTGTTTCTCTTCTCACAGTTGTACCAGAAGACCCTTCAATACCCTCCAAGAGCAGTTGAGATGAAATTGAAACATGAGGATTTTCTATGAAAATACAAACACAATATTTAGCTTTAGGGAAAGCTTACATCCATAATGTCGTTACTGCTCTAACAACATATTAGACATAAAACTACAAATTCTACAATTTAATGTGTGTAGAACCTCTTCATGAAACTTGATTTACATATTGACTAGATCTTCACTTCTAATCCCCCAAGATATCCAAAATCATCTTCTAAAATTTTTAGATATTTCTCAATTCATATAAAAACACATTTTTATATTCTTCTACATACATCATGTTCATACTACCACAACCTTTCAACACTGCTTATATGTATTGTAACTTTTAGAAACAGGAAGCTACTTCATCAGGAACGATTCAAATTGCAAGCATTACCAGCAGCCTTCTATAGTCCATCCTACATCAGGAAGATGTAATAGTTTTATGGTACTAATTATATGCAAGAGCACAGTTTAATACAGTCTAAGGTTCCACACTAAAGGGTACGACCGCTAACCTACTGTATAAAGTGATGCCTACACTTATCAAGTAAAGAAGCTTTCTCAACTTTTAGAGGTTGGGAATTGGGATCCATAGATCAATCGCAAGTCATCTTATTTTTCCTAAAAAATTGACACAAGAAGACATGATATAAAACCAAGTAGTCAACACAAGTCTCTACATGAATCATGTTACTGAAAGTAAGGGGTCGATGGCTTGATTTATCCATTCTAAGAACAACTAAAACAGAGCATTAAAAAACCAAATTAAAAAAATAAATAAATAAAATGTTCCAATAGAGAAGCTGATTATTAATAAATTTGCTTGTGCAGAAGAAGCCTGTCAAGTTAGATGAATCAACTAGATAATTAGCCATCATTTCGGAGCCTGCTATACTAATATTGTTATGACTAAAGAAACTGATGCTTTTGACTACAACAGCAGTTTCTTAAAGTTACTATTAACATTTAGTCCTCATTGACTTTATTTCTATATCCTTTTAGCTTGTGAGTCCTCGTCCACATGATCTGGAATTGCACTCGATTGGAATAATGAAAATAGCATCTAATTATTTATCAAATAACAATCTAGTTTTTTAGTGTTTTGATAAAAAATTTTCCACCAAAATCATTTTAGTATAATCCTAAAAACCATATTATGACACAGGATATGATCTCCTAATCAATTCCTACTACATACTCCAAGATTAATACGAATAACAAGCAGTGGAAATTGTCTAGAATAGGTTAAGGCATGTCATCAACAAATTTTATTAGAAAAGCAGCTCAAAAAAATAAAAAGAAATGGAAAAAAAAAAAAATCAATTCAAGGGAAAACGTCCATGCATGACAGAGAAGAAAAATTACACTATCAATGAAAAGCCATGCTTTCTGTGAGCCAACAACTAACTTAGGATACCATGTACAACCATCTCTACGACACAAGGTAAAGAAAAGGAAAAAAAGGACCAAAGAAACTTTACCGCAAACAATTATGAGTAATAAACGAACTACAAGTAGAAAGTGAAAGACATAATAGAACCTTTCAAGCCATATGGAAGAGAGAATGAAGAAAATTGATGGCTGACTTCCAAATGGAAGGGGGTTCCAGTAGAGGAACAAGTAGCCAAGATGGATATTTTCCTCTTTTTTTTTCTTTTTCCTTTTAGTGGGAAGTTTATAATCAGTTTCAGTCTTCAAGAACAAATAGCAAAATTGTAGTCAACATGCAAAGATGACAGAGCTTCGGATTTTTTTTTTCTTTTGGAGCATTAATTATAATCCAGAAGTAATTATGTAAAACAGCAACCATCACTTCCCAATTTCCTTATCTAGATTTGAAAAACAATGAATTTATATATGCATCGAGTAGGTAACTTCATGCTTGTAGAGTAAGATTGGATATAAATGGATGTCTACGGTTTGATGTGTTTCAGTAATCATGTCAGCAACATGAAGAGGTAACTATATAGGTTACTCACCACAAACATAGTCCATTAGCAGGGAATCTTATTTGTAGTGCAGGGGAGTTTTAATGCAGAAGACAGGAAATAAGATTAAGCCTTGATATTTATTAGTTTTATTCAAATATATTAGATTCAAAACTGTATCATTTATCAACATGCCAAAACATACAGGCTTCTAAAACTGGGGACCGCAAGGCATACATCCTATTGGAAATTTTTCTTAAAGCAGTTATCAGGTTAAGCAAATTCTTCTTTTGGCCACAGAGGAGAATACATTCAGATGAGAGGAAATCCAAAGCAAACCCCTAAAATCAGGGTGATGACATAATTAGCCCTTAGCAAACTTATAAAGGGGGTGGAGATTTGAATCCAAGAAGCAAAGACAGAAATTAAAATGTTGATCAGAATATCTGTAATATACTAAATACTGCCTTTATTTCACAAAGTAGCACAATCATGATGGAAGACGTCCACCTAGGCAATATTGCTGCTAGCATTCTCTCTCATAATAAAATACCATTTGCTAAATAGCTAAGATGGACATTGCGCTAGAGTAATGTATATTATATATCAACGCACGAAACGTTGAATTAAGTACATAAAGTAAGGAATGGCATATCATTTTCTTTAAGAACAAAATTTAAAAAAAGAAAAAGAAAAAGGATAAGGCATGTATGAACATGAAACATGACCCTGAAATTTTACAAAGCAAAACGAAACAGACTTTCATAATCTCATACATTCAAACGTAACATGATTATCAAAATGAAATTCAAAATCAATTCTATAGAGTGAAACCGATCAAGTGCTAGTGGATTAAGTGAGTTGAGCATATGCATGGTAATGAGTAATTAAAAGCAAAAACCTAATTCGTAAACTCTAACATTGATTCCAAATACTGTGATGTACTTACATGGTTAAGAAGAAAATCGAAAATACATTACCTGGTTTGGCTTGGATGGACAAAGAGATGAGCCATAATCCTGTGGATATCGAAGCGTAATAGAAAACCACAGAAAGAGAGAGAAATAACGTGTGTGGGTAAAGGCTAAAGCAAAGTCACGGTGAACGAAAATAGGAATTATATTTGATTTATTAATAATGGTATCCCTTTCAAAGGAAAACTAGCGTATGTCTCACCCGTGTCACGAGTTTAAAGGATAAAATTAGTGTTTTTCTTTATAATTTTCAGTTGAGGACTTATAATTTTTTAGTAAAGTTAGATTAGTGGCTAATTATTAAGTCAATTTTTTTTTCTTTATGTATTATGTATTAGGTATTTTCTGACTCTTGAAATGTATATATTAATTATCATTTTCTCTTAATATATGTTTTCATTTATTTTTTTTAAATTTTATTTCAATATTAAAAGTGTAATTCGTATGTGTAATTTTTATTTTATGATTATGGAAGGAGTTTAGAGCCATCGATATTCGTATAGGTGAAACAAAATAAGGCAAAACCAATAAAACCTATTCACAACCAATTAAGGAATCAGATACAAATACACTTATCTTTATGATCCATTAAATGTTGAAATTTTCGGATGATATTTATTTTAAAAAATCAAGATATTATTGCATGACAAGTATAAAAAAATCTCAGATAGTAAATTTTATGCTTACAATTTCAACTGAAAGTTCAATACATCTTTTTGGTAATGGAAAAAGATATCAAATATAAAATCAATTAAATTATATGCGTTAAAATTATAGTGATTATGTGATACATCTATTTGGTAAGAAATTTAAAATTAATAATAATAATAATAATAAAGAAAACAAAGAATATACAAAACCAATTAAGGATAGAAGGAAATTACATTACTTTTATTTATTAAAACGTATAATAAGGAAGGGACATGATATGAGTCCTAAAAATCAAGTTTTGAATAACTAAGCCCAGATTTAGGGTTTGTAAGAAAAGTTAAATAATTGAGTTTAAACTTTACGATTAAGATAAAAAAGGTAGATGAAGTAACAAAGTAAAATTAGATTTTAGAAATAATAACCCAAAATCTCAATTTTGCTCTTAAAAGAAAGATTATTTAATATACTACTAAAATGCTTGGAGCCTCTAAAATCGAGCTCGAATTATAACGAAAACTTAGAGATAAGTTAACTAAACTATAAAATGAGATAACATGGTATAATTTACTAAATGAATATATGTGTATTTTTATGAGTATACTCGGTATAAATAATAATTATATGTATAAATTAACCCTAATGTACATAATTATGTATATAATGTATCGAATTCATTCAAATAATTAAGAAAACATATTCTAAAAATAAAAGATATGTTATAAACTTAATTATATGAGTATAGTTATATATGACGCATGATATATACATGAGATATATACTCATATATGAATAAATGACCAAATATTAATAAAATATACTTAAACTATTAAAAGAAAATGTAAATCTCATCTAATAAGTGTAATTTCAGCTAGGAATTGCTGGACACTGCCGTAGCTTGTTGTGCAGGATCCAATTGCCTAATCAAAAGTTCATTTCCTAAGTATTTGACACCTCCTACTTGGAAAAAGAAGAAAGAAAATTTAAAAAAAAAATTCTAGGTAGTAGAAAATCCTCCATAAATAGCAAACCTTAGCAGCTTAATGTTAGTTTAGCAATTTGGAACCAAAAATACTCAAAGGAAAATAAAAAAAAAAATTGTAGGATAATAAAAAGAAAATAAAAAAAAAACAACGGAACCACCATAACCTATCTATACCCAATCTAGATGATCAACTCGACTGGCCACCATTAGTCCAGGCCACACCTTATTCGTATGACATACCCATCACCCCCACAATCTTCGGAGCCATTAAGAATAGCTAAGTCAAAATTTTTCCATGTTCTTTAATAAATTGTAAAAAATATTTGAATCATCCAGAAAATTATGAAAAAATTTGTAGTTATGTTATTTTGAACATGCTTTTATGTGATATTTTTATTTTTGAAAAATTTATAATATTTAGTATACTTGCTTAATAAAACCACCATTCATCCAAAATTTAAATTGTAAAATAAATATACTAAATAATATTGTTTCTAGTTGAAAAATTTTGTATAGGATGTGTATGATATATAGATAATTTTATATAGCCCAAATTTTGATTTGAATATTTTTAATATCTATTGCATTTTTTAGCAAAAAAAAAGGCTCGAAAATAGGCTGAAATTGTGAAATAAATAAGAAATTATGAAATTAATTGATGAAATGGACATTTATTGATCTCTAGTGAATAATAACAATGTTGAGTTAGATTAAAATTAATTTGGTGTAAAAATAATCATAATTGAGTAATTTAAGATAATTTAAGGATAAAATCGTAAATACGAATTTATAGGTGTTAGGTCGAAAACTTGAAATCAAGTAATAGTTGAGTTCTCCATATTTTTAGGAGTTTATAGAAATTTTCAAGGAATCATTTAGTGACCTGAACTATTTATTACGAATTTACCTAGTAAAATGTAAAATAGCTTAAATTACAAATCGAAACGTATTTTTAGTAATAATAAGTTAAAATGAATTAAATAGTTACATAAAAAACTATGTATGAGGTTTCTGATCGGATTGGATAAAAAGAGCATTTTTAATATAATTACTGATATTTTTTAATTGAGATACACTATAGATATATTAGGGTTAGATAATATTCATATTATAGCATTATATGGATAAATCAAGTAAAATACAATTTAATAAAGTAAATTACGTATAATACAATAATATTTATATATATAACTATATTAAAAACTCGACTTACCTATTAAAAGTCATCTCTCGGAACAGGACCAGTAAAACATATTGTTAGATTTCTACGAATCCAATGATACTAATTTTATTAAAATTAGACAATCTTAGGCAATATAACCTATAACCCTATCATATTCTAGGATGTGTGTAGTTTGGTTACCCTATCGGAATCAAAACATGATTAAATAAATTAAAAGCGCATTTCGATATGATCGAAACGATATATAATGCGTAAAAGTATAGATTACGTATATTATCAATAATTAACAACTTAACTCAATATATAATGACAATATAACTGTATATCGTGGAAATAATATAATATATATAACCGTTTTAGATCAAACCTTCATGTTTTCGTAATTATTACAAAAACTAAATTTGGATCTTTTATGTAAATAGGATCTTCAAGTGAAAAGGCGGTTGATGACTCGAGTCTGCCGTAGTGAGCATTTAAACAGGTAAATTGAGATTGTGGCTTCACTACTTGTTGGGATATTGTATCTTGAGACTCGAGAGTAATTCTGACTATGTTTGTAATTAGTTGATTGTGCGTATGCATATATGTGTATGATACTTAGTTATGACAAAAGTTGAACTCCTTGGTGTGTTGTTTTCTATGTTTTATTTCTGTGTTGTATGAACTTATTTGGCCACCCTTGATTAAAACTAACATTTATTCGATTAAAATGAAATTAGACATATATAACAACTATTAGAGGAAACGATTAAGAGTGTCAGGCTAAATACTAACTTTCTTTAATAAGGATTGCTAAAAGGGTCATTTCCCCATCCTTAGTTGAACTAAGTGATGGGTGAGAAGGTCATGGGAGGAAGATTTCTCCATTGTACAAGCACAAATTTAGTCTAACTTGAGTCGCAACGAAACTTCTCAATACGGGTTAGAGTTGATATAATTTCTCTAATCTCATAGTGAACCAAATAATATTATGCAATATTTCATTTGATTGATTGTGTTGCATTCATTATAATTAATAATCTTGTTTATGATTATATAGTACTCTTCTAACTCTATCCTACTTACTGAGCTAGTTGTGCTCACAACCCTATAGGCTCTTTTGCAGGTACTAAGTGAGGATCAAGATGTTCCAATACCACCGTCCCCAGATTAGTGTGCTATTATTTAGAAAAGTGAGGAATAAAAGAATCAATTAAACCTGAGCTTTTAACTTTTTTTGAGTTTTAAGGAAACTAACTAAGAATTCCCTATAACACCTACTAGTTTTCTAATTTATTATATATAGACTGTAAAATCTGTGGTTTTTATAAACTCTAAGTGTACACTTTAACTTTGGAAGTGAAACGTTTATATAAATACTATTGTGTTATGAGACAATAGGATGTATTGAACAAGTATTTTGTAAAGCTCTACTACAAGTTTGGTTATTAATAAGTACCGGGACAAACATTTCAAGCTAATCGAGTTGCACACACTTTATGTGAAATGTATCTACAATAGTAGTTGTGAGATCAGTTTTTATTTTAGATCAGCTTACATGATGAGATTTTTACCTCTTATCCAACGCATGACACATGGGTAATAAATTAAATAAATTTATTGAGACGTGTAGGAAGTAGTAAACATTAATTCAATTTATTGGAACATGTAGTAAATTGTGTGCTACCAATACCGATCATTACGAGAAAAAAAAAAAACTAATTACCTAAATCATTTGGAAAGATTGTATGTGCAATTAAAACTAAGAAAAGCACATATAAAACGGTAAAAAAAAAAATTGCTAGTCATAAAAATTTTACTTCATCTTTATGGTCATCAAATATCAATATTTACCTTTTTTTTTCTTTGCTTATTCGAAAATTATTACCATTAGACATTTAATTGATTTATATGAACTTCTTTAACTTTAATTAGTGGTAGCAAATTTTTAGCTTTTGATTTGAGTTTTCATATGCAAATAAAAATAGCTTGGAATGCAATTGACTTTTAAAATATTTTCAAATAAGAACAAAATATGAAATCTACTCTCCCATTTGTAATTTGCAAAAAGATAATCATTTTCTAATGATAATAAAATGAAATGGTTTTCTATTTTCAAATTAAGAATGGTGGAATTATCTTTAAATAAGTTGAACTCTTTATGGCTTTTTAATATAGATAAATTAAACTCTTAAATATTATATTTGTAAACTAAATTAATGCTTTTAATGATATTGTTGCGACTAAAATGAATATTTATACAATTAGACCAACACATTTCCTCCTTTTCTCCTTTCAGCATCTATTTTACACCGTAATCCCACGTCTATTCTCCATATTTTATTCCAAAACAATAATGTGGAGTTGTTGATGAAGAAAAGTGAGAACCAAACATATTTTCATAATAGGATATTTGCATAAAATCTTAACAGCTATAAACCAAAAGATAATTTCAAAGAGAAAACACTAAAACTTAATTACAATAACCTTAATATAAACGTAATAACTTCCAAGAAGCAACAAAAGTCTAAATACAATGCAATAATAATTGCAATATTTAAGTCTAAACACATCTTTTCAGCAAAAAAAGAAAAAAAAAAAAAGAAAAACTCTAAAGACATCTCTTATTCTCTTATACACATTACAGCATACCATACCAAGGAGAGACATAGACACCTTAAAGATTTCCTAACCCTATTAATAAATAATTTCACTGAAATTAGCCCTTCTTTGTTGCCTTTAACTTGGGAACATATGCATTTAAAACAACAAATTTATGGTAGCCCGCATCCCGTCTTATCGTCTTCCACTCCAACTTTCATTTCTATCCATTTAATAAAAAAATTAAATGGAATTAACCTTTAACCCTTGCTTGCACCATAGGAACATGTATAATCAAAACACCATTTTCCATGCTGCATTTATCCCATCCCACCATCCTTGGTTTCAACCTTCATTTATTGTTGATGCTTTGATTGGTACATTGCATTTTCAAATTTGGATATGCAAAAAGAGATACTCATTTAAGAAAGAAAAAACAAAATATATTAATGTTCCAATAATTTCCAATGAAAACCAGAATTTCACCATCCATTTCACAAATTTGACTTTTGTTTTGTCTTTCATTCAAAGAAAAACCAACTATATTGATAGTTTTACTAAAAACTAAAATTCCCCCAAATATAACTTAAATCAAAATGAGAATGAGAATACAACATGCCATGCAATTATACATAAATTCATAAGAAAAATATGAACGATTCAATTCTTTCAGTTACATAAAATACACACTCACAATAAAGCTTATAGGATTCAACAAATTATCAAGTAGAATCATATAAAAAACTTACTCACTCCTGAAGATCTCAACCTTAAAAACAAAAATAGTCAGTTTAACAAACTTAAAGACATTGTTCCCTTTCATACATTACAGAAATCAATAAATTAATCTCTAAGATTAAAAAAATAAAAAATAAAATCATTTGTCCAACAATGATAGCAACATAGATTAAAACTTTTTAAAAAATCATGTGAAGAATAGAAGACCCCTAATTAAATATGAGAACCTTAACTTTTAGGGAAAAAAATAATTATTATAAATCAACAGTCACATCCTGAAGAGTGAATTTTATAGAAAAATAAAGAAAAGAAGGCCTCATAATTTATTGAAGAACCAAACCAAACCTAACATAAGGAGAAGTGATAGTGAAGAGAAAAGATCAGTCAACGATGATGATCCAAACAACATTAGACAATGAAATAATCTCACCATTGAAAGAGCCATACTCGTAGATTGATCCGATTCCTTCAACAAATTTCTGTATGTGAACTTTAAAGGGCAGAAAATAGAGATGGGTAACCTTAATCTTACAAATAGCAAAGCAAAAAGAAAGAGTAATGGAAAATCACGTCTATTTAATTACATTAAAATATCGACAGTTTTGAAATAAAGGAAACTGCCTTATCTCCATACACACACAGAGAGGAAAAAAACACCCCGTAGGTAGTTATGTTTTAAATTTGAGAGTAAGGTGGAGTATTAATAGGTAGAGAAACTGCTACATGTTAAAATTACTATAAAACCCATAAATTAAATTTTGAGCAAGTAATTAAATCTTGGTAAAATTAAATTTTTGTGAAATATAATATAAAGGCAGTTTAAAGAATTTTATGGATAAAAAAGTAGCGGTTACATAAGCTTGAATCGACTTTAATAATATAAATAAAATGGTTTTTTCCTTTTATGGGCATCTAAAAAGTAGGCAACTTTATATTTAGCTACCAAAAATAAGATTAGTGACTATAAAATACCATTTAAAGGCCACTTTATTTTGGTAGCTTAATTTAATCTTTTGAAGATTTTTTTTTTTTCTCAAAGTCATAAACTACAAATAATAAGATTTGGTAGCTACATGAATTATATTTAACCACCAAAACTTTCATTTTGCAATCAAAAGAGTTTTCCATTCAGTCCTAAAATATCCCCAAACTTATATATTACTAATGGTTAATTTGATAACTAAAAATGACATTTTGCTACCATAAAGCATTGTTAGCTAAGGATTTGGTGACTAAAGGTTAATTTTGTTACAATGAATCTCTTACTTAGACTATATATGTTACTTATAATTTTGTATAAAACTTATGAATGCTTAGAAAATTTTTGCTATTATTTCGGAATGTATCACCAACAGTCTAGGCCACTAATTATATTAATATAGAATTAAAGTAGGTTCAGCCACTATATATCATAACTGACCGTTCGATGATTACATATATCAATATAATTGAATGACATGAATTAAGTATAAATGTATAATGTAAAAATTTGATTTAATGTGATCTAAGATGCCTATTTTCAACTAGTCCCACTTTATACATTAATATAATTGAATGCCATAGATCAAATATAAATTTATAACATGGAAATTACATGTAATGTGATCTAAGATGCTTATTTTTAACTGATCCTACTTTAAAAGTAGAAATATAAATTTCACTAGTAATTCTTTATAACTAAAAATAACCTTAAAATTGAAATTAACCTTAACAATAATTATACTATAATACCAACTGTCACTGAAACCAAACATCCTAAATATATACATTATCTGTCACGTCTTGAATGGAAAGAGTTATAACAATCTTGCTGTGTGAACTAACCTAAAATAGAAGCTGACGTCATAACTTCTATCGTAAATACAGTTCACACAAGGCATACACAACTCAACCAGCTTAAAATGTCTGTTTCGACACCTATTAATAACCAAACCTGTAATAGAGCTTTACAAAATACCTCTTCCATACGACCTGTTGTGTAATACCACATTAGTATTTACACAATCGTTTTACGTCCAAAGGTAAAGTTTACAATAAAAGCTTATTACAAACCATATGTTTTGTAGTCTATATACAATAAGTTAGAAAATTAGTGGGCTCCCAAGGAATTCCCAGTTAGTTTCCTTAAAAAACAAAGTCAAAAGCCTAAGTTCAATTGATTACTCAATCCTCACTTTCCCAAATAGTAGTATACTAACCTAGGAAAGGTAGTATTTGAACATCTTAACCTCACTCAATACTTGCAAAAGAGTTTACAGATATGTGAGTACAATTAGTTTAGTAAGTGGGATAGAGTCAAAAGCATACTGTATAAACACAAATAAGGTTAATAATTATGATAAAATGCAATACAATCAATCAAATGAAACATTGCACAATGTTATCCGATCTACTATGAGGTTAGAGAAATTATATTTACTCCAATCTAGATTAAGGAGTTTCATCACAACTCAAGTCATACCAAACCTGTGCTTGTATAATGAATAACACCCTCCTCCCGTGACCACTTTCGAACTACGATCCCCAACCTTATCGCGACCTCCTCGCTTGTCACTTAGTTTGACTAAGGGTGGGAAAATGACTATTTTAGTTATCCTCATTAAAGGAAGTTGGTATTTAGCCTGACACTCTTAATCATTTCTCCTAATAGGTGTTATGCATGTCCAGTTTCATTTTAGTCGAATAAACGTTAGTTTTAATTAGGAATAGCCAACAAGTTCATACAATACAAAAGCAATGCAAACATGCAAAATAGCACGCTAAGGAGTTCAACCTCTATCACAACTAAGTATCATCCACACACACGGTATGCACACAGTCGACTAACTACAAATACAACTAAAAGTATTCTAGTGTCTCTGGATATTATAAAACAATATCCTAATAAGTGGTAAAGGCACAATCCTAACTTACCTGTTTAAACGCTCACTACTTCTGACTCGAGTCATTAACCGTCTTTGTACTGAAAGATCCTATTTACACAAAATACCCAAATTCAGTTTTCGTAATAATTACAAAAACATTAGGGTTTAATCTAAAACAGTTATTTACATATATATATATATGTATATATTATTTCCATAATATATAGTCATATTATCACTATATATCCAATTAAATTATTAATTGTTGATACTGTACGTCATCTATACTATTATGTATTATATATTGTTTCGATCATATTGAAACGTACTTTTAATTCATTAATTCATATTTTAATTTTGATAAGGTTATTAAAATACGTATATTCTAAAATATGATAAAGTTATAAGTTATACTACTTAAGGTTGTCCGATTTTAACAAAATTAGTGTTATTGGATTCGTAAAGACCTAACGATACGTTTTATGAGTTATGTTCCTAAAAATGACTTTTAAATTGTAGCTCAAGTTTTTAATACAGTTATATGTATCTATAGGAATATTATCGTATTATACATAATTTACGTTATTAAATTGTATTTTATCTAATTTGTTCATATATTATTACAATATGAGTATTATCCAAACCTAATGTACCTAAAGTATATCCCGATTAGAAAATGTTAATAAATATAATAAAAATACTCATTTAATCTAATCTAATAAAAAATCACGTATATAGTTTTTATTTAACTATTTAATTCATTTTAGCTTATTAATATTAAAAATACACCTCAACTTGTAATTTAAGCCATTTTATTAGATAAATTAATAATAAATAGTCCAGGTTTCCAAATAATTCCCCGAAAATTTCTATAAACTCCAAAAAATATAAGGAATTCAATTATCACTTGGTTTTAAGTTTCCAATTTATCGCTTATATGCTTATATTTACAATTTTATCCCTAAATTATCTTGAATTACTCAATTGTGATTCTTTTTACACCAAATAAATTTTATTTTGATCCCACATTTTTATTATTCACTAGAGATCAGTACATGTTCATTTCATTAATTAATTTCATAATTTTCTATTTATTTCATAATTTCAGCCTATTTTCGAGCTATTTTTAGGCCCAAAAAATGAAATAAATATTAAAAATATTCAAATCAAAATTTAGGATACATAGCAATTTTTTATATATCATACATATCTTACACAAAATTTTTCAGCTAAAAACAATATCATTTAGTACATTTATTTTATAGTTCTAAATTCAGATAAACAGTAAATTTATAAAGAAAGTATATTAAATATTATGAATTTTTCAAAAAATAAAAATATCACGTACAATTATATTCAAAATAACCTAAGTACAATTTTTTTCAAAATTTTTTAGGTAGATTTGATATTTTTTACAAATTATTGAAAAATAAGGCAGATAATCAACCTTTATGTTCTTGGACTCTTCGGTGGCTGACGGCGGTTGGGAGTGTATTGGACGGCTTGCGCAATGGGTAAGCCGGATGGGGTTGGCTAGGTTTCAAAGCAGAATTAAGGCAGGCTTAGGTTCTAGCCTAGCATAAAAACTGCTCCATTTTTCTTATTTTCTTTTCTATTTCCTACGATTTTTTTTCTGGTTTTTCTTTTTATTGTTTGGTTTGTAAAGTTAGGAATTGATGTAATGAAACTTATTTATGCATGTTGGAGTCAATTGCTAATTTTCTTTATTTTCTTTTTAATTTTTTTCTTTGTTTTTTTTTTTCTCATAAATGCAAGTAAGAGGTGTCATTTGATTGTGGAATTTTCTTTTTGACTTAGCAACTGTCCAGCTTTTGGTATTCCCAATAGTTTCCAAACTTGAATCAGCAAGTTTAAAGGCTATTTTTTTTTTATAAGATTTACAATTATTTAGATATTTTGAATATATATAATATTAATACTTAATTATTTATTAATATACGAGTATACATCCCTTGTATAAATCACGCATAAAATATAACTATGCTCATATAATTGAGTTTTTAACATATCTTTTATTTTTAGGATACGTTCTCTTAATTAATTTCATGAATTCAACATAATATATATAATTACATAATTTAAGATTAATTTATGGGTATAATTATTATTTATACTGTGTATACTCATAAAAATATGTATATATTTATATAATAAATTATATTATATTATCTTATTTTATAGCTCAATTAACTTATCTCTAAGTTTTCGTCGAAATCTGAGCTCGATTTTAGGAGTTTGGAGTATTTTAGTGTTATATTGAATATTATTACTTTTAAGAGAAAAATTGAGATTTTGGGTCATTATTTTTAAAATCTAACTTCACTATATCACCTCAACTAATTTTTCCATCTTAGTTATAAAGTTTGAGCTTAATTGAATAAATTTCCTTAAAAGCCCTAAATCTAGGTTTGATTGTCTTAGACTCAATTTTAGGGGTTTACATTATCCATATAAGCAACATGCTCATGAAAGACTTTCAATGTTAGTCCCTTCTAAGCGAATCCATAATCATGAAGTTCGTCCTAATGTGCTCTATAGACACCCATCCATTTTGAACTCTTTCCTTCACCTAAGAGCTTGATGTCTATGCATTTTGACTTTATCATTTCCTTTTGTTGTCGGAAGACAATATTGCTAATTAATTGTCACAATATATCCTAAATGCTCTTTCAACATTATCCGTAATTAGCAGCCTAATGACAAACTTCATAGCCATATTCTGGATGCTTATAACATGCTATAGACTTTACTAATATAGTGGAAGAAGCTATTAGTATCTACTTAGTACTCTTTCAAGAAACCACTCCTCTAGTAAGTAGATATATATAACTAGATATGGATCCTAATTGTCTCAACATCCAATGAAATTAGAATGAAATTAACCAATGACTTTTAGCTGGTCTGATTTTCTATATGTGAGCATGGAATCTTTTATTCTCTATAACTACAGCATGACTTGCTTGGCTACAATATGGTAAAGCATAAGAAACCTTTTCCATTTCTTTACTTTCAAGGTCTTTTCTTGAGAATTAATCAAGGCTAAACTTATCTCATTTAGCAACAGAGGTCTCACTTTTTTTGCAATTTTGTATGCCAAACCTTTTGAGTGCCTCCTTAATATAACTCTTTCGTGGAAATCTAATAATACATCAAGAACGATTATGATATATTTGGATTCCTAGTATAAAAGAGGCTTCACCAAAATTTTTCATTTCAAAAATCTTTAATAAAATCTCTTGATTTCATGTAATAAGCCCATATAATTAGTGATAAGCAACATGCCATCTACATATAAAATCAAGAAAATAAACTCACCTCTTACTAAACTTGTGGTATACACAATCATCAACAGTATTCATCTTAAACTATGATGAGACATTAACTTGATGAAATTGGTGATATAGTTGTCAATATGCCTGCTTGAGTTACAAGCACCATTATGATCCTAAAAGTCTTTTCATGAAACCAGAGAAGAAGTCTCTTTATAACGAAATATGCCATTGTCCTTCATAGACTTCATCTCTTCATTCATGGCATTTATGTACTTTTGAAACTTAGATCTTTCCATGACTTGATGGAAGTTGATTGGATCATATTGATCATCTTCCATCATTCTTATATCATCCCTGTGTTCCTAAAGAAATATGATGTAATCATTTACCTTTTTTTAGTGGTTCTCCTTAATGGTACTAGTTCTCAAGTTGTAAAGTTTGTAGCTTTAGAATTTCAATGACATTGTTTTGATTGAGACTTGCTTCATGAATAGTGTCAAGTCTTATAGCCTAATTTTGAACACTTTCAGTGGTCATTAGAGGAATATCAATGTACTCCCCTTTAAAGATAAAGTCCTTTCACCTTATCTCCCCTTGCAAACTCAACATTCTTAAAAAACCAAGCATTTATCATCTCAAAGATTGCCTTAGTTATGGGATAATAAAGCTTGTAATGCCTGAACCTTTTAGAGTGTCTAATAAAATAGCGACTAATAGTCATAGAGTTTAGTTTCCTTTCATCTGGCCTATAAAGCCCAACCTTAGATGGACATTCTCAAATGATTAAGTGCTATAAACTAATCTCTCCACCCATCCAAAGCTCACATGGGGCTTTATTAGTTATCTTAGTTACTACTTTGTTGAATGACTATAGTGGAGTTTCCATTGCTTCTCCTAAAGTGATTTTGGTAAGGTAGAGTAACAAATCATACTCCTTACCATATCTTTAATGCATTCTTTTTTTTTTTTTTTTCCTTTTTAGCAACATCATTCGTGGCAAGTGAACTTAACATAGTATACTTCGAGACGATACTGCTTTTCTCTAGAAATTTAACAAACGATCAAGAATGTTGTTCACTTAATCCATCATATCTACCATAGGGTTTATTAACACAGTCAAACTTAACATTTTTAATCCTTTTCTGCTAAGTTGATTTTAAACTTCAACCTTATATTTTTTTGAACACATTCAATGTATGTAATTTCTTATGAATGAGATATGATTAGTCATATTGAGATAAGTCATCCATGAACCTTATAAAATATTGTTAACCATTGAACAATCCAAGAAGTTGTAGTGAATGATCCACATATATATAAATTTTAAGACTCTTATAACCTTGTTGGCATCCAATCTCATTACACTTGTTTATTTTTTCTTTATACAATCTATACACATCTAAATCTATATAATCAAGGGGGTCAAGAATATTATCAGATATAAGTCTCTCCATTCGCCCTTTCAGAGATGTGACCTAATCTCTTATATCACAATGAAGTTGAATTCTCATCAATTAATTTGTGCTATAAGTTTTGACTATCAACATGTAAGGATCCATTAAAAGAGGCAATTGTATCCAATAATCATAGATTATTACTTGTAAAGTAGTGAACCGATTCTAACTAATTTTGAGTAACAAAAGAGACTAAACTAACTATTGTCAAATGAATAAGTATAACTAAATTTGTCTAAAGCAACAATAGAATCCAAATTCTATCTGAAAGACAATATGATAAAAGTCTCATTCAAATTCAAATAACAATTGATCCTTGGTAATAATTTAAAATTTCTCAATACCTTAATCGACTTGCTACTGCCAACATAAATGTATCTTTTACCATTATTGGGCTTTTGGTAACCCAAGTAACCTTACGTAGATACACTAATGTGAGTTGATACAGCTAAATTTATCTGTCACATGTGTTTGGTATCGAAGTCAAATTAACCTTTAAACAAAGAAAATTGAGAAGTGTACCTTTAGCACCAAAAAAGAAATAAGAATCCCTTACTTTCACTTTATGTTGTTTCTATTGCGGTGTTTGTATTGCAACCTCCTTATCCTTCCTTTTCTTTTCTTTTAACCTTTTGTTCTTAGATGTATTGGCTAAGTGATTGCTTACAACTTCTTTATAGTTTAGCCTCTCTTTTGCTTGAACAAAGTATGAGACGACTTCATTAAAAGACCAAACCTCCATTTAATGATTGTAGCTTAATCTTATATTGCTTAAATTGTACTAAAGAGAAATTAAAATCAAGTACATTAATAAGTCCTCAAATAATCTCAAATTAGTGCCCTAAGCTTTGAAGTACACGAGATATCTCCATAATGTGTACCCTTATGTATTCTTTTCTTTGTATGTATCAAGATTGGTTTTGTCCAAAATGTACAAGTTTTTATTATTTTCTTTTGTCCCTTGTAAACCATTCTCAAGATCTTTAAAGAAAGATAATATATCCAAATACTTTTGAAATGGCACATGTCATAACCATGAGAAAGTTGTCGTAAGGGTTTGTATGTTTTTTGAATATGGTCGGTACGAATATGGCTCATAAAACAATGAATTAACGGAAGTATATATATTTCTCGGTGTAAACAATCAATGGCTTAATCAACAAGTCCGAAATTCATAGTTTTTTTTTTTTATTGAATTTGCTAACGTAAAAATTATAAATTACATAAAATTGGTTTAATATAATAAATTGGTGAAACATAATTCTAAGTTTGGGTTTAAATAGTTTTTATTATGTTTGTCTAATTTTATCTCAAGTATAAGCTATTTAAATGTATCACTTTTATACTTATAATATGAAAAATGTGTGGAATTACAAAATATAAGCTTAAGTTCATGATCTCATATCTATTTCATTTTGTACAAGTTCTTTCTCGTCTTGTCTTCCCTTTTTAGGGTAAAGGGACGTAGAGTACGGCACAAGTAAGTGCCTACATGTATGTAAGTGTTTTCCTATTTAATCATAATATTTCATCATAGAAGGGATTACCTACATTACTATTTAAATCCCCATACTTTCTTTTTTATACGTAATGAAACTTGACTTTAAGGCTGAATCTTTAAATGTTCATAAAGTATTTCATTCCTAGTAACGTTTTGACTAACTCTCTTTTTTGCCCTTTCACTTTCAATTAGAGGATTGTTCAATGCCTCTTTGATCTTATCCTCATGTTGCTTTACATAAGTCGGGAGGAGTTAGCTAAATTGAAGACAATCAAAATTGTTAAAGGCAAAATGTGCACTCAAGGGTAACGCCGTAAAATCACTTGAGGCAAGAATTGCAAAAAAAGCACTCACCTAAGTGAAGTAAAGTGCAAATATTAATACATTTTTGATTCACAAAACTATTGACATCAATATTCAATAAATAAATATGTTAATATTTGTCTACTAATAATAACTATTCAAACTGTTCCTTTTCTTTTTCATTTTTCATTTTTTTTTTTTGTGGTTAAGTAAATTGTTCTTTTTGTTTTCCATCAACATAAAGGAATTGTTCTTTTATTTTTACAAGTTGTCAAATTTGTGCTTATTTTTAAATGTCAAATAAAAGGAAATTTACAAAAACTTAAAAAGAAAAAACAAAAAGGATATTACTTGTTTTTCAAGTGTGAAAATAAAAAACTTAAAAACAAGTAAAAAATATATATATATATTTTTACAGCAATAATACTAACAAGACAATAACTAGTCAAAGTTAATGTAAAACAGTAACAAAACTAGTAGCCAACAACTAATCAAACTGATAAAATAATAACTCAAGTGCAGCTGCAAAGTATAAAATAAGGAGACGGAAAAAAGTGGAAGACAAAAGAAAGCGGAGAAAAGTAAAAGAACATCTAGGGTTATGTTTTCTAGTACATAAGATGTTTAGTTCAATTAAAGTTTTCTGTCATTTTAAGTCATAAGCCACTTTACCTTTCTGTTATTTTAAAAAAAAAAATTGCAGTTACATAGCTTTTTTTTTTTCTTTTTTTTTTTTCATTAATCTCTCCGATGTTCACTAAGGTGCACGCTTGGCGCCTTGCCCTTCAACAATCAAGGCGCACGCTTCTTTAAACTCGCCTTGCCGTAGTGTCTGCACGGCACATGGCTGCGCTTCGCCTCACTTTTTGCACCTAGGCACAAAAGCAAGCGCTTTTAACAACCTTGGACATAATATAATTAAGTTACCTTGGTTAATATCTAAAGATGTAGAATAGACAACCAAATTACCTCCAAATGACTTAATGTGATATGACTCGTACTGTTAGATCCTGATTATTGATTTTCACCCCACCTCGTGTAAAGCTTTGCATGCCAGTTTCCCATCTCTCTCTTTTTGTCTTCATAGACGAGAGATGCATAGCAATAAAAGTAATAACATGGAGATAAAACAAGGACCCAACAACTGCCCCGAAGACATGACCCTTCTTTGAACCAAAAAAAAAAAAAAAAGAAAACTTCACCAAGGCACTAAATTTCACATGGTTTTTATTATTTAGTTTGGTCCCACTAAAAAGTAAAAGCACCAATATAGATGCTGTGAATGGCCTCAAAGCATGTTAGTCGTTAAAACACAAGCATGCTTGATGATGCTACTAGTGATCATTATAAGAGCAATTACGAAGATCCTTCACTAGGCAAATGTAACAAAAGAGTCTAAGCTATCATGGTCCGACATTGATCAGTCGAGTGAGAAAACTGTACATACCCAGTTAATGTTCACAAAGAACCTTTTGTCAAATTAAAACGGGTATGGGAAGTCATGTTTGAAACTATCTATTTCCATCTAAAACTCTATTTAGAAAGTACATCAAGTCGCACGTGTTTTATCAATTCACTAGAAATAAAGAAAGAACCAGGAACTTAAGAACATGCAGGACACGTATTCAAGAGTAGGAACAAAGAACATTAACACATGATTACAAGAATTGTGTCGTTTTAAAAGCTTACAAAAGCTTCTGACTATATCAACGATGAAGCCCCAAATTGCAGCCTCATGCTACAGGAGGTGGACAACATTCAACAAGACAGAGACAACTAGGTATTTCTTGATTTATTTATTTTATTTTATTTTTTGGGCAACACAACTCGCTAAATTGAAAATGGAAATTTAATTGCTTCCATGGATTAGCGAACATTTTTTCTTTTCGTTATCTATTAGAACACGAAACACCAATGCAAGTGGCAACAACTTGAAAAATGGAAAATATCAAAGCTTGATTATTGTTTTCCAACAAAAAGGAAAAAAGATAATCGCACATCAACTCTCTACAAATACAGTGAAACCCTAATTCAATTTCCCTACAACTCAATTCCTTTAATTAGATTGAAAACATAATTATATTGATCCATCGATTTTCTTACGTTGATACATGAATGGTTGAGTGAAACGCTTCAGAGTTGCCGGCTCGGCTCCACCTCCAAAGTCACCCATTGCTCCGCTACACAGTCGTCCCGTGGAAATGCCGGATGGAGAATAGAGTGTTGCGCGTTTGTGAATGGAGCATATGAGAGAGATTAATGTGGTTTGAAGAAATAGAAGGAGGGGGATGACATTAGAAGCGAAACCTTAATGTCGATGGTGAGGAGGGGGGGCAGGAGAGACCAGTCGCAGTGGTCTGTCTCACAAAAATAATAAATGAAAAAAATGAAGCTACACCCAAACGGTAGGATAAGGGGATAAAAGGGTAGATAAAATGGCATACTTACCGCTTGATATATAATCATCTATGACATAATTATCAAATTTCTTATTGATGAGTTAATTATTAAATGTTCCATTTTAACGACATATAGATCTCTACATTTGCCAAAAACAAAAAATTGTTATTGGCCGGAAATTATTCAACTTCAAAAATTAGGGGTATTTGTGTAATTCGGTAAGTTGACATTCATGTTTTATGCAATTTACTTTAAAAATTTCTATATTATATCTATGATATTAATAGGAAAGCTTTTTTTTTTTTTAATGTTCACATCTAATAATCTAGTATCTTATAATTTTAATATATTATATATATTTGCACCGTAGCTACCAAAAGAGTTTAAATCTATACCAAAATCGTTGTAATCACTACCTAAGGAATCTGTATGTTTACTGATCCAAATAAATAAACAAAATACAAATACCAATTATATAAAAAAAATTATAGAAATACCATCTTTATATTGCATGTTAGGTATGCGACTTTATTATTCTACATTTATGACACTTAAATCATGCACCATATTACTTACATTTTATTTCCTCATATGTTAGCACTTGAAACTTGTGATTTTCGCATTGTATGTATAAAGGGCTAAATCTGAGTTTTAGCCTTAGACCTAAAATCAAAATAGATTTTGACTCTTTAAATTAAGGTAATAGAGTTCAGAAAGTCAAATTCATAAAAAATTGAAATGAATAAAAAAGATTTGGCATGATAAACTCGGAGTAGGTCTTATTGGATCGATTTGCCCAATTTAATCTTTCTTGGTCTAGCTCACTAAAATAATAATAAGCCCTTTATCTGAGCCTAAATTTATGAAAAATGTCTACTTAAAATCCATTTATAAAAAGTCTTTAATCCTAGTTATTCATTAATACCATGATCTGACAAATGAGACCAATTGCTACCTTTTATAAATACCCCATTCAATTCCTTATTTGAAAAGAATAAAAACTCTTATCAACACCATTACTTTGCTAAAACTTTATCTCAAATATCAAACACTTAAAATACCTCAAGATCATTACGTCATTCCTTATTAATTATGGAGTTTAATACTATTATGCCCCTCTACCTATCAGTATAAGTATTAGAGATTTATCAAGATCATTTACTCCTTCTCCCTATCCTACTTCTCCTGATTATCCTATATGTGCAAATCAGATCTTTTTCTTCATCACATGTAGCTGATCTATCATGCGGTGCGCGCATAACTTGTACATAACTCTCACAACTGAATCCTTACCCCCATAATATGAATGTCGCATTTTCAAGTGCAATTTAGTTGTGATATAAAATTCTAATATTGCGTTTCTCAAATGTGATTTATTTGCAAGCTTTGAAATTGCTATTACCACATGTGATTTAGGGATGACATTTATGTAATTATTTTTATGTGATATGTATTGATGTAATTTTTCTTTTAGGACAGTAGACATGTGTTACATCCATCTTCGCCCATTACTTTGTAATTTTTAATCACACTTATTTCTATGGTTGCTATTATTTTATTTGTCTATTATTTCAATTGCCCAACGTTATTATTGTTGGAAAATTCATTATACTTTTTATTTAACCAACATTTACCACCACAATAAGGTTGCCAACAGATATAATTAATTAATGCCGTTGTGTCCTAATGATATGAACACTAACCTGCTGATGTGAGAGATTAGGTTCAAAAACTCTATCCTCAATTATTATAATTTGTAATATATATATATATATATTATCAGTATTTTTTTATATTATTGAATTCAAACTTTTTTCTATTTTTTTTATACACACTATATAGATGCGTAGTTGGTTATATGTTACTAAGGCAACTTCCGCACAACTTTATTTCCTTCTAATTTGGCAAACGTCAGCTACGCATTTAAACTCTTTACATATTGGGATTTGTTTTTCATATGTATTTCCTTCTAATTTGGCAAACGTCAGCTACGCATTTAAACACTTTACATATTGGGATTTGTTTTTCATATGTGCATTTTCCGATTTTGCACCTTTTTTTTTTCAGTTCCAAAAGCTTACACGAGTATCAAGTAATGGAATATGTAAATAATAATTATATAATTCATTTAAAAGCTCCATTTTTAAGTTCTTTTTTTTTTCATTTTGTGCTTTTAATCTATTTATTGTGCATTTTAGCATTTGTAATCAATTTTTTAAAATAAAAGCATAATAAATTGCACACAACCTTATGCCGAAAGGAAAGTCATCAACAGCATGAATTGGTGCTACAATATTTTAACGCAGATGAAATGGCTTTGAACTGCCATACCATTTGTAAAATTATTCACCAACTTAATACCCAAATATTCATTCTATTGGTCTATGCTATTTTCGTTAAAAATTTTAGGATTTTTTTACGGCTCTATTCTTATTTTTTAGATGACTAATCCCCTATCTGTCTTACTCTTTATTTATACTCATCAAAATTTGAACTATCGAATAAACTGTGAATTCAATTACTTAAATTTAAGAAAATAAAAATGAGTGATGAAATGGATGGTCAAACCTGTCTTATCAAAATAGAGGACAGTATCGTAGAAGTGATGGAAATGAGTAATCTCAATTATTCTCTTATGTTTTATTTATTTTTTAGAATGAAATAGATAAGTAATGGAAAAGTTATACCTTAGAAACTATTACTAAAAGTAGGTTATAAATTTTTACTCTAATATTTAATTCATATAAATATTTATTGTAAAGAATATTTATTCTAATATTTAATTCAACTCATTAATTGCACTATTATGTTGGAAATAAAACCAAGAATACTAGTTTACCTCTCTTTGATCATTTTTTAGAATAATTAAAAGTTAGGGAAAATGCATAAAACCCTCTTAAACTTTAATTCAGGTATGGATTTTCCTCATAAACTTTTAAATTGCGATTTTTGGCCCTCTAAACTTTTATAAATTGACAAATAACCTTCATACTCTCTTAAACTTTGATTTTGTTGTGTAAACACCTCTTAAACTTTGATTTCGGTATATATACTCTCTAAACTTTGATTTCGGTGTATAAATACCCTTTAAAACATTATATGAATAATAGCAATATGTATGTCTATCAACTCTGTCGAATGATGCTTTGTGTGACAAAGAAGAGGAATGAAAAGAAAACTAGAGAAGAATCTGGTGTAATATGAGAATAACTCTAAAAACTAACTTCTATTACTATAACGAGAAAATTTATATTGCCTAGTCTAACAAACTGATTAATTAACAAATCTTACAGTTAAGCAAAATAACTAACTAGTAGATCTTATATGTATAGCTGGAAAAAGAAAAGTAATTACAACTGGAAATAAATAAAATTACAATACACAATACAGTATTATTCTAACATTCCCCCCTTAAGTTGGGAATTCTTGAAGACCCAACTTAGAGCGAAGAAACAATAGACGAGCTTTAGGCAATGACTTTATACAGATATTAGCTAGTTAAAAGTGAGAAGAAACATGAAGTGAAGCTATTAACCCAGATGCAATGTAATCTAGCAAAAAGTGCACATCAATATTGATGTGTTTGGTGCGAGCATGATGACAGGGATTATTGGCAATCAAGATAACTAACCTGTTGTCATACTTTAAGGTAATTGGCAAAGAAATTGGAATACGAAGATTGTGCAAAATGTATGAAGTCCATATCCTTGGACATTGCAGCAAAACTACAGTATTCAGCCTTTGTAGAAGAGGTGGATACTGTATTTTGCTTCTTCGTTTTCTATGAAATCAAAGCAAACCCTAAGAAAATGTAATATCCACTGACGGATTTTCGATCCATCAAGTCACCTACCTAGTTGGAATCGGAATATGCATGAAGTGATAATTGGTTGGCAGCTAAATAATATAAACCCAGTAATAGAGTCCCTTTTAAATATTGGAGAACATGTACAACAACTTGAAAATGAGGTACCCATGGCTTACACAAAAATTTGCTGAAGGTGTGTACTACAAAACTAATGTCTGGCCTAGTAAGAATAATGTATGACAGCCGCCCAACTAATCTCCTATAAGTAGTAAGATCAAGCGAGATCTCCTTAGTCATTGTCAAGTTTAGTCCACTTGGCAATGGGGTTTTAGTTTGTTTCGAAGCAGTAAGACTTGTTTCACTTAGTACATCCAACAGAAATTTGTGTTGATTGATTAAGCAGCCTTCCTTAGTTCTATACAACTCCAAACCAAAGAAGTATCTCATTAAGCGTAAATCTTTGATGGTAAAGGCTTTTTGCAATTAATCCTTCAATGTAGTAATCATATGATCATCTAATCCAATAATTAAAATATCATCTACATAGAGCAATAAAGCTACAAAACCGGTTGTTGTTTGCTACATAAACAAAGATGCATCATGCTTAGATTGAATGTAACCTATGGAAAGTAGAAACTTAGATTCCACTATCGTAAGGCCTATTTTAATCCATATAAAGACCTATTTAGCTTGTAGACTTAACCAGAAGTGGCCTTGGTATGATCATGTAGATTTCCTCATATATACTTTTATGTAAAAAAGCATTATTTACATCTATTTGATGTAAGGGCCATGAATAAGCAACAGTTACTACAATAAATATGCGTACAATATTAAGCTTAGTTACTGACAAAAATGTATCATGAAAGTCTTGTCCCTTAACTTAAGTGTAGCCCTTAATTACCAATCTAGCTTTATATCACTCAATACTTCCATTGAGTTGATATTTGACCTTGAAAATCCATTTACACCTAATTGGTTTTTTTCCAGGAGGAAGAGAACTAATTCCCAAGTCTCATTGGACTCTAAGGCATTCAATTCATTCTGCATAGCCTCAATCCATTCTTCATGTCTAATAGCTTAAGAGTAAAAAGAAGGTTTTGAAGTAGAAAGCACATTGGCTAGAGATACAATAAAGTCATGAGGGTAAAATTGGAATGAATCTGGATCAAGTAAAGGAAATGGGTTTTGTGACTTGGCTAAAGACTCGGTGATATGCTGGTTAGATTGGACTGAGGAAACAAAATCTTGAAGCCAACTTAGCGGATGAGAAACTCTACTGGATCTACGTACAGGAGCAGGAATACTTAAAGAAGTAAGAATATAAGACTCTGATGAAGTTTGTGTTGTTTGAGAAGAAGTATCAACTGATACAAAGGGTTCAAACTAAATTTGTTGTGAGCAAGGAAGTGAAGGAACCTATTGGCTTATTGGCAAAGCACTTTGGTAAGGACATTATTCAATTTCATGTAGATTTTCCTTCTTGAAAGGAAATATGGTTTCAATGAAGACAACATCTAAACTGACAACAATCTATCTAGTACTTAGATTATAGACTTTAAACCCTTTCCTTCCAATAACATAGCCAATAAAGACACATCTAGAAGCTTTAGGATAAAATTTATCTTATTTAGAACCTAAGGTCTTAGCAAAACACAAGCATCCCATGACCCTAAGATCATCATAGCAAGGTGTTTTGTGAAATAACAACTCAAAAGGTAATTTCTAACCAAGAAGCTTTATGGGCATGATGTTAATGAGATGTGTAGCAATAAGAATGCACTCTCCCCAAAAATTCTTTGGCAAATTAGCATGCAACCTAAGTGCTCTAAATGTCTCTAGTACGTTACAATGTTTCCTTTTTACTCTACCATTTTGTTGTGGAGAGTGTGGCATGGAAAATCGATGTAACATCTTAAAGTCATTTAAAATTTCCTTATAGCTCCTTAACAAGAATTATCCCCCATTGTTTGTCCTAAATGTCTTAGGGGCAATTTGAAAGTGATTAATGACATATTTAATGAATTGAGTAAGAACGGAGCACCCTTGTGACCTATGATGTAGTAAAAATGTCCAAGTGGCTTTAGAAAAATCATCTACAACAATTAAAAAGTATACAGCTCCACACAATGAAGGAACATAGTAAGGTCCCCGAACATCAAGATGAACTACTTCAAAAGCAAATGAAGCCTTACTTGAGCTAGCTTGAAAAGGTACCTTGCTAAATTTAGCTTGATGACAAGTAAAGCACTTGAAATTCTTGAAATCAAAGTGTTTACAAACATCTAAATGTTGTAATTTTGAAATTGAACTATGTTCTAGCCTATCATGGAGAAGTCGAACATCTTTATTGTTAAAAGTTTTAACTGTTGACAACAAAGAGTCATTATAATCAAATGGAAAAACATTAGTAAACTTCTTTAATTTAGTATTAAGAACATACAATCCATTTAAGGCTTGAGCTGAAGCTAAGATTGTGTTAGAACTTATGTCCCAAAAATAACAAGAACTTGAGTTAAAGATAGCTTGTGAAGATTGACAGTATAGTAATTTTTGAACTGAAAATAGGCTACAAGTAAACTCAAGAACATAGAGAACTTGTGACAACACAAGTGAAAAAGAAATCCTAACTTTACCTAAAATAACAGGAGAAAGTGCATTTCCATTTGATGGCTTAATAAATACAGGACAAGTCAGCTTATGAGGTTCAACTAAAAGCTCATAAAATGGAGTAATATGTTTAGAAGCCCTAGTGTCTACTATCCACAGATGTCTTTTATTACTTTTAAGCTCTAAACAAAAAGAATTTATGTAAGGACTAAGTTAAATACTTGCTATTTGCACCATATTTATAATAGCAGAATCCCCCTTGTCTTTCATCATACGAAGCATTTCTTGACACATCTCCTGCATGAATTGCTTATAAAAAACTTTGTTGTATAATGTAGTACCTGAATTATTAGTTAGAGATTCCTCAAGAGAAGTGTTTGAACAATGATCATACTGAGTTTGATAAGGATCAAAGAAATAGCAACGAGTTGGGACCCTAAAATGGGTATTTGGGATTCCAAAAGAAATGGGTACAAAGAATAGAAAGGTTTTGATAGTGAATATGAATAGATATAACTCATTAAGAAACAAACATAATCAAGGATTTGAGTTCGAAATAGGGTTTGATACAACTCACGAACACTAAATGTTACTCGAGATTTAAATGAAGGTTAGATGTAACTCACTAACCGGTTCAAATAAAGGAGTTCGCCACAATCTTGAGGACAAGATCGATAAGAACATAGGATAGATTAAAGAGTTTAATCGATACTCGATAATCCGGCAATGCTAGCTCAAGAGTAGCCTTATGCAAATAAGGAAAGATTTTAAAAGCGGAGCAATATACTTTTTGTCTAATTTTGTATATTGACATCTATATATGTTTATCTTTGATGTTTACAGATGTTACTGTTTATAGTAAGTCCTGAACCTTTGTGTCAAAACTATAAATAATGTACCAAGTCTTAAACCCTAAATAATTGGGTTCATAAATAAAATAAAAGAAAAACATGTACAAGAATACAAAACTGTACATTTTACAAGGAGAGGTGGCATGCAATCATTCGGCATGTCTTGGATGAAGTAGTATTCGAACCGGACAAAGTTAGCAATTGGATGTACGGGTTCGAGAAGGAGTCCTGAAGTCTTGTAGTATTTAGTCAAGATACCAGAAAGGTTGGCCCATAATTGTTTAGTTCTAGAATCAATCAACATAAGTCTCTTGATGCTATGTCGAGTTGTTCTTTAGTCTCAAGTACTAGGCTGACGATAGACTTAATGCCGAGTGTTTATCTTCCTTCCTTTCATCCTTCTAGCTTCTACTCAGCTTCGACAAGTTTTGATAGGCCTCAGCTTATGATTGGAATCAAGCTATGGGACCCTTGACCTATAGCCAAACTCGAGGACTAGTAAAGCTGGTACGACAAATCCTTATGTTCCAACCAACCCTTACCGAAACTAAGTACTTCCTTATCGAGTCACCTTTAATGTCATGCCGTATGACTACCCATTATTCCATGGTATACCGAGTTGATGATTATGCTCCAGTACCGAACCGACCTATAACTCAGCATTATCCTTGTCAAGAAGCTGAGAGATAGAGAATTCAGATTGACTATGCCATCCTTGCTTGGAGAAAGCCCATTTGTCCGTACTTTTTGTCTGCATTTCTTAACAACCTTGCCAATGCAGTATTGCCACATGTACAATATTGAATGTAGAATCTGTAGCACCAATGACTGTTTTCCTTATATATTCATTTTTACCCTTTTGTATCATGTAAATTGCTTCTTTAGGAAATGTCCTTATTGTCTTTTCCCTTTTAGGCAAGTTGTCATAATTTACAGGTATAAATACCTTTGTACTTGTAGCTGTAACAAGCAGATTTCTTTCAATACACTTGAGTACTTTTTTCCTTGCGTAAATATTGTTTATTTACTCTCAGCATTGCTCTTATCCTTTCCTTTAAGTAAGGTTAGGTAGCAAGTAATCTCATTAGACTAATTCGTACGTCATATTGAATTGTGCTGCGAGTCCTCAAAAGTTCCATTGGTACGTCATATCCTCTAGAACTATTCGTGGGTTTTGCTTACTATTTTCATTCTTCACTTTCACCCTTTCGTACCTATCCCCATTAATCTTTTTTGAGTTTTCTATAAGCTTAGACCCATCTAGCGACCAGCTTTGTCTGTTATTGGTCACAGTTCACAACATCTTGGTATTAGAGGGAAGTTTTGTGTGAGCTGTAGTTAGTTCTTCTTGAATTTTGTTATACTCTGTTTTGCATGTGAGAAACAAAGTAAGTGACTGTGCTCATTTGACTGATATGTTATTAGTTGTTCACTTTCTAAAGTATTTGTTTGAATTTTGAATTTATGAGAAAAAATGATAGACCTAAGTATGAATGTTATTACTAGTGATGATAATAGAGTTATCCACTATGGACGACAATCTCAAGGAACTCTAAGAAGTACTGACGAGAGACCTGATGAGATAGCTAATCTCTTAGTAGATTTGACCCGAGCTGTTCATGTCTTGTCTTGCTGATCCACTGAAGCTGTGCAAAACACTCCACAAGCTGCTCAACCTATTAGAGTTTAAGACCCAGCTCAACTAGTTTGAGGTAGAGGAGTTAGTGGATGAGTAAAGTCAATGATAAACCTGAGAGAGCTTGATGAAGAAGAAGAAGGGCATTTTAAAGAGGAGCGTATACGAGTCCTCAAAGCATCCAACCATATGAAGCTTCGAATTCTAAGTTTCAATGGATCTAAGAATGTTGACGAGTATCTGGATTGGGAAGAAAAGGTGGAGCGCGTATTTGATTACTATCAATATGAGGATTATGAGAAAGTGAAGATTACTATTGTTGAATTCTTCGGATATGCCGCCATATGGTGGAAAAATTTTTAGGCCATGAGAAGAAGAGAAGGGTATCGAAAGATTAACACCTAGCTCGAGATGAAGAGAGTGCTCAGAAACAAATTCGTGCCAGAAACATATCTCCAAGATACTTTCACTCCGCTTTAGGAGTTGAGACAATGAGGCTGAATTGTTGATAAGTATGTTCAAGAATTCCAAATGCTTATGATAAGACGTGAGGTGGATGAATCACCAGCCCGAACAATCTCAAGATTTATTACTGGATTAAGAGGAGACATCCAAGACATTGTGGAGCTCCAACGATTTGACACAATAGATGAAGCTGTTAGGATTGCTCAGTGAGTGGAGAGGTAAAGAAGGAGCTAAGTAACGACTAGAATGCCGACTAGCCAACCAGGATAGGCAAGTCACCGAGCTCAGTCTAATGTCAAGTCGAGCAGAAAAGTTGGTGTCAAAGCTAAGTAGAAAGGCCGACCTGAAGATGTAGTATCGACTTGAATGTATGAGAAGGGGTAAGGGTGGCAAAAAGACCAGCCAAGTCAAGTGCTTCAAGTGTCAAGGGTTCGGACATATGGCTACTCAGTACCTGAACTGAAGGACGATGGTCATTAAAAGAAATATCTTAAAGTTAGAAGTAGAGAGTACGGATGAGGAACTCGAGGAGGAGGAGTTTCCTATCGAGAAAGAACTGATTAAGGAGGACATGTTTCCCTAGGACTTAGACCAATTACTCATGATTATCTAGTGCAATATAAGCTTGGAACCCTCACGAGAGGAAGAAGAGAGAGAGAATTTTTTTGATACCACCTGCAAGGTAAATGATCAAATGTGTGCTCTCATTATGGATAGTGGAAGTTGCACCAATGTAGCATCGGTCGATCTTGTTTCAAAACTAAAGCTGTCGACTGTTGCACATCCTAGGCCGTATAAATTGCACTGGTTAAGTGAGAAAAGAGCATTACATGTCACTTGACAAATACTACTGCTAATTATTATAGGGAATTACTTTGACCAGATCCTCTGCAACGTGTTGCCTACGTACACTTCTTACTTGTTGCTGGATAAGCCGTGGTTATTTGACAGGAGAGTTATACATGATGGCTATAGGAACACGTATATGTTTGAAAAAGATGACTGGAAGATCACATTGAATCCGATGCCGCCGAAAGAAGTTCACAAACTATAAACAAAACTCGTTTGCAGATGAAGAAAGCTCTAGTGATGAGTAGAATTGAGCTCCCAGAGGCCATCAATGTCGACGAGCTGACCTTATTGTTAGTTAAGCAACTATTGGAAATGAGGGAGTGGGGTAAGCTTCCCTAAGAAATTAAGGAGTTACTAAACGACTACATCGACCTATTCCTAGAATAATTATGTGAGGGGTTGCCCCTAACTTGAGGCATAAAGAGCTGCATTGACTTAGTACTCAGTCCTGTACTGTTGAATAAGCTAGCTTATCAGATGAATCCTGAGTAAGCTTTTGAACTGCAATGTTAGGTCAATGAGTTGTTGGAGAGAGGTTATGTAAAAGAGATTCTTAGCCCTTGTACTGTGCCTGCACTTTTAGTGCCGAAGAAGGATGGAACCTAGTGGATGTGTGTTGACAGTTAAGCCATAAAGAAAATCACGATCAAATATAGGTATTCGATCCCGAGGCTAGAAGACATATTGGATGAGTTGAGTGGAGTCAATATTTTCAGTAAGATTGATCTCAAGTTTGGTTACTATCAAATCCTCATGAGGTTAGGAGACGAGCGGAAGATTGCGTTCAAGACTCGACATGGACTTTATAAGTAAATGGTCATGCCCTTCGACTTGTCAAATGCCTCGAACACTTTCATAAAGCTTATGAACCATGTACTGAGACATCTCATAGGGAAGTGTGTCATGGTATACTTTGATGACATCTTGGTCTATAGTGCCGACATGCTAAGTCACTGTAAACATCTTAGGGGCAATCTTGAATTTCCTTCATACCGAGAGACTATTTAGCAACTTAAAGAAATGTTTCTTCTGCTAGGAGGAAGTGGTATTCTTGGGGTATGTAATCAATGGAGGAGGCTTGTAAGTCGATGATGAGAAGATCAAAGAAATTGTCGAGTGGTTGACTCCTACTATTTGTGCCAACGTAAGAAGTTTCCATGGACTGGCTTTGTTTTATAGAAGGTTTATCATGAATTTCAGCACCATCACTACATCACTTACTAAGCTTGTCACGCCCCGAAGCGGCAGAGTCGTAACAGCCCCGCCGTGTAAACCATCCTAAGATGGAAGTTGGCCTTACAACCGCTATCTTAGACCTGATCTATACAAGGCGTCAACGACTAACCCGCTTTGAAGTAAACAGTTTGTAATTTCAATAAATCATTTACCTAAGAAAGTGAGAAAAGTTATATATAATCACTATAATTCAGTTATTACATTATTCAGCAATGAAAAGTAATAACATATATGTTGATTCTTCAATGTTTTTCCTCACTCCCCAGGATCCAGCAGTTGCTAGCTTCAGAGTAGTTGTGGCCGCTTCTTAGCCAGCACTTGCACGGTGTTTATAGGGATGTGAGCAACCACAGCTCAGTAAGTTAGGACGGAGGACTTAAAACTATACCATACACACAACAAGGTTTTTAATTACTTATTAGGTGCAATGCATGTGCAAGCAAATGCCATCGCATGACGTTGTCCGGCCCGTTGTGAGATTAGAGAAATTGCGCTCCCTCTAATCCGGGTTGAGGAGTTGCTGTTAATGCAACAGCTCACAACCAAACCCAGGCTTGTGTAATGGAGACCTTGCTCCTCTCGTGACTACCTTTGAACCACTGTCTTCACCCTCGCCGCGACCTCCTCTCCTGTCACTTAGTTCGACTGAGGATAAAGAAGGGATCATTTTGCAATCCTGCGCTATCCCTTTCGAAGGGGTCGGTATTTGGCCGGAAAGTCCTAAGTTCCCCTAACGGATTGTCATGCATGTCTGATTATGATTACTGGTCGGATATTTGGTTAAGTCCAGTTGAGGGTGATCAATCCTTTCATACAAATCATACAATATGTGCCAGAGCAATAAACAGGATCATAGCATCACCCATAATCAAACACATGCACACATTCAACTATCTAACAAGCACAACCAAGCATAATCTTAAACCTCCAAAATACAGCATCGTATTAATCTAAACTTACCTCGACTCCTCGCTCACTTACTCGAGATTCGATTTGCTCAGGCTATCGCCGATCATCCCTATAACACGAACGTGGTTTCAGTATTTCATATAATATTATAAGTTCATTTTATCCGATAACGCTTATTGTTAGGTTTTGTTTAAGGTTAAATATACTTAATTATCTAGGTATTAAGTCTTTTATAATTATTTTAGGTTTAGAGTTAGGTTCAGGTTCGGTTTTCGCATCGATTTCTAAATTAGGTTTTTAGTTCGATTTCTAAGTAATGTTTTAGATTCCAACCTTAGAAATCCGTTTCAACCCATAATGTGAAATTAATCACATTACTTCCCGATCTCCTAAATACGATTACTACCCCTAGTTAGCATTTTATTCCATTCGGTACACTTAAATTCGTATTAGTGTACCGAATTTACTCATGTTGTGAGAAATTTTTACATTTTTCATATAATTACTTAAAATTGAATTTTGTTTCAGATTTGTTATGTTCTGATTTTCATTATTTTATTATCTAATTAAACCTAATTTTTCCATATTTATTAATTTTTAATTCTATATATTCCTAATTTTCTACATTTACCACATAACACCTTCATTACTTATACTTAACAATCCATACACTAGGATCAGGTTTCCACATTAGAGATTAACATCTCTAAACATCTAATTACTATCTAAATCAGTAATTAATATCCTAATCACCTAATTAACTCCAAATTACCCAATTTTTCCATCATTTTAGGGCTAAAAATTAACTTAAAAATTTTGAAAATTAAATTTTAAAAAATGGCTTCATAGCACTGTTCTATATCACATGAGCATCCTACAAAAAAAAATTGAGCTTCAAACTACACTCCTAAGGTCATTTATTTTTAAACCGAAATGTGCTCGGTTTTGCATGATTTCTTAAAGACCCTATATTACGGGACATGTTTTCATCTAAATACTATTTTTCCTACAAACTACATACAAAAATATCTTAGGATAACAAAATTCATAATTTTCTAATTATATTTACTATTTTTACAAAATTTCACAAGAATTGGGCAGGAATTTGGACTCACCGGTTTGGGTGGCTCCGCCCACCACGGGCCGCTGTGGCCTTGTCGGCTGGCATGGGCGCTGCCACCACCGTGTGGTGGTGGTGGCCGTCCACTCCCAGCTCCTCATCTGATGTGGGTTTTCTTTAAAATCCCTAACTGCACAGTTTTTCTTATTTTTTTTATTTTCTGGATTTTCTCTTGAATTTTCAACTCTCTCTAATTTTTTCTGATTTGTACTTGTCCAAATGAGCTTCTAAATTTTTTCTTACTATTTATATACGATTTTTGTAATTATTATGCATTAATTTGATAAGACTTTGTCCAATTTCATTGATTTTTGGCTTTTAAGTTATTCAATTTTTATTGGCCAATTTTTCTTTTTCTGACCATGACCTGATCTTGCATTAGCTTATCCTCTTCTGATTTTTTTTCTGATTTTTCCATAATTATTTTATATTTTTATTTAATTATTTGCTTAGTTTTCGGCTAATTTAGGTAATTACGCGTATTTTTATCTACACGTAAATACATGTGGGGTACACGTGAACATTCCTAAATATTATTTTGGTCATTCTAAAATTTTTAGTATACATATAATCTATTTCTAGTAGTTTATTAGTTATTCGATTACACTTTTTGCTTTTTCAATAATTAGCAATTATTATGCTTAAAATTTGAAAATTTTATAGTCTCCTATTTTACTATTTATTTTCTTAAATTTAAGTTTACGGGGTCATTTTTACTAATATTTCTCTCAATAGTTTATAATTTGGGTGTGATCGGATCCTTTAGCCGATCGCCCTAAACCTTGGGTTCTAAGTTCAATCCTACGGTTACTTAGCTGAACTTTAGGGCTTACAGAGCTTACAAAGAAGAATACTGACTTCCGATGGGGAGAAAGGGAAGAGAGGAGTTTTGCTGACGTAAAAGAAAGATTAACCTCTACCCCAATGTTAAAACTACCTGACTTCGACAAAATTTTTGAGTTGGAATGTGATGCATTGGGTGTTGGAATAGGTACTGTCCTAATGCAGGAAGGTCGACCGATTGTCATCCACAGTAAGAAGCTCCAAAGACCACAGCTAAACTATTTTGTGTATGACAAGGAACTTTTAGTATTGATCCGAGCAATGTAAGTATAGCAACATTACTTATTGTCGAGAGAATTTGTTATATATATTGACCATAAATTGCTGAGGTACCTCCAAAGTTAGATCAAGTTGTCAAAGTAGCAGACGAGATGGGTTGAATTCCTTAAGGGGTTTAATTTTGTGACAAAGTATAAGTAAGGAAAAAGCAACGTATGAGCAACATAGTTACAAATGCTCTTTTGAAGAGGCATGCGCTCTTATCAGAATTACAAACTAGGCTGTTTGGTTTTATAAGTATTAAAGAATAGTACTTTGGGGATCTACACTTTGGACCAATAATTTTGTAGTGCGTAGATGGGAGGACAGTGGACAAGTATTATGTAGAGGATGGTTATCTGTTCTGAGGGGGGAGACTGTGTGTGCCGACTTGTTCTTTATGAGAATTATTAATCAGGGAAGCCTACAACGAAAGACTCTTTAGACACTTTGGAGAGAGGAGAACTTGCAAACTATTGAATGGCAAATTCTTTTAGTTGAGAATGTGAAGAGATGTGCACCGAGTTGTTGAAAATTGTGCTTTGTGAAAAAAGGCCAAGTGCCGAGTCGAACAAAGGGCGGTAATGCCCTTACTTGTTTCGATGAAGCCATGGATTGAACTGAGTATGGACTTTATTCTTGGACTACCGCGAATTGTCCAAGGTAGAGATTTTATAATGGTTATTGTAGATCAATTTAGTAAGATGGTATACTTTATACCCTATACCAAAACTAACGATGCTTCGACTATTACTTCTCTTTTCTTATATGAGATTGAATGGATACACAGCATGCTGAGGAATGTAGTCTTCGATAGAGACCTGAAGTTCTTGAGCCATTTCTAGATAACCCTATGGCATCGGCTAGGAACCAAATTACTCTTCAGTATCTCATGTTACTCCTAAACTGATGGCCAAATAGAGGTAATTAATCGTACTTTGGGGTCACTACTCCGAGCTACAGTAGGCAAGAACTTGGCTTATTGGGACGTTTGCTTATCAGTAGTTAAGTTTGCTTATAACTAAACCGTACATGATACTACTAAGCAAACTCCCTTCGAGGTGGTTTATGGATTCAATCCCGAGTTGCCCCTCAACTGTGCCCCTGTACCAGCACCCGTGTAAGAGAACCCTGACGCCTCAATCAAAGCATAATCTTTGTAGCACATCTATAATAAGGTCACTCGGTACATCGACCAAACTACTAGAAGAATGTGAGAAAAGACTAAGGGTAGGTCAGCTAAAAAATTTCATCCGGGAGACTTGGTATGGTTACACCTCAACAAAGAACGATTCTCGAACAAAAGAAGGAACAAATTATCTACAAGATCTGAAGGACCTTTTGGAATCCTCCAGAAAATCAGTGACAACGCCTACAAGTTGGAACTGCTTAAGGACTATGGGGTTTTTAATGCCTTCAATATTGCCGACCTCAATCCATATCACCCTGACGAAGAACTGAGCGAACACCATTCAGATTTGATCCTAAATCTAAAACAACCTAGAGAGAATTATGGGAATCAAGCTACGAGACCCCTGACCTATAGCCGAACCCGAGGACTAGAGGGGCTGGTACGACGAATCCTTATGTTCTAACCAACCCTTGCTAAGGCTAAGTACTTCCTTATCGAGTCACCTTTAATGCCGTGCTGTATGATCGCCCATTATTCTATAGTATGTCAAGTTAATGATTATGCTTTAGTACCGAGCCGACCTATCACGCAGCATCATCCTTATCGAGAAGCCAAGAGATAGAGAATCCGGACTAACTATACCATCCCTGTTCGAACAAGCCCATTTGTCAGCATTTCCTAACAACCTCGCCAATGCAGTATTGCCACGTATACAATATTGAATGTAAAATTTGTAGTACTAATGATTGTTTTCCTTGTATATTCATTTTTACCCTTTTATATCATATATATTGCTTCTTTAGGAAATGTCCTTATTGTCTTTTCCCTTTTGGCCAAGTTGCCCTAACTTATGGGTATACATACCCTTATACTTATAGCTGTAACAAGCAGATTACTTTCAATACACTTGAGTACTTTCTTCCTTGTATAAATACCGTTTGTTTACTCTCAGTATTGCTCTTATCCTTTCCCTTAAGCAAGGTTTTCGTGCATCATATCGAATTGTGTCGTGAGTCCTCGGAAGTTCCATTGGTGTGTCATATCCTCTAGAGCTTTTCATAGGTTTTACTTACTGTTTTCATTATTTTCTTTCACCCTTTCGTACCTATCCTCATTAATCCTTTTCAAGCTTTCTGCAAACTTAGACCCATCCAACAACTGGCTTTATCTGTTATTGGTTACGGTTCACAACAGCTTGGATATAGTCGGAAGCTGATTCCTATCATTACCATAGGTCTAAAAGGAAGTTGTCCATGACGTTAAATGTTGAGCACCGGCCAGGATGCCAAATAAGCTCCTTCTCCCTTTTCGTTTTACCATAAGTGCCGAGTGTCTCTGAATTTCTTCAATGCTCATTGGGGTTAAGAGATAACTCTTTCGATCCTTCCGAACAGTATAGGTGTTGAGAAATCCATCATAGATCACTTTCTAATCAACTCCCATGGTTGGCTAAGAAGTAAATTCGTGGCATTCATTGGGACCACATCGAAGTTAATCTCATCCTCGTACTGTCCTACCTTAAATGCGATTCGAGCTTGCTTATGCACATGGACCATACCCTTGTCATTAAACCACTTCAATTCATAAGATCGAACGTATGGGTAGGTTGGCAATTTCATCTTTTCTGCTAATTTGGTAAAGACGATATTGGTGCAGCTTCCTCCATCGACAATCAGGGAACAGGTCTTCCCATTCACTAGGCACCGCATATGGAATAAATTTTCCCTTTGTTCGGGATCTGCCTTCCGGTTGGCTAGTTAGCTCGTCAGGGATAAGAGTTCATCCAGATTTTCAGCATAGACATCTTCTTTGATCAATCCGTCTTCCGAGCTCTCATCACTTTGACTCTTTATTTGAGTGTTAGGTCCTTTGCCTTTCAAGACCATAATCCTCTTATTTGGATACTGAGAAGCAATATGTTCGTAGCCTAAACACTTGAAGCACTTTACCTCAAGAGCCTTGTTACCTAGTGCCTTCTCTTTTTAGGCAATCTTTTTCTCGGCATGGACAGGTTGACTAGGCTCTCCTTTCTCCATCTTCTTTTCTTGCCTTCTCTCAGCATACCTCTCAAGCTCAGGGTTGCCTTATTGAGGTTGTCCAATCAGCCTCTGATGCCTTCTTCTCCTTTATCTCTCTACTCTTAATGCCAAATTAATTAGATCGTCTAAAGAGTTGAACGGCTATAATTTAACTATATCGACAATATCATCTCGAAGTCCACTCAAGAACCTAACAATGGTATGGTCCTGTGGCTCAGTAATCTCACATCTTGTCATTAGGATTTCGAACTCTTCTAAGTACTCCTAGATAGTGTTTCGGCCCTGTCTAAGGTACTAGAAAGCATAAGGTGTTTCTTGCTTGAAGTAAGTTGACATGAGGTGCTGATTTATCAAACATTTCATAAGCCTCTAAGATCTGATCGACTCTTTTCCTTTAGCATCTCGCTTGGTAACCAACTTATCCCACCAAAGGCTTACATACTCAACATGGGATAATGAAGCCAGCTTAACCTTTGTTCGTCCATCATACTCATAGCACTTAAACAACTTCTCGACTGGAAGAAACTAGTCAAAGAATTCTTCAGGTCGGTTACTTCCACTGAAGGTCGACAGTTTCAGCTTCACATTGTTAAGTCCTCGGCTAGGTGCTCGGGGTTCATCCCTTACATTCCGAGCTGGTTGATTCACCTCGGTTCGGCCACTTTTGTTAGAGCTCTACTCAGCCATGTCCCTTCTTAGCCTCAACTCTCTTCTCCAGGCTCCTTAATTTGTTTTGGAGTCAACATTACTTTCATTTCTTCTTCTCGTCTTGATAGCTCTTCTCAGCTGTCGCTCATCGTTGTCAAGTTCATTGGACCCGCTTCTACTGGTGGGTGTTTATGCCCTTCTTTCTTCTCGTCCATTATGTCGGCCCCTGACTAACCCAATAAGCTCGTGAATAGAGTTGATGAGTGTTTGAATATGGTATTCCAAGTTATCGATACGTTGTCTCAAACTTTTATGAGGACTATCACCAGTGTTGTTGACACTATCCTTTGACATTTTTGTCTATATAGTAATTTCTAGAAAAATCGAATAAACAACAAAACACAATTACAGTAACCTAGAAACAACCACTACTTGGCTTCTGTAGCCACTACTATTGACAAACAACTACTACGAACAGCTCACTATACTACAGAACAATGATTAACAGAGAGGTACAAACCACGAATCAAACTTTGAAGAACACTATTATGCCTGTCTCCCCAAATCTTTGATACCAATATGATAAGGATCAAAGAAACAACAGCGGGTTAGGAACCCAGAATGGGTATTCGGGATTTCAAAAGAAATGGGTATGAAAAACATGAAGGTTTTGATGGTGAATGTGAATTGATATAACTCACCAAGACGCAAATACAATCAGGGGTTTGAGCTCGAAATAAGGTTCGATACAACTCACAAACACTAAATGTCACTTAGGATTCAAATAAAAGTTAGATGCAACTTACTAGTCGGTTCAAATAAAGGGGTTCACCACAATCTTAAAGACAAGATCAATAAGAACACGGGATAGATTAAAGAGTTTGATCAATACTCGATAATCCGGCAATGCTAGCCAAGAGTAGCCTTGCTAAAAAAGGGAAAGATTCCAAAAATGTAGGAATATACTTTTTGTCTGATTTTGTATATTGACGTCTATGTATGTCTATCTCTGATGTTTACAGATGTTGTTATTTATAGCAAGTCCTAAACCTTAGTGGCAAGACTGTAAGTAATGTACAAGGCCTTAAACCTTAAAGAATTAGGCCCATAAATAAAATAAAGAAAAAGCATGTATAAGAATACAAAATTGTATGTTTTATAAGGAGAGTCAACATGTAATCACTTGGCATGTCATGGAAGGAATAGTATTCAAATTGGACAAGGTTGGCAGTTGGATGTCGGGGTTTGGGAAGAAATCCCTGAAGTCTTGTAATGTTTGGTCGAGACACTAGAAAGGTTGGCCCATAATTACTGAGTTCTAGAATCAATCGGCACGAGTCTCTCGATGTTGTACTAAGTAGTTCTTTGGTCTCGAATACTTGACTTTATAGTATTTTGGCACCTCGACTGACGACAGACTTGATGCCGAGTGTTTATTTTCCTTCCTCTCATCCTTTTAGCTTTTACTAGACCTCAGTAAGTTTTTATAGGCCCCAGCTTCGGACAGGTTTATCTCGGCTTGGATATAATCAGAGGCTGATTCCCATTAGAGTTGTTAACTCATGATGAATGCTCGCTGAATTCACTTGTCTACCTTTAGTAATAAGTCTTTTCCCTTTAAACTAGTCAAGATATCTAATGACTTAAAACATGAATCTATGCTATATCCTTCAGATTTACAATACTTACATACAAGACCTATCTTGAACTTTCATCTATTAATAACTAGCCTATTAGTAAGAACTATTGCAACAGAAGAAATTGACTTATTTATAGCAAAAGTAGAGACGTCGTGATCTGAACTAATTGTTATGCTCCGAAGTTGCAAAGTCACAACAGTCCTACTGTATAAACTAACACATGATAAGAATTGACCTTACAGTGCTTATCATACATATGATCTACACAAGGCATCCACAATTCCTCTTTTTGAAGTAAACAGTTCAATTAAGATTTATACTAAAATTTATTAAAAAAGTTAAAACCTTAAGTCATATCGATATATTTACATACATACTCTTGTAGAATTCTTAAGAGATTCTACATAATACAACAATTTTGCTAACTTACATATCAATATCAATCCTTAATCTTAGAGATACTAATAAGACTACAAAGCTTGATCATTGGGCTAGTTGATCTTCACTCCCCATAGCTTCAAAAGAGAACTAACCTTAAATAATTGTAACGTGACATAGCAAATTAGAAGTTAGAACCTGCAAAAGAGTCTATATGGGTATGAGCAACTAAAGCTTAGTAAGTTGAATCGGAGACTTATGAATGTATACAAGTACAATCAGGGTTATCAAGCAATTATTTACATGAAATGCAATAAGGAGCTGTCATCACATAACGTAGTTCGATCATTTGTGAAATCAGAGTAATTTCACCTGCTCTAATTCGGGTTGAAGAGTTTCCATTAATGCAGCAGTTTACAACTAAACCCATGTTCATATAATGGAGACACCAATTCCCTTAAGGTTATCTTTCGAACCAATGCCCTTACCCTCATTAAGACCTTATCTCCTGTTACTTAGTTTGATTAAAGATGAGGGAAAGACCATTATGCTATCCAACGTTATCTTTTCCAAAGGTAATAGTGTTTGGTTGGATAATCCTAATGATCCCTTAATGAGTTGCAATTCGTGTCAAATTAGGGTATTTAAGTTAATTAGGATTAGGTTTGATTTAGGGTGTTCAGACAATTCCACACCAATCCAATCATAACAGTCATCAAACACAACACAGATTTCAGTACGAAATCAGATACATAAGCACATACATAAAACTAGTTACAATTACAATCATACACAATCCTAAGTCTCCGAGTATTCTAAAATAGTATCCAAGATACGGTGAAGTATTAAACCCAACTTACCTGAAATCTTCGATCGCTCACTCAATCAATTGCAGGTTGACTCGCTTCCGTATATCATATAATATAAATACACTTTTTAGCATTTGTGCTTTAATGATACATATTCTAGGTTTTGATTTAACTTAATTCTCCTTATATACCTATTATTTACTAACAATTCATTCTAAGTTAGTTTGGGGTTCAGTTTTCAAATTTGATTTCGGTTTAGGTTATAAATCAGTTCCAACTATGAGTAAATCCAAAATACGTTTCGAATCTTAATGTGAAATTAATCACATCAAGCTCGAGTATCTTAATATAATGCTAGGTTTTAATTCAGTATTATAACCTATTCGGTACATTCTAATCCTGATTAGTGTACCAAGTTTACTCCCGATGTGAGAAAATTTTGTATTTTTTGTATAATTATCTAAAATTAAGTTTTATACCAGATTAAATATGTATTAATATTATCATTATATTTTCCAATTTAACCTAATATTTTATAATTATCATAATTCCAATTGTACATATTATCAAATAATCCATATTTATTACATAACTCTCATGATAATTGCATTTAATACTCTAAGTGCTATGATTATGTCACCACGTTAAAAATAAACACCCCTAAACATTTAATTACCCTCTAAACTAGTAATTAGTCATTTAATTACATAATTAGTACAAATTTACTCATTTTTCTCATCATTTTAGGGCTAAAAATTACTTAAAATTTTCAAAAATTAATTTTTGAAAAAGGGTTTTGTATTATTATTCAATATCACTTGAGTAGTCTATAGAAAAAAAAAATTAAGCTCAAAATTACACTCCTAAACCTATTTATTTCTAACTAAAAACATGCTCAATTTTACTCGGTTTCGCTCGATTTCTTAAGTACCCTATATTTACAAATGTAATTAAACTTAATCATTATTTTCCCTTAAACCTACGTACAATAAAAGATCATAGTAACAAAATTCATAATTTTTTGGAATATATTAATAATTTTTGAAAAATCGGCTAGAAAATTGGACTCACTAGTTTCTTAGGCTTTCAATCACCAGCATTGGTTCAGTATCTGTTGGCCAATCTAGGCATAGGTTTTGGAGTGGGGTGGTGGTGGTGATTCTATTCCAAGTAGTGGTGATTCGTGGGTTTGGTCTAATTGCACAAATTTATGTAATTTTTTGTAAAATTCTAATTTTCTTCTAAATTTCGATGCTCTCCAATTTTTTACAACTCCAAATAGACCAAATGAGCTCCTGTAATTTTTTTTGCCTATTTATAAAGCTATAAAGCAATTCTTATACATTAATTGGACAAGATAAGGCCCATATCTCCTTCTTTTAGCCTTTTCAAATGGTTAATTTTAATTAGTCAAATTTGTTTCTTCTTTTCCGCTACTGCCATGACCTTGCTCTAGATTTTTCTCACTTCCTTGATTTTTTTCTAATTTTTCTTTAATTATTTAGCAATTTTCTAGCAAATTTCGGGCAATTTAGGTAATTTTACGTATTTCTACCAATTCGTAAATACATGTGGAGTATAAGTGAATAATCTTAAATATTATTTAAGTTATTCTATGATTTTTTTAGTGTGTATATAATTTATTTCTAGCGATTCGTTAGTTATTGAAATGCATTTTATCCATTTTATGCATTTCCGATAAATAACGAGTAATATACTTAAAATTTAAAAATTTTATATTCTCTTATTTTCTTAAAAACCTGCAGGATTACTTTTATTAATATTTCTAATTTTATTTTATAATTTATGGTCGATTGGATCCCTTACTCGATTACTCTAAACTTTGTGTACTAAGTTTGATTTTACAGTTATAGGGTTTATATTTAGGGTTTACACTGACAATGCCAGAAACTTATCGTTTCTTCTCTAATTGTTGAACCAGATAGTAAGCTTGTTTAACTGAAGGTAGTGGTTCTGTAGAAAATATTTGATTTCTAATTCCTTCATAGGCTTCATTAAGTCCCATCATGAATTATAAAAACCTATTCTGTGATTCAAACTCTACCATCTTCTCCTTCAACGCATAAGTGTAGTATTGCATTCTACCGCATTCACATATGGGAAAATAATGTAGTTCTTGTAATTCATGCCAACACTTCTTAAGCTTGTTAAAATAAACACTAACTGACTGATTATTTTGACATAAATTCACTATTTCATGCCGAATCTGGAGAATTAAAGGACCATTTGCCAATCCATATTGTTATTTAACTTCTTACCACAATTCATACACAGATGTAATTTATAAGAAGTTTTGAGACATCTCACTAACCATGGAATTAAGAATCCATGATCTGACTATGTAATCACAATGGTTCCATTTGACAAGATCTATAGCATTCTCTTCAGGCTTATGAATCGATCCATCAATAAAACCAATTTTGACTTTAGCACCTAGCCTTATCTTTATAGACTTACTTCAAGAGAGATAATTTGCACCATTAAACAAGATATTTCCTGTGCACATGCTAAGACTATCAAAACTAGATATGTAATAAGGACCATTGACAATTAACTCCAATTGTTGATTCATAATCAGATAGATGACTACAACCAAAATGGATGAGAATATTTATTAGAAGATTAGGATCGTAATGCTTGGAAGATACTGTTTTGATACCATGTGTGAATTATAGCAACCTGTTTGTTTATCAACTTAGCTAAATGATGCGTCGAGTGGCTAAGAAGAGGAATGAAAAGAAAACTGGAGAAGAATCTAGTGTAATATGAGAATGACTCCAAAAACTAACTTCTATTACTGTAACAAGAAACTTTATATTGCCTAGTCTAACAACCTAATTGACTAACAAATCCTATAGCTAAGCAAAATAACTAACTAGCAAATCTTGTATGTACAGCTGGAAAAAGAAAAGTAATTACAACTGGAAATAAATAAAATTATAATACATAATACAGTAATATTCTAACAAACACCATATAGTTTAGGGGGTGTTTATACACCAAAATCAAAGTTTAAGAGATTATTCCTTATTAGGTTATTTGCCAATTTATGAAAGTTTAGAGATAAAAAACCACACTTTAAAAGTGTACGAGAGCAATCCACACCTAAGTCAAAGTTTATGGGAGTTTTATGCAATTTCTCCTAAAAGTTATTCAATTACATTTTTGATAAGGATACAACGATAACATTATTTAAACTAAAAATTCTCGTTTTTCTTAAGTAACAACTATTTATAATGAGGTAAAAATAAAAAATTCCTTATAAATTAAAATTTCTTACACTGTTTTCAGGTAATAAAAAATTGATAAAAACTTGATTCTCTTAAATATATATATATATATATATATATAAATCGTGAATACTTCAGTAAGTATACTAGGTCAAAATCAAGTAATATAGAGAAAGTAAGGTTGTCGATCCCTCGAGAACTAAGAAATTACTAATCATATGCTAGTTCTTATTAATATTCAGGTAATCAAAATTAAATTAATTAATCTAATAATTACTCTAAAACTATTGAAAAGTAAATAATTATGAAAAATCTAAAATTAAGCAATCAATTGAGAATTATGGGAAAATAAAATCCACCTTAGATTACGCCAATCAAATTGTTATTATGTTATATAGATTAATAGCTATATGGTCATTTAAGTGAAATTATTATACCTTAAAACTTAAGGATTTAACTCCTAATTAATTAGTCAACTTTCGCATTTTCCAATTAACAGTAGACTCTAAATTATAATCATATATCTCCCGATACTATGATTTTCTAATGCCCCTAAATCAATTATCCCTAATGTCTTAGTGAATAATCAATCGCTGAACATCGCATTAATCTCTAAATAATTTATAATTAATTCAATTAACTTTGCTTCTAGATTAATTAATCAAATCAACTAAGAATTTCTAACAAACCCTATATCAACTCTTGTATCATTTGGGTTTCTCACAATTATAATCGATTAACCAATTATAAACAAAATAATAGAAATTGTGATCATAAATCATCCATATATCTCTTAATCCTATAACATAAACACAATTATCATCTTAGCTATCTAGGGTTTCATTAATTCCCACAACTAAATTTAATCAGCCATGGATTTAGAAATGAAAGCACAAATACTAATTGAAATTGCAAAGAAATTCATAATCGAAAGCATAAGAATAATTGAAATAAATGTAACCAATTCTATATTAAAAAAGATAATCTTCAATGGCAATTTTAAATTGGTCTCTTCAGCAAAAGTAAATTTTTCTTAATGATCGAAGTGATTCTCCTAAAGAATTCTTCAAGAATTATTTAAAGACTCTTTTATAGCTCTTTAAGTCTAAGGAAAGTATGTGTTAAAAGTCTCTCCAACGATGAAATATAGACTATTTATAAGAAAAATTAGGGTTGACTCGCGTGAAGATCTTTTCTCAAGAAGGCCAGTAGTGTTAGTGCAAGGCCGGCAGCGTTAACTTCAAAGACTACTAGTGTAAGTTGTAGGCCAGCTGCCTTCATTTCCAACTTACACATATTGAATCGAACTTCGTTCCTTTACTTAAAATTCCTCTAAATTGTCTATAATTCCACTCTTGAATCCTTTAATTCTTGAAATGTTCAAATGAAATAATTAAGTATTATTTCTTAATAATTTCTATAAAATCAATAATAATTCTATCTTAATTTGCACTTTAAAACATGAAAAATATACTTTTATCAAGAGGAATGGCTATCCCATTCCCTTTATATTATCTCTATATAAATGTGTCGTTTATCCAAATATAGCTAACATTATGGAGTTAGGTCTTGAACAAGATAATTAGTTTTCTTTTTTAATGATTATGACTTTGCAAGTGTTTTTACTTAGAGTATAGGAGAAACCAATTTGATGGGTAGAGTCTAATGGTAAGTTGGCAAAGTATATTAAGGCGAAGCCAATAGTTTGTCGCCTCTATTTGTTTTTTAACAATTAGATTTGCCCATTTTACTTAGCTAATACATCAATTGTTAAGTTTGTTGAATGCAAAGGTTTTTTCAAAAACTTTTATTTTATTCTAAATAAATTAATTTGGCCCTTTTTTGGATTGTCTTATTAGACCTAAAATATGATGTACTATCTAATTAGAATAACTTATTGTATTATTAGCTAGAATGGATAAATGATGATTTAGTTGGATTTTTCTTTTCTTTTTCTTTTTTTTTTCTCCTTTGCTTTTTGCACCAACATAATAAAATAATGTTAAAGAGAGTAGAAAATTTAAGGGCATACCAAATTGGACTAAATAATTGGATAGCAAATTTTGTAGAAATTAGCATAGTAATTACACCATTGATCTCCCACCTATTGCATATATAATCAAGAGTATAATAGAGCATTGTGTCGTGAGTTTGCATAACTATACCGAAGTTAGCCTAGAGTGATATCATGAAAAGGATTGCTAAAGTTCAGAGTCTTCTTATTGAGAAATGATTATTTAGGAGTAGGTAGGAAAAAAAAAAAGAACTAATCTACAGATCGAACCAATCTACAGATCGAACCAAACCATACTGAAAATGTGGTTTTTATTGCAATTTGGTTCAAAAATTTTTCAAACAAAACCAAACTATTAATTTATGGTTTGGTTTGGAAGGATAAATTGAACCAATCCATAAAACTAAATTAAATCTTTTTGTAAAAAATAGTAATATTTTACTTACAACTAAAGAATTTTTTTTATTATAAAATGGAATTTAAAAGAACTTTTAATTTACATTTACTAAAATGCATATGTATTGAACTTTCATTACCATAAATTATAAATTTTATTTATAGGTTAATTCAAAGTTTACTCTATATGTTATTTTTATCAATAAAATTAGCTACTATCAGACATTTCTAATTTCTTAATAGGATGAATATTGACTTTATCAATTTCTAATACAATATCACCACTCATTGTTATTAAATGAATTAATAATATTCATACAAGATTACATATAACATGAATACATTTTCCTAGATTATAAAATATGGTTTTATCCATAAACCAAATCGAAATTTTACTTTAAAGAAAATTCCTAATCCAAACCATACGATTTGATTTAAAGTCATGAAAAAACCGAACCGTAATTTTGTTGTTTGGTTTGGTTTGAAGGGAAAACAAAAAAAAAAACTGAACTGTGTCTATTCTTATGATTATCAAATGTATTTCATTGATGGTCATGACTTTAGTATAAGAGATAAACATGCAAGTGTATATAATACCACCTGGAGAATTCCTGCAATTAATAAGCCATCACAAGGGCAAGGTAACCGAAGGATCTAATATTTTTTATAATATGACATGTTCAATCGATAATGCTTACGTTTTAGAAATGATTTCTTTTGGATGTTTTCCCATTACCACTTCTTAACTACCATCCCATAGCTGTAAACATCATATTTTTCATTTAAGATCATCATATAAGCAAGTTCTGCAAAATTAAAAAATAAAATTAATTGCTTGAAATATCAATTTTGTGCAAATCTTCTTTGGAGCATTTTCATTTAGTTAGATGTCTTTTTATAGGAAAAGAAATTTAGTATGACCATTAGTCATTAAGTGAATTATGAATGAAATTAATACACCCACCCACCACCTTGTCATGCTAAACCACCCCCCTCCCCCAAAAATGCAAACTCAAAATGTCAATTTATTTTTTTTAAAACTTGCTATCATGCAAATAAATTCCAATTCTATGATCAAGATTTAGTTAATAGTAAAACAATTTGGTTAGGTAGCATATTAAATTAAGCTATGGATGGCTCTTATTTCAATTAAAAAGTGATAGATAAGGGTATATGGGAACTTAATACCTGATCGACCATGCTAAGAAAGTTGCTATAAGAGGCTACAAATACTCATATATTTCAAATTTTGATTTAGACATACCTAAGATGAGCAATCAATATGGTCACGGTTGTCAAATTTGAGATTATATCTAAAATCGCTAAAGAATCTATGAAATTGAATCATCAAATCGAGTCATAAAATTGTAAGTTTCTATAACCTTTATAAACAAACTTTCAAATACCATAAATATGCTTGAACTAGTAAAAAGATAAAAAGAGCTCAAAAGCAAACAATGGAATTAAAGTCATAAATTTTTATCCTAATATAAATTCAATGCAATTAATCAAGCATAAACCATTTTCCAAATCTATAAAACTACAATATAAATAATAGTGGTTATGTAAAACTTTCAACATAAAATCATTATAATATGAATATAAAACTAAAACAAATTATCGGCTATCTTATTATGATCAAAACTATCACTAATTCTCCAATCAACATTATAATCATCAAGTTCCAAAGTCTAAAGTATGGTAATTTTCTCCTTAAACCATAAGTCTTATATGCATAATTTTAAGCCTCCCATAAAGCAAAATAGCCATACTGAATGATGGTTAAAAATGCATTCTTTTGATGAACTAACTACAAAATGTGGTTTCTCTAAAAATTTAACTTTAGTAGGATGAATATAGGAGTGTAAACAAGTCAAATTATATGCAAGCTACTTAAGATCGACTTTTGGCATTTACTCAAGTTTGACCCCAGATAAGTTCGCCAGATAAGTTGGATTAAGCTTGAGCTCAAGCTACCTGAATAATTAATTCTATAGAGCTTGAGCTTCATAATTTTTAACTTGACTAACTCCTAAGCTTAATCAAGTACGAATTGAATATAAATATCAGTCGCAAATCAAATTTAGATAACAAAATTATTATAATTAATAAAATGTTTTTTTTAGTTAAATAGAGCTTAAACAAGTTTTATGGAGTTAAGCTTGAACTTGTTAATTACCAGTTTGAGTAGAGTTCAAACTCAAATTTTAAGCTTGATGGAACTTGATCCAAGATTAAGCTTTCAAATTTTAAGTTTAATTCAAGCTTAAGTTTAGTATTGTATCATTTCGACTTGACTCGTTATTACCATAGTTATCCTTGAACCTAATGAAAAAGCTAAGGAAGCTTATAGCCTTGCAACTATGAGCCATTTAATTGGTCGTGGTTTAGAAAGATAAAAGAGATTGATGAGACTCAAGAGAGAACATAGATTCGAAGTAAAAAGTATAGAAAAAGAGAAGAAAGTATGTGGATTTAAGGGGTTAAAAAAAAGTAAGAATCGTGATTTGCATTTCAATTATTTGAGAAGAAAAAAAGAAGTAAAGGAGGTCAAAAATTGTTTGATGGGCTTGTAGAAGCCCAACTAAAATGACAGGTTAAACCCAATTTGTAGATATATCTAATTGATCCTAGAATTGCGATTCTATCTATTTAAAAGCTTTCACTTACTATTTTGGAAAGCTTTTGCATGAAAAAGGATTTTTTTTTATTTAAACTAGGAAATATATCACAAAATCATGAAATTATAGAGTTATAGGAGTAAGATCGAGGTTTAGATAACTATGGATATGTTTCCCTTAAAAAAATATATTAGACTTATGTAGTGTAACTATTCATGAGCTTGATAATATGATAACTTAGGTGCTAAGGAATGGTATAGTTAATTTACCTAGGGCAACATATCCAAAAGTGCCTAAAATTGCTGAAGAGTTGGGCAAAGTTGCATTAAGAAATATTGTTATGCCGAAATTTGACACAAATGCTTGCATTTCATTATTCTAAGCAAGATATTATTGGTTGATAAGTCTTAATGGGTAATAGATGGAGAGCAATAGTGATGCAAATAAGACATGGCATGTGCTATATGTTTAACAATGTTAAGTCTATTATTCTAGTTCAATTATAATGTTTTAGCATCATTTCTAGAGGTATAAAACAAAATACCTCTCTCCGTATGCTAGACAAAAAATATAGACCTTCTATGTATGTAAAAGCCATATAACTTAATGATGTTTTTATGTCTAATCTTTGTTAAGAGTTCCACTTCATTCCTAAAGCTCCTATAAAAAGTTGGCTCTTCAACTTCTAGACAATAAAGCTTCTTTAGGGCAAAACCTTCCCATTAAGCAACTTTACTCTATAAATGCTTCCATATTCTTTTATTCCAATACAATACTTAAGGTAGAAGTGATAAGCTGCACTAAGAACAGATAAGGTTGGCCATATCAATGGTGGGTCTAAACTTACTGAAAGCTTGAAATGAAGCATAACAAATGCTTGTGACAAAAGAAAACAAGCAGTTTCCTACGAACGATTCTAAGGACATGATAAACTAAAAAACCTTCGAAGACTCATGAACTAGCTCGATATGATGCACAAGTAGCTCGGTGATGTCACTCGCTCACCTAGCCATACTTAAAGGTTAGGATAAGAGTTAAGAGGAACTAAACACAATAGTTCAAAAAAGAAAAATGTAGTATATTCCATCTAATTCACTTATTGCGACTATAATAGACAAATGGTATTTATACCCTAATTTTTAGGGCTATTGTAATTGGAAAAAACTAATAAAGGTAATGTAAAAAATAAGTAAAGTATAAGGAATATAGAAGGTTATTAATGAAAAATCAAGAAAAGAAGAGAGTTTGGTAATGAGTTCCTTCATGTAGGTGATTTGATACGTGTCTAGCAACTAGTGGCAAGTTCTAAGCAAAAGCAAACAAGAGTATGGTAAGGCTATCTAATGCTAAGTTGAGTTGTAGATCCTTCAGGGGAGAGTTCAACTTAGGTATGATTTGGGTAGCTCCAAAGTAGATCATGCAAGCTGATGGTCGAGTGAGCTGAGCTGTTGTTTGAGTGCTCTTTAAGTATATATTTATAGACAATTGATAAACACAAGAGAGTTTAGCTCAGACATGGTAGTAGGTCGACAATTTGGAGCATCTCGAACTTTTTAGGCATAGGTTGGAACAAAAGAATGCATTTGGCCATGCTCTCAAGCCCTCAAGCTTGAGCTTAAGACAAAGTTCTAGTAGCTTGGCTCTTATCAAGAAGTCCTCTGTTGCTTTAATGATTTCCTCAAATGCAATCCTTCCATCATAATTACACATGTGATGAGATGCCAACCTTTAGCCTATTACTCAAGCAAGCCCCCGTTGTCTTCAGTCTCTCACCCGAAGAATTCTCTATCATTAACCTATCGAGGATAAGAAATAATATACGGGTGAGCAATGGATGAACTCTTAAAGGAACCAGCTTAGACATACTCTATGGTAAGAACCGTGACCAATAATGGATAAGTTCGATCGCTGGATGGATTCGAGCTTACAGAAAGCTCGAAAGAGTTAATAGGGGAAAATGTGAAAGGAATGAATGACAAATAAATAGGAAGCAAAACCCACAAATAGCTCTAAAGGATGTGACGTACCAATGGAACTTCTGATGACTTACGAAAAAATTCGATATGACATATGAATTAGTCCAGTGAGGTTACTTGCCACCTAGCTTTACTTAAGGGTTAGGATAAGAGTGATGCTAAGAGTAAATAGAGTGTTTACGTAAGGAAGGAAAACACACAAATACATTAATGGTAATCTTATATATCTATGTCCTTACAACAACAATTACAAAAGTATTTATACCCATAAGTTAGGGCAACTTGCCCAAAAAGGAAAAGACTAAAGGGCACTTCTTAAGGTAATAATGTATAAGATACAAAGGGGTAAAAATGAATATACAAGGAAAACAATAATTGGTGTAACGGATTCTACACATGATACTATACACGCCATGATGCTGTTGGAGGATGTGGACAAAAAAGTATGGATAACTTACTTGTCCGAGTAGGGGTGGCTTGGTCAATTCGGACTCTCTCTTTCGGCATTTCGATAGGGGCGAAGCCGAGTAAGTAATTAACCAAGCATGTGTGAAAATGAAGATAGGCTGTTATCTTGGTCTTCAGTTTCTTGGCACTCAACACACGAGAAATAAGTAGTCACTTAGCTAGGTAAGCAGAATAGGTCGACAAGGAGATATTCGGCTTCTATATGAGTCTATTGGAATAGGAGGATTCATCTTGCCAGTCCCTCTAGTCGTCAGGCTCAACTGTAGGTTAGAGGTTCGATAACCTAATTCCCATAATTCCTTCTGGGTTGTTTTGGATTTGGGATCAAATCTAAATGGTTATCGATAAGCTGTCCATCATGCTGATATGAACTGATGTCGGCAACATTGAAGGCATTAGAAACCCTATAGTCCTCGAGTAAATCCAATTTGTAGGCATTGTCGTTAATCTTCTAGAGGATTCTGAAAGGTCCTTCATCTTGTGCAGATAATTATTCCTCCTTTTGTTCAAGAACCGTTCCTTACTGAGTGCAGCCATACTAAGTCTCTTGGCTGGAATTGTTTAGCCATCTTACACTTGGTATTCTCTTGCATTCTTCTAGCAACTTGGTCAATGTGCTAAGTGACCCTATTATAGATGTGTTGGAGGGATTGTGCTTTAGCCGAGGTGTCAGGGTCTTCTTACGTGGGTGCAGGTATAGGGGTGTAGTCGAGGAGTAACTTGGGATTGAAACCACAGACCACCTCAAAGGGAGTTTACTTAGTGATGTCATGCACCGTTCAGTTATAAGCGAACTTGACCACTGGTAAGTAAATGTCCCAATTATCCAAGTTCATGCCCACTACAGCTTGGAGTAATGATCTCAAAGTGTGATTGACTACCTTTGTTTGTTCGTTAGTTTGGGGGTGATAAGAAATACTGAATAGTAGTTTAGTCCCCATCTGACACTACAAGGTCTTCCAGAAATAGCTCAAGAACTTTGTGTCTCTATCAGAGACTATACTTCTCGGCACGTCATGTATCTATACAATTTTCTGTAAGAAAAGAGAAGCAACAGTTGAAGCATTGTTAGTTTTGGAGTAAGGCATGAAGTGTGGCGTTTTGCTGAACCAATCCACGACGACTATTATAGAATCTTTGCCTCGAGTAGTTCGTAGTAGTCTAAGAACAAAGTCTATGCTCAAATTAGTCTATGGCTTCATCGGGATAGGCAAAGGCATTGCTTTTTCTTGCTTAGCTCAGCTCGGTACTTAGCCCTCTTACATACAACATAACTCTTGACAACTCGGTACACATCTCTTCTCATTCTTAGCCAAAAGAATCGACTATTTAGTAGTTCATAAGTCCTTCTTTCTCTAAAATGTTCAAAGAGTCCTCCACTGTGGGCTTCCTTAATCAACAATTCCTACAATGAACAAATCGGCATGCATAATTTTCCACCTCAGAACAAGTAACCATCCTCCATATAATACTCATCAACAGTTCTTCCATCAACACATCGCATGATTATGGGTCCAAAGTGTGGATTCTTATAATACTGTTCTTTAACACTTGCAAACCTAAACAGTCTGGTTTGCAATTCAGATAAAACGCATATCTTCTTAAAAGAGCATCTGCAATGACAGTGCTCTTTCTTTGCTTATATTTTATTATAAAATTGAATGCCTCGAGGAATTCAACCCATCTTGCCTGCCGCTTTGATAACTTGGTCTGACTTCAAAAGTACCTCAGTGACTCATGGTTAGTATATATAACAAATTTTCTTGGCAGTAAATAGTGCTACCATACTTGCAGTGCTCGAATCAATGCCAAGAGTGTCATATATGGAATAATTCAATTGTGGTCCTCTGAGCTTCTCGTTGTAGAAGGCAATTAGTCAGCCTTCCTGCATCAGGGCAACGCTTATTCCAACACTTGATGCGTTACAATCCAGCTTAAATACTTTCTCGAAGTTAAGCAAAACTAACATCGAGGTAGAGGTCCACCTCTCTTTTATCTCGGCAAAGCTCCTCTCTTCCCTTTCCCTCCATTGAAAGTCGGTATTTTTCTTTGTTAACTTAGTAAGTAGCACAGCAAGGGTGCTGAAATTTTTGATGAATTTCCTATAAAATGAAGCCAGTCTATGGAAACTTCTTACGTCAGCATAAGTAATAGTAGTCGGCCAATCGACAGTTGCTCGAATCTTTTCATCATACACTCATAAGCCTCCTCTATTGACTACATAACCCAAGAATACCACTTCTTCCTAGCAAAAGTAACATTGATTGCCGAATAGTCTCTCAGTACAAAAAATATCCATAATAGTATGTAAGTGTTTACAATGACTCAGTATGTTGGAACTGTAGACCAAGATGTCGTCAAAATACACCACAACATACTTCCTTATGAGATGTCTCAGCACATGGTTCATTAGTCCCATGAAAGTACTCAGGGCATTCAACAAGCCAAAGGGTATGACCATCCATTCATATAACCCACGTCAAGTCTTGAACACTATTTTCCACTTAATGCCTAGCCTCATGCGAATTTGATAGTAGCTAGATTTAAAATTAATCTTATTAAAAATCTTGTCTCCACTTAGTTCATCCAATATGTCCTCTAGCTTCGGGATTAGGTACCTGTATTTGATCATGATCTTATTCACGACTCGACCGTCTACACATATCCACCAGGTTTTATCCTTCTTCAACACTAGAAACGCCAGCACAACGCAAGGGCTGAGACTTTCTCTAATATAGACTCTGTCCAGTAACTCATTGACTTATCGTTGGAGCTTAGAAGTCTGTTCAGGGTTTATCCAATAAGTTGGCTTATTGGGAGGCACGACGCTGGGTATTAAGTCAATGCAGTGTTCTATGCGTTGAGTTAAGGATATGTTGAGTTAAGGGCAACCCCTTAAGTAACTATTCTGGGAATAGGTCAGTATACTCGTCTAACAACTTCTTGATTTCCTAGGGTAGTTCACCTTAATCCTTCATTTCTAATAGTCACATAACCAACAAGAAGGTTAGCTCGTCAGTATTGATGGCTTCTCGGAGCTCAAATCTACTCATCATCAGAGCTTTCTTCAATTCATGAGCAAGTTTTTTTTACAATTTTTTAACCTCTTTCGGCAACATCGGGTTCAATGTTATCTTTAGATCATCCTTTTCGAACATATACGTGTTCTTGTAGCCATGATGGACAACTCTCCAATCAAACAACCACGGTTTACCAAGCAACACATGGGAAGCACACATAAGCAGTACGTCGTAGAGAATCTGGTTAGAGTAATTCCCTATAGTGATCAGCAGTAGTATTTGCCGAATGACACGTAGTGCTTCTTTCTCACTTAACCAGTACAACTTGTACTGCTTCGGATGTACAATAGTCATCAACTTTAACTTTGAGATAAGATTAGTCGATGCCACATTGGTGCAACTTCCACTATCCATAATAAGGGCACACACCTGATCATTCACCTTATAGGTGGTATGAAACAAATTCTCTCTCTGTTCTTCCTCTCGTGAAGGTTTCATGTTCATAGTACGTTAGACAGCCATGAGTAATTGGTCTAAGTCCTCAACAAACACGTCTTCTTTAATTAGTTCTTTCTCGGCAAAGACCTCCTCTTCTTTAAGTTCCTCATTAGTGCTGTCTACTTCTAGCTTCGAGGTGTCTCCTTTGATGACCATTGTCCGTCGATTCGGGCACTGAGTAGCCATGTGTTCAAACCTTTGGCACTTGAAGCACTTGATCTGACTTGTTTTCTTACCAGACCCTTGCCCCTTCTCATAAGTTTGAATCAACACTTTAGTATCAAGTCGGCCCTTTAGTTCGACTCGGACATCCATCTTTTAGCTTAGTTCGGTACTCGACTAAGTTCGGTGACTTGCTTGTTCGGATTAGCTAGTTGGCATCCTCATCTATATTCAGCTCCTCCTTTGCCTTCCTACTTGCCGGGCTATTCTGATGGCTTAATCCATTGTAGTAGAGCGTTGGAGCTCTACGATGTCTCGAATATTACTTCTCAACCTAGTGATGAATCTTGAGACTGTTTGAGCCAGTGGTTCCTCCATTTCACAACAAATCATAAGTATTTGAAATTCTTGAACATATTCGTCAACAATCTAACCTCCTTGCCTTAGCTCTTGAAGCCGAGTGAAAGTATCTTGAAGATAAGTTTTCGGCACGAATTTGTTTTTGAGTATTCTCTTCATATTAGGCCAAGTATTAATCTCTTGGTAGCTTTCTCGTCTCCTCATCATCCAAAAATTCTTCCACTACATGACGGTATATCCAAAAAACTCAACAACAGTAGTTCTCACTTTCTCATAATCTTCGTACCGATAATAATCAAATACACGTTCTACCTTCTCTTCCTACTCCAGATATTCATCAGCATTCGTAGATCCATTGAAACTTAGAATCTAAAGCTTCACATGGTTAGATGATTTAGGGACTCATATTTGCTCTTTTTTAAAATACTCTTCTTCATCCTCTTCACCAAGATCTCTCAGGTCTATTCTTTATCTTACTCGTTCGCCTACTCCTCTACCTGGAACTGGTTAAGCTGGGTTTTGACCTTTAACAGGTTGAGTAGCCTGTGGACTATTTTGCATAGCCTTAATAGGTTGGCAAGCTAGCTCATGAACTGCTCAGGTCAAATCTATTAGGAGGTTAACTACCTCATCAAGTCTTTCGTCAGTACTTCTCAGTATCTCTTGTGACTATCGTCTATGGTAGACAACTCCACTGTTGTCATCTCCAGCACCAACATTTACACTTGGATCGGTCATTTTCTTTATTGATTCAAAGTTCAAATAAACACTCTCACCTAATAGAAAATGAATAACTAGCAAACTCATAAAGATGAACATAATTGCTTGCTATGTTTCACACATACAAAAAAAAGTATGAACAGAATTTTAGAAGAACTAACAACTTAAACAAAACCTCCGCTCTGATACAAAGATAGTGCGAATCGTGACTAAGAACAGATAAAGCCGGTCGCTGGATGGATCTGAGCTTATAGAAAGCTCGAAAGAGTTAATGCGGGAAAGTACAAGAGGAATGAATGACAAATGAATAGTAAGCAAAACCCACGAACAGCTCCATAGGATATAACGCATCAATGGAACTTCCGATGACTCATGGCACAATTCGATATGATGTACAAATTGGTTCGGTGAAGTTATTCGCCACCTAACCTTGCTCAAGGGTTAGGATAAGAGTGATGCTGAGAGTAAACAGAGTATTTACGTAAGGAAAGAAAACACATAAGTGCGTTAATGGTAATCTTTGTATATCTATGTCCTTGCAACTATAATTACAAGGGTATTTATACCCATAAGTTAGGGCAACTTGCCTAAAAAGGAAAAGACAAAAAGGGTACTTCATAAGGTAGTAATGTACAAGATATAAAAGGGTAAAATGAATATACAAGGAAAGTAATCATTAGTGTAATGAATTCTACACATGATACTGTACACATGGTAACACTATATTGGTGATGCCGTTAGAGGATGTGGACAAAAAAGTACGGACAACTAGCTTGTCCTAGTAAGGGTAGCTTGGTCAGTTTAGACTTTCACTCTTAGCATCTCGTCATCTTGATAGGGGTGAGGCCCAGTAATTAATTAGCCAGGCATGTGTGAGAATGAAGATAGGCTATTATCTGGGCCTTCAATTTCTCAGCACTCAACACACGAGAAATAGGTAGTCACTTGGCTTAGCAAGTAGAATGGGTTGGCAAGGAGATATTCGGCCTCCGCATGAATCAGTTGAAACAAGAGGATTCGTCTTGCCAATTCCTTTAGTCTTAGGGCTCGACTGCGGGTTAAAGATCCAGTAGCTTGATTCCCATTACTCTACTCTATTCTGATCCTTGTGCTGCCAGCCACTTACCATCTGGGGCTAACCTGACAAATGCTGAAGCCGAGGTCATCACACTTTAAGCCTATTTCCCTAACCTCCTAGACTCACGAGTACCTAGGCCGACTTACTGAAGTTGAGCACTCACTCACCACATCCCTCTCTTTTAGCATGTTGTACAGCTACATTCCTTATTCACCATTGCAATTCTAATTTCAATTCATTTGTAGTAGCAAACTATAACTTCAACCCAGCTCCGGTTCTCCATATAAACCCATTAACAAGCTACCACCTATATAATACCTTTTCTAACATTGTACTATTTTCTTTTTTCATCATTGTCTCATTTACCCCTTTACATACATATTAAGAATCTTTTATCTTTTATCCTTTTTATAATTTACCTTATTTATAATGTTTCCCCAATGACTTACTATAAATAGTCCATTTCCACTGTAGTTGAACGATCATTAGATTCCTTTCAGTCATTGAATATACTTATTCTTATGAGATATCCCCCTTTAAGTGCAGTTTTCCTTACGCCCTTATCTAATCTTGTGAAGTAGCTCGAGATTAGTGGTAAGTGGACCTCAACATCAGCTTGTGCATCATATCAAGCAAAGTGTTGAGTCGTGTTGTGTTTATAGATGTATCATATCCTTCGAGCAGCTTCATGAAAGTTACTATGTTTGTCGAGCCCTCCATTTACGTTTTCTTCGATATCTCGAAGGATCCACCTGGTACTTGTCCTCTACGATAAGTCCTAGTAATTACTAAGCTCCTAAGCACATTATATAAATCTTGGTATTAGAGCTTAAGATCATAACCTAGTAGTTCTTGCTAGTGTGTGTTTTATTATACTCTGTTTTCCACTTAAAAAATAGAGCAAGTTCATTGTCACTATTTGAGTCATATTTCTTGAGTTTTAGGTGATTTCCTGTATGAGTAAAGTCTTTCCTAGAGATTTGTATTGAGAATGTTGAATCCTAGTGTTTAAGAAGAAATTAATGATGTCGAGAGTGATGCTTACGGTTGTGGTTATGTTACCCAACATACCCCATGAACTACTGACGAGCATATTGAAGACCTTGTTGTTATTGTGGCTAATCTAGCCATTTTTGTACAACGAGCAATAGAAACTAAGCCACAAGAAAGGGTTATTGTTGAACAAGGCTGAGAAATGAGAGATAAGTTGAGAAGACAAATTGGTAAGAATTAAGCAGTTGTAGTTGCTAATGTAAACCCATCTTTACCTTGACATGCTAACAGAGTTTCGAGAAGGAGGCTAGAGTTAAATGAGGTTAAAGAGTATGATAAGGAAGAGTAGTATGATGAGTTAGAAGAACATGAGCTTAGGGCTCCCAGAGGAGCCGAACATCTTAAGGTGTGGATTCCAAGCTTTAATGGCTTTAGTAGTGCAAATGACTACCTAGACTAAGAGGAGAAGATTGAGAAGTTGTTTGACTTTTATGATTACGAAGATGTTGTTCATATTCGAATGGCTACATTGGAATTTTTGGGGTATACAGCAATATGGTGGAGAAAGTTGTAGAACATACGTTAGAGAACCCGACATGAAATCGGAACATGGAATGAAATGAAGAGAGTTCTGAAGAGCAGATTTATTCCAAAATACTATGAACAAAACACTTTCCGATGACTCTAAGACTTGAGATAAGGCAACCAATCAATGGATGAGCATGCCCGAGAATTTTAGCTCTTGATGATCCAATGTGATGTCAACAAACCTAAGACTCGAGCCATAACATGGTTCATCTCTAGGCTTAGAACTGAAGTTGGTAATGTATTGGAGTTATAGAGGCTTGGGACCTACGATGAGGCTATCTAAGTAGCACAAAGAGTCAAATGGCTAAAGTAGAGTTAGATTAGCCAGATGCCAAGCAGCCGACTCAAAGTGGTATGTCGAACTGATCTGGTAATGACTGAGCTGAAAATAGTTACAAGATGGATCGTCGAGTTTAGATGCTAAGTCGACCTAATGATGGTCGAGGTAAGGGCATGGTCGAGGAAACATAAGTCAAGAGGGACTAAGGTTAGAGCTTTAGGAAGAAGAACCAAGAGATCAAGTGCTTTAAATATCTTAGCTATGAACACATGGCTAGCCAGTATCCAAACTGACATATTATAACCATCAAAGAAGATAATCCCTACTTCTAAGTAGAGAGTGCTAATGAAGGAGAGGACAAAGTGGACGTCGAACAACTGATGGAAGGGTTTTGGGAAGATCCTGATGCTATGACCCCACTTGAAGCAGGAGCTGAATATTGTTTTATTGTACAACAAACTCTTAGTACCTTTACATCTAACAAGAACAAGCAAAAAGAGAACCTTTTCCATATAAATTGCTGAATGAATGGCAAGAATTATGTACTAATCATTGACATAGGAAGCTGTGCCAATGTTATAGTGTGGGGAGTAGTCAAGACCATGAAGTTGCCGACCTACCTTCACTCTAAGCCGTACAAGATCCATTGGCTAAATGAAATTGGAGGTTTATCCATTAAAGTACCGATCACCGTTGGAGATAGATATAAGGATGAAGTGATATGCAACATCCTACCCATGTGTGCTTCACACATCTTACTTAGTCGACCCTGGCTCTTTGATTTGGGAGTGTTACATGATGGATATAGGAACATTTATATAGTCCAAAAGGACCAAAAGAAGGTTATCTTGACCCTAATGAGCCCCAAAAAAGTGTAAGAGTCATAGGAGGAGATCACCCAATCACTGTAGGGGAGCTCCCTAGCGATTTCTCGAGCCTAGTTTTCCGAGGATGTTAGGATGGAAGAATATGTGCTCCTATTAGTAAGAAAACTTCTAGAGTTAAGAGAAGTAGGAGGCTTACCTACTGAGGTGCAGATAGTACTATAAGAGTATGACGACCTGTTCCCTACTGAGATGCCGAAAGTATTGCCTCCTATAAGAGGTATAAAGTATTGTATTGACTTTCAGTCAGGAGCTGTTCTACCAAACTGGCCTACCTACAGGCTTAAGCCTAAGTAAGCTATTGAGATGAAGAAACAATTTGGTGAGTTGATTGACCATGGATATGTTCGAAAGAGCAGAAGCCCTTGGACTTGCTAGCTGTCTTGGTACCTAAGGAGGATGGCTTATGGAGAATGTGCATTGATAGCTAAGTAATCAACAAAATTACTATTAAATATCGATTTCAAATCTCGCAACTGGATGATATGTTAGATAAGTTGCATAGTGCCAGTATCTTTTCAAGGATTGATTTAAAGAGTGGCTATCATCAAATACGAATGATACTTGGAGACGAAAGGAATACTACCTTAATAAAGGATAGTCTATTCAAGTGGATGGTGATGCCGTTCAGTTTGACAAATGCATCAAGCACTTTTATGCGACTCATGAACCATATATTAAGGACATTGATTAATAAATGTGTAGTGGTATACTTTCATGATATTTTAGTCCATAATGCTGACCTCATTTATCATATTAAGCAATTAAGATCTGTGTTTAATATCCTCCGTATTGAGAAGCTGTTCGACAATTTAAAGAAATGTATGTTCTGTCAAGGCGAGGTTATATTCCTCTACTCTGTTATTTTCAAGGGAGGAATCAAAGTTGATGATGAGAAGGTCCAAGCTATCCTCGAATGGCTGACGCCAATTAGTGCTGTCAAAGTGAGGAGTTTTCATGGTTTAGCTTTGTTTTATCGAAGGTTCATTTAGAACTTTAGCTCTTAAGCTACTCCACTGACTAAGCTGACAAAAAAAAAAAAAAAAAACTATGAATTCAAATGGTGCAAGAAGGCTCAAAGGAATTTTGATGAAATCAAATCCAAGTTAACTTTTGCCCTAATACTCATCCTACTTAACTTTGAGAAAGTTTTCAAACTAGAGTGTGATGTATCTAGACTTGCCATTGTAGTTACTCTGAAATAAGAGCGCTAACCAGTTGCTTACTTTAGCAAGAAGCTTTGAAGGGCTACTATAAATTACTAAGCATATGACAAGGAGTTCTATGCCCTTGTCCGAGTACTTCAGAAATGGCAACACTGCTTGCTATTAAGAGAATTCATCATCTATACAAACTATGAATCTCTCAAGCATCTAAGAGGGCAGCACAAACTTTCTCAATGTCATGCTAAGTGGGTTGAGTTCCTAAAAACTTTTTGCTACGCCATTAAGAATAAGAAGGGGAGTACTAATATTGTGGTCAACAGGCTTTCTCATCGATACGTTCTTATTATAACCTTACAAGCTAGGATACTTGGATTTGACACCTTGCCTTATCAATATGAGCATAATCCGTATTTTGGGCCCCTAGTAGCCAAGTGCAATATGAAAGTAGTGGATGGGTTTTATTTGAGCCAAGAGTTTCTAATGAAGGGTAAGTAAGTTTGTGTGCCGAGTGGTACAGTTAAAGAACTTCTTGTTCAAGAAGCTAATGTTAGGGGCTTGATATGAGGCAAGCGCACCTATCAGTTTTAATATAGCGGATGTGAGTCCGAGTCGATCCCTCAGAGATTTTGAGTACTAATATTAACTTTACCTTATTATCTAACTGAAAAATTGTGATAAATTGAATGAATTAAAAATACTGAAATTAACAACTAAACTACTTATGAGACTTAATTACGCGAATTAGGAAGCAATAAACTACGAACGACTTCAAGTATGCAATAATGTATTTAGGAATTATTTCCCCTAGTGTTTAACATGTAACATTTTTAAAATATATCCAATTCAATTTCTATTATTCTTGACCGGAGGGATTCACAATTAAAGCTAATATCTTTCTCAAGCATATTAACCCTAATCCTAAATTATTTACCGGAATCTCTTCACTTAGTAATATAATTTAGAATTGCATTAATGTGTAATGAATTCCCACACAAACAATCAACTTTCCAGAAAAAACATGTATCTTATCTCTAAGTATACATGTAATTCTCTTCAATTATACCTAGATCTAATTACACATGCAATTTCTCAATCAACATACATAATATCATATATTGACACTTTAGAATTACCAATCCACAATTAAAGAACATAATTGAATCAAGAAAAGATAGAAACTTTATTGAAATTATAATTCAATCCAAAGGTTACATGAAACCCTAGGTTCCATAATCCTAAATACTCGAATTCTAAGCTATCATAACGAATCTAAAAACGAGTTTCATCAAAAACGTAAAATAAAGCATAAAAGCCCCTCTTGATTTGATGAACAATCTCTCTAATCTTGAAATCGATGTCGTTCTCGCTTCTTGATTAATGTTCTTCTCCAATCTCCTCTCGTCTCTTGTGTCTCTTGTTTCTGTAATGTCCCCTCTCTCTTTTGAAACCCTAAGATATCCTTTTATATGTGTAATTCAAAGATTCTGTTTTCGTCACCAGACACGGCCTAGGACACGGCCGTGTCCCCAGGTCGTGTAACTTTTTGCACTTAGGCAAATTTTCTACACAATTTCAAAACTTCATAACTTCTTCGTTCGAACTCAGAATTGAGTGAAACTTGATTCCTTTTCTTCATTTTCGAGCTTAGAATGCGTTTAAACCCTGAAATCAACATTTTACTCAATTAAGTATCAATTTCTTTAAAGAAAACAAAAAATGTAAGGGAAATACTATAAAATCACCATATGAAATATGTTTAAAATCAGAGTTATCAGGGCTTAGCTGACCACTTTGGTGAGAAGAGAACGATTGAGTTGTTGAAAAAACATTTCTATTGGCTTGGAATGAAGAAGGATATGTGTTGAGTTCTTGAAAGATGAGAGGTGTGTAAACTTGCTAAAGGAAGAAAGGAGCCATATGAAGAGTATACATCTTTACCTATACCCAAATGGCTATGGATCGATTTAAGCATGAATTTCATACTCGGCTTACCTAGAACACCAAAGAGATATGATTCTATTATGGTGGTGGTCAATTAGTTCAGCAAAATGAGCCACTTCATTCTTTGCCACAAAATCAATTATGTTTTATTTGCTGCTAACCTTTCTTTGTAGGAGATCGTGTGACTAGGAGTATTGTATCCAATTGTAATTTGAAGTTCACAAGCTTCTTTTAGAGGACCCTATAGAAGAAGCTTGAAACTAAGCTCATATTCAGTACTTCGTGCCACTTACAAACAGATGGCTAGATAAAAGTTATGAATGGAACGATTGGCAACCTCCTTAGAGTTGCTGTTGGGAAGAACCTACTTGATTAGGATCTATGCCTATCCATCAGTAAATTTCCTTACAACTGCTCTACTCACAACTTTATAAGAAGGTCCTCGTTTGAGGTAATCTATGGATTTAACCCGAACTTACCCTTGGATATGGTTATCAACCTAGCCTCCTAAAGAGAAAGTCGATTTGGCTTGTAGCATGTTGAGTAATTCCAAAAGATGCATTAGAAGGTTGCCAAACAACTGACTAAGATTGTGGCCCGATAGAAGGAATAGGGAAGCCAAGGAAGGATACGAGTCATTTACAACCTAAGGGACCTTATTTCGATCCACCTTAACAAGGAGTGTTTCTTAAGGAAGCGAATGAACAAATTGTCCTCAAGGTTGAATGGATCTTTTAAAATCCTTTGATGTATCAATGACGGTACATATGAGCTTAAATTTCCTAAAGGATACGGAGTATCTCCTACTTTCAACATTGCCAACTTGATTCCTTATGTGCCTGAAGAAGAAGCAAACCAAGATTTGAGGGCAAACCTTCACCAAACTTAGGGAACTGATGAGCTGCCGACCTCTAGTCCACTTGCTTATGCACACCTCTGTGGTCTTCAATCTCTCACCCGAAGAATTTTCTACCATCAACTTATCGAAGACGACGAACAATATACGGGAAAGTAATGGACGAACTCCTTGAGGAACCAGCTTAGGCACACTTTGTTCCATTTTGATCTTTGTACCACCACCAACCACTCACCATCCGAGACCAACCTAACAAATGCTGAGGCTAAGGCAACATACTTTTAGCTTATTTCCCTAATCTACTGGACTCACGAGTGCCGAGGCTGACCTACCGAAGCTGAGCACTCACTCACCACATTTCTCTCTTTCAGCATGTTGTACAACCACATTCCTTATTCACTACAACAATTTTAATTTCCGTTCATTTGCAATAGTAAATTATAACTTCACCTCTACTCCTATTCTCTATACAATCCCATTGACAAGCTACCTCTTGTCTAACACCTTTTCTAACATTATACTATTTCCTTTTTCGTCATTTTTTTTATATACCCCCTTTACATACATATTAGGAATCTTTTATTCTTTATCCTTTTTGTAAATTATCTTATTTGTAATATTACCTTAGGAACTTACTATAAATAGTTCATTTTCATTGTAACCGAACGATCATTAGACTCCTTTAAGTCGTTGAATATACTTTTTATTGTAAGATATCCCTCTTTGACTACAATTTTCCTTATATTCTTATCTAATCTCATCGAGTAGTTCTAAATTAGTGGCAGGTGAATCTCAACATTAGCATATGCATCATACCAAGTAAAGTATTGAGTCATGTTGTATTCGTAGGTGTGTCATATCCTTCAAGTAACTTTACAAAAGTTACTGTGTTTGTTGACCCCTCTATTTACGTTTTCTTAGATATTTCGAAGAACCTACTTGGTATTCATCCTTTATAATAAGTCCTAATAATTACTGAGCTCCTAAGCACATCAATATGGAAATAAATCTCCATTGTGTGTAATCTTTTCATTTGATTTTGATGGCCTAACCACTTTTTAACAATAAAGTCAAATGCCAAGAAGTACTATAAATGAGATCAATAGGATTATTTCTTCATAGTGCAAGATCTTGTAGCTTCTTTTAGAAGGGGATGTGGTGTACAAAAGATCCTTATTTCCAATGAATACACTCTTAGGATAATAGTAGTATGAAGAATATGGGATATAACTTGATACAAAAATTATAGGACAGGTTTAAGAAGTAACTAACATCAATATCTAGGATAAAGCTAGAAAGAAAATTGTTTCAGGGATCGTGATATTATAGTATAATTCATTCGACATAGATGGGTCATGTTACCAACTTATGGCGAGATTGAACCACTTTCATATATGACAAATTTGTTTTATTCCATAGAAAATGGAATTACACCAATAAGCTTATTCCCATCCAAATATAGAGTGGAGAGGTTTTTGAGACTCCCTAGCTGTAAAGGAAAAAAGCCATTAAGGTCATTCAAGGAAAGATTATGAATTTCTAGCATAGAAAGATTTCCAAGACAATTAGGGATGAAACCGCTTAGATAATTAGAGGAAAGTTAGAGCCAAATCAATCGAGACAATTAGCCTATAGTAGGAGGTATTGAGCCAATGAGCTTATTATTATCCAAGTACAAGATGGAGATGTCTTTAAGACGTTCTATTTGCGAAGGAAAGGAACCATTAAAGTTATTTGTGGAAAGATCAAGAGCTTTAAGTTTAGAAAGGTTTTCAAGACAACTAGAGATGTTTCCTAATAGATAATTATCCTACAAGGATAGGTATCTCAATTTTGCAAGTACACATATTTGAGAAGATATGATTCCTATGAGTCTATTTTCCTGAATCAAAAGATACTTATGATTCAGAAGGAGAGAAACGTTCATTTTTCGAAACTGATCACCAATTTCAAAGAAAGAAGGCAAGTTAATTTCGTTTACACTAGCAATAATGTCCGGATATTGGAATGAGGTAAAGAGGTGTTTATATATTGAGGGCCACCACCCTCTTTAGACCACAGACTTTTCTTCGGAGTTTGACATCTTGATCACTGGAGTTGTAGTGACTGCGATGTTAAACATAAACACTGTACTTGCTACAATCAAGTGAAGAACAGAGGAAAATAGAGGCTCCATGAATTAATATTTTGTGTGTGTGAAGTGGAAGGTGATGTTGGTTTAGTCTTCACTAGAAGACTACATGCACCCTAAATCCACATTGTTGTTAGTCTATTATAGATTAACCAAAACGTCTTGCGCATCGGACTCGGTAATCTTAAAAGAGTTCTGAAAAGTCAACAACATGGGCCCAACAATATTTTATGTCTAGTATCTCGTTTTCCCCAAGAATAATAGGGCCTCTATTGATCTACGTTAAGGTGGAAAACAATATTTAACTCTTCTAACTTTTGTGGATGAAATTGATAAGTGATTATATTAAAGAATTCGGTACAAATCTACATAATACATATGATAAGATGTTATTTATTGTATAAATTTCTTTTAGAAAATCTATGTTCTTATATTCATGCTATGAATGAAAATGGAGAAAGATCCCTCTGTTCGGGGAGGGGGAAAAAAATGCTTTAGACAGTGGGCTTTGTTTTTCATTTCGGGTATGCGTCCATTTTCCCATTTCTATTTTCATTTTTAATGTTTCAGTGACATAAAAGTTCTTTTTTTAAAAAAAAAAATTTATTTTAAGGTCCATCAATAATAAAAGGTTTCAAAACTATTTTTGATACATAAGGATTTGAATGTATTCATTAATACGTAACTTAATAGTTATGCACATATTCTGACTCAGTCCTGGCTTTCCAGCTTGAAACATCAACTAATGAGCATGAGTATAGAACCCCTCAAGCGAGCCAAAATGGAATTTCGAATATGGAAATAGCTGTTTTTGAAAGCCGAAAGCAAGCTCGAAAAATATGTGCTCAAGCTGGAAAAATTTGGACAAAAAAATAAGACTAAACCACCAAAACAAACTATAGGACAAAACTACCCTAGGAAAAATTGAATTTGACTATGAGTTTATAGGAAGCTTGTGTCCTTGCGATCAAAGGGATGAAATAAAATTAACAAGGAAATTTCTTGGGGAATGAGATGCAGGTGCATCGATCTTCTCTCATTTGGGGGATGAGTCTACATAAAGCTGTACAAATCAAAATGATATATTACTAAGTTTAACTCAAATTTACCCCAAAATTTCAAAACTTGAGTTTAAGCTTGAACTCAATTAATTTTATATCTTTGAGCTCAAACTAAATTCAAAATGTTACTGGTTAAATTTGAACTTGACTAAATTGAGCTCCTTTGAACCTAATACTCTTAAAAAATATATTTAATTGATTTATTCAAAATAATACTATTACATAAACTTGGCTTAAGCTCGAGTTTTACTTAAACTTGACTTAAATTCGGTTAAATTGACAAATAATATCAAACTTTGATACTCAATAATTTTTTAAAATATTTTTATCGATTAAGATCAGACAAGAAAACGCTTATTTTAAACTTGATTTAATCTTAAAAAAGCGAAAGGTTATATAATTTTTAGAGAATTTGGAGATGATTTCTATCCATAAATTCAACCAAACCAAAATCATCACGATTATCTATATAGAAAGAGCTGCTGAGTCCTTAATGTATAGTGCTTGGACATATTATCTGTTAGGAGAATGGTTACCTTAAATATAACATTTGGTAATGTCTAACACTTATAATGTTTATGTTATATTATCTAGTATATTATATATTATTATAAATAATATTTGGGTAGATTGTCGGGCATCCCAGGTTTTTAGAATTGAGCAATTGCCCCCTCTAACATATGTAGTCCCTCTGATATTGACATGGAAAATGGCCTATTAGATGATGCCAAGATTTAAAAAAAAAAAAAAAAAAGAGAGAGAGAGAGAGTCAAAATTAGAAAGTAGGGAGAAAGAAAGAAGAAAAGAAAGAAAAATAATATAATAAACAAGTAAATTAAAAAAAAAATAGATAAAAAATATTAATATATATATATATATTCAAAGGTTGTGCCATCCGTGTTACACCACTTCACTCAGCAGCTCTCTCTAACTTTGTTTCTCTGTTCTTAGTTCCCCATTTCTTTCCCCTTGTAACAAGAATGTTCTCTTATTTTAAGTCACTTATCTAAATAATTGTGCTCTCATTACTGTTTCAAGCTATCTAAATCCAATATAGCGATACTGTGGATGATCAGGGTTGAATTGTTTAGTGATCCTGCGGAAAGATTTTGCGATTTCAGGTCTTATTTAATTTAGGTTTGAAAGTTAAAGGATATTTTATTTGAAACTACACTGATATAGGAAGTGAAACCTTTTCATCCTCTCTAACCTAAAGTTGTAATTTGGAATTTTGAATAACAGTTGTTTTAAAGAATGCAAAGTTTTCCAAATTCGTAGCAAATCTGTAATTCGAACACGTGGTCAATGCTTCTTGTTATACTTTACTATTTTTTATTGAGAAGTGATTGGCAAGCCGAGCTTTTCCCACCAAATTCACAACGGAATGACATGGAAAAAATATCTCATTCAGTAAGTGAAGAGTAGCTGAAACATATGCCCATGCATTAGAAGACCACATCATTTGCAAACACGTTTCCAAAAGTCATTTCTGTTTTTTATTTGTTTCCTTCTTTTTTATTTTCAAATTTGTGTTTTTTATTATATAATTTTTCTTTACTTATCTTTTCCTTTTCCTTTTTTATTTTTTAACTTTGTATTAGTTGCCTCTAACTTTATGTCTTTTCAAATTTGTGTTTTTCATAAAATGTCATCTTCATGCACTATTTTGTTATATAATAATCCATGGAGGCAACAATAGTCAGGTCTATACGTGTTAGAGAGGGAAATTACTCAATTTTGAATATCTACTATATCCATGAAACTATAAAAGTTTTCGGAAATAATAGTAGTACGTGTAAATTACCAATTAATATAAAACATAAAGTATAGATATATTGCATAAATATAAATTTATAGTTATATTTATAAACTCATAATGTATTATAAAACTAATGTGTTACATGATGTATAATATGAACTAACATATATTATTAGATCAATAATGTAAAAATCAAGTTTCGGATAACATTTTTCTTACGTTATATTAAATTGACCAAGCACTTAAAGAAGTTGCTTGTTCAATAAAGGTATTTCTTGAAAATGTGTTCTTTTTTTACATCAAAAGGCAATCAATGATGACATATATGGGCAAATTTTAAAAGATGATTTCAGTCTTTACTTTTGCTGTCAATATAGCATAGTCAAATAATGGTAAAAACACCGGGCCAAATTAGGACCATGTTAGGCTAACAATAAAAGAACTTGCTACTTTATTATGTAGAAACTTGTTTTTGCATAAATTAGTACAACTAGCATACTAGCTTCAAGAGATGTTATCTCTATAGAACCCTAGCAGAGCATTCCTCATAATTAGCCTGAAGTTGACCCAAAGTGATCTCATAAAAAGAATTGTGTAAGGGTATAGTCTTGTCACTGAGAAATGCCTCTGAAATGTGTTTCATTGATGGTCTTGACTTTGGATCGGAAGATAAACATGCAAGTGCATATGATGCAACTTGAAGAATTCCAGCAATTAATGAACCATTGTGAGGGCAAGGCAATCGAGAATCCAATATTTCTCGTAATTTAACACATTCAATCGATGGTGTTGATAGCTTAGAGATGATTTCTTCCGGATGTTTTCCCATAATTGTTTCCATTGCTACCACCCCATAGCTATAAACATCGCATTTATAATTTAAAACCATCGTATAAGCAAATTCTGCACCATTAGAAAACATAGTTATTAAAAGCATTTCTATCATAAGAATTTAAATTGAGTTTCCTTAAAAATACTTTTGTACAATATGTTCTCCCCTACTCCTTATGAACATTTTCAGTTTATTAGATGACTAAAGGAAAAAAAGGTTTCACCATGAGCAATAAGTGATGCAATAATAGTAAACATAAATCTAAATCAAATCTAAATTAATCGAGGTGAAAAACATTTTTTTAATTCAAAATTGATAATTAACCAACTAGTAGAACTAAATTGCAAAACCTATTATGCTCTAAACCAATAAAGCTTCTTTTACTATATATAGGTCTAAAGTCAAAGCAAATCATTGATGAAACTAAATTTAACTATTTTCCAATTGGTTTATTAAGATAAGCAAAGGTGGAGATAAAGAGTACCAAAAATCCTCACAATCGCAAATAACTCTTAACATTGAATTGTTGAATAAATTTAACTTGGAAAGACTAAAACGTTTCTCCAAAATGTTGACGTTTTGTATTTTTACCTAAAAAGAAATAAATTTTGCTACTCGCTATTACTCAAATATATTCTAGTTCCATAATTCAAGTTCGACTGAAGATTAAGTTGTAAGTATCCCTTATTTGAACTGCTTAATGGTAGATAAAAGCAAATTAGAACTTGTTTCATGATCCACCATATTAAGCAAGTTGCTATAAGTAATTATAGAAACTCATACATTAGAAATTTTAACTCATTGGTGCCTACCGTTAAACAACTAACATGGAGTACCCATTTTTTTTTTTTTTACCCTTTTCAAACTAGACTTGTATAGTTTATCTTTTAAGGAGCTTCATATATGGAAACTTAGGTCTTAAGGAACGATATAAATGCTTTACCTGGTGCAATATATCCAAAAGTTCCTGCAATTGTTGAAAAGTTCGTTGAAGCCGAATCAAGAAATCTTGCTGTACCAAAATCTGACACAAATGCTTGCATTTCATTATTGAGCAAAATGTTGTTGGTTGATAAATCTCGATGGATAATGGATGGAGAACAATGGTGATGCAAGTATGACACAGCATGTGCTACATCTTTAATAATGTTAAGTCTTCTGCTCCAATTCAATTCTAATGCTTCAACATCATTTCTCAAGGCACAAAACAAACTACCCTTCTCCATGTACTCGTATACCAAAAACATGCACCTTTTGTGTAAGCAAAAACCATAAAGCTTGATGATGTTTCTATGTCGAATCTCTGTCAAGAGTTTCACTTCATTCTTGAAACTATCATCGAAAGCTGGTTCTTCGGCTTCTAGACGATGAAGTTTCTTTATGGCAAAAACCTCCCCATTAGGCAACTCTACTCTATAAACACTTCCATATCCCCCTGTCCCAATACAGTACTCGAGGTCGAAGTCCTCTGTTGCTTTAACAACTTCCTCGTATGCAATCCTTCCATCATAATTCCATATTGAAAATATGTCTCTACTCTTTATAATGTTTTCATTTGAGACAAATGGCTTAAACCTTTTCCGAAAATGAAGCCAAATGCCAAGAAATGTTATAAGGAAGGAGAAGAAAAGTACAATGGGCAAAATTATTTCCTTATGGAGCAAGATCTTATGGTTTGTTGGAAGAGGAGAATGGTAAATCAGATGGACATTTCCATAAAATGAACTTTCAGGATGATTATGTAGAACATAGTATGGAATATGACCTGATAAAGAATTATATGATAAGTCCAAATCAACGTTTATTAGACTTCCCAGTTGTGAAGGAATCGAGCCATTGAGATCATTGGAAGAAAGATTAAGAGATTTTAGCTTTGAAAGGTTTCCTAGACAACTAGGAATGAAACCAATCAAATAATTATTGGAAAGATTGAGCTCAATCAATTGGGACAATTGGCATATTGTAGAAGGTATTAAACCAACAAGCTCATTTGTACCTAAGTACATATTGGAAAGGTTTTTTAGACTTCCTAGTTTTGAAGGAATGGAGCCATTGAGGTTATTCGAGGAAAGAGCAAGAGATGCTAGGTTCTTGAGACTTCCAAGTTGTGAAGGAATGGAGCTACTAAGGCAATTTGAGGAAAGATGAAGAGATGTAAGGTTTTGGAGACTTCCTAGTTGTGAAGGAATGGAGCCACTAAGGAAATTAGAGGAAAGATCAAGAGATGCTAGGTTTTTTAGACTTCCAAGTTGTGAAGGAATGGAGCCATTGAGATCATTCGAGGAAAGATCAAGAGATGCTAGGTTCTTAAGACTTCCAAGTTGTGAAGGAATGGAGCCACTGAGGTAATTTGAGGAAAGATGAAGAGATGCAAGGTTTTGGAGACTTCTTAGTTGTAAAGGAATGGAGTCACCAAGGTAATTCGAGGAAAGATCAAGAGATGTTAGGTTTTGGAGACTTCCTAGTTGTGAAGGAATGGAGCCATTTAGGCAATTCCAGTAAAGATGAAGAGATGCTAGGTTCTTTAAACTTCCAAGTTGTGAAGGAATGGAGCCACTAAGGTAATTTGAGGAAAGACGAAGAGATGTAAGGTTTTGGAGACTTCCTAGTTGTGAAGGAATGGAGTCACTAAGGTAATTCTCGGAAAGGTCAAGAGATGCTAAGTTTTGGAGACTTCCTAGTTGTGAAGGAATGGAGCCATTTAGGCTATTGCAGTCAAGATCAAGAGATGTTAGGTTCTTGAGACTTCCAAGTTGTGAAGGAATGGAACCACTAATGTAATTTGAGGAAAGACGAAGAGATGCAAGGTTTTGGAGACTTCCTAGTTGTGAAGGAATGGAGCCACTAAGGAAATTGGAGGAAAGATCAAGAGATGCTAGGTTTTTTAGACTTCCAAGTTGTGAAGGAATGGAGCCGTTGAGATCATTTAAGGAAAGATCAAGAGATACTAAGTTTTTGAGACTTCCTAGTTGTGAAGGGATGGAGCCATTGATGTTACTTCGAGAAAGATCAAGAGTTTCAAGCTTATAAAGATTTCCAAGACAACTAGGGATGTTTCCCGATAGATGATAACCACGTAAAGAGAGGTACCTCAATTTTGAAAGTGCACATATTTGTGAAGGTATGGTACCTATGAGCTGATTGTTGATAATTTCGAGATACTCAAGATTTGGAATAAGAGAAAAGTTCATTTTTTCAAATTTATCACGAATTTTTTGGGAAGAAGGCAATTTAATTTCAATTACACTACCAAACTGATTGCAAGCAATGCCAGGAAATTGGCAAGAAGATAAAGAAGTGTTGACATATTGAGGCCACCACCCACTTTGGAAAACAGCCCTTTCTTCAAATTTCAACATTTTGATTGCCGGTGCTGCAGTGGCAGTTATGTCAAACCAAAACACTGTAATTGCTACGATGAAGGAAAGAATAGAGAAAAATGGAGGTTCCATGAATGAATGTTTTATGTGTGTGAAGTGGAAGTTGATGTTGGTTCTCTCTTCGCTCGAGTAGATAGTATTGCTTTTTCTCTGCTCTGGAAGCATGCTACCCTAACTCACTATTATTCTTACACCCAACGCAACATTGCTGCTATCCGTTTATTATAGATGAACTAAAACGCGTTTGGCATGGTACTCCGTTGTTTTCGAAGAGTTTTGAAAATTCAACAACACGGGCCCAAGAGTTTTGAATAACGGCACTACGGCCTCTACGTTATTCTAAGGTGAAAGACAAAAGTTAACTCTTCTATTTCCACCCCCCCCCCCCCCCCCCCCCCCCCACTAAATTTATTACAAAATTTCCAGATCGTTGATAAGGTGAAAGACAAAACTTTGGACCTGAGACTTTTCTTAGGATTCCAACATCTTAATTGCTGGTGTTGTCGTGGCCGTGATCTCAGACCACAAGAACGTTATCGTTACGACCATTGAATGAGCAGCGGAAAGTGCAGGTCCCATGATTATTCGATGTATATGAAGTGAAGGTGACATTTGGTTCTCTCTCCTTCACTAGACAGAGCCTTATCTTTTCCCCCAGAAGAATGCTACGATGACTTGCTAGTATCCCTACAACCAAAGTAAACGCATTTTGTCTCTTGCAGCTTTTTCCATGCCGTGTTTGACGAGTAAGACTTTGCTTGTGATTATCACACTACCTTTGAAGTTTCGATACGTGATAGTTTTCGAATTTTCTCTGTCGTTCAATGGCTAGCCCAAAGTCAAGTTTATTTACTTGTCCTCGAGAAGCTTCCTTGATACTTCCAAAGAGGGCCAAAAGTGTTGCGATCCTAAGAAAAGATCTTGTAAGATTATTTAAAATTTTTATATTATGTATATATTTATAATATAAAAACTGTCTTGTGAGTTAGAAATTGTAAAATTTTAAATAATTAATCACTAAGGTTTTCGATTTTTAATCAATTAATTTACTATAAAATATAAATGACTATAAATATCCGATATTCTACAGTCCACTAGAAAAAAAAAAAATCGATATCCCCTATTAAGTACTAAGATAAGAAAAAACAACATAATAGTTTATAAAAAATACTATATTATACATAATCCTATTATATAAATACTCTCTACATAAATTGTTCCTGTACCATTTACATACATTTTAATTAAGTCTAATAATGTTAAACCTATGTCAAGTTTGTACTTTGCTCTCAATATTTTCTTTGATCCCTACTTAAAAGAACTTGTTAAAGAAACTATAGGGGAATAAGCAAATCATAACTCAGTAAATTTATTCTTTACTATTACTGTTCAAGTAAGTTATTAAACATTATTTTTGAATATGCAAGCTATCTACATATGAAATGAATGCATGTGATGAATGCAAGCAACATATCTATAAAAGTCCAAAACTATGGAAGGTGTAGATTTACGTCATCTACACTTTGAGTTTTCCTTTATACTTATCCACATAGAGTACCTTACCTTAATCGCATGAGGCTGCCTTGAGGCAACGTCTCATAAGATGACACTCGACTATTACTCTAATCCGAGAAACAACAATAAAATGTAAGTGGATCCCAACTAGGGTTATCCACCAAACATATCCAAGGCCCTTCAAGCACACAAATCGAGTCCTCTTGCTATCAAAATATATCCAAGGCTCTATAAATACAAATATGTGAGTCTTCTCGTCATTAATTAGAGATACTATGCAAACTTTACCTTAACAATAAAAATATCATTCACGGACACTATAAGCCCTTATAAAAATCATACAAAATATATTTAAGATTGGAAAAATGTTTTTCAAAAATACTTTTCTAAAAAATCTATAAAGCTAGCACTCTCCATCAGTATATCAATCGGTTCATAAATATGCAACAAATATAACTAGTTATTTTAATCTAATAGTTATATATAGCAGTTTAAAAAAGTGATCACACGGATAATAGTACACAAAGTAATCAATCATTCAATCAAACAATCGGTATCAACCAATAAGCAGCATACAAATAACAAACAACAAGTAGATAGCAGATCATAAAAACTTATTCACCTGGGTTAATGTTCACTCTCCTAACCTTTGGAATTTCCAGTTCTTAATAATTGGGTACCTAAAAGATAAATAAATCTATAAGTATTTTGAAAAACTAGGTTCATCGATTAACTAAATATCTATTATTATTTGTTTAGTTTCCCACTATAACCCAAGTATAGTATAAATATAGTTTGACTTAAATCTTTTACTTATTTTTCTTGGTTTATTTTAAATTTTTAATCGCATATAACTTTTTTAGTTTAACTTTGATTTTTATGAACTTATAGTCCGTTTTTATCGTTTTCGGATGTACTTTTTTTGTAGTGGAATCTATTTTGAACATTGTAACCCCCATTTTTCATTATGGTGTAAAAATATTACTGATTTTACTATTTTGAATTATAAAATATTATTTTAAGCTTTTCTTTATATATTTAAGATTTAATAAATATCTAATTCTTATATTTTATGGTTTTCTTATTTTTTCTTTTATTTTACCATCATTTATGTATTTTTCCATTTTTAAGGGTTAAAACTTATTTATTTCATTTTTTGGCTATTTTAATAATTTCTTAATTAATTAATTATTTTATTATTATTTTTAATTACTAAATTTAATTATATTTAATTAAATGCTAGCGTGGCAACAAAAGAAATTGCCACATGTCATTTCTGAAATTTTTACATATTTTCAATATTTTTCTTATTTTGTATTTTTATGTAGTATGTACATAATTATATTTATTATTATATTTTATTAAATTTGTTAAATTGATCGTTTTCCCTTTTTCTTGAATTCCATTACATATTTTCATATATATATATATATATATTACTTTACTTTATTTATTAATCTATTATTATAGTATATTATGTATGTATTGTCTAAGTATACCTGTATATGGATTCATACTATACTATTAATATATGTATTTTATACATACATGTATACTTATGTATTATGATAATTTAATTATAGATATACTAAATAGACTATACGTATGAGAATATATATACATAATTGTATTTTTTGTATTTTATGCATATTTATATATATACAGCCATAATTACATATATATATATTTAAAATACTTAATATACATAATATTATACACAAATACATATGCATGTACTATCGCGTCCATAGATATATATATCTATATTTTGAAAATACTTAGTAAAATACTATTATATACATACGTACATACATACATATATATACTGAATATATACTCTATTTTACATATACTATACTATACTAGTATTTTGTACTTTATAAATACACAAATTTTTATATGTATATTTTCGGTGACATGTGGTATATATATATATATACATACAAATGAAAATTATACAAACCTAAATATACATAGATTATACATGCATATATATATATATATAGATATATATAAACATAGTCTTCTATACTCCATATGATATATAACATGTATGGATACATAAACATACTTTAGTACCTGTACATGTACAAACATATATAAATGAAAAGATGCAACCTTACATATATTTTGTATATTGCATGTAAATTTTATGCAATACATGTATGTACAAGAAAACACAAAATAATCAATATAAAATAAACATATACTATACATACTACCTACCTATTTCCTTAGTAATTTGAGAAATAAAGATGGCAAGCTCCTTCTTCTTCTTCTTCTTCATTTGTTTGTTGACTCTTGAAAACAAAAGAGAAGAAATGAAGAAAAATAGTGTTTGTGCTTTTATGTAGGTAAAATATAGGTATATTTGCTTCTTGGTTTCCAGACGTGTTAGATAAAGAAGCGAGCAGCAACTGATGTGAGTAAAAACAAAAGGAAAAAAAAAATATCAATGGAAATGTGGTAATAAATTTGATATGACATGGTCTTATCTAAGCTTTTACTTTTCTCTCATTCAGGACACTTGTTAGAAACAATTTTTTTACATGTGTCCATCGAAAACTCTGAAAGTAGAAAACGTGATAGACAAAAGAAGGAAAAAAAATTGGAGAAGAAAGAAAAAGGAAAAAAAAAAAGGAATGGAAAAGAAAGAAGAGAAAAAGAAAAGAAAAATAAGAAAGAAAATTAAGAATTTCTAACTATAAATTATAAAATATTAATTAATAATTATTATTTGAAATTCATTAATTAAAACGTTGCCCGTTATATTTATAATTTTTACAAATTATCTCAATGTGTTCATTAATAATTTTATGCAATTACATATATTAGTCGATAATTATGTTCGACTAAGGTTTTATTATTTATTAGGTAAATTTATTCAATGTTATAAACTTAAAGTTATAATTTTAGGATTTTTGTCAAGTTTGAATTTAATTTCAAGTATTTATGCGTATATAGATTTTAGGGTTTTCGTATACGATTTAATTTCGATTAAAATTTTAAGATTTTTATTATTTATAATATATTCGATTACATAATTTAATAAAATTTTTATATTACTTAATCTTATCGATTTATAAGATTATCTATAATACCAAAGTTCAATTCTAATCTTAAATAATTAAATTTGTAGGATTTACAAAATGTACCCATAATTTTCTAAACACCATACCTTTGTAGATTTCCGAAGTAAATACTTGGAGCACGTTGCACGCCGTTGTCTTTGGACATAGAAAAGGAAGGTTACCGTTGACTGCAAAGCTGAAGGAAATTCCCTTCTTTTATAATCAATTTTTTTCACTAAGCGCAAATTGTGATATATAATGAACAGATGGTAAATTTCCATAAAGGATTTGAGATAAGATTAAAAAATAATTGCAATATATCTAAGGATCTAAATTTGATATTCTAGATATTTGGCAGAAAAACAAAAAATTGATATTATAGATATATGTTACCAATATCGTAAAATCAACCTACATCATTAGACATAAGTTACCAATAATAAACCTACAATTTCATATATGAAATATAGAACTAGGGATGCGAAGGTGCTAATTATAAATGGTTAGTTTCATAAAGAAAAGAATTTGAGACAAGGTTCGAAAATGATAGCATATTCGATAATCTGAATTAGATATTATAGACGTGAGTTACGAATAGTAAACCGACATCATTAGGCTATAGAATTGTCTATCTTTTTAAAAAATATAGATATAGATATATATATATAGAAGTATTAATATATTTCAATATAATTAAATTAGCTTGTTAGGTGGATTTCAAGATTGCTACCAGGCATTCTATAATACTATCGGTTGGATTTTCAACACTTAATAAGATATGCTGTAAGGTTTGACTCAAGTTTTCCGAGGCATAATTATATATTATTACGTCTAGACTTTATGAGAAACCAATTTCAAGTACACCCTTATTACTTGTACTTACCAACCATTCTCCTTTATAGGTATGTATATTAAGATTACACTAGGGACTCTATTCTATTGAGGAAAACCGCACTAGGGCGTCTATACCATTCTAGGCTATATTTGAAACCTAAATCTCCACGTAGAAGCCAAAAGTTAACTATTGAATTTTTACTAATCAAATTAACAAGACATCCAATAACAACCAAGTATATGAGCCTACACAAGTACGGATGGAAGGATTTTATTAACCATATAATATGTTTTTATAAGTATTACTTATTTTACAAATTGTTATGTACATCATATATATCCAATAATAAATCTAAAGATTATTTGACATGTGGAGTTATTACTATTAGACAACATATGATAAGTTTTTTTGTCCAATTAATTTTATGTGTGTTAAGTAAGTTGAAGGATTGTTGATGCAAAATGGCCATGCTGGGATTAAAATGTTGACTTAATATTATGAGAGGATTTAAACCATAAGTTACTTTTCAAAATATAAATTATTGCATCATGCGAGGTAGCCTCACAATTAGTCTGAAGTTGGCCTAAAGTGATCTCAAGAAAAGGATTACCAAAAGCCACGCCCTTCTTAGTGAGAAATGTCTGTAAAATGTGTTTCATTGGTGGTTGTGATGTTGGTATCGAAGACAAGCACGCAAGTATATGATACAACTTGAAGAGTATGCACAATCAATGAGCCATTACAAGGCCAGGACAATAAAGGATCTAACATTTCTTGCAATTTAACATGTTGAATCGATTATGTTAATAGCTTAAAAACGATCACTTCTAGATGCCTTCCTATTATTTTTTCCATGGCTATCACCCCATAGTTATATGCATCACATTTTTCAGTTACAATCATCATATAGGCAAAATCTACATAAATAGAAAATAGAGTTACGTAAGAGAATTCTTATCATGATAATTCAAACGGAATTTCTTACAATATTACTTTTTATTTTATGATATACCCATCCTTATGATTAGATGTCTTTTTGAAGGAATAAAAATTGTTACAATTGGTGAATCATACAATTAGAGTGGACATAAATCCGTGTTAAATTGTGAATATAATCAAAACAGAAAATAGGCTCTTTTTTTTTTATTCATAGTTCATCATTAAGCAAAGGGTTAAACCAAACCAAAAAACTTATTACTTTACAATCTTCTTTGGCTAAATATAGACCTAAAACCAAAGCTCATCCATAATAGAGTTTAATTGCTCTAACGAGTCAATTCGTTTCTAATTGGTTTAAATTAGCCAGAGATGTAGACAAATGGGTGAAAGTTTTTGTAAATGCCCCTATAATTTTAAATTTTTTTAAAGAAATTAACTTTAAAAAACAATTTTTTTTTCTTTAAGATGTTATTAAGTTTTACTTTTGATGACCAAAAATAAAAACTAAAATTTGCAAATTGCTACTACTCAGAAAATTATAGTTCCTTAATTGGAACATAGTCAATTTAGCCTCTTTTTTTTTTTTTTTTTCTGTTGTCCTATTAGGATCTACAATATTATATATTATGATATAATTAGTTAAAACGGATAAGTTATGGCATAAGTACATTTTTCTTCCTTATTTTGGCGCCTTTGCCTTTTACATCGGCATTGTCAAATAATGCTAAAAAGAGTAACAAATTTGAGGATAGACTATGTGTAAGCCCTAAAGCCAAGCTAAGTAACCGTATGGTTGAACTTAGAATCCAAGGTTTAGGGCGATCGGTTAAAGGATCCGATCAAACCCAAATTATAAACTATTGAGAAGAATATTAGTAAAACTGACCCCGTAAACTTGAATTTAAGAAAATAAGTAATAAAATAGGAGACTATAAAATTTTTAAATTTTAAGCATAATAGGTATTAATTACCAAAAATGCAAAAAGTGTAATGAAATAACTAATAAATTACTAGAGATAGATTATATGTATACTAAAAATTTTAGAATGACCAAAATAATAATTAGGAATGTTCACGTGTACACCACATATATTTACGTGTAGATAAAAATACACGTAATTACCTAAATTGGCCAAAAACTAAGCAAATAATTAAAGAAAATTATAAAAGAATTATAAAAGAATCAGAAAAAATCAGAGGAGGCTAAGCTGCAACAAGATTAGGTCGTGGTCAGCAAGAAAAAAAAATAACCAATAAGAATTTGACAAACAAAAAGCCAAAAATCAAATAATTGGGGCAAAATCCCATCAAATTAATGCACATTAATTACTACAATTGTCTATAAATAAGGAAAAAAATTTCCAGAAGTCATTTGGCCAGTTTGAGATCTAAGAAAAATCGAAACACTGAAAAAATCGAGAGAAAATCCAGAAAAAAAAAAAAAAAAAGAAAACTGTACAGATTAGGCAAGTAAACCAAAACCACCACCCACCACCATCTGGGACCGAACCACCACCACCACCCTACAATAGAACCACCGCCTGGATCGGCCGATAACATTGGACCGGGTTTGGACGGCCCAAAATCTTCGAACCAGTTAGTCATTTATTCACCCGATTTTTGTATAATTTTGTAAAATTATTTATTTTGCCCAGAAAATTATGAAACTTATTATTATGAGGTTTTATTGTATGTAGATTTAGGGAAAAATATTGATTTAGTTTAATTATGTCTGGAAATATAGGGTCCTTAACAAATTGTTTAAAATAGAGCATGATTAAACCGGAAAATAAATAGACTTAGGGATATAGTTTGGAGTTCAAAATTTTTTTGTAGGATGCTCATATGACGTACAACAGTTCTATGAAGCCATTTTTTAAAAATTAATTTTTAAAAATTTTAAGTTAATTTTTAGCCCTAAAATGATGGTAAAATTGGGTGATTTAGGGTTAATTAGGTGATTAGGATGTTAATTACTGATTTGGATCTTAATTAGATGTTTAGGGAAGTTAATCTCTGCAGTGGAACCCTAATCCTAGCCTTTAGGTACTAAGTATGGTTAATTAGGGAAATTAGGTAAGTAATATAATAAATTAGTAATATGTGAAAATGTAAATTAATAAATCTAAAAAAAATAAGGTTATTTAGATAATATTATAATAGAAATCAGAAAAATAATAAATCTAAAATGACATTTAATTTTAAGTAAATATCTCAAAATGTAAGATTTTACACACCGGGAATAAATCCGATACCTCAATTAGGGTTAGCGTGTACCGAATAGTTTAGAATACCAAAATTACGACCCAATAGGATATTTGAATACCCAAGCATAATGTGATTAATATCACATTGGGATTCGAGCTTAATTACGACTTAGAAATTAAAACTAGAATCTAGTTTAGGAGCTGAACCCTGAAATAGAATACAACGAATCATTAATACGTTATAGGTATACATGAGGAAAATGAGTTATATTATGAATTAGAATAAGAATCCATAAAATATAAATACTAAAAGAACCTATTTGTATTATAGGACACCCAGAAACAAATCAGCTCGCAACTAGAGGATCGAGCGATTAAGCAAATTCAAGTAAGTTGGGTTATTGCTTATTGTAATAGAGTACTAGTTTTGTAGTACTCAGAAACTTAGGCTTGTATATGATTGTGATTGTAAGTAGTTTACGCATGTGTTTGATGTATCTGGATTCGTGCTGAATTTGTATTGTAAGTGATTTTGTGACTGATTGAATTTGTATGAAATTGTTTGAACACCCTAAACGGAATTTAATATCAGTCGATCCTGAATAATAAATAATGTCATGCATTGCAACCTGTTAGGGGATTATAGGATTCTCCAACCAAATACCGACCCCTTCGAAAGGGATAGCGTAGGATTGCAAAATGGTCCCTTCTTCATCCTTAGTCGAACTAAGTGACAGGAGAAGAGGTCGCGGCGAGGGTGAAGTCAATGGTTTGAAGGTAGTTACGAGAGAAGCGAGGTCTCCATTGCACAAGCCTGGGTTTTGTTGTGAGCTGCTGCATAACATGGAACTCCTCAACCCGGATTGGAGCGGGTGAAATTTCTCTGATTTCACAATGGACCGAATTACGTTGTGCGATGACACTTGATTGTTGCATTGTATGAAAATAATTGTTGATAATACTGTTTGTGCTTGTATGCATTCATGAGTCTCTAATTCAACTTACTGAGCTGTAGTTGCTCATACCCTTATAGATCCTTTTACAGGTTCTGATTTCTAAACACTCCAAGCACTATGCCGCTCTACAATTACCCAGAGGTTAATCTGTTGGAAGCTAGGGGTGTGAGGATCAAGTTACTTAGTATAGTGTTTAACTAGAGTGACCATGTAATTAAGAATGAAAGACTGGTAGTTATTCTGTAATTTAGTAAACTGTTATGTTATGTAAAACTTCCTGGGAAGCTTGTGGACTTATATATATATATATATATATATATATAATATTATACATGTTGTTAGAAATTTGAACTATTTATCCTATTCGTAGTTTAATCGTTCATCGGACTGTTTACTTCAAAGCTAGGAGTCGTCGACGCCTTGTGTAGGTCATGTCTATGGTAGGCACTGTGAGACCAGTTACTATCATAGAATGGTTTACACGGCGGGACTGTTGCGACTTCGGGGCGTAACACTATGTTGGACTAAGCAATTGGATAGAAAATTTTGCGGAAATCAATACCACAGTTGCACTGGCGATCTCCACCTATTAGGAAGTTATAATTAAGAGTTCTAATAGAACATTACATCATGACCTTGCTTGATGACTATCTTGAAGTTAGCCTAAAGTGATCTCATGAAAAGAATTGTAAAGGACCATGATCTTCTTATTGAGAAATGCTTATTAATGGTCGTTGTAAGCTCTAAAGGTAAGCTCTGTAATTATAGGATCAAGCATAGTACGTAAAGTTTAAATAGTAAATTATAAAATAAAGTTAAAAATATTAATAAAAGTCACTCTATAAGTTTAAATTTAATAAAATAAATAATAAAATAAGAGAATATAAAATTTTCAAATTTTAAATATATTACTTGTTATTTATCGGAATTGCGTAACATGCATTCCAATAACTCACGAATCAATAGAGATTAATTATATGCATACTAAAAATCATAGAATGATCTAAATAATATTTAGGAGTATTTAATTATACTCCATATATATTTACACGTAGATAGAAATATGCAAAATTACTTAAAATGCTTGAAAATTACTAGAAAATTGCTAATAATTAAAGAAAATTATAAAAAAATCAAAGAAAAATCAAGAAAAAAAAATCAAGGAAGTGGGGAATGATCTAGCTCAAGGTTATGGCAATTGGGGGAAAGAAAAAAAAAATTGACCAATTAAATTCAAACACTTGAAAAGGCAAAATGAAAGGAGATAGAATCATTGTCTTATTTAATTAATGTACAAAAATTGCTTTAAAGCCCTGTAAATAGCCCAAATTTTACAGGAGGTTATTTGGTTTGTTTGGAGTTATAGAAAATTAAGAGGATTGAAAATTTAAGAGAAAATTTAGGTTTTAAAAAAAAATTAAAAAAATCTTTGTAGTTAAAGTAACTAGGCCAAACCTACAAACCACTACCATTTGGAACCGAACCACCACCACTACTACACTCTAAACCCCACGCTTGGACTGGCCAACACACCCTGAACTAGCATTGGTAGCCAAAAGCCCAAGAAAGCAGTGAATTCATTTTTCTAACTGGTTTTATAAGAAATATTAATTATATCTAGAAAATTATGAATTTCATTATTCTGATGTTTTATTATATGTAGATTTAGGAAAAAATAGTGGTTATGTTTAATTACATCTGTAGATATAAAGTATAAGAAATCAAACAAAACCGAACATGTTTCAATTTAGAATTAAATAGGCTTAGGAGTATAGTTTTGAACTTGAATTTTTTTTTTTTTTTTTTGTAAATTAGTCAAGTGATATAGAACAACACTATGAAACCATTTTTTTTAATTTAATTTTTGAAAATTTTAAGTAATTTTTAAGCCTTTAAATGATGGATAAAATAAGTAATTTTGGACTTATTGAGTAATTAAATGAGTAAATACTGATTTAAAAGGCAATTAGATGTTCAGGGATGTTAATTTCTGATTTGGTAACATACTCATAGCACTTGGAGTATTAAATGCAATTATCATGAGGGATCATGTAATAAATATGTATTATTTGATAATATGTACAGTTGGAATTATGGTAATTATAAAATAATGGGTTAAATTGGATAATATAATGATAATATTAATACTTATTAAATCTAATATAAGACTTAATTTCAGATAATTATACGAAAAATGTAAAATTTCCTCACATTAAAAGTAAATTCGGTACATTAATCAGGATTAGAGTATACCGAGTGTATTAAAATACTAAATTAAGACTAAGCATGATATTAGGATACTCGAGCCTGATGTGATTAATTTCAAATTAGGGTTTAAAACGTATTTTAGGATAAGATTTACTCATAGTTGGAACCAATTTAGAGCTTGAACTGGAATTGGATTCGAAAACCAAACCCCGAACTAACATAGAATGAATCGGTAGTAGATAATAGGTATGTAAGGAGAATTAAGTTAAATCATAACCTAGAGTATATATCATTAAGGTATAAATACTAAAGAGCATATTTATATTATAGGACACACGGAGACGAGTCAACCTGCGACTGGTTAAGTGAGCGACCAAAGATTTCAGGTAAGTTGGGTTTAATACTTTATAGTATTTTAGAGTATTGGGAGACTTAGGATTATGTATGATTGTAATTGTAAGTAGTCTTATACATGTGCTTATGTATTTGATTTCATGCTGAAATCTATGTTATGTTTGATGATTGTTGTGATTGGAGTGGTGTAAAATTATTTAGTCATCCTAAATCGAACTTAATCCTAAATCGAACCTAAATACCCTAAATAGACATGCATTTCAACCCTATAAGGGATCGTTAGGATTCTCTAACCAAATACTGACACCTTTGAAAAAGATACCGCCGGATAGCAAATTGGATTTTTCCTCATCCTTAGTCAAACTAAGTAACATGAGAAGAGGTCGTGGTGAGGATAAGGGCATTAGTTCAAAGCATAGTCTAGGGGGGAACAGCATCTCTATTGCATAAACCTAGGTTTGGTAGTAAGCTGTTGCATGAAAATAAAAACTCCTCAATTCGGATTGGAGTATGTGAAATTACTCTGATTTCACAATGGATTGGACTACGTTGTGTGATGACACTTGCTTATTGCATTTCATGTAATTAATTGCTTAATAACCCTGATTGCGCTTGTATATATTCATAAGCTTCCAATTCAATTTACTGAGTTGTAGTTGCTGTTATACCCCGAAGTGGTAGAATTGTAACAATCTCACCATGCAAACCATTATTGGATGGAAGCTGACCATACTGCTGCCATTTTAAATCTGATTTACACAAGGCGTCTACGACTAACCCATTTTGAAGTAAACAATTTATAAATTAAACATATTATTTACTTATAAACTTAAACAAAATACATACTTATATTAAAAGAATCTGAGTTTATTTACAAAATTTAGCAATTTAATCACAATCTAACTACAATCTATTTGAGTAATTTGTACATTAATGCTAAAAGTTTTAAAATAAATCTAGCTGGAGAGTATATTCGGTCTTCAGTTTATATCCTCACTCTCCAGGATCTTGCAATTGACAGCTTCAAGATAAATGTAAGCCACCTCTTAGCTAGCACCTGCTACAAAGCCTATAGGGATGTGAGCAACTACAACTCAATAAATTGGGATAAATATTCAAAACCATACAGTAAACATAAAATAGGGTTATCAACCCAATTATTAGATACAATGCATGTTCAAGTAGATGCCATCGCATAATATTATCCGGCTCATCGTGAGATTAGAGAAATTATACCCGCTCTAATCTAGGTTGGAGAGTTTCCATTAATGCAATAGCTCACAACTAAACCTAACCTTATGCAATAGAGATACTACTTCTCCTGTGACTACCTTCGAACCATTGACTTCATCCTTGCCGCGACCTCCTCACATGTCACTTAGTTTGACTAAGGATGGAGATGGATCAAATATGCTATCCAGCACTATCTCTTTCGAAAGGACCGGTATTTGGTTGGAGAATCCTAATGTTCCCCTAATAGGTTGCTATGCGGGTTCAGTTTAGATTTATGAGTTAAATATTTGGTTAGGTCCATTTTAGGGTAATCAATCATTTTATACAAATCATACAATACAAGTCAAAGCAGCACATTAACATCATATCATTAGCTCATAACAAGCACATGCGCATAATCAACTATCTAACAAGTACAATCAAGTACAATTTCAAGCTTCCGAGTACTACAAATTAGTATTCCGAAATACAACAATGTATTAATCCTAACTTACCTGGACTCTTTGCTTGCTCGCTCGCTCGCTTACTCTAGGTGCGACTCGTACTAGTCATTGCCAAAAATCCTTATAATACAAATATTATTTCAGTTTTCCATATAGCTGCTATAGGTTGGTTTTATCCTATAGCACCTAGTGTTATCTTTGATTTAGGGTTTAATATACCCAATTATCTAATTTTTTAAGTCTTTTACAATTATTCTTGAATTAGGTTAAATTCTAATTCAATTTTCACATCGATTTTTAATTTAGGTTTTGAATCGGTTTTAACAGCGAGTGTTACATGTGAATTCTAAAAATACATTTCGAACGCAAATGTGAAATTAATTACATCAGACTCGAGTATTCTAAGTATTACTTTTGGGTCTTTAATTAGTACTCTAGTTTACTTGGTACATTCTAATACTCATTTATGTACTGAATTTATTCCCGTGTGAGAAAATTTTATTTTTTTTCATAAAATTACCCTAATTAAAGTTTCCTACAAGATTTATTATATAGTCTTATTATTATTATATTATCAATTTTTATTCTAATATTTTCTATTTGTTATTTTTCCTATTTCACATATTATGTATTATTACCTATTATATGCATAATACACACATCTAATATCCTTATCGCTTCAAATATCATTTGCCAACATTAACTAACATCTCAAAATATCTAAATTCATCCCAAATCAGATTTTACACTTAATTATCCTAAATTACAAAATTAACTTAAAATTTATCATGTTTACCTATTACATATTTACTACATAATATCCTAATGATTACATTTAACACCCTAAATGCTACAAATAGCATACTCCATTACATTTCAACATCCTCAAACATACAATTATGTACTAAATTAGTAATTATCTATTTAATTACCTAATTAGCCTATTTTATGTATCATTTTAAGGCCTAAAAATTATCTAAAAATTTTGAAATTTAATTTTTGAAAAAGGCTCCATAGAACTACTTTAAATGCTCCAATTAGTCTACACAAAAATTTTGAACTCAAAACTACACTCTTAAGGTCATTTATTTCTAATTTGAATAAAACTCGAGTTTGCGCAGTTTCTTAAGGACAGTATATTTATAGGCACAAAATCATTAAACTAAAATTTTTCCCTAAATCTACATACTTAAAAACTCTAGAATACTAATTTTCATAATTTTCTAAAACTATTTAGTATTTTTAACAAAATATGAAATATCGAAAGGAAAAATAGACTCATTAAAAATGGTGGCTCCGACCACCGCCGGCCGCTGTGGCCTTATCAGCCAGCCTAGATGTTGCTGCTACCGTATAGTGGTGGTGGCTGTCCATTCCCAAGTAGTCGTTAGGTTAAGGATTTCTTCTAAGACCTTAATTGTATAAATTTTTTTTATAATTTTTGAAAACTAAACCCTAACTCTCTTATCTTGACTCTCTCTATTTTTTCTACTCTTTTAACTATTCAAATAAGTTTTTGAAAAATTTTGGTTATTTATAAAGGTCTTGGGGGTCTTTTGTGGATTACATTGAGGTGATATGAGCCTTATCGTCTTCCAAAATTACTTTTTGTTTGGCTTAATTTAATTGGTTGGTTTTATTTCTTAAATACCAAGTCGCTACACCTTAATTCTAGAATTTTTCTCATTTTTCCTTACTTATTCATGCATTTTCTTTAATTAATTAACATTATTTTAGTATATTTCGTATATTTTAAGTAATTATGCATATTTCTACCTATATGTAAATATGTATATGATATAAATAAATACTTTTAAATATTATTTAACTTATTTTATGATTTTTAGTATGCATATAATTTATTTTTATCGATTCGTTAGTTATTGGAATTCTTTCTAGGTATTTCTAATAAATAACAGATGATTTTCATAAAATTCAATATTATATGAATTAGTCATTTTATTACTTATTTTCCTAAATTTAAACTTACGGGATCATTTTTACTAATAATTCTAGTTTTTTTGTAAAATTTGAATTAAATCGGACCATTTGCTCAATCTTTCTAAATTCTACAAATCGATTCCTGAATATCTGATTATGGGTCTTATAGTTGCTCATACTTATATAAATTCTTTTACAGGTTCTAACTTCTGATTTCTATGCCGTGTTACAACTATTTGGAGGTTAGTTCTCTTTTGAAGTTATGGGGAGTGAAGATCAACTGGCCCAATAATCAAGTTTTTAAAGTCTTACTAGTATCTCTAGAATAAGAATTGATATATGATATGTATGTTAACAACTGTTGTATTATGTAAAATCTTTTAGAAATTCTACGATAATGTGAATGTAATTATATATATGACTTAAGGTTTTAATCTTTATTGTAAATTTTAATTAAAATCTTAAATGAACTGTTTACTTCAAAGTGAAGAGTCGTAAATACCTTGTGTAGATTAAATCTATGATTAGGGCTGTAAGGTCAATTGTTGTTATAAATTGATTTACACGACCGGACTGTTACGACTCCGCGACTTGAAGGCATAACAATCGTGATTTTGGTACAGGAGATAAGCATGCAAGTGCAAATGATACCACTTAGAGAATACTTTCAATCAATGAGTCATTACGAAGACAACATATATTTTTATGTAATTATTTTTATATGACTTGTATTGATGTAATTTTTATTTTTTAAGAATGATTGATGTGACATCCATCTTTATCCATTATTTTACAATTTTTGGTGGTTACTATTTATTTACTCAACATTACTATTGTTTGAAAATTCATTAAACTTTTTATTTAACCAACATTTCTACCACAATAAAGTTACCAACATATATAATCAATTAAAACCATTGTATTTTAATGATATAAACATTAATCTCTTAATAGAATAAGCCAAGTTCAAAAACCCTATTCTCAATTTTCATCACAGTTGGCTAAAAAGAAAACTTATATTACTAGTATTTTTCTATATTATTGAATCTAAACGTTATTCTTTATATTTTATACAGACAATATAGGTGCATGGTCCGTTAATATTTTACTAAGGCAACTTATGCACAGTTTCATTTCCTTCTAATTGGGCAAACATCAACCACGCAGATAAATGCTTTACATACTGGGATTTGTTTTTCATATGTGCATTTTCCGATTTTGCAACTTTTTTTTTTTTTCAGTTCCAAAAGCTTATACGAGTATCAAGTAATGAAATATTTAAATAATAATTATATAAGTCATTTATACTCCATTTTTAAGTTTCTTTTTTTTTTTTTAATTTTGTGCTTTTAATCTATTTATTGTGAACTTTAGCATTTGTAATCAATTTCTTAAGATTGTCGGTTTATTTTTTTACAACGTGCTACTACGCAAATAAAATTCCAATTCTACCATCGGGATTTAGTCAATAATAAAACAATTTGGCTAGGTAGTGTATCAAATTGAGCTATGGATGGCTCCTATTTGAATTAAATAGTGGTAGATAAGAGTATATAAGAATTCAATACTTCATCAACCATGCTAAGAAGCTACTATAAGTGGCTACAAATACTCATATTTTATTTAGACATACCTAAGATAAACAATCAATATGGTAATAGTTGTCAAATTAGTGGCTACAAATACTCATATTTTATTTAGACATACCTAAGATGAACAATCGATATGGTTACAGTTGTCAAATTAGGATTATACCTAAAATTATAGAGTTTCTATGAAATTAGATCGTCAAATCAAGTCATAAAATTGTAAGTTTCTATAACCTTTATAAACTAGCTTTCAAAAACCATAAATATGCTTAAACTAGTAAAAAGAAAAAAGAGCTCAAAAGCAAATGATGGAATTAAAGAAAGTTCAATGCAATCAAACAAGCATAAACCATTTTCTAGATCTATAAAACTACAATATAAATAATAGTGCTGAAGTAAAACTTACAACATAAAATAGTTATGATATGAATATAAAACTAAAACAAATTGTCAGCTATCTTATCATTATCAAAACTACCACTAACTCTCCCATCAACATTATAATCATCAAGTTCCAAAGTCTAAATTATGGTAATTTTTTCCCTAAACTATACGTTCTCTGTACATAATTTGAAGCCTCCCATAAAGCAAAATTACTATACTAAATGATGATTAAAAATGCATTTTGTTAATAAATTAACTACAAAATGTGGTTCCTCTTGAAATTTAACTTTAATGGGTTGAATCTAGGAGTGTTTACAAGTCAAACTACCTACAAGTTACTTAAGATTAACTTTTGGCATAAGTTTGACCTCAGAATAGTTTGATTAAGTTGTGTCAAGCTCGAACTTCATAATCTTTAACTTAACTAACTCGCGAGCTTAATCAAGTACGAATCAAGTATAAATATTAGTTGCAAATCAAATTTATATAATAAACTAATTATAACTAATAAAATGTATTTTAGCTAAATAGAGCTGAAACAAGTTTTAGGAAGTTGAGCTCGAACTTGTTGATTACCACTTCAAGTCAAGTTGAAACTCAAATCTTAAGCTCAATGGAACTTAACCTAAGATTAAGTTTTGAAATTTTAAGCTTAACTCGAGCTTAAGTTCAATACCGTATCTCTCAACTTAATTCGATTTACAACCCTAGTTATCCTTGAACCTAATTAAAAAGCTAGGAATGCTTGTAACCTTGCAACTCTAAGTCCTCTAATTGGTTATGGTTTAACCTTTTAGGAGAAAGCTAAAAGAGATTGATGGGACTTGAGATAAAACATAGAATTGAACTAAAAAGTATCGAAAAAGAGAAGAAAGTATGTGGATTTAAGGGGTTAAAAAAAAGTAAGAATCATGATTTGCATTTCAAATATTTGAGAAGAAAAAATGAAGTAAAGTAGGTCAAAAATAGTATGATGGGCTTATAGAAGCCCAACAAAAATGACCAATTTGATCCAATATGTAGAATTATCTAATTGATCTTAGAATCACAATTCTATCAATTTAAAAGCTTTAACTTACCATTTTGGTAAGATTTTACATGGAAAAGGATTTTTTTAAGGTTTTAACTAGGGAATATATAATAAAATCGTGAAATTGTAGAATTATAAGAGTATGTTCGAGATTCAAATAACCATGGACATGTTTCCTTAAAAAAAAAAAAAGACTTATATGGTGTAACTATTGATAAGCTTAATAATATGATAACTTAGGAGCCAAGGAATGGTATAGTTAATTTACTTGGTGCAAAATATCCAAAACTGGCTGAAAAGTTAGGCAAGCTTGCATCAAGAAGTATTATTTTGCCAAAATCCAACATAAACACTTGCATTTCATTTGTTTTGAATAAGATATTATTGGTTGATAAGTCTTTATGGACAATGGATGGAGAGCAATGGTGATGTAAGTAAGACATGGCATATGCTATATCTTTGTTAATGTTAAGTCTATTATTTTAGTTCAATTATAATGCTTCAGCATCATTTCTCAAGGTATAAAACAAACATGTCCATGTACTTGTAGACAAAAAATATGGACCTTATGTATATGCAAAAACCATATAGCTTAATGATGTTTTTATGTCGAATCTTTATCAAGAGTTTCACTTCATTCCTAAAACCCCTATTGAAAGTTAGCTCCTTGGCTTCTAGATGATGAACCTTCTTTAGGGCAATAACCTTCCCGTTATGCAGCTCTGCTCTATAATGCTTCCATATCCTCTTGTTGTAATAGGATACTTAAGGTAGAAGTCCTCTGTTGCTTTAATGATTTCCTCAAATGCTTTAGGAAGTCAGATTCAATCAATCTTCAGCTTAGAATTACTGGTGGTTGCTACACAGAGCTTTGACACAACTAACAAAGTATACTACTACTAGCAAAGAAGAGTTTCAATACAAACCAAAATGAGACTTATCACATTCTCTATTGGATACAAAGTATTTATAATCCCTATAAGCTATGTAACTAACTTGCTAACTAACTAACCAAATATAAAACTGAAGAAGAAAAAGTAAAATACACATGATGGAATAACTACAAATTAATCATAATCAATAGTCTATGATCCCCCCTCCTTCAAGTTGGTGAGGCTTACAATGTCAACTTGGCACAAAAGTGAAACAACTGCAAAGAAGATAGAGGCTTAGTAAACAAATTAGCAACTTGCAAGCGAAAGGGAATACGTACAACTTTGAGGAATCCTAAAGCAACATACTCATACAAAATGCACATCAATATTAATGTGTTTTGTACGAGACTATAAACATGGATTAGAAGCAACAAGCATAGCGGAATTATTATCATAATGAACTACGATAGGTAGGACCAATGAAACAGAAAGATCCCTGAAGAGATAAGAAACCCATAAAACTTCTTTGACAACAGCAGCAAAGCTACGATACTCTGCTTCGGTGGAAGAAGTTGAAATAGTAGTTAGTTTTTTTTTTTTTTTTTTTCCAAGAAACCAAAGACAAACCTAAGAACATAGAGTATCCAATGATGGAGCACCTATCAATTGTATTGGATGCCCAATCAGCATTAGAGTACGCAAACAAATCCAACAAAGTTATAGAGGAATAAAACAGGCCCAAATAAAAGGTACCCTTGAGATACTTCAACACATGAAAAACGACCTTTAAATGTTCTTCACACAGAGTAGACATAGCTTCACTAAGACTATGTCCAGCATAGCTAATGTCAAGCCGTGTATTAGTAATGTAAGAAAGCTTTCCTACTAAGTAACAATAATAAGTTGGATCTGATAATGGAGCAACAGCAGCAAAATGCACACGAAAACCAAAAGGTAGGACAGTAGAAACAAGTTTAGCACTAGATAAACCAGTTTTCAGTAGCACATCAAGGATAAACTTCTGCAAATGAAGTAAATAGCCTAAAGAAATATGACAAAGTTCTAAACCAAGAAAGTAAAGTACAAGACGCAGATCCTTAATAGTAAAAGTATCATGAAGCTATTGCTTAATGTCATGTGTGAAAGATGCATTTGAACCAATCACCAACATATCATCCACATAAAGCAAAATAATGACACACCCATCAACATGATGCCTTACAAAAATTGAATGATCATGCTTTGATTGAGAAAAACCGTAAGATATAAGAAAACCTAAAATCTCTAAATTCTACTGCCGAGAAGCTTGGTTAAGGCCATATAATGACTTCCTTAGTCGACACACAAAATTGGAATGTGCCTTAAGATAACCCAAAGGTGGCATCATGTAAATTTCCTCATGTAAATGACCATGAAGAAAAACATTGTTAACATTAACCTAATAAATGGGCTAAGAAGAAACAATAGCAATTGAAAGCAAAAGCCTAATAGTAAAAAACTTAGTGACCGGAGAAAATGTTTCATTATAGTCCTCCCCATAAATTTATGTATATCCCTTAGCCACAAGTTTAGCTTTATACCTTTCAACACTTCCATTTGGTTTATATTTAATTTTATAAACCCATCGACATCCTATAGCCTTTTTATTAGGAGGTAACTCAATAGATGCTCATCTATCCTGCTGTACCAGCCTCTTGGCGCCTGTTTTAGGCCATAAAGAGCCTTTTTGAGTAGGTACACTTTATCTTCTTCACCTTGCTTCACGAATCCCTCTAGTTGCTCTACATATATTTCTTCCTGCAACACTCCATTTAAAAATGCTGATTTGACATCTAACTGGAACACTTTCTAGCCTCTTTGTGCTGCTATTGTTAGCACCAATCTAATTATGTCCAACTTAGCAACAGGAGCGAACGTGTCGGAATAATCAACACTAAGAATTTGTGCATACCCTTTAACTACAAGTCTGGCCTTGTATTTATTTATGGAGCAATCAGCATTGAACTTTGTTCTGAACACCCATTTCACTCCAATGACTTTTCTATCTTCTGGTCTGTTAACCAATTCCCACGTCTTATTTTTTTTAATCATGGACATCTCCTCCTCTATGGCTTTCTTCCATTTCGGATCTTTAAGTGCTTCTTCATAGTCAGCTGGTTCACATAGTGCTACATTACATCTTTGATAGATGCCTGAAAGTAGTCTTGTACTTCTGATTGAAGGCTCATCTTCAAACTCATTCTGCCATTGCACTTCTGAAAAATTGTTTTGTAAGGATTCAAGTGCTTTTTGCAAATTCTTCCAATCCCATTGCTCATCCTCGTTGAAGTGTACATCTCTAGCGATGTTCATCTTTCCAGTTTGTGGATGATACACCTTGTAGGCTTTTGAAACTGAACTATAGCCCACAAAAATGCCTGAAATTGCTTTTTGGTCAAGCTTGTCACGCTTAACCTGTGGTACATAAACAAAACACATGCAGCCAAACACTCTAAGAAAACTTAGTGAAGGTTTGTACCCATACCAAGCCTCGAATGGGGTTTTTTCTTCCAAAGCTTTGGTTGGAAGCCGATTTTGTAGAAAAATGGCTGTGTTGGTTGCCTTAGCCCAAAAATTTTTAGGCATCTCCTTCTCATGCAACATACATCTGGCCATCTCCATCACAGATCTATTTTTTCATTCGCTGACTCCATTTTATTTCGGAGTGTAAGGAGCTGTGAGTTGATGTTCAATGCCAGCATCTTCGCAAAATAAATTAAATTGAGCTCAAGTATATCTTTTCCGTTGTCAGACCTTAAAGATTAAATCTTGCGACCACTTTGATTTTCCACCATTTTCTTGAACTTCCAAAATACTCCAGCTACTTCTGATTTGAATTTCAAGAAAAAAATCAGCGCATTCTTGAAAAATCATCAATGAAAAGAATATAGTATAAGCTACCTTTCAATGATGGCGTTCTTTGCGGTCCCGCTACATCTGTGTGAATTAACTGCAGCTTTTTGGAGGCTCTCCAAGTTGATTTAGGAAATGAAACCCTATTCTGCTTACCGAATCAACAAGCATTACAATTTGGCAAATGATCAGCAAGTACAGGTAAGCTTCTTGTCATGTCTTCTTTCTTCATTTTCGGCATTCTTTGGAGATGACAATGCCCAAGTCTCTTGTGCCATATCTCTGTAGTATTGACTTGAGAGTAATATGTAGTTTGCTCCTCCTCTGTTGGATCAAATGAGAAGCTTTTACCTCTCATTTTAACCCTTAAAATTTCTTGACCCGTCGTATCAAAGATAAAGCAGTGCCGATCTTCAAAGGATACTCTAAATCCTTTTTCTATCAACTGTCCAACACTGAGCAAATTTTGATCAATATCAGGTACATAAAGAACGTCAGAAATTGTTTTTGTACCTGAACTTGCAGTAAGTGCAAGTCCCTTTTCCTTTTGCAGGAATATAGCCGTCGTTCCCAATTCTAACTCTTCTAACTCCGGTGGGCTTCAAATTCTGAAAAAGAGTTTTGTCATAAGTCATGTGGTTCGTACAACCACTACTAAACAGCCAACATTCTAAAGAATTGGTTGAAAGACATGTTGCCACAAAAATCCGATCTTCTTCATCTTGATCAGCAACTTGAGCATTTTCTTCATTCTTTCGGAATTTGCTTTATAAATAACGGCTTCATGTCCAAGCTGATTGCACTTACTACACTTTGCATCTAGCCTCCTCCAGCATTTGAATGGTAGATGACCTGTTTTTCCACGATGCTTGCAAGGAGGATAGTTTTTTTTTTTTTTAAGTTTCTGCCCTTGCTTTGACTCTAGTTATCTGCAATATTTCCGACACTTGATGCCCAATTCTTTTTATAATTTTTCTTCTTATTTTTTTCAACTTCTTGGTGCTTGTCTGGCAGAGCTCCTTCAACTACATGATCTTGTCTCATAAGCCTTCGTTGCTCTTGGGCCTGTAAGGCATTCAACAGCTCCGCCAAAGAGATCTTAGATAGATCCTTTGTGTTCTACAAGGTGGTTATACATGCTTCATATCTTTCAGGCACTGTTACAAGAATTTTCTCTACAATTCTAGAGTCAGCAAGTTCAGTGCCAAGTAACCTTACCTTATCAACAATGCCAAGCAATCTGTTTGAGTATTCCTTGATTGTCTCAGACTCCTTCATCCGCTGCTACTCAAATTCCCTTATTAAATTCAACACCTGCATGTCTCGCATTCTTTCATCTTCAAAATATTCTTCCTTCAAATAATCCCAAATTTCTTTAGCTGATTTCAGTGACATGATTCTCGTAAAAATAGTTGTTGAGACACCATTGAATAGACATGCTTTTGCCTTTGACTTTCTGGTTCTCTTTTCTTTGTAGCTTTTAATATGAGCCATGGCAAGATTGTTTAGCAGTGGAGGAACATCATAATCCTCTTCTACGGCTTCCCAAAGATCTAAAGGCCCCAAGTAGGTCTCCATTTTCACTGCCCAAAGTTGTCCATCAAAGACTGGAGGAGCAATTTGTGAGAAACTAGCTTCAGCTTCCATTCCACAGATCCCTTAAGAAGGCAGCTCTGATACCAGAATGTTGGTTTGAAAAAAAGAGAATCAACATTGAAATAAATACCAATAAAGAGAATAGGAAAGATATGAATTGCAGAAAAGGAATTCAATACTTATTCATCAGCCATCCTTTACATTTATAGCACTTGAAAAATAACAGAAAAACAATAAATCTGAGAGATTTTAGCAACATAAATAGGGATTGACAAATCAACTACTTCCTGAAGACTAGGAACAACTTTTGACTAGGATTATTTATTCAAATAATCTAAAAGAAAAAAGGTCACGTACAGTCCAGAAGCAAATATTCAACAACCTCTTGGACGTGTTCTTTTTAAAAGAAATTACGGGTATAGAAAAGAAGGTTCTTGTAGCCTTTCCACGAGCAAGCCTCTTCTTATGCTTATACTGCCATTCATTCCTCCATTGGGGGAATCTCCCCTTGCATTTATGGCTTCCTTCCCCCTATCCCTCATGGGGCAATTCAATCCTCCAATTGAAAGTGAAAGAGCAAGAAAGGGAGTTAGTCAAAACCCTACTAGGAATAGAATGCTTTACTCACATTTAAAGATTAATCCTTGAAGCTATGCTTTCCAGTACGTATAAAAAGGAAAGTTTAAGGTTTTAAATTGCAATGTATTCAACCTCTTCTATGATTAATTAGGGTAATACTTACACACATATCTGTGTTGTTCTTTTAAGTCTCTTTACTAGAAAAAAGGGAAGGAAAGTGGGAAAGAACTCATACAAAAAGGAATAGTTTTGACATCACGAACCAGAAATATTGAGCATCTAAACTACCGAATAGAAAAGAATGAGATTCATGAAGAATTATACTGCTAGCTAATAGAAGGAGGCCAAGTTTATCCTGTTTCGCCCTCCCAGGTTTGGTCTATGCCCATTTGCCAATACAAACTTTCTATAAGCAACTTCTAAGTCCCCGAGTATGCCTGCATGAATTCTACTTATTTCGCTTTTAGCGACTGTTTCTTATATCACCAGAAAAGAATAAGATTCACGGAGACTTATACCACTAGCAAATAGAAGGACGTTAAGTTTATCTTGTTTCGGCCTTCGAGGTTTGGTCTATTCTCATTTGCTGATACAAACTTTCTATGAGCAACTTCTAAGTCCTGAGCGTGCCTATAGGGAACTCTCCTCATTTTGCTTTTAGCTGCTCTTTCTTAGCATGCTATAAGAAAACAATGCGTTATTTATGGAAAAAGCCCATTCTTCAAGCTATCTCTTAATCTCATTGAAGCTGGTGGAGGCCTATCTCTCTCGAGTGAGATGATGACAGTTAAACCCCTATTTGCCCAATTCTGCTAACTATCTTTAAAAATCTTTGTATTAGATCGATTTTTTCTCCAAAACAAATAATAGCGTTTCCTTTTGATTTTTCGACATTCTTTCAATCTTCAACCCTCAAGACGAAACGAATGAATAAAGGTGTTTAGTAAAACAATAGATGGCTCCCCTGTTCTTATGTTTCTTTTGTCGAAGCTTTTGTGAGAATCCATTCTATCCTTCCTTTCTTACTTTACTCTATCCATATGGTGGGTAAAACCATATCAATACCATCGAAAATCTAAGAGATCATCACCTAATCGCTTTATTTTAATAATATTATCATGGATACATTTATGATTAGAAATTTGATAACAATATCCTAATATTTAAAATATATTTATAAGAAATACTTAATGCATATTTTCATATCAAATACTTCCTTACTCTTTATATTTATCAAGCAACTAGAGGTGGTGGTGCTTAATAGTGCCTTGGTACCACACAAGGTACCGATACATGCTTGGCTACTCTTTTCTCTCCTTTATTTTTTTATTTTTTATTTTTCAATTTCTCTTGGTAAAGCAAAGGCAATGATGGGATGTACATCAATTAAGCTATTTGATGTAGAAGGACTTGTCTTCTCTTCCTCCAAACCAATATTTTTGTAGGTTAAAATACATTTGACAATCCAATGTTAAAATGATATAATGATAATTAGAATCACACTCTAGCCTAGAAATAAGCCTATACCAAGAATTTGATTATCTTTTTAAAATCCCTTGTAAGCACTCTTCTTTCTTAAATTTGATTACCTCCCTTGTCATCCAAATTCGGTATCGTATTAGGTCTTGAAATACTTCTTTTCAAATGCTATCTAGTCCATAATATCTTTTTAAACCAAATCTATAGCCTCTTTGCCAATTACTAGACATAGTGAGCTAAACCAAAGCTTTTTCTACTAGATAAACCGCTTAATAAAAGAAAATGTCTTGTCATGTGAATAGGAGAAAGAAGAGTTTTTCTTCCTTGACTCAACTTTATGAACTCACTTTATGTGATGGGAATCAAGCTATTGGGCGTTTGATGCACAGTTGAGGTTGAGGAATGGAGGGGCTGGTAAGGTAGATCCTCTTGCTTCAACCAATTCGTGCTAAAGCTGAGTATCTGTTTGCTGAGTAACTCTACATGTCGAGTTGAATGACCACCTATCCCTCAGAAGCTTTATGTCGAATAGTAGATTGTTGAGATAATGACCAGGCCTTATATGCTCACTCACTCATATCCGAATTGACAAATTTCTCGACGTTACCCTTGCTGAGACGATGAGAGATAGACCCTAACCTAATCCTCAGTCACACCTACTAGGTCAAGCAACCTAATCGTCCTCTTTTGTCTGCATCCTCCAATGGCATCACTAATGTATCTCTACCATGTGTATGGGATCACGTGTAGCATCTGCTATACTAATCATTAATTTTCTTAAATATTTATTTTTACTCTTTTTTATTTTTGTATATTACTTCTTTAAGGTAATAACCTTTTTATCTATCTTTTCCTTTTTTGGTAAGTTATCCTAAATTCTTGGGTATAAATATCTCTTATACATGTAACCACAAAAGATCATACTACTATTAATACACTGAATATTCTTCCTCTTGTAAATACTGATTATTTACTTTTATTTCACTCTTATCCTAACTTTTAAGCAATGCTAGGTAGCAAGTAACCTCATTAGATCAATTTGTGCGTCACATCAAGATGTACTGTGAGTCCTCAAAATTTCCATAAATGTGTCATGTCGTTTGGAGTTGTTTGTAGATTTTGCTTACTTTTCATTCACTTTTATCCTTTCACACATTCTCCATTACCCTTTTTTCAAGCTTTAGGCAAGCTTGGACCCATTTAACAATTGGCCTTATCTATTCTCGGTCACGATACACATCATCTTAGTATTAAAGCGGAGGTTTCACTTAAGTTGTAGTAGATTGTTTCGAAGTTCTATCTATACTCTGTTTGTGTATATGAAAAAAGCAAGTTACTGTATTCATTTGACTACTGAGTTTGCTAATTGTTGAATTTCTAGTTGGCGGAAGTATTTGCTAAAACACCTAATTGAGGAGTTGGAAACTAAGATCTATCAGATAAAATGACCGAACTAAGTGTTAACATTGGTGTTAGAGATAACAACAGTAGTGTTGTCCACCATGGCCGACAGTCTCAAAGTACCCCTAGGAGCACCGATAAAAGACTTGATGAAGTGACTAACCTCTTAATAGATTTAACCTAAGTTATTCATACGTTAACTTATCAACTTGTTGAAGCCATGCATAATATACCATAAGTTGCCCAACCAGCGAAGGGTTACAACCCAGCTCAACAAGTTTAAGGTAGAGGAGTAAGTTGATTGGTAAGGAGAAAGATCGACTTGGGAGACATTGGAGCAGAGGATAAGGAAGAGTATTATGAAGAAGAAGAGCAAGTTCGAGCACCCAAAGCATCTGACCTTATAAAGCTTCGGATTCTGAGCTTCAATGGGTTTGGAAGTGTGAATGAGTACTTAAAATGGGAAGAGAAGGTGGAGTGTGTGTTTGACTATTACCAATATAAAGATTAAGAGAAAGTGAGAACTACTGCTGTTGAGTTCTCTAGATATATTGCTATGTAGTGGAAGAATTTCTAGGTTATAAGGAGACGAAAAGGATACTGAAAGATTAATATTTGGTCTAAGGTGACCAAAATACTTAGAAACATATTTGTGCCGGATACTTATCTACAAGATACTTTTACTCGACTTTAGGAGTTGAAACAAGAAGGCCAATCTATTGATGAGTATGTCTAAGAATTTCAAATGCTGATGATCCACTATGAAATGGAAGAACCACTAGCTTGAACGATCTCTAGGTTCCTTATTGGATTGAGAGATGGCATCCAAGACATTGTGGAGCTCCAATGATTCACTACAATGGATGAAGCCATTAGAATAGCTCAACAAGTGGATAGCTAGAAAAGAAGCTGAGTACCAATCAGATTGCCAACTAACCGACTAGTACAGAGAAGTCACCGAGCTCAATCAAGTACCGAGCTGATTCAACGGGTGGATATCTAAGTTGAGCAAAAGGGTCGACCTGACAGTGACGTGGTAACCCAAAATTATGAGAAAGGGTAAGGGTCTGGTAGGAAGACTAATTAAATCAAGTGCTTCAAATGCTAAGAGTTTGGGTATATGGCCACTCAGTGCCTAAACCAAAGAGTTATGATCATCTAAGGAGGCGTCTTGAAGTTAAAAGTGGAGAGTATTGATGAGGAACTTGAGGAGAAGAGCACTGCCAAGAAAGAAGTTTCTCAAGAAAATGAACTCATTGAAGAGGATGTGTTTGCTAAGGACTTGGATCAGTTGATCTTGGTTGTTTGACGTGCAATGAACATGGATCCCAAACATAAGGAAGAATAGAGAGAGAATTTGTTTCATATTACTTGTAAGGTGAATGATTAGGTGTATGATCAGGTGTGTACCCTCATTGTGGATAGTGGTAGTTGTACTAATGTCGCATCAGCTGATCTTATCACAAAATTAAAGTTGCTAACTATTGCATACCCAAGGCTATACAAATTGCACTAGTTAAGTGAGAAGGGAGCACTGCATGTGACTCGAGAAGTACTATTGTCAATCACTATTGGAAATTCCTTTGATTAGATTATCTGCGACGTATTGCCTATGTGCGCTTCCCACGTGTTGTTAGGCAAATCGTAGCTAGTTGATAGAAGAGTTATCTATGACGGATATCGAAACATGTATATGTTCGAGAAGGGCAGCAAAAAGATCACACTAAACTCGATGTCGCTGAGTGAAGTTAATAAAGTACAGGCTAAACTTGCTTGTGGATCAAAGGAAACTTTAACAATGAATAAAGCTAAGCTCTAAGAGGCCCTTAAAGCGGACACACTAACCCTCATGTTTGTTAAGCGTCTGTTAGAATTGAAGGAGTGAGGTGAACTACCCCTGGAAGTGAGATTTTGCTAGATGAATATGCCAATTTGTTCCCAAAATAGTTACTCAAGGGGTTGCCCTTAATCCGAGGTATAGAACACTACATTGACTCAATACCCAGCACCACCCTGCCGAATAAGCCAACCTGTTGGATGAGTCTTGAATAGGCTTTTGAACTCCAATGACAAGTCAATGAACTATTGGAGAGATGGTATGTTAGGTGCTATGCCGGTGCTTCTAGTATTGAAAAAGGATAGAACTTAGTGGATATGTGTTGACAACTGAGTAGTAAACAAGATAACAATCAAATACAAGTATCTAATTCCCAAGTTAGAAGATTTATTGGATGAGTTGAGTAAAGATAAGATCTTTAATAAGATTGATCTGAAGTTTGGCTTCTATCAAATTCGCATGAGGCTAGGAGATGAGTGGAAAACTGCGTTCAAAACTTAGCATAAACTCTATGAGTAGATGATCATGCCATTTGGCTTATCAAAAGCCCCAAGCACTTTTATGAGGCCGATGAACCATATGTTGCGACATCAAACAAGGAAGTGTATTGTGATGTATTTTAACGACATCCTTATGTATAGTATCGACATGCTAAGTCACTGTGAACAACTTTAAGTTGTACCGAACATCCTTCGCATCAAAAGATTATTCGATGACCTTAAGAAGTGTTGTTTTTTCTAAGAGGAAGTGGTATTTTTAGGCTACGAAGTAAGTAGAAGAGGCTTACAAGTAGACGAAGAGAAGATTTGAGCAATCGTCGAATGGCTAACTCCTACTGCTTGTGTCAATGTGAAAAGTTTCCATAGATTGGTTTCATTCTATATAAGATTCATCAGGAATTTCAGTACCCTCGCTGCTCTACTTATTGAGTTAATAAAGAAGAACACCAATTTTCAATGGGAAGAAAGGGAGGAGAGAAGTTTTGCCAAGATAAAGGAAAGGTTAAACTCCACCCCTATATTAGTTCTACCCGACTTTAAGAAAATATTTGAGTTAGAATGTGATACGTCAAGTATTGGAATAGATACTGTCCTAATGCAAGAAAGTCAACCAATTGCCTACTATAGTGAGAAGCTTAAGGGACCTTAGTTAAACTACTTTATGTATGATAAGGAACTCTTAGAACTGATCTGAGCATTGTAAGAATGGCAGTATTATCTACTACCGAGAGAGTTTATCATCTTCATTAACTATGAATCCCTAAGGCATCTCTAAAGCCAGAATAAGTTGTCAAAGCGGCAGGCGAGGTAGGCTCAATTCCTTAAGGGGTTTAACTTCATAATAAAATACAAATAAGGAAAGAGCAATGTGGTTGCAAATGCTCTTTCGAGAAGGCGTGCACTCCTGAATGAGCTACAAACTAGATTGTTTAGGTATACGACTATTAAAGAGTAGTATTCTGAGGATCTGCACTTTAGACCCATACTTGTACGATGTGTTGATGGAAAGACAGTAGATGAGTATCATGTAGAAAATGGATACTTGTTCCAAGAAGGAAAATTGTGTATACCAACTTGTTCCTTAAGGAAATTATTAATCAGGAAAACCTACAGTAGAGGACTCTCGAGCATTTTGGGGAGAGAAAGACCTGTGAATTGTTAAATGGTCGTTTCTTCTGGCTAAGAACAAGGCGTAATGTATACTGAGTTGTTGAAGGCTATATCATATGCAAGAAGGGTAAATGTCGAGCCGAGCAAGGAAAGTAATGCCTTTGCCTGTTTCGATGAAACCATAGACCAAGTTGAGCATAAATTTTGTTATCGAATTATCATGAACTGCCCGAAGCAAAGATTTTGGTATGGTTATCGTTGATAGGTTTAGTAAGATGATGCACTATGCCTTGCTCCAAAACTAACGATGCTTTGACTATTGCTTCTCTTTTCTTATAGGAAATTGTTAAGTTACATGGCATGCCAAGAAGCGTTGTATCAAACAGAGATCCAAAGTTTTTAAGCCATTTTTAGAGAACTCTATGGTAACGGATGGGGACCAAACTACTATTTAGTACTTCCTATAACCCCTAAATGAATGGCCAAACAGAAGTAATCAATCGTACTTTGGGATCACTGTTCTGAGCTACAGTAGGCAAGAACTTAGCAGATTAGAACGTCTGCTTACTAATAGTCGAATTCGCTTACAACCGAATAATGCATGATACCACCAGGTAGACCCCCTTTAAGGTTTGTTTATGGTTTCAATCTGAGTTGCCCTTTGATCGCACTTCTGTACCTGAATCTAAGCAAGAAGAACCTGACACGAGAACCTAAGTACAATCCCTTCAGCATATCTACAATAAGGTCACTCGATAGATCGATGAAGTCACTAGAAGAATGCGAGAGAAGACTAAGGGTAAAACAGTTAAACAATTCTAGCTAGGAGACTTGGTGTGACTGAATCTCAGTAAGGAAAGGTTTTCGAGTAAGAGGAGGAGTAAACTATTTGCAAGAGTTAAAGGACCTTTCAGAATTCTCTAGAAGGTCAATGATAACGCTTATAGGTTGGAGCTGGCAAAAGATTATAAGGTTTTTGATGCCTTTAATATTACCGACCTTAATTCATATCACATTGACGGAGAGCTGTTTGAAGACCATCCCAAATCCAAATCATTCTAGAGGGAATGATGGGAATCAAGCTACTTGGTCTTTGACTCATAGCCGAGCTTGATGACTAGAGGGATTAGCAAGGTGAATTCTCCTGCTCCGGTCAACTTCTACCAAAGCTAAGTATCTCTTTACCGAGTAACTCTGCATGCTGAGCTGAATGACCACCCATCTTACAGAAGCTTTGTGTCAAACAGTAAACTATCAAGATAGCAACCAGGCCTTGCATGTGATCCTTGAATGCTCACTCACTCACGTCCGGACTGACAAATTTTTCGGCGTTACCTTTGCTGAGACGATGAAAGATAGAGCCCGAGCTAATCTTCAGTCCTCCAATGGCATCACTAATGCATCTCTATCATATGTATAGGATCATGTGTAGCATCTACTACACTAATCATTATTTTTCTTGAATAATCATTTTTACCCTTTTGTATTCTTATATATTACTTTTTTGAGGTAATACCCTTTTTATTTGTTTTTCCCCTTTTTAACAAGTTGCTCTAAATTCTTGGATGTAAATATCCCTTGTATATGTAGCCGCAAAAGATCAAACTACTATTAATACACTGAATATTCTTTCTCTTGTAAACATTAATTATTTACTTTCATTTTACTCTTATCCTAACCCTTAGTAAAGCTAGGTAATAAGTAACCTCACTGGATCAATTCGTATATCATATCGAGTTATGCCGTAAGTTCTCGGAAATTCTATTGGTGCGTCATATCTTTTAGAGTTGCTCATGGATTTTGCTTACTTTTCATTCACTTTTATCCTTTCACACATTCCCCATCACCCCTTTTTCAAGTTTTCAGGAAGCTTCGACCCATTCAGCGATCGGCCTTGTCTATTCTTAGTCACGGTACGCATCATTATGAGCTAAGATAAATTATTGAATTTGATCAAGAAAGTCACTCGATTTATAGGAGCTAAACTTTAAACGTAATAGATTGTAGAGGATAAAAAGATACTCTCTATAAAAGTAAAGGAGATTAACTTATATTCTATTCATAAGAATACTTGAAAGAGGGACGATAACTCAAATTTAGATGATGAGGTGGAGAGCACAAAAAAGTAAAGATATTACGTGATGATATGGTAGATAAAAATTAAAATAAAAGAAAAACCTTTATTCATCTGCTCTGTCTTGATGATTAAAGATTGAAAGAATAGGAGACAAATAAATAGGAAATGCTACTATTTGCTTTGGAGAAAAAACTAATCTAATATAAAGATGTTTGGAGAGCATTGGCAAAATTGGACAAAGAGGGGTTTAACTTTTATCAACTCTAAGTATTTCTCTAAAGAAAAATTGGCCTCCACTAGATTCAATGTAATTAAGCTGGGTGAGGGTTTAAAGAATGTTCTCTTATCGATAAATAAGACATTATTTTCTTATGACATACTAAGAAAGAGTTGCTAAAACCAAAGTGAGGAGTATTCCTTATAGGTACACTCGAGAACTTGGAAGTTACTCATAAAAAGTTCACATTGACAAATGAGTATAGACCAAACTTGGAACAAGGTAAACTCAATCTATTACTATTAGCTAGCAGTGTAAGTCTCTATCAATCTTATTTTTTTTTTCTTTCCATAGTTCAGTTGCTCAATATCTCTGATTCATGATCTCAAATCTATCTCATATTAAAATGAGTTCTTTCTCGTCCTTTCTTCCCTTCTTTCAAGTAAAGGGACTCATAGTACAACATAAATATATCCCTGCATGTAAGTAAGTATTGCCCTATTTAATCATAGAAGGAGTTGCCTGCATTGCAATATAAATCCTTACACTTTCTTTTTTATACGTAATGAAATACTTAACTTCAAGGATGAATCCTTAAACGTTCATAAAGTATTTCATTCCTAGTATGGTTTTGACTAACTTCCTTTTGTACTCTTTCACTTTCATTTGGAGGATTGTTTGATGCCTCTTTAATCTTGTCCTGACGTTGCTTTACATGAGTCGAGGGAGGTTAGCTAAATTGTAGACATAATATAATTAAGTTATATTGGTTATATATAAAAATGTAGAATAGACATAACTAAATTATTTCAAAATGACCTAATGTGGTATGACTTGCGTTGTTAGATTTTGATTGTTGATTTTCACATGTGTAAAGTTTTGCATGGTTTTTATTATTTATTTTGGTCCCACCAAATAGTAAAAGCACCAATATAGATTCTATGAATGGCCTCAAAGCATGTTAATTGCTAAAACACAAGCATGCTTGATGATGCTACTAGTGATCATTATAAGAGCAATTACGAAGATCCTCCAATAGACATATATGTAACAAAAGCGTCTAAGCCAATCGTGGTCGATAACTGTACATATACCCTTCACGAGGATCCTTTTCTCAAACTGAAACGGGTGTGGGAGGCCATGTTCGAAACTATTTATTTGCATGTAAACCTCTATTTAGAAAGGACATCAAGTCGCACATGTCTTATCAATTCACTAGAAATAAAAAAGAACCAGTAACTTAAAAACATGCGAGACACATGCTCCAGAGTTGGAACAGAGAACATTAACAGACAGATAATTACAAGAATTGTGTCGTTTTAAAAGCTTACAAAAGCTATTTATTTATTTATTGTTATTTCTTTCTTTGGGCCAGCACTACTCGCTAAATTGAAAACGGAAATTTAATTGCTTCCATGGATTAGCAAACATTTTTTCTCGTTATCTATTAGAACACGAAACACTGATGCAAGTGGCAACAATAGTTTTCAGTTTACGTGATCGACGATTTGAAAAATGGAAAATATCAAAGCTTAATTAAACAAAAGGAAAAAAAGATAATCGCACATCAACTATCTCCAAATACTGTGAAAACCTAATTCAATTTCCCTACATCTCAATTCCTTTAATTAGATTGAAAACCTAATTATATCGATCCATCGATTTTCTTACGTTGATACATGAATGGTTGCGTGAAACGCTTCAGAGTTGCCGGCTCGGCTCCACCGCCGAAAGTCACCCATTGCTCTGCTACACAGTAGTCCCGTGAAAATGCCGGATAGAGAATAGAGCGCTGCGCGTTGGAGAATGGAGCGTGTGAGAGAGATTAATGTGGTTTGAAGAAATAGGAGGAGGGAGATGACAGTGGAAGCGAAAGCTTACTGTCCATGGTGAAAAAATTAAAGCTACATCCAAACGGTAGGATAAGGGGATAAAAGAGATGATAAAAAGGCCTACTTACGACTTCATAAATAATCATCTTTGACATAATTATCAAATTTCTTATTGATGAATTAATTATTAAAATGTTCCATCTTAAATCTAAAATCACACGAAAAGAGAAAACCCTGATGAACTTGAAAAATCAACTTTATATTTATATTTATTTATTTATTTTTAAAACTTAAAAAACACATGGGCCTCTACATTAAAAAAAAAAAAAAAAAAAAAAAACTGTTATTGGCAGGGAAAATACTCAATTTTATAAATTAGGAGTGTTTGTGCAATTTAGTCGGTTAACATTGATGCTCTGTATAATTTACCTTAAAAATATCTATATTATATTTATTATATTGATGAGAAAGCCTCTTTTTACAACTATCTATATCTTATGATTTGGTATCTTATTAGTTTAACACAATAAATATATTTGTATGGTAATTACCAAAAGAATTTAAATGCATCACTTTGTATATTTACCTATCCAAATTGATAAATATAACATAAATATCAATTATATAAAAAATTTATAAAATACTATTCATATATAGCATGTTGAGTATGTAACTTTATTATTCTACCTTTATGGCACTTGAAACATACAACATAGTACTTACATTTTATTTCCTCATACATTGGCAGTTGAAACTTGTGATTTTAGTATTGTATTTAAGTCACATTTTTAAAACACAATTTATTTGTGATATAAAATTCTAATATTAATGTGATTTATTTACAAACTTTGAAATTGCGATTACCAGATGTAATTTAAGGATGTTATTTATGTAATTATTTTTATATGACCTATATTGATGTAATTTTTATATTTTAAGGATGATTGATGTGACACCCATCTTTATCCATTATTTTACAATTTTTGGTAGTTATTATTTTTTTATTTGTCCATTATTTTATTTACTCAACATTACTATTGTTTGAAAATTCATTAAACTTTTGATTTAACCAACATTTCTACCATAATAAAGTTACCAACATATATAATCAGTAAAAACCGTTGCATTTTAATGATATGAACACTAATCTTGTGATAAAATAAAGTTCAAAAACACCATTCTCAATTGTCATCACAGTTGGCAAAAAAAAAAACATATATTATTAATATTTTTCTATATTATTGAATCTAAACGTTATTCTTTATTTTATATACAGAGTCAGTTAATATTTTACTAAGGCAACTTACGCACAGGTTCATTTCCTTCTAATTGGGCAAACATCAACCACGCAGATAAATGCTTTACATATTGGGATTTGTTTTTCATATGTGCATTTCCCGATTTTGCACCTTTTTTTTTTTCAATTCCAAAAGCTTACACGAGTATCAAGTAATGAAATATTTAAATAATAATTATATAAGTCATTTACACTCCATTTTTAAGTTTCTTTTATTTTTTTTATTTTGTGCTTTTAATCTATTTATTGTGCATTTTAGAATTTGTAATCAATTTCTTAAAATTATCAGTTTATTTTTTTACAACTTGCTACCAAGCAAATGAAATTCCAATTCTACCATCGCGGTTTAGTCAGTAATAAAACAATTTGGCTGTGTAGTGTATCAAATTAAGCTATGGATGGCTCTAATTTGAATTAAATAGTGGTAGATAAGAGCATATAAGAATTCAATACTTCATCAACCATGCTAAGAAGCTACTATAAGTGGCTACAAATACTCATATTTTATTTAGACATATCGAAGATGAACAATCAATATGGTTCCAGTTGTCAAATTAGTGGCTACAAATACTCATATTTTATTTAGACATAGCTAAGATGAACAATCGATATGGTTACAGTTTTCAAATTTAGGATTATACCTAAAATTGCTAGTGTTTCTATGAAATTAGATCGTCAAATCAAGTCATAAAATTATAAGTTTGTATAACCTTTATAAACTAGCTTTCAAAAACCATAAATATGCTTAAACTAGTAAAAAGAAAAAGAGCTCAAAAGAAAATGATGGAATTAAAGAAAGTTCAATGCAATTAAACAAGCATAAACCATTTTCTAGATCTATAAAACTACAATATAAATAATAGTGCTAAAGTAAAACTTACAACATAAAATAGTTATGATGTGAATATAAAACTAAAACAAATTGTCAGTTATCTTACCATCATCAAAACTACCACTAACTCTCCCATCAACATTATAATCATCAAGTTCCAAAGTCTAAATTATGGTAATTTTTTTCCCTAAACTATACGTTCTCTGTACATAGTTTTAAGCCTCCCATAAAACAAAATTACTATACTAAATGACGATTTAAAATGCATTTTGTTAATAAATTAACTACAAAATGTGGTTCCTCTTGAAATTTAACTTTAATGGGTTGAATTTAGGAGTGTTTACAAGTCAAACTACCTACAAGTTACTTAAGATTAACTTTTGGCATAAGTTTGACCTCAGAATAGTTCGATTAAGTTGCGTCAAGCTCGAACAATTAGTTGTGTCAAGCTCAAACTTCATAAGTTTTAACTTAACTAACTCACGAGCTTAATCAAGTACGAATCAAGTATAAATATTAGTTGCAAATCAAATTTATACAATAAAATTATTATAACTAATAAAACATTATTTAGCTATATAGAGCTGAAACAAGTTTTAGGAAGTTGAGCTTGAACTTGTTGATTACTACTTTAAGTCAAGTTGAAACTCAAATCTTAAGCTCAATGGAACTTGACCTAAGATTAAGTTTTGAAATTTTAAGTTTAACTCAAGCTTAAGTTCAATACCGTATCTCTCAACTTAACTCGGTTTACAACCTTAGTTATCCTTGAACCTAATTAAAAAGCTAGGAATGCTTGTAACCTTACAACTCTAAGTCCTCTAATTGGTTATGGTTTAACCTTTTAGGAGAAAGCTAAAAGAGATTGATGGGACTTGAGAGAAAACATAGAATTGAACTAAAAAGTATAGAAAAAGAAAAGAAAGTATGTGGATTTAAGGGGTTAAAAAAAAGTAAGAATCATGTTTTGCATTTCAAATATTTGAGAAGAAAAAATGAAGTAAAGTAGGTCAAAAATAGTATGATGGGCTTGTAGAAGCCCAACGAAAATGACCAATTTGATCCAATATGTAGAATTATCTAATTGATCTTAGAATCACAATTCTATCAATTTAAAAGCTTTGACTCACTATTTTGGTAATACATGGAAAAGGATTTTTTTAAGGTTTCAACTAGGGAATATATAATAAAATCGTGAAATTGTAGAATTATAAGAGTATGTTCAAGATTTAAATAACCATGGACATGTTTGCAGGAAACTAAAGACAAACCTAAGAACATAGAGTATCCAGTGATAGAGCGCCTATCAACTGTATTAGATGCCCAATCAGCATTAGAGTACGCAAACAAATCCAACAAAGTTGTAGAGGAATAAAACAGGCCTAAATAAAAGGTACCCTTGAGATACTTCAACACATGAAAAACGACCTTTAAATGTTCTTCAAACAGAGTGGACATAGCTTCACTAAGACTGTATACAGCATAGTTAATGTCAAGCCATGTATTAGTAATGTAAGAAAGCTTTCCTACCAAGTAACGAAAATAAGTTGGATCTGATAAGTAGAGCACCAGCAGCAAAATGCACACGAAAACCAAGAGGTAGGGGAGTAGAAATAAGTTTAGCACCAAATAAACCAGTTTTGAGTAGCATATTAAGGATAAACTTCTGCAGATGAAGTAAATAGCCTGAAGAAATATGACAAAGTTCTAAACCAAGAAAGTAACATACAAGATGCAGATCCTTAATAGTAAAAGTATCATGAAGCTATTGCTTAATGTCATGTATGAAAGATGCATTTGAACCAGTCACCAACATATCATCCACATAATGCAAAATAATGACACACCCATCAACATGATGCCTTACAAAAGGTAAACGATCATGCTTTGATTGAGAAAAACTACAAGATATAAGAAAACCTAAAATCTCCAAATTCTACTGCCAAGAAGTTTGGTTAAGGCCATATAATGACTTCCTTAGTCGACACACAAAATTGGAATGTACCTTAAGATAACCCAGAGGTGGCATCATGTAAATTTCCTCATGTAAATGACCATGAAGAAAAGCATTGTTAACATTAACCTAATAAATGGGCTAAGAAGAAACAACAACAATTAAAAGCAAAAGGCTAATAGTAAAAAACTTAGTGACCGGAGAAAATGTTTCATTATAGTCCTCCCCATAAATTTATGTATATCCCTTAGCCACAAGTTTAGCTTTATACCTTTCAACACTTCCATTTGATTTATATTTAATTTTATAAACCCATCGACATCCTATAGCCTTTTTATTAGGAGGTAACTCCATAAGATCCTAAGTGTCATTACGTTCTAAGGCTAACAACTCTTGTTCCATAGCCTTAACCCATTCATCTTGATCGACTGCCTGTAAATAACTTTTAGGCTCTTGAACAACTAATACATGTACAGGAGAAGCAACATAGTCAGAAAGATAGTTGCTAAAGTCTGATGAAGAGAACAAAGGATAACAAGAAGGTAAAGAACTAGAAAAAAAAGCAATATTAGAAAAAGATTCTATAGGAATGTTGGGCAGAAGGCAAATAGCAGAAGAACTAGCATTGCTAGGCTGGATAGAACACACATAATCTTGTAACCAAGTTAGTAGATGTTTAACTCTAGCGAATCTCCTAGTTGGTTGAGAAACAGTAGTTGAAGGAAGATGAGTACAAGCAGACTATGACTGATAATCAAAGATAGATTGTGATTAACCAGGAGTAACAAACTATGATTGATTAGAACAAATAGGATCAACATCAGTTTCAAGAGAAATATGAGGAAAGGAAGAAAATGACTCTGAATAAGTTGTAGTCTTGAAAGGAAAAACACGTTCTACAAAAACAACATCACGACTAACAAACAACTTTTGAGCAACAAGATCAAAGACCTTATATGCTTTAGAAGCATTAACATAGCCAAGAAAAACACATCTTAAACCTTTGGGATCAAGTTTATCCTTTGTGGGAGAAAGATTAGGTACATAACAAAGACAACCGAAAACTTTAAGACTTGAATAATCTGTTTTCTTTTTTTTAAAATGTATCTCAAAAAAGGAGTTCTCTATCCTAAGGATTTCATAGGCATTCTGATAACTCTGAATTTAAATATATTTCATGTAGTGATTTTATAGTATTTTCCTCACATTTTTGCTTTTCTTTTAAGAAATTGATACTTAATTGAGTAAAAATTTTATTTCTAGGTTTAAACGTATTCTAGGATTGAAAACGAAGAAAAGAAATCAAATTTCACTCAATTCGGAGTTCAAACGAAGAACTTATGAAGATTTGAAGTTAAACAGTCTATGCAGAAAAAATTGACCAAGGGCAGAAAGTTACACGGGCAAGGGACAAGGCCATGTCCCAGGCCGTATTTAGTGACAAAAACAGAATCCTTGTAATACACATAAAAAAGGATATCTTAGGGTTTTAAAGGAGAGGGAGACATTACAGAAACGGAGAGACACAAGAGAAAAGAAAGAGACTTAAGGAGAACATCAAGAAAGAGGCAAAAACAACATCAACTTCAAGATCAGAGAGATTGTTCATCAATCAAGAGGGGTTTTCCATGTTTTATTTAATGTTTTTGATGAAAATCGTTTTTAGATTCATTATGATAGCGTAGAATTCGAGTATTTAGGATTATGGAACCTAGGGTTTCGTGTGATTCTTGGATTGATTTAGAAATTTCAATAAAGTTTCTATCTTTGCTTGATTCAATTATGTCGTTTAATTATTGATTGATATTTCTAGAATATCAATATATGATATTATGCATGTTGATTGAGAAATTATATGTGTAATTAGATCTTTACATAATTAGAGAGGATTACATGTTTCTTCCGGAAAGTTAATTATTTGTATGGGAATTCATTATACATTAATGCAATTCTAAATTATATTACTACGTAAAGAGATTCCGGTGAATAATTTAGGATTAGGGTTAATATGCTTGAGAAAAGTATTAACTTTAATTGTGAATCCCTCCGATCAAGAATAATAGAAACCGAATTGAATATATTTTAAGTGATCACATGATTAACTCTAGGGGAAATAATTCCTAAATACGTTATTACTTTCTTGAAGTCATTCTTAATTTTATTGCTTAATCAAGTCTTATAATTAAAGTAGTTTATTAATTTTAGTATTTTTAATTAATTTAAACTTTCATAATTTTCCGGTTAGATAATAAAGCTAAGGTTAATATTAGTACTCGAAGTTTCTGAAGGATCGACTCGAACTCACATCCGCTATATTAAAACTGATAGGTGCACTTGTCTGATACCACATTCGGTTGATGAGATATGTGGAACCCAGTATACACTCCCCCCACAATTGTTTAGGTAGGTTGGCATAAATCCTCAAAGCTCTAGCTGTATCTAGTAGATGATGGTGCTTACACTCTACTCAACCATTTTGCTGAGGGGCATAAGGAATAGTCTTTTGATGAGTAATTCCAAGTGTACGAAGGAGTGATTAATACAAATAAGAAAGAAACCCCCCTCCATTATCAATGCGAACAAACTTAGGAGTAGTTATGAAATGATTAGAAACATAACCAAAAAATTACTGCAAAAGTGTTGGTGTTTGTAACTTATGATGCATAAAAAAAATCCAAGTAGAACGAGAAAAATCATCGACTACAGTCAAGAAGTACGGAGCACCTATTAAGAAAGTCATATGATAAGGCCCCCAAACATCAATGTAAAGCAACTCAAATATAAAGGTAGCCTTACTCTAACTAATAGGAAAACTATGCTTATGGAATTTAGCTCTTTGACAGGAATCATATACAAAATCCTCGAAACTCAAATGTTGATAGATGTTTAAATGTTTGAGTTTGGAAATTGATGTATGTCCTAACCTATCATGTATAAGGTTCAAATTTGCATCAATAAGATTTGCTTATACAGGCAAAGAAGCACTATCACTAACAACAAAATGATTACAAATATTAAGTATGTAAAGTCTAGCTCTAGCTTGTGTAATAGTAACAATATCACTAATACTCGATTCTTGAAATTGACAAGAAAATGAATTAATGATTATTATGAATAAAAGATCAGAAACTAATCTACTAAATGAAAGCAGATTATGTGTAAAAATAGGCACATGTAACACATGTTTTAAGACTAGTTGTGATCCCAAGAGCATTGAACCTAAAGTTGTAGAAGACAACAAGGTTCCATTTGGAAGTCTTCTAGAAATTGGTTTGGTAAATTTTTTAACATCAAAAACTATATCAAGATGTGGAGTCAGATGGTCGATTGTGCCCAAATCAACTATCCAAATGCTTAATGAATTATTAACAGCTGTCAAACAAAAAGAGATAACAATAGTCATACCTACTACTATAATAGCATTGGAAACACTTGAAGATCCTTCTTTCTCCTTTAGCAATTTCACTACTTCTTGACAAAGATTATGTAATAAATCTTTATCGTAAGATCCTATAGAATTGGGACGAAGCAAACTACCCTCCTCAGAAGGAGTAACCAATGGACCAGCTACTACACACTTCCTGACTGACAAAAGGAAGCTTAAGGATTAGTTTTAGTTTTCAAATTCAACTTCTTACCTTTATACCAATCAAGATACCTAACAAGCTAAAAACATGTATCAACAGAATGTCCATGCGACTTATAATATTTTCAAAACAGATCTCATTTGTTTTTCCTTTTATCACTAACATTAGTCCTGCCAACCATAAAAGCAGCAATATCTGTACCGAAATTAACTCCTTAATGTATATTGTTCAGGCATATTATTTGTTAGGAGAATGGTTACCTTAAATATAACATTTCGTAACATCTAATACTTATAATATTATGTTTATGATATATTATCTAGTATTTTATATATCATTATAAATAATATTAGGGTAGATTGTCGTGCATCCCAGGTTTTTTAAAATTGAGCAATTGCTGCCTTTAACACATGAAGACCCTCTGATATTGACATGGAAAATGGCCTATTATATGATGCAAAGTCAAATTTATAATTAAAAAAAAAAGAAGAAGAAGAGTCTTAAATGGAAAGTAAGGAGAAAAAAGAAAAGAAAAGAAAGAAAAACAATATAATAAAAAAGCTAATTTAAAGAATTAATCAAAAAAAGGAAAAGTAAGAATATATATATATATATGTATGTATGTATTCAAAGGTTGTGCCACCCGTATTCGACCACTTCACTCACTAGCTCTCTCTAACTTTGTTTCCCTGCAATTAGTTCCCCATTTCTTTCCCCTTGCAACGAGAATGTTCTCTTATTTTTAAGTCACTTATCTTAGTAATTGTGCACTCGTTATTGTTTCAAGCTATCTAAGTCCAATATTGTGATACTATGGATGATCATCGTTGAATTGTTTAGTGATCTTGCGGGAAGATTTTGCGATTTCAAGTCTTATTTAAATTAGGTTTGAAAGTTAAGCATATTTTATTAGAAACTACACTAATATGAATAATGAAACCTTTTCATCTTCTCTTAACCTAAAGTTGTAATTTGGAATTTTGAATAACAGTTGTTTTAAAGAATGCAAAGTTTTCCGTTTTTTATTTGTTTCCTTCTTTTTGATTTTCAATGAAACTATAAAAGTTTTGGGGATAATAGTAGTACTTGTAAATTACCAATTAATATAAAATATAAGGTATAGATATATTTCATAAATATAAAGTTATAGTTATATTTATAAACTCATAATGTATTGTATAACTAATATGTGACATGATGTATAATATGAACTTACATATATTATTAGATCAATAATGTAAAAATCAAGTTTTGGATAACATTTTTCTTACGTTATATTAAATTGACCAAGCACATAAAAGAAGTTGCTTGTTCAAAAATGGTATTTCTTGAAAATGTATTTTTGTACATCAAAAGGCAATCAATGATGACATATATAGGTAAATTTTAAAAGACGATTTCATCCTTTACTTTTGTTGTCAACATAGCATAGTCAAATAATGCTAAAAACACCAGGCCAAACCAAGACCATGTTAAGCTAACAATAAAAGAACTCGATACTTTATTATGCAAAAACTTATTTTTGCATCAACTGGTACAACTAGCACACTAGCTTTCAATTGATCAAAGAGATGTTATCTCTATAGAACTCGAGCAGAGTATTCCTCATAATTATCCTGAAGTTGACCCAAAGTGATCTCATAAAAAGAATTGTGGAAGGGAATAGTCTTTTCATTGAGAAATGCCTCTGAAATGTGTTTCATTGATGGTCGCGACTTTGGATCAGAAGATAAACATGCAAGTGCATATGATGCAACTTGAAGAATTCCAGCAATCAATGAACCATTGTGAGGCCAAGGCAACCGAGAATCTAATATTTCTCGTAATTTAACATGCTCAATCGCTGGTGTTGATAGCTTAGAGATGATTTCTTCCGGATGTTTTCCCATAATTGTTTCCATTGCTACCACCCCATAGCTATAAACATCGCTTTTATAATTTAAAATCATCGTATAAGCAAATTCTGCACCATTAGAAAACATAGTTATTTAAAGCATTTTTATCATAAGAATTTAAATAGAGTTTCCTAAAAAATACTTTTATACAATATGTTCTCCCCCACTCCCTATGAACATTTTCAGTTTATTAGATGACTAAAGGAAAAAGATTTTCACTATGAGCAATGCGTGATACAATAGCAGTAGACCTAAATCCAAATCAAATCTAAATTAATCGAGGTGAAAAACATTTTTTTTAATTCAAAATTGATAATTAACCAACTAGTAGAACTAAATTGCAAAACCTATTATGCTCTAAACCAATAAAGCTTCTTTTACTATATATAGGTCTAAAGTCAAAGCAAATCATTGATGAAACTAAATTTAACTATTTTTCAATTGGTTTATTACAGTGGAGACCAAGAGGGGCAAAAATCCTCACAATCGCAAATACCTCATAACATTGAATTTTTGAATAAATTTAACTTAGAAAGACTAAAATGTTTCTCCAAATGTAGATGTTTTATATTTTTACCCAAAAAGAAATAAAATTTGCTACTCGCTATTACTCAAATATATTATAGTTCCATAATTTAGATTCGATTATAGGTTGAGATAACTTAAGATCAAGTAGTAGATATTCCTTATTTGAACTGCTTAATGGTAGATAAGAGCAAATTAGAATTTGTTTCATGACCCACCATATTAAGAAAGTTACTATAAGTCATTAGAAATTTTAACTCATTGGTGCCTACTGTTAAACAATTGACATGGAGTTTTTTTTTTTTTTTCTTTTGCCCTTTTCAAACTAGACTTGTATGGTTTATCTTTTAAGGAGCTTCATAATATGGAAACTTAGGTCTTAAGGAACGATATAAATGCTTTACCTGGTGCAATATATCCAAAAGTACCTGCAATTGCCGAAACATTCGTTGAAGCCGGATCAAGAAATCTTGCCATACCAAAATCTGACACAAATGCTTGCATTTCATTATTGAGCAAAATGTTGTTGGTTGATAAATCTCGATGGATAATGGATGGAGAACAATGGTGATGCAAGTATGATACAGCATGTGCTACATCTTTAACAATGTTTAGTCTTTTACTCCAGTTTAATTCTAATGCTTCAGCATCATTTCTCAAGGCACAAAACAAACTACCCCTCTCCATGTACTCATATACCAAAAACATGCACCTTTTGTGTAAGCAGAAACCATAAAGCTTAATGATGTTTCTGTGTCGAATCTCTGTCAAGAGTTTCACTTCATTCTTGAAACTCTTATCAAAAGCTGGCTCTTCAGCTTCTAGACGATGAAGTTTCTTTATGGCAAAAACCTTCCCATTAGGCAACTTTGCTCTATAAACACTTCCATATCCTCCTATCCCAATACAATACTTGAGGTCGAAGTCCTCTGTTGCTTTAACAACTTCTTCGTATGCAATCCGTCCATCATAATTCCATATTGAAAATGTGTCTTTGCTCTTTATAATGTTTTCATTTAAGACAAATGGCTTAACCCTTTTTCGAAAATAAAGCCAAATGACAACAAATATTATAAGGGAGAACGAGAAGAATACTACGGGTAGGATTATTTCTTTGCAGTGCAAGATCTTGTGGATTGTTTTGGGAGGAGAATCATAAACAAGATTATAATTTCCATCAAATGCAGTCTTAGGATAATGATGAGAAATACTGTGTAGGATATGTCCTAATAAATAATTATAGGATAAGTTTAAATCAGAAAGGTTTTTTAGACTTCCCAGTTGTGAAGGAATGGAGCCAGTGAGGAGATTCCAGGAAAGATCAAGAGATGCTAAGTTTTTTAGAGTTCCTAGTTGTGAAGGAATGGAGCCACTGAGGTAATTTTGGGAAAGATCAAGAGATGTTAGGTTTTTGAGACTTCCTAGCTGTGAAGGAATGGAACCACCGAGGTCATTCGAGGAAAGATTAAGAGATGCTAGGTTTTTGAGATTTCCTAGTTGTAAAGGAATGGAGTCACTGAGGTAATTCTTGGAAAGGTCAAGAGATGCTAAGTTTTGGAGACTTCCTAGTTGTGAAGGAATGGAGCCATCGAGGTCATTCAAGGAAAGATCAAGAGATGCTAGGTTTTTGAGACTTCTTAACTGTGAAGGAATGGAACCATCAAGATAATTATGGGAAAGATTAAGAGATGCTAGGTTTTTGACATTTCCTAGTTGTGAAGGAATGGAGCCATTGAGGTAATTCGAGGAAAGATCAAGAGATGCTAGGTTTCTTAGACTTCCTAATTGTGAAGGAATGAAGCCACTAAGGTGATTCCGGGAAAGATCAAGAGATACTAGATTTTTGAGACTTCCTAGCTGTGAAGGAATGGAACCATCAAGGTAATTCTGGGAAAGATTAAGAGATGCTAGGTTTTTGACATTTCCTAGTTGTGAAGGAATGGAGCCATTGATGCTATTATCGAAAAGATCAAGAGTTTCAAGCTTATAAAGATTTCCAAGACAACTAGGGATGTTTCCCGATAGATAATGACAATGTAAAGATAGGTACTTCAATTTTGAAAGTGCACATATTTGTGAAGGTATGGTGCTTATGAGCTGATCATTGATAATTTCGAGATACTCAAGATTTGGAATAAGAGAAAAGTTCATTTTTCCAAATTCATCATATATATCTGGGGAAGAACAACACAATTCAATTTTAGTTATACTGCCAAACTGATTGCAAGTAATGCCCGGAAATTGACAAGGAGATAAAGAAGTGTTGGTATATCGAGACCACCACCCACTTTGGACAACAGCCCTTTCTTCAGATTTCAACATCTTGATTGTCGGTGCTGCAATGGCAGTGACGTCAAACCAAAACACTACAATTGCTACGATGAAGGAAAGAATAGAGAAAAATGGAGGTTCCATGAATGAATGTTTTATGTGTGAAGTGAAAGTTGATGTTGGTTCTCTCTTTGCTCGACTATATGGTATTGCTTTTTCACTATCGTCAAAGCATGCTACACTAACTCACTGGTATTCTTAAACTCGGAGCAACATTGTTGTTATTCGTCTATTATGGATGAACTAAAACGTGTTTAGCATAGTACTCAGTAGTTTTCAAAAGTTTTGAAAATTCAACAACGTGGGCCCAGGAGTATTTTGCTAATGAAATCGATAAGCAAGAACTAGGTACGAACCCACATAATGCATATTGACATTGATTGGGCATTGCAATTTGGGTCCAGCTGCTACTTTTTTCTTTCGCGTGGGATTTGTTTTTCATTTTGTATACGTGTAAGTTTTCTGATTCCGCGTTTTTATTAACCCTAAATTTATTACAAATTTTTCAGATAAGAAAGCGAGTGAATTTCATATAATCTATGGAAATCGTCGGTTAGTCTTGACAATGTAATTGTTAAGCGGATTTCAACATCGTAATTGCTGGTGTTGTCGTGGCCGTGATCTCAGACCATAACAACGTTATCGTTACGATCATTCAAAGAGCAGAGGAAAGTGCGGGTCCCATGATTATTCTGTGTATATGAAGTGAAGGTGACATTTGGTTCTCTCTCCTTCACTAGACTGAGCCTTTATCTTTACCCTCAGAAGAGTGCCTACATTGACTTGCTAGTATCCCTACACCCAAAGTAAACGCATTTTGTCTCTTGCAGCTTTTTCCATGCCGTGCTTGACGAGTGAGAATTGAATTATAATTGGAGGTTTTGATACGTGATAGTTTTTCGAATATTCTTTACTCAATATGCTAATGATATGCAGAAAAAAATGTAATGTTTCCGTTATTTCTCTGTCAATCAATGGCTAGTCCAAAGTAGAGTTTATTTACTTGTCCTCAACAAGCTTCCTTGATACCTCCGAAGAGAGCCAAAGTAACGCACAAACAAGTAAACACTGTACCTTTGTAGATTTCCAAGTAATAACCTGGAGCACGTTGCACGCTGTTGTCTTTAGACATAGAAAAGGGAAGTTACCGTTGACTGCAAAATAGAAGGAAATTCCCTTCTTTTATCATCCAACTTTTTCACTAAGGACGCAAGATGCTTATCATATACATGGTTAATTTCCATAAAAGATTTGAGACAAGATTCGAAAATGATAGCGATATTCGATAATCTGAATTCGATATTATAAGTTAGGATAAGTTTTTTGCCTAATTAATCTTATTTGTGTTAAGTAAGTTAAATGATTGTTAGAATCTTGAATAAATTTTTGACACTTCTTGATAACTTTTGAAATAACTTGATTTAGCCAACGGTAGTTGTAATCTCTTGAATCGTAGAAGTTAAATAACCCTTTACTAATCGATTCAATTCGAACGTTATACTATTGCTATTGTAATTTTTTAAGTTTGTGCAAGTATTCTTGTATAGATGGCTGGCTTCCTCTTGTATATCATTGATATTGCCTTCGAAAAATTGAACTTAATTTGGAAATAAATATCTCATAAAAATTATGAGCAAATCTTGATACTCGACATTCTTAAATTTGAATCTAAATCTTAGAGCTTCTAAAATATTCTTGTTGCTGCTTTACTCCTGTATATACTAGCAAATATGATATATAAAGATAAACATCCTTCGAAAATATTATTATAACTGCTCCAATTAAATCTACTTCAACAAAATCAAGATTCGTCTTTATTTTGATATATCTTCACACATATGTCCTTGTTCATTCTTGATTTCAATTCAAATAAAACTCTAATTTGAACTCCTGAAGATTCTCTACATATCTTGAGGATAATCTATCAAAAATCTCGCGAATGTTTTGATAATCCGACTTCGGTAAAATTTGTTCATTATCATAAAGTACCATATCCAATTATGCTTATCTTTAAATTAATTCTTCCTTAATATCCATGGATTTAATGCCCAAATTAGTGGAATGTATTGGATACATTATCTAAATATATTCAATAAACTTCATGGATCAGTTTGTTCTGTAATTTTCAATATTGTACTATGTTTTTAAATTTGTCTCTAAATTTGGTTTAGAATTTCAAATTCAATTTTAAACAAAATCTTATCATTTACTTATTAACTTTCATACTTAACATACTTGTTAAACATTTTTACTTTTATGGTTATCATCAAAATAATGACGGGAGGATTCAACGCGTTTAAGGAGAATGCATTGGAAAGTGGATTTCCGATTATTACTTTGTTTTTGTGAAGTGAAGGTGATGTCGGCAACATGGGACCGAGAGTGTTATATCTCGTATACACCTGTCCCGGGTCCTCTTTGTTCTCTCTTCTTCACTAGACTCTGCTTTTTCTTCTTCCTTGGAAGCATGCTCCATTGACTTACTAGTATTCCTAGACCCTAAGTAAACGCATTTGTCTCTTGCAGCTTTTTCCATACCGTGTTTAACGACTAACACTTTAATTGTAATTGACTCACGCTAGCCAGCAAATGCCGGTGGAGTTTTGATATGTGATAGTTTTTATACATATTGCGTCGAATTTTCATTAAGCAATATGCTTATGACATGCAGCAAAAAACTTACCGTTTCCGTTATTTCTCTATCGTTCAATGGACAGTGTGATCAAGACCCAAAGTCAAGTTTAATTACTTGACCCCAACAAGCTTCCTATAAACACGAACAAACAAACACTAAGGTAGCGTAACATTTGGTTGAGAGTATAAAATATTTTTGTTTTTATTTGATGAATTATATTTTTATACAATAATATAGATAAGATAAAATCTAGATCTTTTATCTAGTTCATCAACCTAATTTTTATCCAATTAATAAAGAAAGCTACAAATCAAACATGTAATAAAATTTTTCATTCAATTTGTACAACTATAACACCATGAAAGTTTGCGTTGATTTCAAAGTAATTACTTGGAGCACGCTACACGCTGTTGTCTTTAGACAGAAAAGGGAAGTTACCTTTGACTGGAAACTAGAAGGAAATTTCCTTTTGGTATCATCCATTTCTTCACAAATCGCAAATTGTGATATATAATGAATGTTTGAGGTATTATTTATTTTTGGGTAATATTCATATATGGAATATAAAGCAGGGGAAGCAAGATGTTAATCATATATAATTAATTTCATAAAAGATTTAAGACAACTTTCGAAAACAATAACCATATCCGACATTCTCAATAGGATATTATAAATATAAGTTGCCAAAGTAACGTAAACCTCCTACATCATCAGGTTTTACGGATTGTCTATCAGTTTTTATTTTCCAAAAGCATATAAGTACTAATATATTTGAATCAAATTAAATTAGCTTATCAGTGAGATTTCAGGAATGGTACCAGACATTTATAATACTTTCGGTTGGGTTTTTGGAACTTAATAAGATGTGCTAAAAGGTTTCACACTTTGATCACTCAGGTATTAGAACACGGAGTATATTATTGGTTGTAGATTTGACTAAAAAAAGAAAACAATTTTAAATCCATTCTTACTATCGGTATTTGTTTGGTACCTACTCTTAAATGTGTATTAATACTAATAAATCTTTGTTCATGGCTCACATTATACACAACTTGAGTTTTGAAAATTCAGCAATATAGGCCCGAGAGTAAACTATCTAGTATATATTTCTATTTCTTTTAGTAAAAACTGCACTAGGGCCTCTATACTATTTTAAGCTTTAGCTTAAACCTCAATCTCCATGTAGAAGCCAAAAGTTAACTTTGCAGAATTTTACTAATCACATTTATAAGTTATTCAATGAATACCAAGTATGAGTCAACAAAAGTACGGATAGAAGGATGTTATTTATTGAAATAATCTCAATTTTTAATAATAAATAAATAAAATAAAGATAATAGTATTTTTTAAAATGATTAAAAAGGTTGGGGGCAATTTGATCAACCAAGCATGAAGAGGTACATGCCTCTTAAGAAACAAAGCAGTACATTGTTTTAATTTCCTTTTTCCCTCTCTTTTGCCATAACCTTATTTTCAACAAACACAACGGTTCCATCCTTTCTTCCACACCAAACAAAAAATCAAAGTGATAAGTTGGAAATCTCTCCAAATTCTTGAAGTTTTGAGAATGAAAATGAAAATCGATGAAGAAACTCGTCATGCAACGGTAGCAAATGAAAGAGTAGAAGAGTTCAGCAAGTTTGATGGTTTAGAGGATTATCTTGTAGTAAGTGTGTTGAACAATAACTTCTAATGTTGTAAAGTATAAAACCAAGTCTAAATGATGGATTGTTAAAGGAATTTGCAGAAGAGACGAAGATTTGGTGAAGAGTTGAAAAAGGAGATTCAAGGAGAATAAGTATCAATAATTTTATGTTGGATAATGATTTTATGTCAAAGTCATTGAATTAGAGAATTAAAAGTTAAAAACGTTGTTGTTGAGATGAAAAATGATGGATTATCGTCTTTGTTTATTAGTGATTTAGGCTCTACACCTAGTAAGCCTATAAAATAGAACACCATGAAAGGACGCTGGGGGGTTGGTCGAGTGGTTACTCCAATTCTTAAGTTAATAATGAATTCTTGGAGAGTAGAAAGTAATTTAGAGTAATTAGGCAAGCTTAGTGTGCAAAGTCTAGACAGATTTACCGTTATATAGTGAGCTGGTATTTATAGTGGAGTAACGACGGCAGTTGGAAGACAGTTAGTGGAAGAGATCCTCTCCTGCAAGTAAGGGAGAGTAAGGTCGTGCTGTCGACGTATCCTATATATATAGAAAGTAGTTATTGACTTAGTCTCTCATCCTTATCTTATGACTTCTACCCAAGGTACCTTTTGGGCTCTATTAAGCCGGGCCTAGAGCGATGGACCCTAAAAGATGAGGAGTGTCAAATCTAAATGAGCATGTAGGGGCCATATCCAAAGAGATTGATCAATACTTTTGCACCCCTGTAGTCTCATTACCAAGGTGAAAGCAAGGAGAAAGGATATATGGGTTGCTTAGGCATATAGCTAGTCTAACTTAAAGAAGCTCGAGCTAGTGTAATAGTGCCAACGTGGCAAGGGTGTAGGTCTAGGTTAGCAGCAAGCTGAGGTGGGCATGTCCAAGGGGGTGAATACCTAAGCCAAAGATGTTCGAGGTGGGATAGATCGAGGTGGTCAGCAACTTTGCTGAAGCAAATACCAATAACTTGAGTGGGATGAAACCTCAGTCGGGCTATCAGAACAGGATACCTTCACATCTCACTAGGCAAGCAATTCGAAGCTACGAACTGGTCTAGCCGAACAACACTCATCATGGACCGAATAGGTGCAATTGCGTTGTGCCTCTATCATGCCAACCAAGTGAAAGTTGGAAGGATTATGGAAGAAACTTTTCAAATTCTAACCCAAGTGTGCCCGTTTTTCTATACATTTAATGTAATGTGATAGGTGTCCTATCATAGTAGACTAACGTGCAACTATATGCGTTTTTCCTCTTAAAGAGGTTCGTCTAATCAAAAATCACTCCAAAGGATTTGTGCTTATACAAATCCTGATAACCACCTATATGGTTTCCCAAGTACTTAGCCTATAAATAGCAAGGTCACAATGAGAGACCATTTTTCTACAATATATCTATTCTACTACTGTGAATTCCACTGTCTTGCATTACATCAAACTTTCTTCAAAAGCTTTTCAACTCCCTTCTTCTTCATCACCTTTTGCAAACATGTTAGCAAACATAGGTAAGGCGAATTATGACTCATCATGGTTTAACCTTTCCGACTTCGAAACAACAATACGTAATCCCTTCCCCCTCCCCCAATAGGAGAGGACGAGGTTTTGTCGTTAGCACAACTTGATAAACCTACTAGGATGACTGTAAAAGTGCTGGATAAGACCAGGATTATTAATACCATCTCAAGAGATTTATATGCATACCCCTCTCTGTATCCTCCCAAAGATTTGTTAGATGCGCTTAGGACAAGCAAGAGGCTAAGCAGCCGAATAAGTAATAGCAAACAATCCGCCCCTAGTTGGATTCTAGGTAACTTTGTTATTGATACTATCCCTAGGTGACGAATAAGGTTACCGAGCAAGGATAAATGGGTGACCCTACTATTAGGGAGATGCGTCGCGGTGTTTGAGAAGTGCTTAAAGTTTGGGCAACACCTCCCTCCAAGTTGCTTCGAGAAGGAATTCTTTAACCGCCATCGGTGCAATCCAACACAGGTCCCTCCTAATAGGTAGAAGGTACTAAAGGCTTTCTAGGTGCTATGAGAGCACCTAGTGGTAAGGGCTACTCCTAAGCTCTTCAGTCATTTTTACATATGGAAGAGCGTCAAGGGGTGGTCATGCCTCCAATCGTGTCCAGGAAAGACGTTGTTCTATAGCCTCGTGGATTTGGTGAAAGGTTAGCAGGATGAGTATACGATAATCGAGCTGCCCGAGGAAGTAGACTTTTAGATATGGTGGATCGAAATGGTCTAGATTGAGGCCTAAAAAGCGCTTAGTCCTAGTGATGCAGAGGCCGCCTAAGAGATCTAGGCCTTCATGATGCTCAAATACGACTAAGAGATAAATGCTGTACAAACCGCGGAGAGATACTTCCGGTATCTGATCTTTGAGCTCTTTCCCAACATTAAGAGGGATATGGTAAAGAAATGAGCTGAAGGTACAAGTTTGTTCCTTTTACGAACATCTTCATTTGTTGTATTAGTGTAGGGATGCTTCATTCGACGTCTCTGTAAAATGGGGGGTCTTTCCTTTTCCATATCAGTCATGGTAGAGTCAGCGAATGGTAGTAGTTTTTTTGTTTTACCTTCTTTTTCTTTTTTCCTTACTATTTAAATTCAATTTCTTGTAAGCAAAAATTTGGCTATTAGGGCTCCTTGTCCTTCCCTAGATGAACTGATGAGCCGTCAGTAAATGAGGACTAAGGCATCGAAGTTGAAGGGCAAGGTAGTATGGGCAAAGTCTAGGGCCAGGAAAACTAGCAAAGTCCAACCAATGGTTGTTCCTTGAGGGATAGCCATGGGTCTTCCAAATAAGCTAATGGCTGCAGAGCCCATTGGCCTAGCTCTTCCTACCCCTGTCTTAGTCCCCGTTACCAAGCTTACTCTTATGGGGGATAAGGGGCCTAACTTAGAGGAGCCAGACATTTAGATGCTTTCCCTTCCTGAGGTGAGGGAAGAAGAGATAGTTAAGGTAGCCACTCTACCTCCAGTAGCCAGGCAAAAGAAAAAGGCTCTCGAAACAATTAAGGAGACAAGGTCTAGAGTCAAGAAACAGAGACCCCTGGCGAGGGTGCCTTTAAGTCGAGGGAAATGGAATGAGTGACCGATGGCTTGTCCCTACTAATGCATTGACGAACCGGGAGACGAATTTTTTAACGTCCTTAAAGATTTTAGGTTGTTAGGGATCAAGCTAGACTCATTCCAAGAGGTATCGTACATCTCTTGGGATGAAGAGTTCTTGAGGGAAGCTCCCAAGGCATAAATGAAGAAGGCTAAGGGGAAGCTCTTAAGATCGAAGTGGGAGGTCCGTACCAATGATCTTACACTGCGATACCAGACACTTAGCTACCAAACTTCTATGGAGTCTTATACCCCTTGTGATTAGGCTGTCTTCGAGAGGTTGTCTAAAGAAGGTAGGGATGACCCCATGGAGATAGTGGGCTACTTGAGCATACTTATGCGAAAAGTAAGTTTTTGTTACTTCTGTATTTATGTACTTCATTGTGCATTGCATTAATGGTGGCCCATATTTCTTTACAGTACCATGGTTAGATGCTACTTCAACTAAATAAATATGATGTAACCTAGAAACAGGTAAAGGGCTTTAGGGAAGCATTGCACTAAGTTGAGAAGCACCTACGAGAGGCAGATTCTTCTACAAATAAACATTTGGAAAAATTCTCCAAAGCTAACCAGTGCCTACACTGCTCTTTTATGCAGGTATTAAAGCTTCAAGCACAGCTGAAGGATGTTAAGTGAAAGAGAAATAATGCTAAGAAGGCAACCAAAAAGGCTAGTTGAGGAGGAGGAGGTAAGGCCTGACTCGAAAAGGAAAACACTGAGCTAAAGGCATCGGTCACTAGGTTGCAAACCGAACTGACAATCAAGGCATCCAAGTGTGAAAGTGCTAAAGCCACTTTGTTGAAGCTAGTCGGTTTAAAAGTTAGGTTGGAGCGGCAGGTCCAAGAGCTACAGGGAAGTGTTTCAGAGATGGAGGAGATAATCTCCAAGATGAAGAGTAGAGAGGTTCTTAGCGATACTACCGCGAAGAAGGTCGTGGCTGATTATTGGGCAATGGAAGAGTACTTGGAAGAGCAAGAAAACTTGTTCGTCGATTGCGCTTGCTATACTAAGAGGTAGTTCCTCTCTTACCATCTAACCCTTGACTTAAGTTTCCTAGATTTCTTAGACTCCCCTACTTTCAGTGAGAAGAGGGAGGCTAAAGTGCGAGAAAAAGAGACCACGCAAGCAGCCAGTGATGTTACAAGCACCTCTTCTACTGCTAGGGCCGAACAGATTGCTCATACATCCAATTCTCCCTTAGCAACTTAGCAAGAGGTCACCTTAAAGGGTACCCCTTAAGGAGATTAGGATCAAGGAAATCCTTTTGCCAACCCTCATCAGCAACCTCTCGTCTCTACTCCGAGACAAGACCAACCTCCTCAAGACGTACCATCGGATCAACACTCCGAGCGAATCGAAGTTTTGGATTTTTTAGAGTTGTCGAAGTTAGCTGATCTAAGGCAATAATTCTTCTTCCTTTTTGTGTTTCAAGTCGGAATGCCGGCTTTAGCCTTGTAATTTAAAATCTTATGAATGAAATTCCAAAATGTCACATATTGTGCATTTCTAGACTTAGTTATTTTATTTTTACCTTTCGTTATTATGTCAAGTAGGAGTACCCATATGCAAGGGGTGTTTCCCCTTGCCAACATTACTCGAGGGGTCAGGTCGATGGCATTCTGACCTTTTTGAATAATGGGAGTTCATGTAAGGAGTGTTTCCCCTTACCGAGGTTACTCGAAAGGTTAGGTCGGTAGTGTTCCAACCTACTCGAAAAATAAGAATTCTTCTCTACAAGGAGTGTTTCCCCTTGCTAAGGTTACCTAAGGGGTTAAGTCGGTAGCGTTCTAACCTGCCCAGAAAATGGGAGTTTGTCTTTGTAAGGAATGTTTTTCCCTTGTCGAGGTTACCTAAAGGGTCAGGTCGGTGGCGTTCCAACTTACTCAGTAAATGGTCTATTTGCCATTTCAAGGGTTGGAATGGCAACAAAAGAAAGAGATAGAGAAAGGTAGACAACTGATTATGAAGTAAATTGTTCCATTTCATTATTCTAAAAAGATATACGCAAGAATATGCTAATTAAAATAAAGCCGAAGATTATCAGCATTCCATGTAATTGGAATGAGTTCGCCATCCAGTCTTTCCAATCTGTACGCATTGTTGCCTGATCTTTCCCTAACTCTAACAAGGTCTTCCCAATTGGGGGCAAGCTTTCTCTGCCCCTTTTGCACACCCGTAACTTCTAGCTTTTGGCACACTAAGTTGCCAACCTTAAACTCCATGTGTCTAACCTTCCTATCGTAGTATTGGGCGACTCAATGTTGATATGCAATTATCCGAGCCGTAGCGAGGTCTCTAATTTCCTCGATGGTATCGACGCTAGCTTACAATAGTGACTCATTAAGGGAAATGTCAAAATTTAAAGTCCAGTTGTTAAGAAGCTCAAATTCAATGAGGAAGACTACTTCTGACCTAAGCGCAAGGCGAAAGGGAGTCTCGCCCGTAGAAGTGTGATGAATGGTATAAACCCCACGAATTTAGCTATTGAAGAATAAAATTGAACTTTAGAACTATAGATAATCTCGCAAGTCAATAAGGCTAAGTAAGATGAAAATTTTATTAAATTATAAAATTGAATATATTGTAAGTAATAAAAATCATAGAATTCGATCGAAACGTAAATTGCATACAAAAACCCTAAATCCTATATATAGGTAAATACCCGAAATTGAACTTAAACTTAACGAAAACCCTAAAACTATAACTTTAAACTTATAAAATGAATAAATATAACCCACTAGTAATAAAACTTTATAATTATCGACTAATATACGTAATCACGTAAAAATTTTAACAAACATGGTGAGATAACTCTTAAATATTACAAACATAACAAGTAATAACTTAATTAATAAATTTTATAAAATTTCAATATTATTTCATAATTATTAAATTTATAACTTTTATATTCAGAAAAGTCTATTATTTTTATTATGTTTTTTTTTTCTTTTCTTCTCTTTCTTTTTCTTTCCCTCCATGTTGCATTCTGGAACATTTTTTGTTGCTTGTGTGTATCCCTTGTTATTTTACATGTAATCAATTAAGAGGATAATGAAAAGCTAATAGATAAGCCCCATCACATCAATTTAAGGCCTCTTTATCGTCTTTTTCCACCGTATAGCTTGTGAATTCTCTTCTTAGCCAAATCAAATTACTTCTAGATTTGCTTCCTTTTTGTTCTCAAGTCAAACACAATTAAACACTCATAAAATTCCAACCATGAAGCTTTCTTTTTCTTGTTTAACCACTTTAGCTTTCAAAATTCATTAATTAAAAGCAAGAAGGAGGAGGAGGAGGAAAGCACATGGATCAAGAATATTTCAAGACACCAAAGTAAGAGTATTTAGTATGTATATGATATTTATTTTACAATAATCATTTATATATATATATTTCTTATTATATATTTGTATATTGTAGTATCTTATGTATATTAAGAGTATATACAATTTTTTTCAAAGAAAAACCTATGTATATGTATTAGGATTTTATGAAAATGGGTATTATGCCATGTACATGTACTTATAGGTATAATTACATAAGCATATTCAAGTTTACATATATTTTGTATTTGATTCTATACATACTTAGTATAAGGATTTGTGTGTATATATATATATGTATGTATATATACTATGTATTTTCATTATATATATGTTGTATATGTAAGTATAAAGTACAAAAACATAAGCATAATATATATAAATATCATATATGTATGCGTGTATAATATAGGTATATGTGTATAATAAGTACTTTTATTATATGAGTATCTATATCAATAAGTGGCCGACAATACATGTATAGATATATATGTATAAAATACAAAAAGGTATTAGTATGGTATATGTATGTATAAGTGTATAGAACATAAAGTATATTTAGGATTATCTTACTAAATTACATAAGTATTAGAATAAATAAGGGAAACTAATTTCATAAGTGTGTATATATATATATATGTATAAAAATACGTTTATTGAAAGTATAGTATATATACGTATATGAGTATACTTAAAAAGTATATATGTACTATACTATAATATTAAATTATTACGTAAAGTACAAAATAGGAAAAATTTGAAAAATATAATAAATCATGAAAATAACACATGGCACCTTCTCGTGCAACCACGTCATCATTTAATAAAATATAATTAAATTTGTAATAATAATAATAAAATAATTAATTAATTAATTAGGAAATTATTAAAATAGTAAAAAATGAAATAAATAAGTTTTAAACCTCAAAAATAGTGAAATACGGAAATTATGATAAAATGAACTCAAAAATAAGAAAATTATAAAATATAATGATTAGATATTTATTAAATCCTAAATATGTAAAGAAATGGCTTAAAATAATATATTATAATTATTTAAGTCAAAATAATAAAATTCGTAATATTTTTACACCGTAATGGAAAATGCGAGTTATAACATCTAAAACGATAAAAATAAGCTATAAGTTCATAAAAATCGAAATTAAATAAAAAAATTATACGCAATTGAAAATTTAAGATAAATCGAGAAAAGTAAGTAAAAGATTTAATTTAAACTATATTTATACCATACTTGGGTTATAGTAGGAAACTAGGCAAATAGTGATAGATATTTAATAACTGGGAAACCTAGTTTTTCAAAATATTTATAAGTTTTCTTATCTTTTAAGTATTCAATTATCAAATCATAAAATTCTTAAAGGCCAAGCAAGTGAGCATTAAATTAGGTGTTGGATTTCTTATGATCTGTTATCTACTTGTTGATTGTTATTTGTGTGTTGCTTGTTGATTGATATTGATGGTTTGATTGAACGTTTGATTGTTTTGTATACTATCATCTATGTGATCGCTTTTTTAAACTGGTAAATATAACTATTCGACTAAAATAACTAGTTATATCTATTACATGTTTGTAACTCAGTTGGTATGCTAATGGAGAGTGTTAGCTTTGTAAATTTTTTATAAAAGTATTTCTACAAAATGCTTTTCCAATCTTAAATATATTTTGTATGATTTTTATAAGGGCTCATACTGGCCATGAATGATATTTCTATCGTTAAGACAAAACTAATATAGTATCTCCAATTGGTTGCAAAAGAACTCACATATTTGTACTTATGGGGCCTTGGATATTTGTTGATAGCGAGATGGACTCACTTTATGTACCCAAGAAGCCTTTGATATGTTTAGTAGGTAACACTAATTGAGATCCACTTATATTGATTGTTATTTCTCAGACAAGGGTATTAGTGGAGTGTCATCCGATGAGATGTTACCCTCGGGCAGCCTTATGCGATTAAGGTAAGGTGCTCCGTACGGGTAAGTATGGAGGAAAAATCGACTTGTAAACGACATAAATTTACACTTTCCATAGTTCCAAACTCCTATAGATGTGTTGCTTGCATTCATCGTGTTTGTATTCATTTCGTATGTAAATAGACTGGATAGGTACTAATAATGATTGATAACTTGACTGAATGGTAATGGAGAGGAACGAACTCACTGAGCCGTAGTTTACTCATTCCCATATAGTTTCTTTTACAGATTACTTAAAGCAGGGATCGGGGAAAATCGTGAGCGTAGTGTATAAGCCGAAAATAGGTTTGATAATACTAAAGTTGATAGAAATGTATATAGTTAATATAGAAACCATTGATGTAGAAAATATTTATATAAGAATATATATATAATATAGCATTTATTGTAAATTATTAAGTTGTTTTACCTTATCTTAGCATTTGGTAAGGGATATTGATTCTCTGTAGTTCTGAGGATTGTAAAATATCGGATATCCATAGTCATTTATATTTTATAGTAAGTTAATTAATTAAAAATTGAAAACCTCCGTAACTAATTGCTTAGAGTCTTGTAATCTCTAACTTACAAGGAGATTCTTCGTATTATGGGTGCACACGATGAAAATTTTAGGTAATCTTACTAAGCTCGCTTAAGATCATAACAAGTAGTCCTATACCCCCATAGGATATTGGACAATTCGTTAGCCCAAGCCCCTTGAGATCGATTCACGCGCTTCTTCAAGCTATCCAAGATAACCCAATTGGTATTCTTGACCTATCCATTCGATTGGAGGTGGGCAACTGAAGTAAAGTGCGAGCTAATGTAATGCTTAGCATATAACTCCTTCAACTTGGGGTTGTCAAATTGTCACCCATTGTCCATAATGAGAGCAAAAGGGACCTCGAACCGAGAGAGAATATTGTTTCTAACAAAAGATTCAACACTTTTCTCCATGATCTTTAACATTGCTTCAACTTCCACCCGTTTTCATGAAGTAGTCAATAAGAACAATTACGAACTGTTGTCCTCCTAAAGCTTTCGAAAAGGTACCGAGGATATCAATACCCTATTGTGCGAACGACCATAAGCTGGTTAGAGGTTGGAGGATGGTGTTGGGTATATAATTAAGTGGCACATGCTTTTGATAGTGCGGGCACTTTTGGACTACAGCTTTCACATCCTGCCTCATGATAGGCCAATAATACCTGAGCTATAATGCCTGGAGGTAGAGGGCTTGGGACTAAATATGATTACTGCACACTCCATTGTGCAACTCTTCCATGACGCACAACCTTTCACCTTCTCGAAGGCATTGGAGTAAGGAAAGGCCAATTCCCCTACGATACAAGACGTTGTCAGCCAACGTATAGTTGGTGGTATGATACCGAAGTTTATTTGCCTTCCTCCTGTCATTTGGGAACATGCCATGCTCCAAATAACTCTGGATATGATCCATCCAGCTCGACTCTAGTGCTATTGTGGTTAGTTCTAAAACTTTAGTCAAGCCTAGAGTTATGCTCTTCTCTGACAAGTATTCGATAAATATTTTCCTATCTTTTACCTCAGGCTTCTGTATCCCAGTAGAAGCAAGCTTGGATAGCCAATCGATTGCTGAATTCTCGAGTTGAGAGATCTTCATAATGTTCTACAATGGGAATTTAGCTAGAAGGCTCTTCACCTACTCAAGGTACCTAGCTACAGTATCATCTCTGGCTTCGTATTCCCTTCAGACTTGCTAAACGACAAGCATGGAGTCTAAGAAGATTCGTAAATGCTCATCGCCGATCTCCTTATCCAACTTAAGACCAGTAATAAGGACCTCGTATTTAGATTCGTTATTACTATAATCAAACCCGAACTTAAAGGCATAGCAAACTTTGGCTTTGTGCAAGCCGATCAAAATAAGACCCGCTCCTCTACCTCCTGAGTTAGATGACCCATTAACGTAGAGATTCCACATCGGTTTGTCATTACATAGTGGTGCTTCCTCCTCTCTCATATATTCTACCATGAAGTTAGCCAACACTTATGCCTTATAAGTCAATCGTGGCTGATATTGGATTCTGTACATGCTTAATTCCATCGTGTACTTCATCATCCATCCAAATGCATCAGGCTTCTACAACATGGTACGCAACGGTTGATCTATGAGTACGATTATCCGGTACGCTTGGAAGTAGGGCCTTAACTATCGTATTGTGATAATGACAACCAAGGCGAACTTTTCTACTTAAGTATACCCGACCTTCTGCCTGTAGAGTATGTGACATACGTAGTATATGGGTCAATGTTCTCTTGCCTCTACTCTAACTAGTACAAAGGAGAACACTCAGTCGCTAATAGCTAGGTACAAAAATAGGTCCTCTCCATGGACGGGCTTAGAAAGGACCAATAGGTGCGCGAGGAAGTCCTTGAGCTGTTGAAAAGCGACAGTACACTCCAGGGCCTATTCAAATCCTTTTAGATTTTTCAGGATTTTGAAGAACTCAGAGCATATTTCTACACTCTTCAAGATGAGCCTATTCAATGCAACTACCATGCTAGCGAGCTTTTGTATGCAGCAAATTGAGGTCGGAGGCTTCATTTCCCTAATGGTAGTAATTTTCTCAGGGTTGGCCTCTATACCTCTTTGTGTGACCAGGAAGTTAAGGAATTTGCCGAATCTGACCCCGAATACGCACTTTTGAAGGTTCGGCTTCATGTCGTACGTACACATCTGATAAAAGGCTTCTTGGAGGTCATTAACATGATCACCTGGCTTATAGCTCTTAACGATCAGGTAGTCAATGTATACCTCCATATTGCGCCCGATCTAGGGCTTGAACAATTTCGTCACCATCCGTTGGTATATGGCCCCGGCATTTTTTAGTCCGAATGGCATTACGATGTAGCAGTACGTACTTTAATCAGTGACGAATGAGGTACAGACTTCATCCTTCAAGTCCACTTTGATTTGGTTATATCCTAAGAAGGTGTCCATAAAACTCAACAGGGCATGTCTCAAAGTAGAATCGACAAATTGATTGATTCTCAAGAGAGGGAAGCAATCTTTAGGGCAGACTTTATTGAAGTCGGTATAGTCGACATACATTTACCATTTCCTATTCTTCTTCTTGACTAACATTACATTTGCTAATCAGGTCGGGTACTTTTCCTTCCTTAGGAAGTCGGCCTTAAGAAACCTCTGTACCTCTTCCTTGATTGTAGCTTACCTCTTTGAAATTAAATGTCTCTTTTTCTGCTTAACAGATCGTGCTGTAGTGTCGATATTGAGGCTTTGGGTTACTAGGTCGCACAAGATTCCAGGCATGTCTAACGCTAACCTAGTGAACCTATTCGAATTTTCCTACAGGAGAGCAATAATTTCGTCCTTCACTTCAAGTGAGGTCTCAATCTTAAATCTCGTGGTTTGCTCTGGTGAAGGTCCAATCTAGATTTCTTCTATTTTTCCCCCCAACTTGCCCCTCTCAACTAACATCTCCTACGAGCCTATTTTTAGAGTGAAGATGCCATCTCCTTTGGTAACCCTAAGTACAGCTCTCGCAAGAGCTTTTGATCACACCTACATACTCCCACCTCGATTAAGGTAAAAAATATAGCCTTCAAATGAAGGGTGGGTGTGATCGCCCTGTACATATTCATGCTTGGTCTTCCTAAGAGCTTATTGTAGGGGAAGGGGCAGTCATTCACAATGAATTCTATAGGTCATCATCGCCAAGTTCTATGTTTAACATGATAATCCTCTTGGCTCGAACCTTACTTCAATTGACACCAATCAAATTATGGTGGTACGGCTTCATTTTTACTGGCAACTTCTTCCTCATCCTCTCATAAGTATGAAGGAAAAGTATGTTGGTAGATACTGGCACTACTAATATCCACCATAATCTTTAGGATCTCAAAATTTGAGATCCTTACCCTTATCACCAAGGCATTTTGATGAGGTGTATTAACCCCTTCGAGATCTTCATCAAAGAAGGAGATAGAAGTGTCCAACTTTATCTATTTTCCCTTATGGCCAACACCTCTGATAGGGTGTTAACCGAGCTGTTAATGCTCAGCTGGCTTTTAGGGTACAGCCCCCTCATAATTATGTTAATAATACCATTGGAGGCTCGGTCATTGTTCTATTTGGTGTAAACATTCTTAGTCCGTCGCCTTCAAGGTACTCTATCTCCATCATCATCAAAATGGTATTTATTCCATAGATGGGCCACATATTCATTAAAGAAACCGCACTGAATAGCATACTCAATGGCGTTCTTCAACTGGAAGCACTCATCAGTAGTGTGATCGTGGTCGTCATGGAACTAACAATACTTGTTAGAGTTCCAATGATTGGGGTTTCCCCGCATTTTCTATGGCTTTTAAAGCAAATTCCAATATTTCACTTCGAAATAAACCTGAGCAACCAGTCTATTTAGATGCCTGTGCTACATGTAAATAGGAAGGGAGAACAAGTTGCGCTCGATTCGATGCTTCTTCTTCCCAGAGCTTTCCCCCTCTAATCTACTCAACAACCTATCGCTGAGGTGATCCTTTACAAACAATTTTTCTTTATCTTACTTTCCTCCCGATCTCTCTTGATCAGCATTGCGCCTAGCGCGAATGTTGTCTTCTTAGTCGATGTACTTCTAGGCTTTATTCCAAAAGTTAGCTAGGGTCTTCAGCTTACTCTTCACATGCGATTATAAGAAGTCTCTTGAAGATCAAATGCCCAGTTGAGCGGCATAGACAGCGACTCCTTCGTCCAGCCAAGGGACCTCGACCACAGCATTGTTGAACCGGGCCAAGTAGTCACATAGGGACTCACCTTTACCCTGCCTTGTGAGATACAAGGACAATGTGTCCTTGGACGGAAGCTTACAAACCTGGAAGTGGAGGGTGAATCTCTATGCCGGCTAATTAAAAGAGCTAATAGAATTATCGGGGAGGTGGTCAAACCATATTCGAGCTGCTTTCCTCAGGGTACTTGGGAAAACCTTACACATTATAGCATCCCCATGACCGTAAAGGTTCATGAAGGTATGGAGGTGGAAAAGGTGATCATCAAGGTCACCTGTACCATCATACTGGTTCAAGGATGAAAGTTTGTCATTAAGAGGCAACACTTCATCTTGAACTCCCCTAGTGAAGCGGGTCTTATTACTGACGATCGACCCAACGTCGCTAACAACCTTGCTCCCCTACTACTCAGAGAGCTTCTTCACCATGACATAAAGCTTGTTGAGGTCAACATCATCTACCAGGTGAGTTTAACGCTACTGATTAAGCCTATACTCCCTACAAGTCAATTTCTTGTTTCTTTCCAATCAAGGTTCAATCGCCGACGGTCGTAGACCTTACTAGCTATTGCTGCAGAGGGGGATTAGGTCGCTGATCCTGACTATTACAACCCAAGAGGGCTAATCGTAGCAGTTGTCGTATATCGTACAAAGGATTTTCGATTGATTTTCCTCTCAATCGAAAATACTTCATACGATATATAAGACTACTACTATAACTAACAATCTAGAATTGGGCAAGTGTAAGCAATATCATAGCATTATAATAATCACAATTATTTAAATATAGATAACACACACACATATAGAGATTTACAGATGAAAAGATGATAAAAATTCATATTATAAACTGTTATCATAGCATTATATAATGAAGTTCTATGTCTAAATACAAACTCCTAAGTTCGCTCATAACACTAATCTTATACTCGCATCCACCCACTGGAGTAATGCTAACCTTGGGCATACGACAACCCGACTCCACAAATAACTCAGCCTGTAAAACTAAACTACAGGAGTATAAGCTAACTAGCTTAGTGAGATAATTCCCTCAACCATACAACAAACAAGTTATATAACAATTAATTTAATCAAATGAATATATGAACAATCAATATGCCATACAAATACATGTAGGTGACTAAATACTGTATGTAACTCAAATTTAATGCCTTCCAAAGTCAGGGTGGAGATACATCGACCACGGTCAGAACTGAGTATCATATTAGAACTTATATTATAATGAAACTCCATGTTTCATATTCAAAATATAATGATATATTCATTCTCAATTTTTATCAAAATTGAGTTCTACGTATGATTATGAGTAGATTCACATAGCCCTCACTCAACCCTAAATGGAGTCCTTTGAACTCAACTCTTAGCTAAGCAGTCAGCGCCTTCAACACCTAATGATCCCATTGGCCAAGGTAAAATCATATCGCATGTGTGCACCGTACGAAATCTATAACAAAAAATAATCAACCCACGTATTGCTTCTCACTACCTCTGTGTGATGTGATGGCCGGAATTAGTTATGTTATGCATGATTATGCGTGTTTCAAGTTAGATAAAATTAAGTCTTATTATTTAGTGATCAACAAAGTCACTAACAAATCAGTTCCTATCAAATTTACTATGCAACAACCAATATGCTATTATACTTTAAGGTAAATTCACTATCAACAAACAATATCATACACAAGTATGACCCAACCCCACACAACATTCAATTATTAATCACAATTTATATTCACTAACTACATACACAAGTAATTATGGAAACATTAGGAAAAACTCATTTAACCATCATTAACTCAAGGGTCGTAGTAGTCGAATGGCAAATCAGAGTCAAAGTCAAAATCACCTGACAATAAGAAATACAAAAAGTAATAAGTTTAGAAATTAAATAACTAAGCCAATATAGTGATTCATATTATTTGCTTAACTCAGTTATTAATTCATGTGAAATCGTCGATTGAAGCTTTTTCTTGAATCGTATACAACTTTTCTCAATTCAACTCAGATCTTTATAAACTTATAATTCATTTCGATCGTTTTTTAACGTACTTTCTCATAGTGAAGTCCGTTTTAGACATTATAACTTGCAGTTTTGACTATGATATAAAAATATCACAAAGTTCATTATTTTAACTTAAAAAGTTATAAAATATCAATTAAAGTTTTTCTTAGTTTATTTACGATTTAATAACTATTTAGATCATATAATTGATAATTTTCTTATTTTAAGCCTATTTTACTATAATTATTTATTTTTATCTATTTTTGAGATTTTATAATTATTAATTCAATTTCTTTCTACTTTATTATTTTTATACTTAATTATTTATTTATTATTATTATTATTATTAATTTCAAAAATTACTTAATTTATACATATATTATGATGTAGTAGCACGTGAGGGCACCACGTGTTATATTTGCGTATTTTTCATAATTTTCCATTATTTTCCTATTTTACGGTATAATTATATATATAAATACTTATTATTATATTTCATTAAATATTATATTTCATTAAATTTTCTAATTTACTTAATTATTAATCTTTTCCCAAATTTACTGTATGTATGTATGTATATATACATATATATATATTAACTTACTTTATTTATTAACTTAATATTATAATATATTGTATATACTATTTACGTATACTCGTATTTTATGTATACATCACTATTCTTATACATACATTTATACATGTACTATACTTTATATAATAAATTATCCTAACCTTAGTTATACACTATGTATAAGTATAATATACACATATTTATACTTTATATATATATATATGTACGTATACGATTATATTGCATATTTATATATATACTAAAATACGTAATACAAGTAATATTATATATAAATATATGCATATACTATCATGTTTAGCATGCATGTATACATACAAAATTTTATAAAAATAAAATACCAAGTATATATATATATATTTACTATATACGTATACGTATATATACCTTATATAGTAAAAATAATAAGTACATATATATACATAATCACACATGTATACATAAATAATTAAATAAAATACTAAATATATATATGTGTGTATATAAAGGAATACCTAGTACATATACATATGCTATATGTGTATACATACATATAATATATAATTAAATATTAAATATATATATACATGCATACATAGCTACATGAATACATGTGTAGAGAAATACATACTATATGTATTATTATTTGTACATACATACATCTACTGTATATTAGATATAATATATATATATCTATGCTTACATACATATGTATATACATAAATAAAGAAAATACAAAATACATATATATCTATTCATGCATACATATATATACATGTAAATAAACAAATAAATAAAATACTTAATATACATATACATAATATAGAATACATATATATATACAAAATAAATAAATAAACCTACTAAATCCATAGCAACTTAAATCGAATAAGTGGTTGAATCCCTTTTTTTCTTTTCTCTTCTTCTTCTTAGTTTTTCTCTTGTTTTCTTGTTTTGATTTGTGTGTGTGTGTGTGAAATTGCTTTGGTTTCCTTTTCTCTTTTTGTCTCTAGGTTTTCCAAACGTAGCAAGTAGTAGAAGAATAGGGCTAAATACAATTTGTAAAGCAAGAGTAAATCCATTAGATTGTGGCCTTATTTATGATAGGACAAGTAAATCGTTACTTTTAGTTTCTTGCTTTTAATTGCAACACCTGGAGGAGAAAAAAAAATCACGTAGGCTACTCTGTGTATGTACTAGAACTATAATGTGGAACAAGAAGAAAAATAAAAGAAGGAGAAAGAAAGAAAAGAAAATAAAGATAAAGGAAGAAAAAAAATAAAAATAGTTATATGTAATTTTTTAAAACATAAAAATAATAAAAAATAAAATTTATAAATTAATTTTTTAATTTTATGAAAATTTATTAATTTAATTGGTACCTATTACGATTATAATTTTTACGAGTTATTTTAATGTTTTCGTTAAAAGTTTTATACGATTGCGTGATTTAATTGATAATTGTAATCGACTATGGTTATATCACTATTAAATTATATTTATTCATTTTATAAGCTTAAAGTTATAATTTTAAGGTTTTAGTTAAGTTCGGGTTCGATTTTGAACATTTATGCATACATCTGATTTAGGATTTTTGTACGCGATTTAAGTTTCAATTGATTTTCTGGGATTTTTACTCTTAATACTATATTCGGTTTCTAAATTTTATAAAAATTTTATCATTTCTAACCTTATCGACTCATAATATTATCAAAGACATTCAGACTTAAATTAGAGTTCATACTACCAATTACGCAAAGAATACACCTACCATGTTGTTGGTGGTTGCTCTACCCAGTACAAGCATCCAAAGCTTCAGGAAGGGAGGGTTTATGTACTGTACCTCTTCGCTTGTTCAAGGCAAGTGAGAAGTAGCCTATTTTGAGTAGCATACTCCTCGACCAGGCACTCTAAGCACTCCTTTAGTGTAACCTTTTGGGAGGAGTTGGTTGCCCACGGGTTGGTTGTTCACCAACTGATGGTTCTCCTGATCATTGTAGTAAGACATGATGTCCAAGAATTGGTTATAAGGTACGTATTTAGTATGTTTGAGGTTTTGGGTGTAAGAATTCAGTTTCTCACAAACAATGCCAAATGTCGTCTCTATGTATTTACTAGTAGTGATTTGGGCTATGCATCTAGTATGCCTATAAAATAGAACATTGTGAGAGAAAGTTGGGAGATTATCTAGCGTGATCATTCCGATACTTAAGTTAATAGTGAATTCTTAGAAAATAAAAAGTGCTTTGGAGTAATAAAGCAAGCTTCGTGCGTAGAGTTTAGAAAGATTTACCGTTATGTAGTGGGTTGGTATTTATAGTGGAGTAGTACCGATAATTAGATGATAGTTAGTGGGAGAGATCTTGTCTAATAAATAAGGGAGAGTAAGGTCTTGTTGTCAACGTATCCCACATATATCAAAGATGGGTATTGGCTTAGTTTCTCATCCTTATCTTATGATTTCTAACCTTTGAAAGGTATCTTGGGTTTTGTCAAGCTAGGCCTAACGCTTAAGCCCAGGGTAGCGTATAAGCCCTAAATACAAGCCTTATTACCCTAGGATAAGGCTTAGTCCGTAAAGTTTAGAGTAATCAACTAAAGGATCTAATCAAGCCTAAATTGTAAGTTATAGCTAAAAATATTAGTAAAAATGATCCCGTAAATTTGAATTTAAGAAAATAAATAAAAAAATATAAAATTTTTAAATTTTAAGTATATTACTTGTTATTTGTCAAAAGTGCGTAAAATACATTTCGATAACTAATGAATCGCTAAAAATAAATTATATATATATTAAAAATCATAGAATGACCTAAATAATATTTAAGAGTGTTTACTTATACCTCACATGTATTTATGTGTAGGTAGAAATACGCGAAATTAATTAAAAAATTGCTAAATAATGAAAGAAAATTATAAAAAAATTTAAAGAAAAATCAGAAAAAATCAGGGAAATAGAGAATACACCAAATCATGTCGTAGCAATTAGAGAAAGTAAGAAAAAATTAGAACCAATTAAAATCAAGCAACAAATCTATGCAATTAAGCTAAGTTGTTTAGGTTGAAACCTTATAAAATTTTCGAGGGTTGAAAACAAGAAGGAAATTAGGGTTTAATTTTTTTTTTTTCCAAATCTGTGCAATTAAGCCAAGTAAGTTGAACCTTCAAAACACCACCATCTAGGACCGAACCACCATCACCACCCCACTCTAAACCAAGTGTCTAGACTGGCCGGCCACCCCTAGGCCATCACTGGTAGCCAAAAACCTAAGAATTAGGTAAACCTAATTTTTAGTTTATTTTGTAAAATTTATTAAAATTATTAATTTTTCCTAGAAAATTATAAATTTTGTTATTCTAATAATTTATTGTATGTAGATTTAGAGAAAAATAGTGATTTAGTTTAATCACATCTGTAAATATAGAGTTCTTAAAGAATTAAATAAAACCGAACATGTTTAGAATTAGAAATAAATAGGCTTTAAAGTGTAGTTTTAAGCTCAATTTTTTTATGCGAACTACTAAAGTAATATAGAATAGTATTATGAAGCCACTTTTTTAAAATTAATTTTCTAAATTTTTAAGTAATTTTTTAGCCCTACAATGATGAGAAAAAAGAATAATTTTAGACTAATTAAGTAGTTAAATGACTAATTACTGGTTTAGAAAGTAATTAGATGTTTAAGAATATTAAATTCTGATGGGGTAATATAATCCTAGTATTTGGAGTATTAATTGCAATTAATATGAGAGTTATATAGTAAATGTAAATAATTTAATAATATGTGAAATTCAAATTTTAATAAATATAAAATAATAGGTTAAATTCGATAATATAATAATAATGTCAATACATTATATCCAGTACAAAAATTAATTTTAGGTAATTAAATAAAAAATCTAAAATTTTCTCATATCGAGAGTAAATCTGGTATACTAATTAGGATTAGAGTATACCAAGTGGGTTAGAAATTTAAATTAAGACCTAGTATAATATTAGGATACTTGAGCTTTATGTGATTAATTTCACATTAAGATTTGAGCATATTTTAAAATTACTCGTAGTTGAAACCCATTTAGAACCTAAACTGGAATCTGATTCAGAAATCGAACCCCGAGCTAATGTAGAATGAATCAATAGTAAATGATAGATATATATGAAGGATTAGGTTAAATCATAACTTAGAATATGTATCATTAAAGTATAAGCACCAAAAAAGTGTATTTATATCATAGGATACACGAAGATGAGCCAAACTAAAATTGAGTGCCTAAACGATTAAGCAACCCAGGATTTTAAGTAAGTTGAGTTTAATACTTCATCATATTTTAGAGTACTGTTTCAAAATACTCGGAGGTCTAGGATTTGTATATGATTGTGATTTTAAGTAGTTCTATGCATGTGCTTGTGTATTTGATTCTTTGTTGAATTTTATGTTGTGTTGATGACTAGATTGGTGTGAAATGATTTGATCACCCTAAAATGAACCTAATTCTAATTAACCTAAATACCCAAACTAGACACACATTGCAACCCTATAGGAGATCATTAAGATTCTCTAACCAAACATCGACACCTTTGAAAAAAATAGCACTAGATAGCAAAATGATCTTTTCCTCACCCTTAATCGAACTAAGTGATAAGAGAGGAGGTTGCGGCGAGGAAGAGGGCATTGGTTCAAAGGATAGTATTAGGAGGAATAGTGTCTCCATTGGACAAACCTAGGCTTAGTTATAAGTTATTGCATAATATGAAAACTTCTCAACCTGTATTAAAGTGAGTGAAATTACTCTAATTTCGAAATAGACTAGACTACGTTGTGTGATGACACTTGCTTATTGTATTGCATGAAAATAATTGCTCGATAACCTTATTTGTGCTTGTATGCATTCTTAAGTCTCCAATTTAACTTATTGAGCTGTAATTACTTATGTCCATATAATTCCTTTTGCAAGTCCTAACTTTGGAATATTCTGACAATTATGCCGCCTTGCAACTATCTGAAGGTTAATTCTCTTTTGAAACTCAGGGGTGTAAGGATCAATTAGCCTCATGGTTAAGTTATATTTAAGGTCTCACTAGTATCTTTGAGACTGAAGAACTAATATATAATATGTAAATTAGCTTACTATTATGTTATGATATAGAATCTCTTGGAAATTCTATAATAATGTATATGTAATTATGTATATTGACTTAAAGTTTTAATACTTACTGTAACTTTAGCTAAATTCTTAATTGAACTATTTACTTTAAAGCGAGAAGTCGTCGATACCTTGTATAGATCATATCTATGATAGGTATTGTGAAGCCAATTACTATCATAGGATGGTTTGTATGGTAGAACTGTTGCAACTCTATGACTTTAGAATATAATATAGCGAGCCCTAGAAGACTAAAAGCATCAAATCTAAACATGTTTGAAGGGCCCATATCCAAAGAGCCATGTCAATAGTTTAGAAGTTATCTTGTGGTAAGTGTATTGAACGACAACTTCTTATGTTGTAGAATGTAAAACTGTCTAAATGACAAATTGTTAAAGGAATTTGTAGAAGGAACAGAGATTTAGTGAGGAGTTGAAAAAAGAGATTCAAGCAGAATGAGTAAATATCAATACTTTTATGTCGGATAATGATTTTACGTTAAAGTTGTTGAATTAGACAATTAAAAGTTGAAAACGTTGTTATTGAGATCAGAAATAATGGATTAAGGATTTTAAAGTACATATTTTGAAAGAGATAACTAAAGATAGAAAGTTTTGTATTTAGTCAAGGGGACCAATTCTACAATTCTATAGAATTCGAAGCCATCGATCGGTAGCTAATCTAGTAACCAATTGGCAAGGGAAGTTATACTACCAATTGATCAATAGGCTAAATGGCAATCGATCGGTAGTGTACTTCCTAAGTACAAAACCTTCTAACTTGTTTTAATTTCTAACAATCGATCAGTTGCACTTTCGCTGATTGATTGATTAGTCATAAAACATGGACAAACATTTGAAACTCTTCTGTTTTATAATTTTTTTCACCTAAACCAATTCCTACTTAATTCTAACACTACTCTTAACTAAACAACAAACTAAAAACACATTATAACAAATTTTAGCCAACTAATCAAATTTATCATAGGAACTTAGGTGTTGGGAAAGGTCAAAGGGGATAGAGATAGGATGTCAATTGATGTGATTAGATCCTAGTCTAAACATCATACTTTATTTAATTTCAAGATTAAGAAGTGAAGCTAGAGCAGATTCCATTGAGTTACTCATATCGGGTACGAGGTTACATGCTTATTATATGTGTTCGCTAGTTTAGTTATGAAATGAATGTAATAAAATTTGACCCTAAATGCTTAATTTGTTGAATATGTTTCGCTGGGCCTAAGGGATCGAAATTACTGATGATCTTAGGGTGACACCCAAGGATTGGTAAGTGGCGTTGTCCTGAATGAAGTTACTTATTGTGTTGATCTAGTTAAATTTTAGGTTGATTAATAACTCAAGGGTGTTGGAGAGTATCTAACACCAAATACTTATATGGTATATACTGATAATGTGAAATGGATTGTGCTTACTTACGTATGTATAATTGCGTAACTATTGTACTAAGAAATTTTACTTACCCTTCAAGGACCTTGTTTTTAGATGTAGGTAATATAGAAGATCAGGACTACTATGATGACTTAGATTACAACTTGGTACACAATGTGAAGAATGATGATTATACCTACTACAAGGAGTAATAGGAGGGTTCATTAGTTATGTATGTGAAGTTATATTATGACCAGACTGGAGATGTAAACTCCTCATGTTATTATGATTTAGTCTCCATGGTATGCTATAATAAGAGCAAGTGAATTTCCGTTAATGTTTATTAAATAGTTTGGATCATAAGAGCATGACAAACTAGGTAATTTGTAGTATGTCTATTAATGTTGTAAGGCGAGACTTATAAAGTTGCCTATGCTATAACTTGAAGATTTCCTTACTATTAGTGTGGTTTGTGTTTTGTTTATTAAATGTACTTAAAGAATTTAGCAGGCCTTAAGCGTTTGCATGTTAGGTATTTAGTATTAACATGTAGCGGGCTATAGTTACTTAGATTCTGGAGCGTTACGTTTATCGTGTAATATGTTTTTATATGTGCTTCTTATTTTATTAATTGTTATGTATCATCATATCCAATAATAAATCTAGTATATGAAGATCTGGTCAAGGGTAGTTGAGAGCCTTGTAAGATTGTAAAGGACTTGTGAAACAAGGTAAATGTGAATAGAATAGCAAGGTTGTACGATAGAACCATTCCAATGTTTAAGTGAGCAATTATAAGAGAGAAAGAGCGTAAAAATATAAGAGAGAAAGAGCATGAAGTCTGTAGAGTATGTAGATAGATTACCTATAGACCTCATCCTCTATTTAGAGGGGATGAAGCCGAGAAGGTCATAGAAAGTAGACCTTGAGCATTAATGGTCATGCTCCGAGTTTTGTGGATAGTAGATTGGATTCAAGTGGCAAGTCGCCAATTCTAATAACTATTTCGCGCAATACAATTGGAACTTCATAGGCTAAGGCTAAGCAACCTAAAATTCCAAGCTTAGGTCTCTATAGACTTGGAAACCTTCTTCTGCTATAGTCAAGAGCTAAGTTAAGTACTCATAGGAGGTCAATAATCTTCCTTATGGCTTTGATTCAAATCTGCTAAAGACATATGACTTATAAGGAGCTTGGCTTGGAAATGGAGGTCAAACAGAGTCTCAAGATTTTGACCTATGTCCTAAATAGGTCTATCTATCCTAAGGGCTATATTTAAAGTATCTTATCAACAAAATATAAATACTATTAGACATGTTGAGTTATTCATACAAAGCAACATATAAAAAGCTTTTTGCCCAATTAAATTTATGCATATTAAGTAAGTTGAATGATTGTTGATGTAAAATGGCATTTGATCCTCTCGGGGTTTTTTTTTTTCTAAATTTCACTTAATTTATAAATTAATGGTTAAGGTTATCTAAATTTTTAAAATATCTTATGATGTAATCATAGCTCTTATAATCACGATCATTAATTATACGTGACAACATTTCAAATAGATAATTAAAAAAATAGAAAAAAATGGGTAAATAGAAAAACCCATTTCCTACATGAATAAAAATATTAACTTAAAATTATAAAAGGATGTAAATGAAAAATTAGCTTTCTAAGACATAATGCATATATAGATAAACTATTGCCATTATCATCAAGGGTATCTAGATTCTAAATTTTACCTGATTTAACATTTCAAGCCATTTACTCTTATCAAGAAAAATAAGCATATTTTTCAAACTAAAAATTGATAACTATGCGTGGGAATATGAAATGATGGAAAGAAAAGTAATAAAAGGATTCACTAATTTCAATGTTCTAAAGTATTAAAAGACAAAAGTTTCGTTTATCGAGACCTTTACGAAACTATATCTGATACATAAGGATTCATACATATAGTCGTCATATGTAAATAGTTTTACAAATGTTGTAAGACCTCTAGCTTTTAAGCACGAGTACAAAAACTCTCATGAATTTCGAGTATGAAAATAACTGTTTGTGAAAGCCCAAAAGATTTGTAAGTTGAAATAAGACTGAGACACCAAGACAAACTATCACGGAACAAAACTACCCCTGCTAAAACTTAAATTATTAGAGATGCATAAGTAGAGTTTCGTCCGTAAACTGATCCGATTAATTCGGTTTTTGAATGGGATTTGAGCTAAGATTTTTTATCCGTTTAAAAATAGATTAAATAAGTCATATTCATTTAATTCATAAGTCAAAATAGACTAATTTGAGCCGGCTCATTTATTACATTTATATTTTTGGCTCGCAGCTATTAACCCATTTCTTAAGCCAGATAAAACTAAAGTTTTTTTATTCGTTTAATCTATAAGTCAAAATAGGTTAATCCGATTTAATGTATTTAACTTATTTACACACCTTTAAAAATTGTCATGAATTTAGGGATAACTTGCCTCTTACAACAAGAGGGATGAATTAAACTTAAACAAGGAAATTCCTTGGGCACAAAGGCTGCATTGCATCAGTCCTATCTCATTTGAAGGATGAATTATTATACTCTTCCCCTCCCTTGTGGAAAAAACATTAATAGTTCTAATATACCGTATGAATAAATAATATTATATAAATACTAATAATAGTATATATTTTTTTATAAAATTATTGTTTATATTTTTATATGTTAACTTACACTTTATTATTATATTCATATAGCATGTTAATAGTGCTAAAACTTTATCCTCCCTAAATCTCTCTAAAATCCAAATTTGTTTTTTTTTTCTCTTTCTTTTTCTTTTTTTTTTCTCTCTTTCTCTCATTTAATCCACTTCCTTTATGAAATAAGGTAAATTCCTAAATTTCTGCCATTTTAATTCAATATAATGACGACAATGAATTTCATAAATTATATCTAATCATGTTGATAGATGCCCGAATCATTTATGAAGATGCAAAAACAAGAAAAGACGTATTCATAACATACATTATCAATGTTGGAAAAACTTCAACAACAGTTAGAATTATGGTTGTACAATGAAAAGCAGGAATCAACATCAATAATATCACTCCTCCTTTAGAGGTAGAAGTTTGGAGTGTCTATTGGAGTCTAAATTCAAACGTTAGCGGCGAACCAGTGGATTAAAAAGTTACAAGTTGAATCTGAATAAGGAAAACTGTAGAATGGCTAAACCAAGGGCAATCAATGATGACATAGCCGATTTTTTTTTTTTTTTAATTTCATTTTAAATTAAAACTTGGGTCAGCTGGACTTCTCTAAATTTAAAAGATGACTTTGACATTCACCATAGTCCAATGATGCTAAAATGACCAACAGATCTGAGGCCGGGCCTTATTAGACTACACAATATGATAATGCACTATTTATTAGGTAGATATTTTTTTGCAAAAATTAGTATTAATTACACTGTCTATCTTCCCAGTAGCACCGCTTCATGAGCTAGTCTCGTAATTAACTCTATTGTTACGATTTGGCAAGAAAAAGTGATCCAAATAAAATGGAATGGATTAGACTGCAAACGTAAATGGAAGGAGAAATAATTTTCTATATTTGGAGATGGTTATGAAATGAAATATAATAGAATAAAATGATATTAAATATTTAAATAGTATTATTTATCAAAAATAACTTTAATTAGTATATATTATAATTTTTTTAAGATTACAAAAGTAATTTTAGTTAATTATAATTAATAAAATAGGAACGGAATTGCAGAATTAAATTCTTATTCTTAAAGAAAGATAAAATCAAATTTCTTCTTAATACCAAAAACATCAATTTCGTGGAATAATAATTATAACTCACAAGTCCAAAAACCGGACAGGTGAACTGGCCACTCCTGCCTGGTTGAGCTGGTTCCATATTTTTGGGACCAGGAGCTACAGATCGCAATGCTCCAAATCGAATTTTATCCAAACTTAGATCTATTCCTCTTCCTGTAAAATGATAATTCATATCACTGAATTATAAAATTCTTAATATAACTAATCACTGCCACCATCATTTATCCATATAGGATTTAAACCTGCCCGGATGTCACTCCTACTCGCTCCTATTAAGACGAGTAAATCTTCTTTCGGATTTGACACGGTGGTCAGCCAATGAGAATTTTGAAAATTCAGCAATAGGGGTCCATGTGTATTCTGTCTCTTTAGTGTCTAATTCTTCTGGGAATGGATGCACTGGGGTTACTTCACTATTCTAAGCTTTGGTTGAAATACGAATGTCCATGTGGAAGCTAAAAGTAACTGACTCCCTTCTAAATTTTACTAGATAACAGGGTATGATTCCCAATAACACGGATGGTAACTTTGTAAGGTGTTATTTGTCGTATAATATGTTCTTATGTACGTGCTACATATTTTATTAGTTGTTAGGCGAGATTATATCCTCATATGTGATGCACAAATTATAAGCTATTAGTTGATATATATACATATATATATATATATATTTATATATATCACATCAATTATTATATACTTTTGTAAACTCGCCATTGTACTTTCTTTCATTTTATATCTTTTACTCCTCCAAAATTTTGCTCGAACTCATGTCTCTTACAATTTTAGCCACTCAATGTTTCAATTTGGTAGAGCATTTAAATTCTCCGAGATTTCGGGAGACTCTGGGATATCGGTTTTGTTAGTTATTTTCATAATTAATAAAAAATATATATCTATTATAAGTTATTTATGATAACTAACTATTTAATTAGAATCTTACCACTTATAAGGCAGATTTTATATTGCGAGTGTACACTGATACGGAGACTTTGAATAATTCTACTAGGGCCTCGTTGTCACAAACATGGTCAAATAATGGCAAAGGACCAATAGATTTAGGGACAAACCAGGACCATGTTAGATTAAATATTATAAAAATGTTCTACTTTCTTATGTAGAAACTTGTTCCGACAGAAATTAGTACAACTATTACACTAGCTTCCAATTGATCAAAAACACGTAACTTTTATAGAAATCGAACAAAGCATTGCTCATAATTCGCCAGAAGTTTAAAGGCTTCAATCTTTTTATTGAGAAATGCTTCTGAAACCTGTTTGATTGATGGACTTGACTTTGGATCAGAAGATAAGCATGCAACACAACATGAAAAATTCCAGCAATCAATGAACCATTTTGAGTACAAGGCAATCGAGGATCTAATATTTTTCGTAATTTAACATGTTCAATGGATGATATTAACAGCTTAGAGATGATTTCTTCTAGATATTTTCCCATAATTGCTTCCATTGCTACTTCCCCATAGCTGTAAACCTCGCACTTTTCATTTGAAATCACTGTATAAGCAAATTCTGCATAATTAGTAAATAAAGTTATTTGAAGCATTTTTATCATGAGAACCTTAAAAAAACACCACTTTTATATAATATGGTGAGCAATGACTAATGCAATAGCAGTGGACATAAATCCAATTTAAATCTAAACATAATTGTAGCACAAAACTTTTTTCTTATTTCAAAATTGATAATCAAGCAACCAGTCCAGCCAAATCACAAAACTTATTACGGTCTAAACCGACAAAGCTTCTTTTGCCATACATAGGTCCAAAGTCTAAACAAATCATGGATGAGATTAAATTTAGTTCTTTCCTAAGTAGTTTACAATGAGCTGAGGTAAAGGCAAAGAGGGGCAATAATCCTTACAGTTTCAAGGGAAATGTTTCGATCGTAGTAATACGCCATGTGTTTTGATAAGTCATATAAGTACTAACAAAATTTCTAACATGCAAAAACAAAAATATTAGTTTTTTGAAAATTTTGCACCAACATCGATATTTATATTCCACTCATCAAAACACATAGTATATCAATATCATTGAAGTCTTTTTCTAATCGCATATATCCTTTAAATTTGAATTTTTAAGTATATTTAACTTAGAAAAGTAAAATGTTTCTTGAATATGTAGTTTTTTTTTTTCAAATTATTTTTACCTAACAAAAAATATTAAAATTTGCAACCCCCTATTACTAAGATAAAATTCTAGTTCCATTATTAGATTATAAGTCGGCATGCCGGAAATTAATCTGTGATTACCCTTTACTTAAGCTGCTTAATGGTAGATAGGAGCAAATTAGAATATTTTTCTATCATCCACCATGTTAAGAAAATTGGTTATGATTACAAAAATTCACACGTTAGAAATTTGAACTCAGTGGTACCTAACATTAAACAATATACATGATACTCTTTTCCCCCTATTTAAACTAGGCTTTGCATGGTCAATTCGTTAATCAGCTTCATGAGTTCAAAGACTCGGGTCTTAAGGAATGGTATGGTGCAATATATCCATTAGTGCTTGTGATTGCTAAAATATTAGTTGAAGCCAGATCAAGAAATTTTGTTGTGCCGAAATCTGATACAAACGCTTGCATTTCACTATTGAGTAAGATGTTGTTGGTTGATAAATCTCAATAGATAATGGATGGAGAAGAACAATGGTGATGCAAGTATGATACAGCATGTGCTATACCTTTAACAATGTTAAGTTTTCCGTTCCAATTCAATTCTAATGCTTTAGTATCATTTCTCAAGGCACAAAATAAACTGCCTCTCTCCATATATTCGTATACCAAAAACATGCACCTTCTATGTAAGCAAAAACCATAAACCTTGATAATGTTTTGTAAAATTCTTAATTGTGAAGGAGTGGAGCCATTGACTTTATTCAAGTAAAGATAAAAATATACTAGACGAGAAAGGTTTCCTAGACAACTAGGGATGAAAATGCTCAGATGGTTAAAGTAAAGCCAAGCTCAAATAATTGGAACAGTTGGCATATAATAGATGGTATTGAACCACTAAGTTCATTTCTATATATGTATAAATAGAAAAGGTTTTTGAGACTTCCTAGCCCTAAAGGAATGGAGCCATTGAGGTTATTTGAGGAAAGATAAAGAGATGTTAGATTGGAAAGGTTTCCTAGACAATTAGGGATGAAACCGCTTAGCTGATTAGAGTCAAGTCAAAGCTCAAACAATTGGGACAGTCGACATTTAGGAGAAGGTATTGAACCACTAAACTCATTTCTATTCAAGTACATAGTGGAAAGGTTTTTAAGACATCCTAGCTCTGAAGGAATGGAGCCATTGAGATTATTTAAGGAAAGATCAAGATATCTTAGGTATTTGAGACTTCCTAGTTATGAAGGAATGAAGCCATTGAGGTTATTTAAGAAAAGATTAGAAATGCTAAGTCTTTTAAACTTTCTAGTTTTGAAGGACTGGATCCATCAAGGTAATTCTAGGAAAGATCAAGAAGTTCAAGCTTAGAAAGATTTCCAATACAACTAGGGATGTTTTCTTTCGATAATCACCACACAAAGATAGGAACGTCAATTTTGAAAGTGCACATAATTGTGAACGGTACTTCTGAATCCATTGAAGGTAATTTAAGGAAACTCAAGATTTGTAAAAAGAGAAATGTTCATTTTTCCAAATTCATCACCAATTTCTAGGGAAGAAGGGAATTTAATTTTAGTTACATTACCAAGCTGATTACAAGTAATGCCTGCAAATTGACATGGAGATAAAGAAGTGTTGATATATCGAGACCACCACCCACTTTAGAAAACAGCCCTTTCTTCAGATTTCAACATCTTGATTGCTGGTGCTGCAATGGCAGTTATATCAAACCAAAACATTGTAATTGCTATGATAATCGAAAGAACATAGGAAAATATGAAGGTTTCATGAATGTGTGTGAAGTTGGAGTTAATGTTGTTTCTCTCGTCACTAGACTATATGCTTTTGCTTTTTCTCCGTACTCAAAGCATGCTGCACTAACTCACTAGTATCCTCACACCCAGAGCGACGTTGTTGTTAGTCTAGTATAGATGAACCAAGACGTGTTTTTCATGGTACTTGGTCTTCGTCTTCGAGAGTTTTGAAAATTCAGCAACATGGGCCCGAGGGAATTCTGTATCCATTATCTAGTATACATGTTTAATCTTTCCACGAATAACACTAGGGCCTCCTTATTATTCTAACTCTTCGAATTTCACAAACATTAACCACAAATGAGAATGCTTTACATATTTGGGATTTTTTTTTTTTCATTTTGGGTTTGTGTCGTTTTCCGATTCTACATACTGTTTTTTTTTTTTTTAACTTCTTCTTGTTTATTCTTTTTTTTTCTAAATTTTTTACAAATTTTTCAAATAAGAAGACAAGTGAATTTTGATTTTATTACACTATCAGGCGTACGACATATGGCAAGTAATAGTATTACAAATTCAGTAAATATAAATTTTAACATTATTTTCCTTGTTGAATAATAGTATCGGACGATATATAGCAGTTTTTTACCTAAATTATTTTATATAACACATTGAATATTAAGTTAGTTGAATAATAAGTTAGTTGAATAATATTTAATGCATAATATGTGGCCATACATGGTTTGAAAGGATAACTTATGTTTTCCACATGTAAATTAATGCATTGATGGACAAATTTTTTCCTTTGCTAATAGTAACGTAAAAATTTTCGTTCATATAACATCTTAACCCATAGGAACATTATTTTCCAACTCATGATTGATAATTATGGGTGGGAATATAAAAGGAACGAAAGAAACGTAACTAAAGATGCATTAATTTTAAGCCTTTTAAAATTACAATATTATCAAAGATTAAAAGATAAAAGGTGCATTAATTAATCAAGACCTTCTAAAAATTCCATTAACGATAAAAGAGTTTCTAAATCTATGTTTGATACGTAAGGACTTACCTATATTCAATAAAATTCAAATTAATAGGTACCCACTCATTGTAAATTTCTAGTTTTTTAGCTTGAAACTTGAATGCAAGAGGTGCGATGTACGAGTATGAATTGAAACTGTAGTTTACTAATGGGAACTACAAGTTACGGTTGAGATACATCATATATTTCTCGTAACGCTACAAATCCTTATGAGTAATAAGCTGTAACCAAGGCCTAATGCTCTCAAGATCTATCTAACCTAAGGTCCTAAAAGTGCCTCTTGAATCTTCATAGTATCTTCAGTAATTGGCTCAAATTCCTCTTTCACTTTGCCAATATCCATCACTTCCATATTATCCTCTTAGCAATTTCCCAAAGCCTTGACCAGTAGAGTAATCGCCAAATGAGATCACCAATAAATAGCTACAAAGCAATTATATGAAAAGGATGTATACCATATAATATTGGACAGTACAAATATAAAGAGTATAAAATACTATAGCTTTATTATAATATTTTGTTTGTACAGTACTATGCATGGATTTTTATAATATCTTTTATTTGGTATACGTATACACTTGACTCAATATACCTTTAATATTGTTTAATAGTTATTTAATTACATTTATACACTCAATATTTATATTTTTATTCAATGAAGTTAGATTTCATATTATATTTTAGATGGAATAAATTTTGAGCATTTTATCTAATTTTTTTAAATCTTCTTCTTCTTCTTTTTTCCAATAACCAAATTAAGACTACACACCAAAGAATTGACCAAAATTTAATCCAATTTCATAAATTTTGAGCAACCAAAAAATATTTGAAAGTGTAAAGAGAGGATTATTTATAATGGCTTTACCCAATGCTACTAAACGCCCATACTCGAGGGTTACAGCTAATATATTCAAATGCACGATCTAGTTGTAATCAAAGGAGAACATCCTGCTCATGGTATCAAAATTTCTTGTTTCCAAACGTCCTAAGGTTTTATTTTCATAATTAAAAAGAACTAATATCTGTTGAACGTGTCCTCACTATTAAACTAGAATCTCCAGGAAAATATCCTTTCCATAACCCTCTCGACCACAAGAAACAATTAAATATCTCCACGTCTTCATCACTACATTATCACCACAACCTTCCCCAACCCCCCAACCTCCCAACAAAAATCCACATTTGTCTGTTGCAACTTTTTTCCATGTCATGTTTGATGAGTAAGACTTTAATTGCAACTCGATACGTTAAATATCGATAAAATTTTGACATATCTTATTTTGAATTTTCAGAATACAGAGAAAACGTAATGTTTCCGTTACTTCTCTATCGGCAATGGATTTCATTTCAGTGTCTAGCCCAAAACTCCAAATTCAAGTTTTATCAATTACTTGTCCCCAACAAGCTTCCTTGAAACCTCCGCAGAGAGCCCAAACAACACACAAACAAACAAACACTACACTACACCTGTGTAGACTTCAAAGAAAATACATGGAGCACGCCGCGCCGCAGTCTTAAGACTGGAAAAGGGAAGTTACCGTTAACTGGAAACTTGAAGAAAAATGCCTCCTCCTCCTCCTCCTCCTCCTCCTCCTCCTCCTCCTCCTCCTCCTCCTCCTGCTTCTTCTTCTTCTTCTTCCAAAAAAAGTCCCTTCTTGTATCATCCATCTTTTCACAAATCGTAAATTCTGATATATAATGAATATTTGAGGTATTATTTATTTTAGGGCAATGAGGTATGATTTATTTTTCTTCTTTCATATATGGAATACAAGACTAGGGATGCAAGATACAAATTATACATGGTTAATATAATAAAAGATCTGAGACAAAGTTTCGAAAACAATAACAATATCCGACAATCTGAATTGGATATTATAGATATAAATTACCAATAACATAAACCTTCATCATTAGGCTTTACTGATTGTCTTTTTGTTTTATTTTTCATAAACATACAAGTATTGATATATTTCAATAAAACTAAATTAGCTTATCAGTTAGATTTCATGAGTGGTGCCAAACATTCTTTAATGCTATCAATTGGATTTTCGGCACTTAATAGGATATATTTTAAGGTTTTACATGTTAATATAAGAGCTGATAATATATATTGATTATAGATTTGATTAAAAGAAATCAAATTTTATTTATCCTTATTATTAGTATTTACTAATCATATACTTTTAAAGGCATATTAATATCAATAAATCTTTACTCACAGTTGACATGAGTTTTGAAAATTCAACAATGTAGAGCCGAGAGTAAACTATCTAGCAAGCATTTCTAATTTTCCTAGAAAAAGCTGCACTGGAGCCTCTATGTTATTCTAAGCTTTACCTTAGAGTCCGGAGATGTTGGCGGGGGCCTTAGGAAGAGTTATCTTTTCTATTTAACAGCCTGCCTACCCCGGAAACGTCTCAGCCGGAGGTAGGGTTCAGCAACTGGAAGGGCACCGTACGTCGCGTGGTGTCCGGTACGCTCTCAGCAACCTTTGAAAATCTGGAGGACCGAGTGCCTCCCACACCCGGTTGTACTCATAACCACATCAGGTCTCCAAGGTAAATAGCCTCTAGTCGATGGAACAATGTAGGCAAGGGAAGTCGGCAAAATGGATCCGTAACCTTGGAAAAAGGATTGGCTCTGAAGGCTGGGCACGAGGGTCTTAGTCTCAATCCTATTAGCTGCTGGTGGACTGCTCGAGCTTCTTCTGCGAGGAGAGCGAGTCGCCGCGTGTCGGCCGACAGAAGGACAGACTGGGAACGGCTCCCTCAAGGGCCTTCCCTGAGTGTCGAACAGTCGACTCAGAACTAGTACAGATAAGAGGAATCCAACTGTTTAATTAAAACAAAGCATTGCAATGGTCCCTACAGATGCTCACGCAATGTAATTTCTGCCCAGTGCTCTGAATGTCAAAGTGAAGAAATTCAACCAAGCACAAGTAAACGGTAGGAGTAACTATGATGCTCTTAAGGTAACCAAATGCCTCATCATCTAATTAGTGACGCGCATGAATAGATTAACGAGATTCCCACTGTCCCTGTCTATTATCCAGCAAAACCATAACCAAGGGAATGGGCTTAGCAAAATCAGCAAGGAAAGAAGACCCTGTTGAGCTTGACTTTAGTCTGACTTTGTGAAATGACTTGAGAGGTGTAGTATAAGTGGGATCCCCCAAGCGAAAGTGAAATATCACTACTTTTAACGTTATTTTACTTATTCCATGAATAGGAGGTGGTGCTTGGCCCCTTTTTTTGGACCTAAGGTCCGCTCCGGCAGGCCAGTTTGGGCGGAAGACATTGTCAAGTAGGGAGTTTGGCTGGGACGTGGTGGCTGACGGCAACGTTAGGAAGTTCGAAGACGTCGGCGAAGGCCTCAAGAAGAGTTATCTTTTCTATTTAACAATCTACCCACCTTGGAAATGGCTCAACCGAAGGTAGGGTCCAGCAGCTAGAATAGCACCATACATCACGTAGTGTCCGATGCGCTCTTGGCGGCCCTTGAAAATATAGAGGACTGAGTGCCTCCCATGCCCAGTCATACTCATAACTGCATCAGGTCTTTAAAGTAAACAGTCTCTGGTCGATGGAACAATGTAGGCAAGAGAAGTCGGCAAAATGGACCAATAACCTCAGGAAAAAGATTGGCTCTGAGGGCTAGGCACAGAGGTCCCAATCGCGAACCCATCGGCTACTGGTAGACTACTCAAGCTGCTTCCACGGCAAAAGCGAGTCACTGCGTGCCGATCGAGGGACGGACTGGGAAATCTCTCAAATATAAGAACTGATAATATATATTGATTATAGATTTGATTAAAAGAAACGAAATTTTATTTATCTTCATTATTAGTATTTACCAATCACATACTTTTAAAGGCATAGTAATACCAACAAATCTTTACTCACCGTTTTGAAAATTCAGCAATGTAGTCTAGCAAGCATTTCTAATTTTCCTAGAAAAAACTGCACTGGAGGCTCTATGTTATTCTAAGCTTTACCTTGGACCCGATCCTCCATGAGGAAGCCACAAGTTTAAGTCTTCCAAATTTTACTAATGAAATTGATAAGTCATTGAATGAAGGCGAGGTATGAACCGATAAAAGTAGGAATGGAAAGATGTTATTTACCATATAATATGTTTTTATACTTGTCACTTATTTCATTAGTTTTTTTATAAAACGCCATAGCCTATAATATAATAAATCTAAATATTATTTGACACGTTGAGTTATTGATATCAGACAACATATGATAAGTTATTTGCCTAATTAATTTTTTGTGAATTAACCAAGTTGAATGTTTGATGATGCAAAATGGTCTTGCTTGGATTAAAATTTTGACTTAAAATAATAAAATAAAAGGATGTAAACCAATTAATATTTTTTTAATAAATACATTGCTGATGCATTTATAAATAAATTATTACCTTAGTCGTCAATATTTTCTAAATACTAAAATTTAGCTACTTTAACGTGTCAACCCATTCAATGTTATCTAGAAAAGGACAAATAGTTTTCTAACTCGATATTTATAACTATGGATGGGAATACGAAATGGTTGAAAGAAAAGCAGTTAAAAGATGCATTAATTTCTAATGTTCAAAAATTTACAGTTGTATGAAGTATTAAAAGACAAAGTTATGTCTTATTTTCCTGCCATTTTAATTCAATATAGTGATGATGATGAGTTTTACAAAATATATCTTATTGTAAATAGAAGAATGTAAATAGATGCCGGAGTCATTAATGAAAGATACGAAAACAAGGAAGATAATTCATATCCGATTTTTCATAGCGTATATTATCAATGTTGGAAAAACTTGGACTGCCATGAATTATGGTTCTACATTGGAAAAACAGCAACAAACATCAAATATGATTTCTGAGTAAGGAAAACTGTAGAATGGCTGACCAAGGGCAATCAACGATGACTTACGTGTTTTATTATTTCTTTTTTTTTTTTTTAAATCAAAAGTCGAATCATCTGGACCTATCTAAATTTGAAAGATGGATTGGACCTTCGGTTTTATAATTTTAATAATAATGCTAAAGGACCAACAGATATGAGGCTGGGCCTCGATGGACTAGACAATATAATAATGTACTACTAATTAGATAAAAAAAAAAAAATTTCGCAAAAATTAGTATTATTACACTGCCTGTCTTCCCATTAATCGGCTGGATGTTCTTAACGTATTTCAACATAACATTGCTTAATGAGCTAGCCTCATAATTAGGGTATGTTTGGATTGTTTTTTATTCATCCGTTGAAAAATTCTGTATCTAAAATTTCTACTTCATAATTATAAAATGAAAATAGTGATTAAAGTATCAAAATTAAAAAATAAAAATTTATATACTTTTAAGAGAAAAGTTCTAAAAAATTATATTTTATATATTAAAAATAATTATCTTATATCTATATATTTTTTGAAAATTCTTGTCAAATACAAAGATTTAAATATACGAGAATAAAACATTAATAAAATAAAAAACAAATGAACAAAATAGAGCCTTAGTTTTTAAGTTAGCCCAAAGAGATTTCATGAAAACCATGCCTAAGGCCACAATCTTGTTACTGAGAAATGATTGTGAAATGGGTTTTAAAGAGATCTCTAAGATTTGGGGTGTCACGGTCTAAGAACCAAACCTATGAATAGGTCTTCCCGGATCAGTCTCTATTCCGCATTTTTTTAAAGCATGCCCGAATTTATGCATCTTATTACAGCCTAATTCTCCTTAGGAATAAATGAACTGGGGCGACATTACTATCGTAAGATTCAACCGAAACACGAATGTCCATGTGGAAGCCAAAAGTTAACCCTTCTGATTTTTACTGAAGAAATTGGAAAGGCATTCTATAAATAACTGGGTATGATCCTACATAATACGGGTGGTCAGATGTTATTTATCGTATAATATGTTCTTTATATACGTGCTACATATTTTATCACTTCGTAAACTATTTCTTCAAAAGAACTTATAATAATTATTATTCCTAGTCGTATATTGGTATTAATTGATTCTTCGCCCAAGTCATTCATGAATTTTGAATTTTCTACCATTCTAACTATATAAGTGCTTCTTCTTTTTTTCCCTAGTCTAACGTAACGTTGGAGGTGTAAGAATGGATCAAAATAAAATTGTGGTTTCGAATTCCATTCTCTTTCACTATATTTAGAAGTATAGTTACAAAATAGAATTACGATTTCATAAAATTGACAATTATGGTTTTAAGCAAAAATTCGATTCAATTTTTAAGAAATTAAGAAAGAAATCACGATTCATTTCTTCCTTTCATTCATTAATATTAGTTAAAATTACATTTTTAACTTTCAAATTAATTATAACAATTAACAATCAATTAACAATCATGAGATTGGCACAGTAGTATTTGTCAATAAAACTCTACGTTCATTGCATTCCATTCCATTGCCTAGACATTTTTCAAACATAGGAGTGGATTTATAATTTTGGTCTTAATTCCATTCTAATCTAATCCATTTCGCTTAATTAATAGTTGCGTATTTGTACTAATTGATCCTTTGCCAAAATCGCCCCATTCTGAATTTTCTATTGTTATAGGTGCATTAAATTGTAGATGTAAAATTGTATTTAATAAGTTTACTTCGGTGCCCTAAAAGGTATCCTAAAGTATTTGAATCAAGGGATAATATAGTGTGTGTATATATAAAAATCTAGATATTGTTTGACATATTGAGTTATTAATATCAAACAACGCATGATAAGTTTTTTGCATAATAAATTCTATGTGTATCGAGTAAGTTGAGGGATTGTTGATACATAATGGCTATGCTTGGATTAAAATGCTAAATATTATAATAGAATGTACATAAAAAAAAAAAAAAAAAGTTAGTCTTTAAAACGTAAATTGATGACCAATTGTGGACTAGCAGTATGAATAACAAATGCTTTATAGAATGGATCAAATTGAAATATTTTTTTCTCTAAATTGTAATGGACAAAAAAAATATATAAATTGATGCATGTATAGTAAACTTATTGCATTTCTCATCAATAATATTTAAATTTTAGCTGTTTAACATGTTAAGCCATATAATTTTATCTAGAAAGGAAACATGGTTTAACTCGTGATTGATGGTTATGGATAGGAATACAAAAGGATTGAAAGAAAAGTAATTAAAAGAATATTTATTTTAAAGCTTTCAAAATTCAATTCTTTATAAAATATTAAAAATACACAGTTACAGTTGTCGGGACCTATAAAATTTTAATTTATACGAAATTGAAAAGGTCCATCGATAATAAAAGGTATCAAAACCATATTTAATATATAAGGACTATACATATTAAGTAATATATAACTTAATTGTTATGCACAAGTTATAACACCCTTAGTTTTGGAGCTCTGGAACATAAGCAAAAGAGATGCAACTTGTGAGCATGAGTATAAGACTAAACCATCAAGGAGCCAAAATTGAATTTCCAATATGGGAAATAGCAGTTTGTGAAAGCTCAAATTAAGATAAAATAATTTTATGTTCAAGCGCGACGAATTTGGCATTGAAACAAGCCTAAACCACCAATACAAAACTGCACCAGGAAAAGGTGAACTTACGAGTTAAGGAAAACTAGTATCTGGCGACAAAGGGATGAAATAAACTGAACAATGGAAATTTCTTGGGCACTAAGGTGCAGGTGCATCGCCTCAGTCCTCTCTCATTCAAAGGATGAATCAGAATAGGTTTATAGACAAGTTGATCCAACAAGATATATTGTTGAACCGGAATCAAACTCCAACTCAAAATTTTAAAAAGTAAGTTGAAACTCCAACTCAATCGAGCTTATGTTCCTCCGATTGAAAGTAGTATTTGATAAGCTAGAAAATTCTACTCAATTAAATTCATTCAACTTAGTAATTTTATAAAAATCATTTATTTAAAATAATACTAAAATCTAAAATCGAATCAAACTTTATTAACGTTTAAACTTGAATCGAGTTTAATTAAACTTACAAATTCATTGAACTCAACAACATAATGCTCGAACTTAACTTCATAAGTTACTCAAATTTGGCTTATGTTCTTCATGTAGCATTCAGACCGAATGACTCTCTGAAATTACGTCGATACTTTCACATATTATGAGTAACGTAAGAAACATTTCTATTTTCCCCCTCGAGAATCTTTCGAATTACCACCGCTTAATTACCACCGCTTAATTTTCAATTTGCCTCTGACCATCAAATTAAATATGAATAACTCGTCCTTCTCTCTTTTAAACAAGGGGTTTCTAGTTTTATCGGTGCTTGAAACAATTGTCTTCTCCATATTACTATATCTCTAGAGTCGATAATTTTCTATATGGAACTATTGAACTCAATCATTGCTACCGTGACTTTTTAGTTTTCTATTGAGGTCTATCCTATAGAGGTACTCAAATTGGATCAGTGATCGATTTGTAGGTTTCGTTGTAAACCTAATTGGTTACTTCCAATTAGTAATTCATAGTTCAAACTGCACTCAAAAGTGAGGTATTTTCCATTTTTATAGGAACTTCTGTACCAAAAATAATGATAGCTCCAATTATAGCCCCATAGGATCATATTCTATGCTTATGATCTCTCCCTTTATGCCCTGCTGTAATGATTCCTCTGGCATTACAACTTTTACTACGACGCTACTGTCCATAGCTCAAATTATTTCGCATATTGAATTTCACTTGACTGTCTACAACTCCATGCATATGCTCAGGATAGAAGTTTATTCAATCAAAGTTAATACAACCAAATCAAATTCAAGTAAATAGCCAGCTATCCAAATTCGGCTCAATCTCATTTCTACCCTTAAATCAGCATACTTATCCCATCCCCGGGTCTCTCTCGTAAATCCAAAACTTTTTTTCCCGTTTAATCGACATCCTTCGTGTAATAAAGCAAATTCCTAAATTTCTGCCTTTTGTATTCAATGGGAGAAAATAAGGAACCTTTTCGTTTTCTATTTTTTCATAACTTTCCATTACTAATGTCAGAAAATCTTCAGCTGCTGTTGAATTATAAGCGTACAAAGGGAAAAACCATTACTAACATCAACAATAACATGGAGTTGCCCAGATGAACACGCCCTCCCATTGGATCGATGGAATTGAATTTGTGATGGTGCTTACAACATGAAATGCTAAATGATTACAGACCACAATGGTAGTTGTTTTGATGGGTATGGATAAAAAATCGAACACTGGTTCAACCCTGGAGACAATTTTGTAGTGTCCAATGAAAAACTTGATTTTAACCTTTTAACATTTTTCATATGCTAAGTGCAAACAGCCAAGCAGTTAAGAATAACTTTTGTTATTTTTCCAATCTAGGATAACTCGAAAAGACCCGACATCCGTGTACTACTACAAATGGGAGAGAGGGGGGGAAAAAAAAGAAAAGAAAAGAAAAGGAGCATTATGAGCATTTTGTCAAACGTATGTATTTGCAAGTAAAACTCCCTATGCATCAAAAACACTATCTTTTTGTCTGTCGGAGGAGGAATCTTTTTTATGAATTATGTACAGAAGCTGTTAAATAGAAGATATTTAAAAAAAAAAAAAAAAAAAAAAGAACAGGAGCCTCGTGTTCCACAAGAACAAAGCAAAATTAGAAAAAGGAGAAAAAATGTTGCTGCTGCTGCACTGAATTTGACAGCAGCTAATGGCAATATGAATGCATATTTGCCTTACATGTGGATGTGGGGATGTGGGGGGTGGTGGTGGTGTTAGGGGTGGTGGGGGTGGGGAGAGAATAGACTACATTAATTCCCCACAATTCTGGGGCCTATGTACTCCGCTCCAACAACATCAAAGTCCTCTGGGGTTATGACCCTCTCTTGAAGCCATGCGTAATCCTCCCTCTCCTCTTCGGGCACCGACACTCCGTCAACTGCATTTTCAGACCAGCTCTACCGTCAGTGTCTTTCATAAGCCAAAACGAAACTGAAAGGGAATGCAGTCGGGATTATGGGAAGGGTGATCTATGGTACCTGTGAAATTCGCAAAAGGATGGTCGAAGTAATATGCGCAATGCCGGCCATCAGGGTCCGAGTATGGTGGTCCTAGAACGTCTAGCACAGCACAAGCTGTCACTGCTGTGAAGCAATGCATATTGCCTCCATCTGCTGGATAAAGTATGGAGGTGTTGCATGGCGCCGTAAAGTTGGAGTTGACCTTCCTCTTAGCTAACCGGACCTCAGGAAACTGGACTGAATAGATGGAGGGCAGAGTCAAATTAGGAACACACACACTTCACAAACTTTACATCGTTTTACACACCACAAAGAAGCATAACAGCAAATTCATGCAAACACGGCTCGTGTATACTATGAATTAATTTCTCTCCTTAAGCTTCTAAGCTTTTATACCATCAGATTATACTACTGCTTAACATTTTCTTAATGCCATCAGCAAGTTCATTTTGAAGTTTGTATCAATTCCCTTCCATTCCACAGGATTCAATAAATAATATGATATTTCCCTGCCTATAGGTAGCAGACTAGCAGAATATGCATTAATTTTAATCTTCCCTCGTTCCCTTTATGGAATTCCACCACATGAATAATATCTTCCAGACTTTTATCGAACACTCCAAAATTTTACTGCAGTATCTCGAGAAATTGCGGTTACTAGTAGCTCTTAACCATAAGAGATGATGACAACCAATGGTCCATGGTAGTTAATCATTGCAAAAATATAAATAGAAAACGGAGAAATATGATTCCCATATATTAAGAAGCACTAAATTATAGTTTCCCATTTTTGGTTAGCATATTGCGTGGACTTCCACCACCATTTGCTACTAAGAGTCACTAGTAGTCAGAAACTGCTTAACTATCATTGTCACGACCATGTTAATTTGATTATAATAACAATAAAACAAAAGTCCCAAAGAAAATAAATTCCACTAAACAGAATAACCCTTGAAAAAAATCAAGTCTCAATTTGAATAGCCGAAAACTTTTTAAGATTTCTCCATAAAGCACCATGCATGATCATAACAATGTTTAGTTAAGAAGGGTCATACTACGCTTGGCTCAATGTTATCGTTATATGCATATGTACTAATTATTTAAAATAGAATTTTCCTATTTTAGGAAAATATATATATATATATATATATAGCATTATTGTTTTCTGTAATGAGCAAGAATCTAGACTATTCTTGTTTTCTTCTGCTACCCAATGATTGCAATTTGTAAATGATTATTTTAAAAAAAAAAAAGGCACAAATAATGATGCAAATGTTCCCTTCGATGAATAAAAGAAGTGGTCAAACACTATCAAACTTAGACCAAACATAAAATTAAAAAATAAAATAAAAAAACACTATCAAAGTAATAATGAGAAAGGACCTAATAGGGTACAAAACCAAGTAGCTATTTTTAACATGTATAGATAGTCCCGAGATATAAACGCAAGCATTGCAAACACACCTTGCCGAGGAGTTACATCTGAAGTGTTGCTAGATGCATCGCCGACCCAGTCATATGATCTTATATGCATTGTCCCAAATAGAAGCTTACTAAAGACGGTCATTCCCGGGTGATTGTGTAGGGGAATCACACCAGAAGGTGGCAAGCAAAATATTCCCATCTGCAAGAAAAGATGGAAATTGTTCAGTGTAAAGTAAATTCTTAATGTCTTGAAAAGGGTATTGACTTTCTCTTTTCGCTCTGTGGAAGGGAGACAAGAAATTACATACAGAAAATTTGTCACATTCATGGAGATGCAGATACGTTATTTTCGGAGTTCGTCTAGCTCCAGTAGTCTTAAAATAAGCCATTTTGGGATGAAGGCCAACATCAGCAGGTCTCATGCCATCTGAAAAACGAAATTTGCAGTACGAATTAGAAAGCATTCAATAAAATCCATTCATTCCGTGCTTCGCTATCACCTTCCATTACATGTCATTCAGGAAGCACTTCAGGACAGACACCTTAATTGGAAAGGATAAAGATTTCGATTAAGACAAATTCATCATACAGTTTCTAGAATTGTTTTAAACTCATAACGAACACAACACCGTGCATTCAACCAGGAAAACCGACTTGAAGGATAATCTCATTTGCCAAGAATCCTCTAATCATGATCTGTGCTCCAATTACATATGGCAGACAAGGGTAAAGAAATCGATATCGAATTCATGACAACATCATTTACCATATCAGATGGATGATGGGAACAACAGAAAAATTGAGAAAACCAAATCCACATAGATTAGATTATTATGTTCATCAATATCATGGACATGGCAAAACTTGCATCTACTCGATCGCAAAATCGTCCTTACAAACCAATACTGAATCGAATTTATTTAATACGAACATTCGAACCCAAGAATGACCAATCCAGTTCAACAAAGGTATAATTATATCTAACTCCATCACTAATTTACAGCAGAATTATGTAATCTACATGTACAACATCAATATGAACAGAGTAACGCATAAAATATCTGACAAAACATACCCAAAACTGTTCTTATCCTGTCAATATCCTCAGGAGGCGGTATAACATTGGTTCCACTATCGACGAACACTTCCTTACAAGTCTCGAAAAGCTGCTGTATCGCCGACATCTTCTTCTGCTTCCTCCGGTTCTTTTTCGGGTTACTATTCGTATTTACCGCGACTTCTTTCGCCAATTCACGACACTCTTTGCTTTTTCTATCACCCACCGTTTTAGTTATCCCCATAACCAACCCCAAACCACACCTTTCCAAAACCCTAAAACCCACAAAGATATCAAATTCCAATCCAATCAGGGTATGTATCTAAAGAATGAAAATTTGAAGCGAACGAGCTTCAAGAACACTGCCTTCGTATGATTCAACTAAAAGGGTATTCCAAACACGCATCAAGATTGAAAACTTCCAAGTGGGGGATGAAGTTGGAAAGGAAGCCAAGTTGGGGAAGGAAAAACAGGAGAGGAGAGGGAAAAGGTCTGGATATGGTGAGGTTCGAGGATGTTGTGTGGATTCGAGTACAACATCAGTATATGGTATGTAAAGAAAAGAAAAAATTTCACCACATGGTAGGTGATGATTGGGAAAACTGGAAGAATATAAAGGGAGAAGGGCAGAGAGAGAGGGAGGGTAGGGCTAGCAGATAATGAGGAAGAGTTGGTTTTGTTGGAAGTGAAAAAACCAGGGGCCATGTTTGAGTTTCCAATGGGCTGTTCCAACAGCGGGTTTCTTTTATCCATTCTGAAAAGTCTTTCTTCCTTTATATATATATTTCCCTCGACTTCTGACTCCTTCCTCCCACCCTTTTTGAGCAACGTGTATAAATTAAAATGCCTCCCCCTTTTCTTTTTCTCTCTCTTTATAACTTCTTCAACTTTTACGGTATAGGCGTGTAGATAAGTTTTCAAATCACTGCTGCAACCTTAAAAATCATAAGCTTATTTTATAACCATTGAGATTTGTTAATACGTTTATAAAAATCATAACAGGTGAGGTAATATTTTTTATAATTTATAATAGTCTATATATTGCTGAACAATAATATAGAAGTTGCAAGCTTTTTTAAAGACAAAAAGAGTTTTTTTTTTTTAACTGCATTACAGCTTAAAAATAAGAAATTCGAATTTAATTTATCATATTAAGAGGAAAGTATTGGTATCATACCATTATAAAGACATTAACACAAAAAATTTATGTCACGTTTAGTAAGTAAAAATTTGAAACAGACTTAAATATAATGGATTAAAATAAGATGGAATGGAACAGAATTAGGATGGGGAATGATAAATCATTTTTTTATTTAAAAATATATATGAAAAAGAATGTAATAAAATTAAATTAATGTGTATATAGTAGTAATTGTTAAAAATATCTTCTAAGTACTGAATATCATAATTAAATTAAAAGATAAATAGATAATTTAATTAATAATAATAAATATATGAAAAATAAAATCATTAGTTTCGTTTTAAAAAAAGAGAATCAAATTCTTTTTTGAAATCGAAATCACCAATTTCATAAGATTACGATTTTGACTTCTAAGTATATTTTTAAACACAAAAATAGAAGATAAAATCTAAAATTACAATTCATTTATAATCTATTCCCGTATAACAGACACAAGATTAAAATATACCCGTTGATTTATCATGAAAAAGGAGATGCGTTCACATCATGAAAAAAGATTATAAAAAGACTACGTTTGACATAATTTTCAATTCTTTAGGTCATTCCTCTTTATATTGAGTATATTTACATATGTAGAAAAGAAAGGAAATGATTATCCAGGAGAGGAGTTTACCAATGGTTTGTTAATTATTTTACGGTCCCTTCTTGCTCTAGAAAATTAACAGCGGTTACTAATAACTCCACTTTTGTGAAGGATACTGACCAGCAGTACTACCGATATTTTCCACATATTTTTTGCACAACGCTTCCCCATCCAGTCGACCATGCCATGGCAATATCAGCTATCAGCCGCAGCCGCTATATTAAACCCACTATCGTTACTAATTATTGAAACTCATTAAATACAATAATCTTTTAATGCTATGACAATAATATAAAAAAATTACAAAGATAATGCTATTGACAATTTCAAAAGATTAAAATTATTTTACGTTAAGAGAAGCAATCTCGAATTGATTGAAACTTGGAGGTAATCCTGGCCATTTTCTTTTCTTTTCTTTGGAATTCACATTTGACTAAGACTAAAAATTTGTGTTAACATGTTATGCTCCTTAGATAAGACAAACATCTGGCTCACTTACAATTAAGGGTTACCAAATATAATAAGATATGTCTCTTTTTTTATGAAACCTTTCGTCCCTTTAAAAATCATGTCTAATTTCCACACTTAATTTAATTACACACTACGAGGTAATTATGTTTCTGAATCTATTTTTCTATATATATCTTCTTAAAACTTTGAGCAATTGTCATTACTCGTTGATTATCACTATAAAAAATATATGCGTATTTATTGTTGTCTAAGCCTACTTGTTTAATAATAATAAATCAATGATGGAGGCTGTATGTGCAGCTGTAGATAAATGTAGGGTATCTTTTTTTTTTAATAATTGTTGCTAAAATGACAACTTTGTATCATATATATTTTAAAATGAATATGACTATGAGAAAAATAAAACGAGATTAATCTTTCTTGAAAACCTTTATGAAGGACTTTTTTGCTAGTTATATTGTAATCTTTGCAATATAGTTATTATTCAGATTAAGTGGATAAATCGAATCATAATAGACATTGTCCTTAACACGTCTACGGTTATCAATAAAACAAGAAGAAGAAAAACATATGAGCCCAGTAAAAATAAACCAAGTTTTTTTTTTAATTTAAAAATGAGCATATAAAATTACACAATTGTAGTTTTTTTTTTCTCCCCTATGTTAATTACTACCATATTATTATTATTGGGAATGGAAGAAGTAAATATAGTTCGTTCTATCGGAAAATTGTACCTTTTAATGTATAATGGTAGATTAATGTAGTGTTATATCTTTTGCTAAATAGGCAATTTGCAATGACATATATATATATATATATATAATAAAAGTTGATAATGAGAAATATATAACCACAACTTAATTAGTGTCTTCCAAGTTGATTTAGTAGATATGCATTGGTGTAGTGTGTGCCAAAACCAATATATATATATATATATATATATATGATAATTCCACAATAAAATATGAATTGCTGACTTAATGTAAAAGCACAAGTTAAAAGAAAAATACATATAAATATATGAAGAAGTTTTAACAAGAATAGAAAAACCTTTGAAAATGACACGGTTTTTATTGATATAGTGATATATAATTATTGTAAATATATAAGTAGAGATGTGGAGAATAAAGTATTATTACCTTAATAATATAGTACACATGGATCCAAACTGAGAAATTTCTTATAAGTCACGAGGTAGCATAGGCCTTGGTTTCGTATTTGAACCGAAAAGATCAAACTTGTTTTTCCCTGTCAATTCGAAAATTTTAAATTAATGCTTGTCTGCTTTTTTATTGGCCATATTTTGGTACATAATCAGTTATACTTTGAAATAAGCTTTCAAAAAATATAGATATAATCTTTTTTGGATCAATGTCACAATTTATATCTGAGCATTGTTATCTTTTACAATTATATATCTAAAGTTTCAATTTATTTAATTAAATATCCAAACAAAGATTTATTTATCATATTCTATACCTTAATTAACATTAATTTACACCATTAGTTCAGTTAATATAATTAGTCAATGGAAAGACTGACCATAGAAATAGAGAAATCATATAACTCTCAACAAGTGGCTATCGACCATCTTCTACAAAATAATGCACTACAAATCACTTAAAAAATATGGGTCATGAGATCTATAATTGATCATTGATGGTCACTCGTAGTCCTAAAAGGTTTGCGTGATCCCCTTAAGGTCATGCACAACTATTTTAGTAATTGATTGTATTAATTAGATTAACTGGATTAACGATGTGAATTAGAATTAATTGAATTATAGATGATAACAACTAAATCTTTACTTAAATATATAATTAGAAAAATCTAAATTTTAAATGTATAGTTATAAAAGATGGTAAAATTATGGGTATAAACTGTGACATTATCTTTTCTTTTTTTTTCAAATGATTGATAAATAAATATGAAAATAATCGAATTGGCACAAGCATATGCAGAAGGGAGTAAAAGAAAATGAAAAAACCTAGGAGCACACTTTGACCTCATCTTTGGGGGCATAACGAGATTTTGAAAAATGTATGTGAAAATATGTCGGTCCGACCATTTCTCTAAACTCTCAATGATATTTTCATCATAATTAGTCCAATAATAGTTAAGGGATAATCGTGAGACAGTTTACAATAGATTTATGTATTATCATCAGTATTACGACCGATAACAAAAATTATTTTTCGTATTTATTGCACGACATTATTGCCAAGTGCCTTGCAAGTATACCACCGTATAAATTCTTTATTAACTGAAAATTGAATAAGTTAAGCCAAAAAATTTTCAAAACCTTACCGAAGGCTCAAATAAATCTGAAAATATACGTTATCCCATACTCTTAATTGAAGAAACCTTTGCTGACAACTGAAAACTACTCTGCCTTTGTTGCCCTACATGGGGAATCTCTATTACAACCGGGAATAGGACAATCTTTTTATATAATGAGACCTCATTTTAGGAATTTAAATATAATATAAATCCTATAATAGTATTTATTATAAAGATTTTAATGAGTAAGATTTATTTTTTGGAACTTATAGTGGGATTATTAAGTGAAAAAAGATTCAAAATTATTAATATATCACATATTTGATTAAATAGCATAAAAATACCAATAGTAATATATAGTTTTTAAAAAATTATCACTTATATTTTTATATATTAAAATTCTATTAATATTTATATATTATTAATTTATTCGTATAACATAATAGTATTATTATAATAATACTGTCCTTAATTCTATTTATTTGAACGCGCATGACGTGAGATGGTGAATTTTAACTCATCCCTCGCATTCCGGAATAATCTAATTAAATTCATCAATACCTTGAAAACAACACATCATCATCTTGTCATTCCGGGGAAAATAAACAAATAATATTTTGATGGAGATGGTAATAGATAAAGCATCCGGAGCACTTGGCCATGAAACGAACTCCATTCATTAGTTTTCATTGTCGTGCATAAAACAATTTCGACCATCAAAAGAATAATATTTGGCTTCAGCAACTATTGGTCACCAAAAGAAATTTACCTTTTTTTTTTTTTTTATCAATGCGTATGTTTACAAGTTGGGCAGCCATTTCGAGGCAGCGCAGTAGATAAAAGTGATTTACTGTTTTACAACAAGAAAAAAAGCTCTCATTGACAAATGATAAAGCAACGAAAAAATGGTGCTCAAATGAAGGATATGCTAAAGCTGTTCGTATTTTATTGAATAAATTATGATTATTGAAATTTTTCAATCTCAACTTGTAATATAATTTAAAAAAAAAAACACAGAAAACAAATTAATAAATATGATAGATTGATTTTAGATAAGTTTTCAATCTTTATTTTTATGCTAATAATGGCCGATTATATATGCATATTTGTTAGGAAAATGTTTAATAGCATAAATTATAATAAAAAAAATACGAAAGTTATTATTGTCTAACCGTATTGTGCCACTCGTGTATATATATATATATATACCATATATTTCTTTTATACCAAACAACTTTTAATTTATCAACAATCCAAATATAAAATATTAATCATAAAAGTAGATGTCATCAAGAATACACAAAATGTTTTCATTATTTATCATTGTTTTTTTATTAAAAGAAGATATATAAAGGTATAAAGCAGCTTTGTTATCAAGTCACGAGATTTTAACATTCAATAATATAAAAACTAACATAAGGGAGGAAAGAATTACTCACTAATTCCTTTTTTTTTTTTGGAAAGGTAAGAAAAAATTAAAGGAAGGAATATTTTGCTCAATATTTTTAATAAGATCCACGAACCATTTTACCCTCCATCATAGAGAGAATTAAAAGAAAAGTATATAAAATTACTTAAACACTCATTTATTAAAAAAATATATATTTTATTTTAACAATATTTTAAATTACTCCTTTATTTATTTCTTCTTTTTTTTTTTTTGTCAATTTCTTTCTCTCGTCCGTGTAAGTAGATGAGGAGAGATTGAAAAAAATAAAATAAAATAATCGCAGCCATACAAAAAGTGAATGAGAAGGTCTTTTCCATGTGATTGATGTTGATCAAGTGGGACAAACTTTCGCTCAGTTTCCAACTAAGACTTACCACCTGTTAAACTGTCTCTTCCTGACTTGATGACCTTAGCTGGATTCCCATCCCCTTAAAAGTTGGGACTATTTTCCACACCTCGTCTATATTTTGACATTTTCCAGGTGCAGCTTGATTACACATAGGGGCCATGCTAGGAGCTTTGCATTATTGCAATTTGCAGGCTCATGGGTTTCGAAAAGTCTTGACATTAATTTTGACTTAAAAACCGCTATGGATTTTATTAGATCTGAAAATAACCGTGACATTACAGGATCTTTTTCCCTTTGTTTTTTTTTTTTCCGAATACTTTATTGGAAGAGAATGAATCGATTTTAATTCATTTTCCACATCATTATTTAGGAGTTCATTTTCTTTTATATTTTCTTAAAACTTTATACAATTTTACTTTCCAAAGCATTATTTATTGATTACAATCATCATCTCTCTATAAATATCTATTGTGTTGAAAATTTATAAATGTACTGTTTTATATTTTATGTATATGCTTAATTTTTTTATCATTAGAATTGTATTTATATAATGAAGAGTACTATTTAATATGTAACGTTTTAGAATCTGAAACATTACAATCCGTTACATATTTCTAACTTCTATCAATACGTCAAGCATAAACCTTTAACTAAAATTTCCATACATTTACATTTCAACCTCCAATGATTTCACAAAATTTAATTCTCCAAATTATTGCGATAGTCTCTTTGTAATTATTTCAATGAAATCTAAGACTTTAAATATAAAAAACAGAACAACAAAACAAACTCTACAAGTTTCTATAATATATATATATATATATATCATATATCGAACTCAAACTATCTTAATACAGTTGATAAGCTCACAATTAAAACAAAGTTTAACCTAAGGAAAACTAAAATCAAACTTTATAACTACACCCAATCTCTTACACAAAGATCCCGACCTAACCCAAACTTATACAAATAAAGGTTCAATACTCTCAAACTTCTCCACACATATTGAAGCCATAAACCAAGCAATATCTATATTTCTCGATCATTAAAATTTACAAGCATAATATTTGATAAATAAAAGTAAGTAAAATAAAAGTTAACAATATATACAATATGTGCTCAAAGTCAATTAAAATCAAAATGTTCATTTACTATAATTAATGAGAATCTACTGTTGTCTACATCATCTCATTGCATAGGTACGTGTCTCCCAAGTATTTATATTAGGTTGGGTTATACCATTTGATATGCATCTAACTATGTAATCTGTACGGCATCCCCTAATAAGGTATAAGAGTGGGTCATGTACATAAAGACTAAAGTAAGCTCGACCTAAGTGACCTCCTTACCCTATTTGCATCGTGATCTCCATCTCGCCTCTTAAATATAATCGCAAGAGTCTAAATCCAAGTGCTAGAGCCTTCTTAAGATGGTGTGTGAAACTAGAAATAAGGTGTTGCAAGAGATGTAGGGGGTCAAGTAATGTTGAGGCAACAAATCATCTCAAATCTCCAAACTAGCTTTGTTTACATCCTCGTCCACATCCTTACCCTCTATGTTGAAGTTCATGCAGTGACGAGCCCTAATATTCTATATCCAAATCGAGCACAAGTAGATTTCCTAGATGAATGTTTGTTAGCCATTGGATACTGCAATTTACTATCTATCCTTGATTGCTCAGCTATAATATCATCATGAAACATCTAAGGCATCCAATGTACAAAATCTGCTTGTAAGCTACAAATAACGATGTGATCAGCATGTAACAGCATAAATGAAGAAGTTACAAGATGAAGTATGATGAATGCATACCATAAAACCTGAGAGGCTCTAAATTTGCCGATATATCAATGAGTAACCTGCTAGTACCAAGGCAAATAGTTTGGAGCTACATATGGTGATTGTTGAATATGAAAAATCCTATTACGATGATTCACCTACTGTTCCAACTAAGTTGCATAGGTATTAGCCTAATTCATCTCTATCTGACCCCTTAAGTCTACATCGTACAGCGCTCATGAGATGTTTGGATAAGCAAAAATATCCTAAATCCTACCATACTATCAAGTCACATGATTTGGATAATAAAACTCCAAGATGTGGAAGCATATAAACAAGACCATACTACCCATAAATCACTCCCATCTTGTCAATATGTAAAGAGCTAGCTATGTTCTCGTGCATATAAGGGATTTAAACCACTCAAAAACACAACAGTTTATAATTTGCAATAATTAACACTTTAAGAAGGTAGGAGTACTCAAGTTTGTAAGATAATACCTATTCTAGATGCTAGCGATTTAAGGCATCCCTTTATTAGCCCACCACATGCATAAGGAGCTCTATAACATCAAAGTCTACTCCCCATTGACTCACTAGTGATCGGTCATCTACTACCACTTTGATTCAATGAAGTAGAGGGACAATGTATGGAAAGTACTTCTATGCCCAAACCTAAAATATAACCAAAGTTTCAATAATCTCTCCGGCATCCATTCATGAAGTAAGACACAACTGACGATAAAGCCACGCTAAGGATGCTCAAGTATAGCACTTAGATGCTGTAAAGTCCGAGATGAGAGGGAGGAAGATGATATGCACATATTTGTTTAACTTGTTTAAGAAGAGCATCCTCTTAATTAGCTACATGATGTACCACAGCACTGTAATGTCATCAGCACCATCAAGCATCTCATTGAAATTGTCCTTCAACCAAGACAATTTCACTTGACCACCATTGATAGCACTCTTGGGAAGGCAAACCCTTAATAAGTGAAGGCAAGCATTATGCTACCTATCTAAATGACCCTTATCATAGCTTCCCCATTAGTAAGGAGACCGATAAGTAAAAATATATCCTACAGCGTAACTGTTATCTCAATGGTATGGAAATAAAATGTATGTGTTTCCTCTTTCCAATGCTCCATTAAGGTAGTAATTAAATGTTAGTTAAGATGCATGAAGGGCACCTTCCTCGCACTAAGAAAGCATGAATACTCAAAGTAAGGGATTGTCTATAAGTCTATCAGTATCTTGTCCTTATTCCTATGTTCAAAGATTACCTTCTACCTATGGCACTTGAGCCAACAGTTTTCTTACGTTTGAGAAAAAAGGAAACTGTATGACAAAGAACAAAGGAAAATCAACATATAGTAGATAAGTAATCCATTAATTGTTACTCGATCATCCTGTACTAACTCAAACGTAAGGAATGGTTACAATTGAAGCAAAGACCTATCAGTCAATCTTGAATCCATTTGTACCTATATGTTACAATCAAACAGTAAAGATCAGATTGGTACAAAACTAATGAGAAGTGGAGGTAGTATCTAAGGAAATAAAAAAGGCAAATGAACGATAACTATCAACCGATTATTCCTAAAATTTGTAAAGTATACTCATAGATCCACTCTTTATTAATTGACAACCTTGTTGTAGATATCTTCTCATACTATGTTCATCCCTATTGCATGGTCTACATTTACACCCCAAAAGCCCCTTTGAGAGTCCACATTTATACCATAAATACTCAATTTGTCACTATTTTTCCAAAATTGATGTTGGGAATTGTTGTGTGCAGTACTAGGATTTCAAATCTAGAGTCAATTTGAGGAAAAATCAAGCAAAAATATATCTTCTATAAGGAGGGACATGTGGGTTTTTGAGAGTTAGAGAGAGTTTATGTTTTGTGTTTGAGAATGAAGGAAAAAAAGAAAGGAGACATGACTATATGGTTATAGTCTCGACAAAATAATTTTTTTATTTTTATATTATTTATTCCCTTTTCACCATGGTAATCATAAATTATCTAGTTAATTGCATAATTGTACCCTCCTTTTATTTTGTCACGGTAAAATTACCTTTATCCTCTCGTGATTTCTTCTCTATGTAGAAGGTTTCTACCTTTGTGTTTTGCTTCTTCTTCTTCTTTTTTTCCTATTTATTATTGATTATGTTGTTTAGTTTCTTCTCATCTTACTCTTTTGATCCAACATAATGAGATCCCAAGGGAATGGATCCAAGTGGGGGCAAAGGGAACCTCATCCGCTTAAACTAAAATAAATAATTATAAAGGAGAACTATACGTATGTATTATGTATACTTATAAAATAAATTTTAATATGATATTGAACCAATCCCTCCAACTGAAGTAATCCTGAGCTTGTGAACAAATAAATAAATTAATAAATCGATGGGGCACCAACATCCCATATAGTAAAATTTGAGGTTTAGGGACTAACCATGGGAAAGGAAATACTCCATCCATGATATATAAAGAATACAAATAATAGAGCGAAGATCATAAAATCGTTGAATTCACCTTCAACGTAACGTCCCATAGCCAAGCATAATGTTCATCTTTACCTGATCCTAAATTGAACGAAACGTTTCTCGAAGTTTTCATGTCACGATTGATGCAAGACCAAAATTATCATCAACTGCCTCTTCTTCCTTGTACAATAAAAAGCTACGTAAACCATGAATGCAGGAGAATAGCTAAAAACTTGAGGAAAAGTATGGATTTAGTTTTTTTGTGGTTCTTATTTGAATTCTTAAAGTATTTAAAGATTTTCAGGATTATTGTTAAGTCCATTGAGAAAATCCATCTATTTTGACGATCACTAATAAATCCATAATAATTAATTTGATAAAATAATACTAATAGATGTATTAATGATAACAGTATTTAGTGCGATAAAATAATACTAATAGATATATCAGTGATAACAGAATGTTAATACTTTTTTATTTTTGGGGTGAAAGACCTATTCCTACTGCTTTTCAGAATGGAAAAGTCTAAAAACCTAGGCAGGAGTTTTCCGATATCTCGTGGCCGGCTCTAGTTTGGTCATTATATGACGTGAAGGAAAGAACGATACAAAGTCAAGGGCTTCAAAACTCCTGTCGGCCGCAATGATTTGAATGATGCTGACGTTGATATTTTGGTGCATGGACTGATCCCTTGCGGATATTTACACTGCGTTTGTATGGAGACGGAAAAAAAAAAAAATGTTGGGAGGAACGAAAACGAAGGAAAAAAATTATAGGAGAAGAAATGTTATAATTAATAAAAATAAAATAAGATAAAACATAAAATTATTTTTTATTTATAAAATATAATATATTATATTGGTGACAAGTAGTAAAAAATAAATATGTAATTATATAATCTTTTTGTCTCTTCCCTCCTTGTAGCTCTATATTTAAAGTGATCAAAATTTAGTTGACCAATATAACAAATTCCACCGCCTTTCCGCAGTTCATTCATTAAACAATTAAGGAAATGAAGTTGGTACCTCTACTTTTCTCTCCTACTCCATTCAGTCCTTCGTTCCAAACGACACTGTGTTAGATTTGCGCATCCACGTTGAATTAACGAATAAAAGATAAACTATAATGTCCGAACGATTCAAATCTACCAAGTATGACTAATCTAGGGCTTCTGTTGACAGTGCTGCAGATACTGTTTCATGGTAACAATTTTATATTTGATATTCTGTAGTTAGTCTATAGTTAAATTTATGATGTAGAAAATTTCAAACTTTTGTATTATTTTTTTTTTCTTTATTAGGTTTTAAGGAGGTTAATTATAAATTCATATATAATTAGGCTAAGACTGTATAAAATCTTACCCGTATTCTATCTTATAAAAATACAAGTTCCAAAATATTGAAATCCAAATCTATTCTCTACCATCCTATAACTATCTGAAAAACTTTTATACTATAAAAACTATAGAGTATAGAATAGTCTATAAAATCAATAAATTTTATTATTCTTCTTAAAAATTTCACGTTTATGTGATATATATATATATAATAATTTATATGATATTATAGGTTTTTCATATGTAAAGCTTTTAAAACGTTTAACAAAATCTTTTAAATTAAAATATAAAAATTAATATTTTCTACCTTAATTATTTCAACTTTATATGATAGCAAATGGGAAGAAATAAGGGAAAATAATAAAAAAGCATAGAGCTTAAGAGGAAAATAGAAAAGAATGGTGTAAAGAATAAAAAATATAAAACAAGAGAGCCCATATTATATCTACCCATTTAAAGTTACTAACTTGTGGGCTTTGGCACCTTTTTTTTTTTTTTTTCCTTTTTACTAAAAAACTTATTGGCTTCAAAAATATAATCATTTATTAATATTATTTAATATAGCCAGAAATTCGTACCCTCCATATCATAAATTACAAATTCCAAAATTGGTACGAGATTATACTCTACCATGTAAGACTAAATTCTAAATAAATTATCTTTGTAACTTATCATATGATCCTTAATATCATAAGAATAAATATCTTGTATAATACAATTACTTTGTAATCCCTATTATATAGTTTACTTAACAAATCATGAACGGAAAAAAACAAAAGAAATATTAGACAAAAGATGAATCTATTGTCAAAACCAAATCATCCTCCAATCATTATTTCTTGTGCATTGCAATTTCACTAATTCTATATTACACTTGTTCATCACATAAGCACAATCTCCACGTTACAATGTTTTACTATATAAACATAATCTACTTCCAACTCATTTAATAAAATCTACAATCAAGGAAAATAAACTTTTGAATCGATGGAGTGTAAGATTACAACGACTCAATTATTACGACTTAGAATAATTAATGCAAATGCATAGGTTTTTCCTAATCAAAATTTCAATCTATGAAATGAAAACTCATTTCACCAGCGATTTAAAGTAATATTCATATAATTAAACTACAACTTTATTTTTTTTTTTCTTTTCCTTGAAGTCCTTTCATGTGCACAATCATGTAGCGGCATACCTCCAATTTAACATCAAACATAACCAATGTTATTACTAAAATTAAAATAGCTAAAATCATGTCGAGCAATTTTCCATATATGTATATCATCGTGTAACTTATAATTTTTCATCACAAATATGATTATTCTCACTCACACTAAGAGCACAATCAAGATGTTTTGAATTTTTATGACTTTTCCTTTTCTTTACAACTCGAATCTTATGCCTTCTCTATCATCCTTCCTTTTCCTTCTAGAAAAAATCTTCAAATAATCCTTTTCATAATAGCACCTTAAGATAATATTGGCTCAGCATAATTTTAGTCAAAATAAAAAGAAAAAGGACATCCTAATTCTATCGTGATGTTTTGACTAAATTGACATGTTGTCTCATATTAAATAATAGCAGGGATAAATCATCCGACTAACTCATCATATTATAGTTTCAACCATGCGTATTTTACTTTTAACTCGTTTTTCTTAACTTTTACTCCAAAGATGAACGATAAAATTAGGCTTTACCGATTACAAAGAAAAAGTAATAAGAAGAGAAATATTTATGAACCTGACCATTCACCACGTCTCTAAGAAAGAAAAAACAAAAAACATATTGAAAACAAAGTAACGTCTACCTGAGCCAATACATATCAATTAAAATAACATTATAAAAGAGGATGCAAACGTAGCTCCGTAGAGTATGTTGATGTCTAAAACAGTTCTTAGGGTGCCACATCATCAATCATTGTCCTAAATACCTCTCTTTCTTAAATACCTTTTCACTTTAGGAATGTTTCATAAACTTTACTAACCAAATCTTTAAATCTTTTACGGATCTCATATTAACATTAATTTTTAACTAATATATAAATTATAATGTTTTTTTATTTGATAATACTTTATTTATTATTTATCAAAAATATATAAAAAGGAAATTAAAAAATAAATAAGGTATAAGTGTTTGCTTATGCAACCGCCATGAAAATGCATGGCCAAATTGACCTAAAAGATTGAATTATAACTTTATCAGACGAAAGGAGAAGGGATGCTTAAATAAAGACTTGAATCCGTATAAGTATTTTTTGCTATAAAGGAAACAGACATGTCTGACATGAGAATTTATGTAAAACACTTCTTATAAACATACCATTCGGTAACGTTTGGTTTTAAAGATTGAATTGGTCTAGATAAGAACAATGAGGACCGAATAGTATAAATTTATTATACCATATTTAATTTATATAATACTAGATATAAAATTTTATATTAAAAAATTATTTATTTATATTATAAAATAAATAATTTTTTGTAATATTTAATAAAAAAATATTAATTAACTCGATATTATAACATGAAGATGTATTTTTGAAAATATAAAATATTTTCAAGAATATAAAATATTTTTATTTTTTAATCATAATATAGATGAAATTTAAACCTTTTGTTTAATTCATTATCTTAATTGTTTATGCAATCAGTAAGCAAAGTCATAAACCAAATATGAGACAAAATCTTTTATTTGATTCAGTAGTATAAAAATTACGCAACCAAATATTATCATTTTAAAAAACATTAATTAGGTAGAGAAATACAAATTGAGATTATTATAGATAGCATCATAATCGATTCAAAAAGGTCTTGAATTGATGACACAGAAAGAATTGTCATTAAAGAGAAATATAAAAGGAATAACAACTAAACTTGGTTTCTCAAAGCTTTTCTGTAACATCGGATCAAACTACATATTCTCAATCAATCTTAATTTATTTTTAACTAATATTTTATTTTGATCTTTCTTGGAACCATTCTAATAGGGTTTTAATGTTTTTTAGAAGCTTATTTGTGCTTCTAATATTGCAAATGAGAAGGAGGAAATTCTTATTCATAGATTTGAGCTCTTGATTTGGATCATTGAATAATCCTAAGATGGACAGATCCAATGAACTACTGATGCAAGCCAATAGATTGTTCTCTGATGATTGATAGTCCATACTGACGCCTAATTTTCCTTAAGAATCTACGGAATTTGGATGAGTTTGGGCCAATTTAATCCTACGTCGTCATCAAGCTTAATAAGAATAAACTAACTTCTTATATAATATAAGCTAAGGCTTATATGAAAGCATAAGAGGGCTTTTTATAAACAAATGGACTCGGTACCAAGTAAAATAAAAAATAAGCAAACTAGTCTACTAATCCCTATTTTTTGAGCTTAACATGCTAAATTTTCTTAACACATCCTTAAAATTGAGCGCAATTTCTAAACCTTACTAGTAATCCAAGAAACCGGTCCAAGTCATTAAATCGGGCCAAAGATTTAATTACCAAAAGGGCCCTTTAGAAAAAATAAAATAACCTCTATGATTGTACACTATTTTTCAAAATTAAAAATTGACTGAACTCATTATTCATAATGTAATAAATAGTGAAAATAGAGCATCAAATTTGTACCTTTCCACTGTGATAATCTTCTCCATAATTGGAGTGGAGTCATTCGGTTCTTCTATGTTCAGTAGGATGATAATTTTCCCTCCCGTGTAATTGTATCAAGTAAGCAAAACATTATCAATAAAGAGATGTCAGAATTTTGCAATTTCATAACATGTAATCTTCTGGCAAGACTCAATAAAGTAGATAACTTCTCAGTCACTACACTTGTATTAAAACAAACTCGTGAATAGAATCATAGAGTAAAATTCCACTACCAATATTCAAAAAAAAAAAAAATACAACATTGCTTAGCCAAAAGTATTTTATTACTTAATCTTATATATATTATCAGAAATAACGAAAGATCCAACTACCATAAACAAAAAAAGGGAAAAAAAAATCACAAAACCTAGATAAAAAATGGAATGAGATATTAGGGCATTAAAATTATAAGAGAAATCTTAGGATGGGAGGTGTATTGGAATTGGAATCTGTATGGCCATTTTGTACGGCTGTTTGAGGATCTTTGCACCCTTCTCTCCCCTGCTCCTTCCGATTTCTTCGTTTTCGATTTCAATGGTGTTTGGCAATGTCCATTGGACAAGGATAGAGTAGCAGTTTGCATACAAAATGGAAGTTAAAGGTTAGAAAGAGAGTCAAAAAGGGTGAGTAGCAATTTACCAAGAAAATGAAAGATAAAGAGTGAGACAGAGAGAGGGATAGAGGACAACGTGGGATTTAAACGGTTATAGTAATAATTTCATTAAATGAAGTATTCATGTAGGGATGAATAAGTCACTATTAGCTTAATCATATAGATATAGAATATATAGATATGAATAATGGATAACTTCAAATCTTTTTTAATATATACTTATAGATTTGTACTTGCGATGCATGTGTCTAAGTTAAACGTGTGTATAGTTAGATTTCAAATACAAAATATTTATTAAATCATACATAAACAGCCGATGTTTAGAAAGAGAAGGATTAAAAAAAACAAAAAAACGAAAAAAAGAAAATATTGCTTCACCGATTAACTCACCTTGACAATGAATTGGAAATAAATGGTTGTTTATTGATTGTTTTACGTAATAAAACTTTATGTTACATTGGGCAAATGATTTGAAATAAAATATATCAAAATTAATTGCAATGGAATAAAGAGTAGAATGGAAAATCCTTTTCCATGTTTAGAAACATTGTTAAAATAGAATAGATTGAAATTAATGATGTATATAGTAATAATTATAAAAAATACTCTTAAATATTAAATATCGGAACTAAATTAAATGTTATATAAGTAATTTTGATTAATAATAATAAATAATAATGGAATAGAATAGCCAATTCTCCATTGAGAAAATAGAATCAAATTCCTTTTTTAAGTCAAAGTCGTCAATTCTATGAAATCACGATTTCGATTTTTAAATATTCTTTCAAATATAAAGAAAAAAAAAATGAAAGCCAAATTCGCAATTCGATTCTAGCTCACTCCTATACACCGAATGTAGCATTATGTTTTTATGTCCTAAGGTGGATTAAACTATCCACATTCCCTGCTCTTCTTGTAATTAGTGCTCTTCTTTTTCCGTTGAACTTCTTTATCCTTTCAATCATCATCCTTATTATTGTAAGATTATTATAGAAATAAATCAAATGCATCGTCTAATACATCGACATATGAGCGTTCAAACATTTCTTGTTAAGCATGATGATGTTGGATATGAAACTTGCATATTTGACTTTTGAATTTTCCTTCTTAACCTGCACTAGATGCAACAAACTATTTCATCAAAAAATCATTTCCTTGATGCAGAACCAAATTGACATACAAAGTTAGTGTTTCTCGTCATTTTTCCTAATTAAATTCTATAAAATTACGGTATGTATGGTTGTTAAAATCATGATTTTACCCATATAATTTTATAAGTTTACGATTTGAGGTGATTCTTTCAAGTTAACTTAAATGTAGAGTTTTTTTTTTATATATATATAAAATTTTATTTTTTTAATCGAGTTTACATATAAACTTAATAGAAACTTATATTTTTTATCAACTTTATCAATTCTACAAATCTAAGTTGAATTAACTAAAAAATTAAAGAAAAAAATAATATAATTAGTCTTTTACAAATCATCAATTATTAAGCTATTATAATATATGTCCTATCCTATTCTAATTTTTTTACCACTGATTTTTTATTTTATGTTCATAGCATTTATCTAAGTTTTAACTTTAATAACAAATTAAAAAAAACTATATACTTTATTTTATACTATCAATAATTTAAAATGAGCTGAAATATTTGGTTCTCTTTAATTTATAGCTTTTAAAAAAAATGAAAAAAAGTTTAGTTTCAGCTCTATTTACTATTTTTTCATGCATATTAGATTATATATTAGGAATTTTTATGAAAAAGAAAACTTGATTTCTTCATTCTTTTTATTTTTATTATGTATCTCAAGTTTTGAATAACTATTATAAGTATATTTATAATTTTTAAAATTATTTTACATAGGTTATAGAAATTTATATTTCTATATTTGAATTTTACGTTACGATTTTATAGATCCTATAATAATTCTAAGTAGAATTGCGAGTTTAACGATTTTGATAGCATGTATTGTAACTTGTTACTAATATATAAAAAAACTACTCACTTCGACCATTTTTTAACCTCTCTATTGTCTTGTATTTCTTAACAGTAGAAGGCTCATGGTAATTTAAAGAGATATGGTAATTTAAATGAAAATGTATTTCGACATACAAAAGAATTGGCAGCCAATTCACATGCGAGGATAAGAGTTGAAAAGATGAAAATACCGATCTGCAAAGATTAAAATAGCCAATAACAGTGATTACCACATTACAATGGTGGATATGTGCCTAAAAGGCATATATATTCACTTCCTTTATTCCGAACACTATTATTTACGTATTTTAACGGGATAATGTGAAGCTAAAAAACCCTTACTAATGAACAAAATGAGTACAATATTTATAAAAAGAAAAATTATAAAACGTTAAAACAGAAATTTGAAATCACCAAATTGGCTAGGATCCGGTGGTGGCTGGAGCATCACTTGTTTAGAAACATCACCGACAAGATAACTTTACTCAATAGAAGATTCAATAAAACTAATACGCTATATAAATCGATGAATGACGTATCGATATTATTGAATTTTTTTTAATAATCTTTTCTACGACACATAATGTACTTAGAACATTGTAAAAAGAAATGGAAATCACTATATTAAAAAGAAAAAAAAAAAAGCTGCTTGAATGAAAGTACAATGTCCCGAAAAAAAATAAAAGGAAAGAAAGTAAAACGAGTAGAGTTGTATAATATGGAAAGCTTTGTTAGTGGAGGATGTAAGGCTGTTTTTGCTTGAAAATGTGGATAATGATATTTGAAAAACTACTATTTTCATATGCGGTGTTTTTTATTATTTGAAATTGGAATTTAATTCTTTTGGTAGAAAAAAAAGAGAGAAATGAAAAGTTAATTTGAAGAAATAAAAGGAGAAAAAGCTGAGAAAGTGGGACAAATCGAGAAGGGTTTGAGACGGAAGTGATTATAGAAATAATGTAGATTACTCGATGTTTGAGAAATAGTTATTCTATTTAACATGGAAAAATATTTAACTCTATTATATAATGCAAGTGAAGACAAATAGTAATTAAGATAGTTGTTGGGTCCTTTTAACTTAAATATTAGGATAAAGTCAGTATAAGTATTTGAATTTTCATTTTTTTTTATTTTAATACCTAAATTTTAAATTCGTTCATTTTAATATCTTAACTTTTTAAGTAAGATAAATTGGTAGTTCTGTTATAATGACCATTATTATAAGATGTTAGAATAATAATATAAGTATGTTAACTTTCATTTTATTTCTATTTTAGTACTTGAACTTTTTTTTTTATTTCATTTTGATATTTCAACTTTTTAAAGTGAAACATATAAGTATTCTTTATAACGGCCGCTATAACAAATATACTAATTCGTTTCATTTATAAAGTTATAGTATTAAAATGAATAAGTTTAAAATTTAGGTACTAAAACAAAAAAAATATAAAAATTCAGGTATTTCTAATAATTTTATCCCCTTAAATATTATATATATAATTTAAGCTAATCCATATATCTACATAATATTTAAGTCCTAGGGTTTTATAATTGCCATTTAGTGTCTTATGAATACGTCTATATTATTAAAACTCAAAGAGGCTTAAGTAATCATCCTTATTTTTTTTTTCATAAAATTCTACTAAATATCCTTAAAAGTTTATCATACTAAATGCCATAAGAATAACTGCATGGTTATTATTGTAAATTTGATGATAAACCATATCATCCATCTCTATCTCCTCCTTCTCTCTTCCTCGCACTGCTTCAAAATTTTAAGAACAATTTTCCAATTCTAATCTCCTCTCCCTCTCTCCAATCTCCACTACTTCAAATCCAATTTACCTATTAAAAAAAAAGATAAATAATGATAAATTCATGAGATAATATTAAAGAAATGTTTATTAAAATTGAAATTATTGATAAAACCCAATATAAATAAAAATTATTATTTTTTATAGAATTCATAATGGTAAATTTTGAAAATATAAATTTAATGTTGTTAAATCTATGCTAATATTATTTAAATGCCTATAACATTAAAAGAAAATGGAATTAGATTGGGCTACTCCTCTGGTACATCATTCCTTCATCATCCACTCTCTCTGTCTCTCTCTTTTAATTGTTCCCGCATTAAGGATAAACCCAGGCCATTGTGCCGACTGGTTAATATGGTTAATTTTCTTTTCCTTATCTTACTCTTGCATATATTCAATTAAGTAATTGCTTTGTGATAAATGGTTTACCAACTAGATATATGTATGTATTAAATTTTCATCCGCTAATATATATATATATATATATATATGTATGTATGTATGTATGTATGTATGTATATTTACATTGATCAATCTCCATTTTTGGTTTATTTTCAAAAGGTTTCAGTAGGTTGATTAATCATTTATGTCTACAATATTAAAAGCCCAGGAGAGCCTCTTTTGGTATCCTAAGGTCTTAATATTACTTCTTTCATGCGTGATTTTAAATCGAAACCTCACATTTCGATTTTCTTTATTTAGCAAACCATACTCGTATTGGTGTTGTACGGTCAGTACATAAATCACTATCCAGCTTCTACTTTTTTTCTGAAATTGGGAAACAGCGATTTCTCAGAAAGTGCATACAGTAATTAACCCATTACTATTTACATTTACATTTACATTTTTATGGATCCTTATAAATATATTAATAACGGAAACTTTTCCAAGCAGTTATATATATATATATATATATATATATATATATATATATATATATATGGGCAAGCAGGCAGCCCATGCCTCCAGAACATGTGACAATTAATCCCAATGGTACAACAGATTGTACATCCAGTGCAAGTGACATCACTCATTATTTACGGATGATGATTTGGTATATTTTTTTAATAATTAAATTTACACGTCTCACCGGTTGATGTTGTTAAATTTTGAAGTATTATATAGTTTTTTTACAAATAGAGTTTTGTGTGTTTTCGGGATCCCAAATTTTCCGTTTTGGTATTTATCTGAAGCATCTCTTGCCCATTGCCTAAAAGTGGTGTTGTCATTTGTTTTTTTATTTTTTTATCTTTTATTGTCATACTTCACCATAACATTATCAAGTTAGATTACACTTTTGTTTTTGTCTTTCTTTTCTGTTAATGATTTTTTTTAGTTTAAGAATTCTTTGTTGACTTAATTTTATATTGCAGCTCTTAATCTCCGACTAACCGATCTTCCGTCCAATCAAAGATCCTGATCGAGCTAAGCAAACGCTCATCGGTCTGCTCTGTCTTCTTCATTATTCATCTGTTGATTGTTTAACTATAGAAGTTGATTTGATCCATTGGCAATTTCACCTTAGTAAGAAGGTATTTGAACGACCAGTATTGTGTTGATATGAAAGGCACAGACTCCACGGATGTCTTGCAGCCCTTTACTAATAAGGGAAAGAAAGTCCCAACTTTAACCACGGTCCTTTTTTACTTAGCTTAAAAAATTTACTAAGTGTAGCTAAGTGAACTAGAGGAAATTGATGTGGACCGCATAAAATTTTTCCAATCTCACGCATCATTATAGCTGTATCATAGAATCCAATTAGGGCAAATATTTCTTTCTCTAAAATAAAAATAAAAAGAAACTATTACAGCTATGACGATTTCTTTTTTATTTTTTTATTTTTTTTACAACAACTATTGCAATTATTTAAATTGACTTATTAAAGGGGAATTTTCATTAGCAAAGATGGGTACAAACGCATACTGGTCCACATTGATATGCGGTTTCAGGGCCAAATCGTTGTCTACACGCTTCTGGGCACGCATCACATGTCGAATTTGGCATTGGCGTGTGACAGTGTTGTTGTTCAAGGTCTGCTTCAACCTTAATGGTTCCATTACCTGCCGCCATTGATCAAACACAACATTTAATAATTAATCCAATATATGACACAAAATTTTCAAAAGAATGGCTATAAAAATGAATAAATTATAATAAAATATAATTCCAGATGCTTTCTTTTATTATTTTTTCTATCGTGTCATTTTTATTTATAATTTAATGAAAAATATCATTTGACCTTTTTCTTTCCCTTAAGAAGAAAAGGGGAAAAAAAAAATGAATAGAGCGGATGGACACTAGAAATCAATTGCTGGATCGTATCGTTTTTATTATTTTTTTAAAGAAATAAGGAAAATTGAAAAATGTAATCTTAACGAATCACAAATATTAATAAACACGTTCAAAACAATAACTATTCAAACATTAGAAACTTCTTATCATTTTACGAATGATTACATGCAAGTGTATAGAATGAATGATTTTTTCTTTTCTTTTTCTTTTTTTTTTCTTTCTTTCTTAGAACTCTTTAACAAATCCTCCTGAAGCACACAACCGCAGTATAGTAGCAATTATGAGAAACAAATCGAAATACATGGGGAATTTATTTGACGTATTGATAATTAGGTCCCTTTGAAAGAAATAAAAAGTTCCAAAATCGCTAAACAAAATACTAAACAAAGCCTACAAAGATATTAGACACTTACAAGTGATGGAGACCACTAGGAAAATGATCAAAAGAGTGGATGATGTACTCTTCATTGTGGATTTTGGTTTGAGAAATTGGATTGGATGAGTTTTGAGGAGACAAAGTGCACACGAGTTTATAGCAACCATAGCTAGTGAGCTGTATTTATAAGAAAAATTTTCAATGGAAAAAATATTTGAGATACTCACATTCATATGGTTATTATATATAATAGAATTTTTTTTGATACAATATGTCTCCAATAAACTCATTTTTAACCCCGAATTTTGTGGTTAGAATTAATGGCGGATAGATTTGCCGAATAACTTTACATAATTAATTGACGCATAATGTGTAAGGAAGATTTTCGGACAAATCTTTGGTTTATTCGTATTTAGGTGGTAAATCATAATTACTAGCCTATCACGTATTTCGATGAGTATACAAAAAGTAAATAAAGTGATTTGATACCATTTAGAATATAAAATGAATTAATTACACTAATGCAAAAAATTTGAACCAATATAGAGAAACAATAATTTTATTTCGGCACTCTCTTTATAAATTTGAAAACTTGAGTAAGTGATGCTTACCGAGGGAAAAATATAAAACAATGGTAATTAATATCAACTTGACAGAAAATGTTATGCCGAACACCAAGAGTACAAAAGTAAAGAAAATTAAAATTTAATGGCATGATATTTTCCTTAAAGAAGAAAATTTTCAATTAAGGAAGTATTATTGCAAGTTATTTTTGTTTGCATTTTCACGTTAAATAAAATTTTTATGTCGTATTACCAAAAAAAATGTAAAAAAAGGAGGAATATAAAAAAATTCCATACTTTTTGCCAACAAAAACACAATGTAAAAAGGAAAAAAAAAAAAAACCTCTAATTGTTACAGAATGAGCATAACAATGTCGGAGTTACCTATTTAAAAATCAATTATCCAATACAAAAAGTAAAATCTTTTGTTCCATTTACAATTATTCACTTAATAATAGAGATATATATGCAGGTTAATGTGTATTAATACCATGCATGTGTATGTAAAAAATAAAAAAATGCAGTTTAATACACTTTAGAATATAATATAAAGTAATTATTTAAACCAATATAAAAAATTTAAACCAATGTAGAGAAACAATAATTTCATTCTATCACTACCTATAAATTTGAAAATTTGGGTAGATAGTGCTTATAGTGGGAAAGGCAATATAACAATGGTAACTAATATATTAACTTGGTCGAAAATGATATATCATACATTGAGAGTACAAAAACAGAAGAAAATCAAAATTAATCATATGATCTTTTTCCTTAAAAATATATATTTTTTTAAATTAACGCCGTATTGTAGCAATTTATATAGTTTTTTATGGCATTTCCATGTTAAATAAATTTTTTATGTCGTACTCCCACAAAAAAGCACGTAAAAAGGAAGAAGACAGAAAACAACCAGTCTCACGTGACAAATTGTCCGAATAGCATGACCGGCTGTGCATCCATGAAGGTGAAATTACTTATCATTTTTTTATACATCTCAGCAGTTGGTGTTGTTACATTTTGAAATACTCTATCTTCATCTACAAACAGAGTTTTGTGAAGCATTAATGTGTGTTTTTCAATCCCAGATTTTATTTTTTATATTTATTTAAATCATTTATTGCTAATTGCCTAAAAGTGGTGTTGTTATTTATTTATTTATTTTTATACTTTACCATAACATTATCAAGTTAGCTCTTTCTTTTTCTCTCTTTTTTTTTTTTTTTTAACTAGGGAGAAGAATTTGAACCCTATAATCTATTTGAATAAAAAATCAAATATGATACCACTAAATTATAACAATATTAACTCTCTTTCTTTTTCTTAAATGATTTTATTTACATTCATTTTATAAGAATCCTCTGTTTATATAGTTTTATATTGTAGCTTTCTATATATTTTATTTATTTACGAATTTAAAAGTGTAGCTAGAGTGAACCCGAGAAAATTGATGTGGACCACATACAATCCCCTATATATAATTCACAAGAAGAAAGTAAATCCTCTTCCTAAGCCTTTCCTTATCCCTGTGCTTCATATGTTTGATTAGGTTTGGTTTCTCAATAATATGTAAGAAAATTACCTTCAATTTACCCAATCCAAGCATTAGGATACCTAAAGTCCTATTGTTTTAGCTTTCAATTTTGTTGAACGTTTTTTCTTAAAAGGGCGTCTTTGTGGCTTTTACCATTAAAGGTTTAAAATTCAAATATGTACCGATTTGATGTTAAATTGATAAAAATTATTTTCTTCAAGTATACCCGTTATATAAATGAATAATATTATAGAAAATGGACAATGAAAATAATAATCCTAGCTCCTTGAAAATATCATATCAAGTTTTGATTTAAATTTCTTATTTTGTAAACAACTTGGTTAATTTTGCATTTAATTATATTAGAACTACTAATAATGCTGTTTGTTTCAACCATATACCCCATGTGTTTGTATAGTACTGTTTTTCCCTGTTCATAACACATTTCAGGGGTGATCTTTTCTTACCTTGACTTTTCTCTTCCCAAGGAACAATCTTTGCATAATTTAACTGCGTTTATATTATTATTTATAACTTTAACGATATTAGTTAGTCTAATTTCACGTGCAAACAACGTAGGGGTGCTACCTATTTATATTAACATTTGCAGCTGTTAGTTAAGGATAACATTATGATGAAAATCAATTGAGGAAGATCATGATGTCTAGTTCAAGAAAAACTCTGAAACTAAAAAATGTTACGTGATGGAGCTACAAAGTGTATTGTAGTGTATTTTTATTTTTATTTTTATTTTTTATTGTTTTCTTTAAGCTTTAGGTTTGATATTCTTCATCATGCCAACTACTTCTTCAAATTAATATTTAAAATTTACTCTTGATTAAATAGATGAAAATGGTTTTAGAAATTAATTAGCAATAAATATTAACTTGATGGGAATCTTTGAAAAACTCATTAATAAGTAAATTATTTTTTTAAAACATTTTATTTTTATCCTCACGGTTTTATAGATTTCTTGTTGTAAACAATCATTTCTCTATAGTCATAGTTTGATTTGCCTATATGGAGTTTTGTGAATCTTTGTAGAATGGTATTCATTTCTAATAATATGATCCAAAAATATGATCATTCTTTTTTTAAGCGTGTTCATAATTTAAATTGGCATAAAATCGAGGATTACTTTTTTAATATACTGCAAACAAGCTCTCGAGCTAATGAAGACACCCTCTTGATTGTATGTTCATTTTATATACACTTAATATTGTGCTAATAATATTATATCAATGACCATATCTTTTATAATTTAATAGCATTAATATGAACTTTCAAATAGTTCACATTATGAGTTACTTTTTTAAACGCATGCATCAATACAGCTGGATGAATCCAATTAGGGAATTTTCTCTCTCTCTTTTTTTGTTTTTCTTTTGGAAGAAAAAGAAACTATTGCAATTATTACAATTATTTAAATTACCATATCAAAAAGGCAATTTACATTAACAAAGATACAGACAAACGCATGGAGGATTGGGTGAACATTGATATTGGGTTTGAGGGCCAAATTGATCTTTACATATTTTTGGACACGTATCACATGTCGCATGTTCAATTGGCTTACGACAATGACTTTCTCCAAGTACGGCTTCAACGTCAATGGCTCCTTTACCTGCCACCATCAATCATACACAACGTTTAATAAGTATTAACAGGGATACAAGATATAAAGCTTTTAAAAGAATAACTACAAAACTTAAAAAAAAAAAAATTACAAAATACAAACTCAAAATACTCAATATCCGGATACTTTCTTTTATTCATTTTCTTTACTGTCATTTTTTATATATAATTTAATCAAATATATCGTTTGACCTTTTTCTTTCCCTTGAAAAAAAGAAAAAAAAATTAATAGAGAGAATGGATTTTGTAAATCAATTACTGAATCATAAAGGTTTCATTATGTTTTCAAAGAAACAAGGAAAACTAGGAAACATAATTTTTTTCCGGAAGTAATTTTTAACAATCACAAATGTTGATACATCCCTTCAGAACAATAACCATTCAAACCTAACACACTCCTTACAATTTTAAGAATGATTAAATGCAAGTGTATATAATGAATGAGAAAGGTTCTTTTTCTTGTCTTTTCTTTTTTTTTTTTCTTTTTAACCCTGTAGTATAATAGTAGTAATGGCCTTTAACATGACAAAATTATGACAAAAAATAAAAAGTACGAATACATGGGGAGTTTATTTACAGTAATGATTATTAGAATCTTGGATGGAATGGTGGAAGATCCTTTATAAGAAACAAAAAGTTTTAAAATCGCTAAGCAAAATACTACATAAAGCCTATAAGATATTAGAACCCTACAAGCAATGGAGACCACTAGGAAAATGACCAAAAGAGTGGATGATGTAGTCTTCATTGTGGACTTTGGTTTGAGAAATTGGATGGGATGAGTTTTGGGGAGACAAAAGGCACACAAGTTTATAGCAAACACGGCTAGTGAGCTATATTTATAAGAAAATTTCCAAGGAAAAAATATTTGAGATTCTCACATTTATTATGGTTATTTATATAATATAAAATTTATTTCTAATAGCCGATATGTCTCCAATTGGCTCATCTTTAACCCCGAATTTGTGCTTAGAATTAATGGATGATAGATTTGCTGGGCAACTCTGCATAAACAATTGACACATCATGTGTGAGGAAGATTTTCTGTAAGAGCCTATCTAAAAGTAAATCAGAAAGAATCTTTGGTTTCTTCATATTTGGGCAGTAAATTATATTTACCAGCGGATCAAGTGGCTACAAAAAGTAAATAAAACGATTTGGTACAATTTAGAATATAATATAAAGTAATTAATTAAATCGATGTAAAAAAAATTTGAACCAATGTCAATAATTCCATTCCATCACTCTCTGGAGATTTGAAAATTTGGGTAGATGGTGGTCATAGAGGAAAATATATAATAATAATGGTAATTAGTATCATCTTGATCCAAAATGTTATGTCATGTATTGACAAAGAAGTATTTTTTTTTTTCAATTAATGAAGTATTATGACAATTTATATGTGTGTGGGCTTTATTTCATTTCCACATTAAATAAAATTTTCTTCCATGATGTTGCCAAAAAAAGCAAAGAAGAAATGAAGAATATAAAAACTTCTATATCTTTGTACCAACAAAAATACAATGTGAAATTTCAAAAGAGAAAAAAGTACGTCTATTTTTTACCAAATGGACATAACAATATAAGAGCTAGCCTATCTAAAAATTAATTATTTAATACAAAAACTAAGAATTTTTGCCTTCATTTACAATTATTCACACATTAATACCCTGAACCCGTGATATGCATAGAAAAAGTAAAACTAAAGCGGTTTGATACAATTTAGAATATAAAATAAAGTAATTAATTAAACCAATATAAAAAATTTGAACCACTATAGAGAAACAATAATTCCATTCCATCACGAGGTGATGCTTATAGAGGGAAAGACACATAACAACAATAGTGTTTAGTATCAACTTGACCAAAAGTATTATGTCATACATTAAAAGCAATGTTGTCAAACCCAAACCAAAAGATTGATCTGAAAATGAGAAGGGGTTAAGAGTTGAGAAGATTAATTGGGATCGAATTGAAGGAAATATCATTTATATTTATATATAAAATTAGAAAAATTACCTACTTCTTGAAGAATTAAAAATTGAGTGCTTTTTAAATTTTATTTTTCTTTGATTTATATTTATTTTTTTAACAAATTGGCATATTTTATAGAAAATATCAGAGAAAATAATATGTTTTAACCCAAGAAAACCAGTAGGTTCTTAAATGAACCAAATTGGATCAATTGGGTCAATTAAGGTCATGGTCGATGAGGGTTAAATAGGTTACTCGAACTGGTTTTATAGAGAGGTCAGGTCAAATCAAATTAGAACGGTTAGGTCAAACCAGGATTGACAATACTAATTGAGAGTACAAAAGAAAATAAAAATTTAATAGTAGAATATTTTTCCTTAAAGAAGTATTTTTTTTTTATTAGTGAAGTATTATGGCAACTCATTTATGTTTATGTTTTTATTGTATTTTCATGTTAAATAAAATTTTTATGCCAATAAGAAAAAAGAGCTCTTAAAAAGGAAGTAGTTTGGGTATAATATTGGCAAAAGTTGTTGACATTATGTTTTGAGTGCTCTCAAAGTATTCTCTACTCCTTGAACTATAGAGATCCTATTCACTTAATCTAACCATCTATAAGTGGTTATTGATGAAAAAACGAACATATTACAATACTAGGAATGATAAATTACATAATTCCATTTAGTACTCCCATCTTAAGCATAAAGCGTAAAGTGTATAGCTAATATATGGTGCCATCAATAGCTCAATCCTTGGATCTTGCGTTGATACCGATTTATTAAAAAGCAAGTTATCTAATGAAAATAAGGCATTGAGTTTATTTTTAGACAAGCTTTAGAACAACTCTAAGTTTTGTATTTGTTATTGCACTTTGATCTCTACATGTTTAGTCAACTTGTATAAGAGCCTTATAAATAGTAGGAGCAAAAACCATTCATACAATACACCTACTCATTTGCATAAAACCACATTCTCCTCAAATCGAAAGCAAAGCTTCATTGTGAACCAGCAGCTTAACTAATACTTACAACTATGAAACAAATGCAAGATTATAAGATATACTAAACTCTCCATCTTTTAATAACTCCACGATGTCTGGAGATGAAAATAACAACAATACAATATTAAGAATGTTAAAACTAAGTTAAATCTACTAAAATCTGCTTAAATGTCCTATATGATTAATATAAGCTAAAGAAAGTTAAATGAGTTGTAGAGATATAAAATATTCTATAAAAAGTAAATCTATGTCTACTTGTCGTTAGTTTACATAGAGGATTATGTATGAGTCTCCCTAATGGGTTGATAATACTTCATCTACTTAAATTTTTGTTTGATAAGGCTTCCTGTCATGTAGCGAGGGTTGTTTGAGTCTCCTCAATGGGTTTCAAATGGATGTCATCAATTAACGTTTTTGCTCACTATCATAGGTTGGGGATGAGGATCATATCGTTTGAATCTCATGATCCACATTCAAACAATTTCATGCACGATCCACTTTGTTTGACTCTTCTTCTTGTTGTTTGAAAATTGTGCTCATTCAGCTCAAATGTGATTGTTTTTTACCTTATTTCTTGGTTCTTAGACTTTGTGCATTTCCAACACTTTTATATTATTAGCGTAACATCAAACCCAAAAAAAGAAAAGAAAAAAAAAACATAATAGAGCAAACACCTTATGCATTTAACATATATAAACATGGTGTATTTGTGTTTTTCTTTCTTTTTTTTTTTTCAAATAAACATGGTATGTTTATCACTTCACATTTACTTTATTAGTAGACACCTAAGGTTTGTTGGTGCAAATGATTTTCTCTCATCATGTTAAATGTTCACAAAGCAAGTATCACTTCTTGACTACTTTTATCCGGTTGGTAGTATCATAGTTGTGAACTCCTATCAATTATCACATGGTATGCTTTAGTTTGTGGACTTATATCTAATATATATACTAGAAAAGTTCGATAAGAGAACTAAACTTTTATTAAGCATGTTCTATCCTCTATTAACAAGTCATATCCAATATACTTTCTAAACCTTTGGACATTCACTTGTATAATTCAAATCACTTTCCTTCGATATAATGAGATGACATTAATTATACGATATATTAGTTTAAATATCTATATCCCCTCTAAATATTTATCCGACTAAGAATATCTTTTAGATAATATGATATCATGAAATTTCACCGATAATACACCTTTGTTATAATTTATATATATTTTAATTACTTATAAAACTTTATTATAATATATATACGAACAGAAAAGTATATATATATACAATAAATACTTGGTTTTTATAAATAATACTCATAAATACATAAAAAAATGTTTTATCACATTATGTGACAAATTACAACAGTTGAAAAAATTTTCCTTTTTCTTTCTTTTTTTCTTTCTTTTTTGTCAGCAAATGAAACAACACCAAAAACTTGGAGAAGTATTAATGTTACTCATACGTGTGTTTTGCAAAATGGTGCTAATTTAAAGTGTGGTGGAGTTACATGACCTTTTACAATTTGATACATCATTTTGGTGGGATTTGTCCAATCATCTATATTTTACCTTTAATTTATATTTATTAAATTTTAATAGTTGAAAATACAATTAATTGAATATTTTATATTAAATTGATATAAAATCAAAAGTGGGATTGAGGGATGAATATTGATCCAATAAAAAACAATAATAGGACTATAGAAGAATTTTACAGATTGTTGCCTGCATTTTATTTTATTCTTTGAGTCTTGGGTTTGACCTATTGATCTTTATCATGCCTTTAATAGGTTTATAAATGCAACTGTTTGTTTCAAATTTAATATTTGAAATTTATTTTTGGTTGAAGTGATGAAAACATTTTTCACTAATAAATAATTAATTAATATTGACTGGATAGACAGCTTTAAAATCCTAAATACAGAGTCTTTTCCTTTATTGAACCATTTTACGTTTATCCTTGCAGGTTTTATGAATCTTATGTTGTAAATCGATTTTCTCTAACCGTAATATTGGGTTTATGAATTTTTTAAAGTGATTGAAAAATAGGAGTCTTTCTTAAAATAATACGAGTAAGCTCCGACCACGGGCTAACAAAGACGTCCTCTAGTTTGTATTCTCATTTAAGATATATTACAGCACGTTTGTCGAAAATTTAACGGAAAAACCAAAAGTTGAATAATGAAGATAAAAAACCCCAGTGTTTTGCATAACGGGTTTCTCCTATCGAGGAGTCACACATCCAGGAAGGTTCATTAATGTGATGCGTGCATATTGTGTCAGTAACAACGGTCGACCATACCCCTTAAATACAGGGCTATTAACTAATGAGATAGATCAAATAAACATAACAACAATTGTTGTGATCTGATGCTTATGAAGGGAAATGTACTCCTAACCTTTTCTTTCAGTGTAATTGTATTTTATTTTTATTAAACGGTTCGATGTGACATTATTATAAGAAAAAAAATCCAATAAATAATACTATACATATATATATATTATATAATTATCGGTCACACTTAAACATATAATAATATTAATAATGAATTTTTAGATAATTATCCATTACCATCTCTATATATTTAAATTCGATTGATAATTATATATTATATATACTTATACATATCTTATAGCCTCAATAATATATATATATATATTTTTTGCATCCGGAAACTTTTGAATAGGTGAATCACATACTATTCAAAGGGAAAAAAAAAGGAGGGGGGTCCACTTAAATGGATGAGGAGACAAAAGAATAAAGTTCCATTCCAACACGTTTATATAGATATGATAGTTCTCCTTATCTTTGCAATGTCTAATATTGATTTATTAATAAAAAAATATTGATTTTATTAATTTGCCTTTACATCATATCAAAAGGCGATTTGCATTAGCAAGCATGTCTACAACCGCACTTAATATTAGTTCCACATAATGCTTCAGCATGAGGGCCATATTTTTGTCTACACGCTCCTGGACACGTATAACATGATGGACCATAAAGTGGTGTATGACAAATCTTTGCTTCCGCCTTGAGTGTTCCATTACCTACCACCATCAAATCATACACAACAATTAATAATTAAATGGGATAGAAGATACGAAGAATTCCCAAAATTAAAAACAAAATAGCTACAAAAATGAATAAATTATAAAATGAGAACTTAAAATACTCAAATACTGAATATTATCTTTATTCCTTTTCTTTCATGTTATTTTTATATATATATATATAATTTAATCGAATATACGAGTTGATTTTTTATTTTTAAGAAAGAAAAAATACGAATAAAGAGGATCAACTTTAGAAATCAATTGCAGAATCGCATTGATTCCATTAAACTTCTAAGAAATAACGAAAACAAAAATTTTTAATGATTACATATTTTAATAGATGCCTTCGCTAAGAAATTTCTTACCATTTTAAGAATGACTACATAACAATGTACAGAAGAGTGGATTTTTTTTTTTTTTAAAACTCTTAAAAAATGCTTATAAAGTGCACAATTGTAGTATAGTAGCAGTGGCAGCCACATGTTGACCAAAAAAGAGAAAAGGAAAAAAGCAGTGGCAGCTAATTATCAGAAACAGATCTAAATAACTTAGGAGTTTACTTTGAGTAAAGTATTGATAAGCATTATTTAGAACAAACAAAAAGGTTTAAAATTGCTTAGCAGAATACTAAATGGAGCATAACCCTTACAAGCTATGGAGATCGCCAGGAAAATGATCAAAAGAATGGACAATGTGTTCTTCATTTTGGATTTTGGTTTGAGAAATTGGATGGGTTATGGAGAGAAAAGGCACACGAGTTTATGGCAAACACAGCTGAGGAGCTATCTTTATAAAAAAAAAAAAAATTCAAGGAAAGTATTTAGTCATATTTATTATGGTTACAATAATAGAAACTTTTTTTATTTTTCCCCTTAATGCCAGCTCATATGTGTCCAATGAACTCATTTTCCGCCCCCAATTTTGTTCCTAGAATTAATGGTTGATTGATTTGCTGAATCACCTTACATAATTGATGGACAAATTCATGTGTGGGGAAGATTTTCTGTGGAAGCCTGTCTAAGAGAAACTCGGAAGAAACTTTAGTTTCTGCATATTTGGATGCTTAAATTATATTTATATATATATATATATATATATATACCATATAAATATGGTCCAAGGATATTTATACTTAAAATAAAGGACATTGAATATAAAATATCCAAAGATACCGGATGATAGCATGTGAAAGTGATTCCCAGTAAGTAATTGAATGGATTAGGAACCCCATCGTGGATATTAATCTATGCCATCCAATCTTGCTGACGTGTAAGCATTTAATTTAACTGTTTTACCGATGTTCTTCTCCATAGGGCAGACCATGAATTAAATCATGCAGTCGACTTCTTGACCAAGCATGGTCTACAAACGTTTTCTATGTTTCTTGTTCTTGTCAATCTATAAATTTTCAAGCAGATGGATGCTTTATGCACGATATAAATACGCCCCTAGTAGTTAACTGCTTGTTTGGTGTGTTGTTCGTTGATATGTTCGTGAGTTTATAATGATATGAAATATTATTTGAAGAAAAAATATATCTATGAAATAGAAACTACTTTAAAAGAATATAAGGGTATAACCGCCACTTGAAGAAAATTCCTTAAGATTTAATCTTCAACTCTTAGTGATATAAGAGATACGAAAATTTATACAATTAACATTTTTTTTTTATTTATGTCTTAGCGAAACCAACCTCTTATATTTTAATATTATGGATATATTATTATGGATATAATCCACACGTAGATTTTTTTTTTCGAGTAATTATACCACAAGTTGTAAAACCCGAAATAAAGAGAAAAACAAATTATAAAAATAAAAAGAATAATAAGTTTATGTCAAACACTGCTAAAGGGCTATCTTTAAAAGAAAAATTTTCAAGCCAAAATATTTCTGAGATTCTCACATTTATTATGATTACAATAATAGAAAACTTTTATACGGGCCGATATAAACACATTTTCGGCCCCCAAATTTGTGCCTAGAATTAATGGATGATTGATTTGCTGAATCGCTTTACATAACCGATGGACGCATTCGGATTTTGTCTGTCTAAGGGGAACTCAGACGAAACTTTGGTTTCTTCTTATTTGGGTGCGTAAATTATATTTATACATATATATATATATATATACCATATATAAATATGGATAATGAGTATTTATACTTAAAATAAAGGACATTAAATATAAAATATCTTTAAAATGGAAACTACTTTAAAAGAATAAAAGTAAAAACTGCCGAGTGAAGAAGATTAGCGGTATTTAACCTTCAACTCTTAATATTATGAGAAATATGGAACTTGTACAGTTCATTTTATAGATATGTGAGAATGAAGCCTGTCTTTTATATTTTAATCTTATAAATATATCTAGAATTGCGATCTTTTATACTTTTTATAGGTTTTTTTTTTTCCGCCTCTCCTCAATGCTTACTAGATATGGAAGGATTCCTATTAGAATTGAAGTACTATATAAAATTTCCGTAATGTTTTCAAATTTATACACACAATGTGACTATAGTGTCTACTAGTTAAAGTAAACTGTAAATATATATTTAGATAGCCATATATCATAAATACATCTCATAATTGCTTCATCACTCAGCCCTCTTATCGTTGGAATCATTCATTTAAATAGCCATATATTAAAAAAGAGTACATTTAGTTCCCATTTTGTTATTCTACTTATAAATAAAATAATATATAAAATATTAAACTTAGAAAATGCATAAAATTAAGCACAAAATAGTTATATAGGAGTCAAAAGGCACTTTTTTTTTATTTTTTAGATTTAGATGTAGAAACGCACAAATTCATATAGAAGGTATTTACAGGACATTTTGAGCAGAAACCAACTCGATCAGATCCGCCAAGTCTTACATCCCTGGACTCCCCTCTGTAGGCCTCGGGCCTAGGCTACCCATAAAGAACTGTAACAGCCATAAACTATAAGATAAGAATAGAACAACCATGTCCTAAATATGAGAGACACGTCGGACATAACAAGCCTCACTCTCCCACATTTGCGAGAAAAGATCTCTCCTCTCAACTGATCTCTAATGGCCGGTTCTACTCTGCTATAAATACCAAACATTTACCTAACGGTAACTACATCTATCCAATGGTAACTCTCTCTATAAACTCTGCATTCTAAACTTGTGCACTTAGTACTCTAATCTATAGAAAGCCTATTGTTACGCCCCGAAGTCGCAAAGTCGCAACAGTCCCGCCGTGTAAACCATTCTATGATAGTAACTGGCCTCACAGTGCCTACCATAAAGATAATCTACACAAGGCGTCGACGACTCCTCGCTTTGAAGTAAACAGTTCGAGTAATAATGATACTACAATTATGATAATTATCACAAAGTTCTATAAAACATAGATAATTATAAATAAGTCCACAAAGCTTCCAGGAAGTTTTACATAATAACTACAGTTTACTAATTTACAGAATAACTAACAGTCTTCAACCTTTAACTACAAGGTCAGTCTTGTTACACATTTGCGAAATAACTTGATTCTCACACCCCTGGCTTCAAAAAGACTAACCTCTGGATAATTATAGGGCAGCATAGTACTTGAAGTGTTCACAAATCAGAACCTGCAAAAGGATCTATAAGGGTATGAGCAACTAAAGCCCAGAAAGTTGAACTGGAGACTCATGAATGCATACACGCACAAACAGAGTTATCAAACAATTATTTTCATGCAATGCAACAATCAAGCGTCATCGCACAACGTAGTCCGGTCCGTTGTGAAATCAGAGAAATTTCACCCGCTCCAATCCGGGTTGAGGAGTTCCATGTGATGCAGCAGCTCACAACCAAACCCAGGCTTGTGCAATGGAGACCTCGCTCCTCCCGCAACTACCTTCGAACCATTGACTCCATCCCCGCCGCGACCTCCTCTCCTGTCACTTAGTTCGACTGAGGATGAAGAAGGGACCGTTTTGCAATCCTGCGCTATCCCTTTCGAAGGGGTCGGTATTTGGTTGGAGAGTCCTATGATCCCCTAACGGGTTACAATGCATGACATTTTCGGTTATTAGGATCGATTGAGATTAAATGCCGGTTAGGGTGTTCAACAAGTTCATACCAATTCAATCAGTCACAAAGTCATTCACAGCACAAATTCCAGTACGAATTCAGATACATCAAGCACATGCGCAAACTATTTACAATCACAATCATATACAAGCCTAAGTCTCCGAGTACTACAAAATTAGTACTCTATTACAATAAGCAATAACCCAACTTACTTGAATCTGCTCGATCCTCTAGTTGCGAGCTGATTTGTTTCTGGGTGTCCTATAATACAAATAGGTTCTTTTAGTACGTATATTTTATGAATTATTGTTCTAACTCATAATATAACTCATTTTCCTCATGTATACCTATAACGTAGTAATGATTCGTTGTGTTCTATTTCGGGGTTCGGTTCCTAAACTAGATTCTAGTTTTAATTCCTAAGTCGTAATTAAGCTCGAATCCCAATGTGATATTAATCACATTATGTTTAGGTATTCAAATATTCTATTAGGTCGTAATTTTGGTATTCTAACTATTCGGTACACGCTAACCCTAATTGAGGTATCGGATTTATTCCCGATGTGTAAAAATCTTACATTTTAAGATATTTACTTAAAATTAAATATTATTTCAGATTTATTATTTTTCTAATTTCAATTATAATATTATCTAATAACCTTATTTTATTTTATTTTTTTTTAGATTTATTAATTTACATTTTCACATATTACTAATTTATTATCTTACTTACCTAATTGCCCTAATTAACCATACTTAGTACCTAAAGGCTAGGATTAAGGGTCCACTGCAGAGATTAACTTCCCTAAACCTCTAATTAAGATCCAAATCAGTAATTAACATCCTAATCACTTAATTAACCCTTAATCACCCAATTTTACCATCATTTTAGGGCTAAAAATTAACTTAAAAATTTTGAAAATTAATTTAAAAAAATGGCTTCATAGCACTGTTATACATCAAATGAGCATCCTACAGAAAAATTTTGAACCCCAAACTACATCCCTAAACCTATTTATTTTCCGGTTTACTAATGCTCGGTTTTGAACAATTCGTTAGGGACCCTATATTTCCAGATCTAATTAAACTAAACCAATATTTTTCCCTAAATATACATACAATAAAACCTCAGAATAACAAGTTTCATAATTTTCTGGACAAAATAAATAATTTTACAAAATTTTACAAAAATCGGCTGAATAAATGACTAACCGGTCCGAAACTTTTGGGCCGTCCAAACCCGGTCCAATGTTGTCGGCCGGTCCAGGCGGTTGGTCTACTGTAGGGTGGTGGTGGTGGTTCGTTCCCAGGTGGTGGTGGGTGGTGGTTTTAGTTCACCTTGCTAATCTGCACAGTTTTCTTTTTCTTTTTTTTTTCTTCTGGAATTTCTCTCGATTTTTGTTGTGTTTCGATTTTTCTCAGATCACAAACTAGCCAAATGACTTCTAAGAATTTTTTTCCTTATTTATAGACAAATGTGGTAATTAATGTGCATTAATTTGATGGGATTTTTGCCCCATTTCCTTGATTTTAGGCTTTTAGTTTGTCAAATTCTTATTGGTTAATTTTTTCTTTTCATTCCACGACCTGATCTTGTTGCAGTTATCTTATCCTGATTTTTTCTGATTTTTTTATAATTATTTTGTATTTTTCTTTAATTATTTACTTAGTTTTCGGCCTATTTTAGCAATTACGCGTATTTTTATCTACACGTAAATACATGTAGGGTACACGTGAACATTCCTAAATATTCTTTTGGTCATTCTAAAATTTTTAGTACACATATAATTTATCTCTAGTAATTTTTTAGTTATTTCATGACACTTTTGCCTTTTCGGTAATTAGCAGTTATTATGCTTAAAATTTGAAAATTTTATAGTCTCCTATTTTACTACTTACTTTCTTAAATTTAAGTTTACATGGTCATTTTTACTAATATTCCTCTCAATAGTTTCCAATTTGGGTTTGATCGGATCCTTTAACCGATCGCCCTAAACCTTGGGTTCTAAGTTCAATCCTACGGTTACTTGGTTTGGCTTTAGGGCTTACAATTCCACCCCCTTCAAAAAAGTTTTGTCCTCAAAACTTCTGTACATCTAATTTACACTTAATTGACTAAATATAGTAACTTGTAGACTTTTACTAACTTGGAAATCAGAAAAGCCATGGATACTGCTCCATCATCGCAGCTTTTGGTTCCCAAGTCATCTCCAAGTCTGGACCTTCATTCCACTGAATCTTCACGTACTCCATATTTTTGTTTCTTAACTGCTGAACCCGACTATCCAATATCTTCATGGGTTGTCTCACCAGTTGAAAATTTCTCGTTAACTCCACTGGCTCTATTTCCACTATTGCATTCGGGTTCTTAATGAATCTTCTCAACATGGATACATGGAATACATTATGATAGCCTGATAGACTTGGAGGTAAAGCCACTCGGTACGATACATTGCCAACCTTCTCTAACACTTCAAATGGACCAATGTATCGTGAGCTCAGTTTTCCCTTTGAACCAAACCGTCTAAGTCCTTTGAATGGGCTTATTTTAATGTAAACATGATCACCCATTTCAAATTCTAAGGGTCTTCTCTTCAAATCAGCCCAACTTTTATAACGGTCCTGAGCTTCCTTCATCCGTTGTCGTACAATCTTAATCTTCTCACTCGTTTGATTGATCATGTCTGGTCCAATCATGGCATACTCTTCATGATCCCAATACAGTGGCGATCTGCATTTCCTCCCATATAGTGCTTCATACGACGCCATTTGTATCGTTGCATGATAACTATTATTGTAAGCAAATTCTATCAACGGTAAATATTTATCCCAATCACCTCCAAAATCCAACACACAAGCTCGTAGCATATCTTCTAAAGTTTGAATCGTTCGCTCAGACTGCCCGTCTGTTTGTGGGTGATAGGCGGTACCAAACTGCAACTTTGTGCCCAAAGCTCTATGTAAGCTCTCCCAGAATTTGGATACAAACCGACTATCTCGGTCAGAAACAATACTCTCAGGAACACCATGTAACCTTGTTATTTCTCGGACATACAGTCTAGCCATTTTTTCCATTGAATCACCCGTCCGATAAGGTAAGAAATGTGCACTCTTCGTTAATCTATCCACGACTACCCAAATGGAATCGTATCCAACTTGAGTCCTTGGTAATGCTACTACAAAATCCATGGTAATATGATCCCATTTCCATCGCGGTATTTCTAAAGGTTGCAATAATCCACCTGGTCTTTGGTGTTCTGCTTTGATTTGTTGACACGTCATGCACTCAGATACATATTGTGCCACTTCTCTCTTCATCCCATTCCACCAATACATAAGTTTTAGATCTTGGTACATTTTATTTCCTCCCGGGTGCACAGTATAACCTGTAATGTGTACTTCATCCAAAATTTGCTTCTTTATGTCTGCATCTTGTGGTACACATATTCTTCCTCTAAACCTTATTAGACCTCTATCATCCACCTTAAAGTCAGGGTCCTGTCCGTTACTCACTTTCTCTTTTATCTCTATCAGACCCTTGTCCTCCTCTTGCTTTTGCTTGATTCTCTTTAATAGCGTAGGTTGCAATTCCCAGTTCATTAACTGGCTATTAGGTTCACACCAATCAAACCCAATTTGCATTCTCTCAAATTCATGCACTAATTCATGTTGAGGTGTTAACAATAATGCAACCTGTTTATAATTCTTTCAACTTAATGCATCTGCCACCAAATTGGCCTTTCCGGGGTGGTAATTTATATTCAGATCATAATCCTTAATCAGTTCTAACCACCTTCTTTGCCTTAAATTCAACTCCTTCTGAGTAAAGAAATACTTCAAACTCTTATGGTCAGTGTACATCTCGCACCGTTGTCCATAAAGATAATGTCTCCAAATCTTCAAGGCAAACACTACTGCAGCTAACTCCAAATCATGAGTTGGGTAATTCCTTTCATGTGGCCTCAATTGTCTTGATGCATATGCAACAACCTTTCTATCCTGCATCAATACACAACCTAATCCATTCCGTGAAGCATCACTGTACACATTATAAGGCTTATCCGGATCAGGTAATGTTAATACTGGTGCTGTAACCAGTCGTTTCTTCAACTCCTGAAAACTCATTTCACAATCTTCGCTCCATTCGAACTTTACCTCCTTCTGGGTCAATCGAGTCAACGGTTTGGCAATTTTGGAAAAATCTTTTATGAATCGTCGATAATATCCAGCCATGCCCAGAAAACTCCTTATCTCAGTCACTGTGGTTGGTTGCTTCCAGTCCATTACTGCTTTCACTTTATCAGGGTCTACAGAGATTCCTTTACCAGATATAATATGTCCTAGAAAAGCAATCCTATCCAACCAAAAATCACATTTACTTAACTTGGCATACAATTGATTCTCTCTCAACTTCTGCAATGCCAATCGTAAATGTTCTGCATGCTCCTTCTTAGTTTTTGAGTAAATCAAAATATCATCAATAAACACCACAACAAACTTATCCAAGTATGGTTGATATATACGATTCATCAAGTCCATAAATACAGCCGGAGCATTTGTTAAGCCAAATGGCATCACAAAAAATTCATAATGACCATATCGAGTTCTAAATGCAGTCTTATGTACATCTTCCGGCTTAACTCTCAATTGATGATATCCTGATTTTAAATCTATTCTAGAAAACATAGTAGCACCTTGGAGTTGATCAAACAAATCATCAATGCGAGGTAACGGATACCTATTCTTAATGGTAACCTTATTTAACTCCCGATAGTCTATACACAATCTCATAGTACCATCCTTCCCTTTCACAAACAATACCGGTGCTCCCCATGGTGAAACACTCGGTCGAATAAACTTCTTATCCAATAGCTCCTGAAGTTGCTTCTTTAGTTCCTGAAGTTCTATGGGTGACATCCGATATGGAGCTTTCGAAATAGGTTCAGTTCCAGGAACTAATTCTACATTGAAATCCAACTCTCGGGGTGGAGCTAACCCAAGTAAATCCTCCAGGAATACATCTGGAAACTCATTCACTACTCGTATGTCTGCTACCTTAGGTATTTCCTTTTCTGCGTCCATAACAAACACCCAACAAAATTTCCAATCACCCTCCTTTACTCTTGTCTCAAATTGTTCATCACATATCTCCATCACTGATAAATTCAACCTATTTCCACCAGCTTTTCCTTGAAATATTGTTTCTCCTTCATTAAGATTGACAATTTTATTCCTACACTCCATAATAGCTTTATTCTTTGATAACCAATCTACTCCTACTATGACATCGTACCCTTGTAAAGGTAATATCACAAGACTTATAGGATACTCCTTCTCTTGAATTTTTATCCTACCATCAGCTACTACTTCTTGTGTTGTTACCTTCTCCCCAGTCGGAGTTCTAACTTTATAAGTTACATTAACAGTAACCACACTAATCTCTTGTTCATTTACAAATTTCTGACTTGCAAAGGAATGAGATGCACCAGTATCAAACAGCACAAAAGCAGGTTGTCCATTTATCAGCACATGTCCTGGAATGTACTATTACTATGGTTACCAACTACACTAACATTCATAATCTTAAAATGCAAAAATTTCAATTTAATTCACACTTAGAATTATTATCAAAATAAATAGTCTGAGTACATACCAGTTAGAAGTCCTTCATCATTTTCTTCTTCCACTCCCATGAGCTCCTCAACATCATCATGGTAGTACTCTTCCATAAAATCCGAAAAATCCTCATTTTCCTCAATTTCCATATCCTCCAAAGCAAAGATACGAGCAGGTGCAATGGTGTTATCAAAACCTTCTGTTCGCTTAGCTCCTTATACAAACTGTGGACAGTATCTGGAGAAATGGCCCTTTCTACCGCACTTATTACACTTTACCAATTTCATCTTAGAGCATGCCTTCAGCACATGGTTCAGATCTCCACATATAAAACATTTCCCTTTTAGCTGAGTACAATTTCTTGGCAAATGATTTGCACCACACTTCCAGCATTTGACATTACCATCCGTCATAAAAACTCACACTCGGTATTGACTGCGCTGGGTTACTAGCCAGAGTTACTGGTCTCCTTCTCTTCAGTCCAGAATTGCTACTAGAGGCACCAGGATATGATCTCTTGAATGATGGTCCTGGTCGATATCCTTTATTAATCTTTTGACTCCACATTACTTGCATCCTCACGCGATTATCTTCTAATTGTCTTGCCTTATCTACCACTTCATTGTAAGTGGTAAAACCATAATCCAGCAGCTTACAACACATTGTGGGGCCAAATCCAATAAGAAATAAATCTCTCTTCAACTTTATATTGTCCCGGTATGAACCAGGTACATATTGTAACAATCTGTTGAACTCAGTCTCATACTGGGTTACACTCATACCTCCCTTCTTTAGTTCAAACAGGTCTCGCACCATTCTATTTTGGACACTATGAGGGAAATACTCCTTCCTGAATTCCTCCTTAAATTGTTGCCAATCAATGTTATTTCCAAGTTGCCTTGCTCTCGAGTCCCACCATACTCTTGCAGCTAACTTTAGCATGAATGTACCATAAGATAACTTTTGGGATTCAGGGACTCTAAAAGCCTCAAAACTCCGTTCAACTTGGGTTAACCAGTCATCAGCCACATCTGGCCTACCCATCTCCCCCTCAAAATAACAGTTGGCTTTTATAAACTCAGGAAGTTTATTTACCTCTTGAGGTCGCTCTATTCGTTGTTCAATTTCTTGGTGTCTTCTGTTTCCCACATTACCACCAGTCATAAGATGTTGAATCAACATTCCTTGCTGTCTCATCATCGTATGCATACTGGCAAGTATTTGCCCAATAGGCATGTTTTCTTGTGGAGGCGGCGGAGGTAAATCTTGTCTATGTTGTTCTCTTGGTGGTGATGGTGCTCGTGGTGGAGGGTTTTGATTCCCTTCAGTTCCTCCTTGATTACTTCCGTTTCCAGCTTCAGCCATAATCACTTACTAGTTTAACTTATAATCCTGCATTCATATCTATCTATAAGTTATCCCTACTTTTGTTTAGAGAATATTTATAAATAAATAAATGCTTGCAATATGTACTCATATCAAATAGTAATGACAATAGTATTAAAATCAACGTACTTAGAAATCTAACTTTCATTGTATATTTCATTCAACCTTACATCATTACTATTACAACTTCAAAGTAAAAGATACAACTCGATAACTTTCAAATACATACATCAAATTTACAACTCGATTACATCGTTCCTTACATAACTTAGTGCAGACTCGATCTTTACAACTGTACAAGACAAAAGGTTACATCAACTGACTACATCAAACTTACTTACAATGTACATCTAACTTGATCCAGAAGCTACAAAATACATCAAAAGTAAAAAAAAAATACATCAAAAGTCAAAATACATCAAAAGATCCTTAAATACATCAGTTTCCATCAAAATCGATCATATCCAAAATTCTACCTAATTAAACATGTCAGTCATCAAACTAAACATGTCAATCATCCAACTAAACTAATCTTCCTCTGAATCCGTAGCAGCTACATCCTCAAAGGGATCATAATCCATATGACCTCCAATTGAATGGTCCTCATGCTCACTCTCTGATGCAGAGTCTATATATATTATCTCTGGAGTCTCCGGGATCACAATCGCCTCCTGTACTTCCTCATCATCCGACTCAACTGGATTACCAGCTCCTACTCCAGCTATCCCGGTGTCTGCAATCACCTGCATGAGCAAAGCATGTAGGTCTACACCAGGTTCATCCTCGTTTTCCTGCTCCTCTTCAGGGTCTTCTTCTGGATCTTCTTCTTCTGGGTCCTCCTCAGGGTCTTCCTCTATATGAACTCCATCTTCTTGGGGTTCAACTGGAGGTGGGTTTTCTGGTGGTGGTCCTGGTATTTCCGGTTCAGGTTCAGGACTAAAGCTCAATGGTATCTCTATACCATCCCCAGCAGGCTCGGGAAACTGTGGAAACCAATCAATGATCCCTGGTGGGTACTGTCTAGGAATGTATGGAATGTCAGCAAGGATGTGTGCAATACTGGCAGGGTATGGTCTCCCATCCTCTAACCTAGCAGGAAAATACCGTAAGGGCATCATCAGGGTTATAATTCCCTCCTTCTCTAACCATCTCTGCTCAAAAGCTGCTATAGCGGTGTATTTATTATACTGAGGGCCTAAACTCATCTCCATCCATGCCCACTCATCCTTCCAGCTATAGCACATCCGATCATGAAACTTATTGATAATCTCATCCACTGTCCTAAATATATTCCAATCAGCTAGTTCCATCAGTAGCCATTGTAATTTAACCCTATAATCAATGGGAGATACTTCTCCATTCCATCCAAATCGTATCCAACTATGAATCAGTTCTCCCCTTCGACCCTGTAAGTATATTTAAACCAATTAATATTTCCTATGTTAAAGATTAAGGTTACTTATATTATACAATCTTTTATTGCCCACTTAGCATTACCCACTCTCATTATTCCTAAAATGTCTATTTCTTTTAAGGTATGACGCTTCAAAGCGAGTTTACTAAAAGTATACTCTGATACCAACCGAGAACTGTTACGCCCCGAAGTCGCAAAGTCGCAACAGTCCCGCCGTGTAAACCATTCTATGATAGTAACTGGCTTCACAGTGCCTACCATAGAGATAATCTACACAAGGCGTCGACGACTCCTCGCTTTGAAGTAAACAGTTCGAGTAATAATGATACTACAATTATGATAATTATCACAAAGTTCTATAAAACATAGATAATTATAAATAAGTCCACAGAGCTTCCAGGAAGTTTTACATAATAACTACAGTTTACTAATTTACAGAATAACTAACAGTCTTCAACCTTTAACTACAAGGTCAGTCTTGTTACACATTTGCGAAATAACTTGATTCTCACACCCCTGGCTTCAAAAAGACTAACCTCTGGATAATTATAGGGCGGCATAGTACTTGAAGTGTTCACAAATCAGAACCTGCAAAAGGATCTATAAGGGTATGAGCAACTAAAGCCCAGTAAGTTGAATTGGAGACTCATGAATGCATACACGTATAAACAGAGTTATCAAACAATTATTTTCATGCAATGCAACAATCAAGTGTCATCGCACAACGTAGTCCGGTCCGTTGTGAAATCAGAGAAATTTCACCCGCTCCAATCCGGGTTGAGGAGTTCCATGTGATGCAGTAGCTCACAACCAAACCCAGGCTTGTGCAATGGAGACCTCGCTCCTCCCGCAACTACCTTCGAACCATTGACTCCATCCCCGCCGTGACCTCCTCTCCTGTCACTTAGTTCGACTGAGGATGAAGAAGGGACCGTTTTGCAATCCTGCGCTATCCCTTTCGAAGGGGTTGGTATTTGGTTGGAGAGTCCTATGATCCCCTAACGGGTTGCAATGCATGACATTTTCGGTTATTAGGATCGATTGAGATTAAATGCCGGTTAGGGTGTTCAACAAGTTCATACCAATTCAATCAGTCACAAAGTCATTCACAGTACAAATTCCAGCACGAATTCAGATACATCAAGCACATGCGCAAACTATTTACAATCACAATCATATACAAGCCTAAGTCTCCGAGTACTACGAAATTAGTACTCTATTACAATAAGCAATAACCCAACTTACTTGAATCTGCTCGATCCTCTAGTTGCGAGCTGATTTGTTTCTGGGTGTCCTATAATACAAATAGGTTCTTTTAGTACGTATATTTTATGGATTATTGTTCTAACTCATAATATAACTCATTTTCCTCATGTATACCTATAACGTAGTAATGATTCGTTGTGTTCTATTTCGGGGTTTGGTTCCTAAACTAGATTCTAGTTTTAATTCCTAAGTCGTAATTAAGCTCGAATCCCAATGTGATATTAATCACATTATGTTTAGGTATTCAAATATTCTATTAGGTCGTAATTTTGGTATTCTAACTATTCGGTACACGCTAACCCTAATTGAGGTATCGGATTTATTCCCGATGTGTAAAAATCTTACATTTTAAGATATTTACTTAAAATTAAATATTATTTCAGATTTATTATTTTTCTAATTTCAATTATAATATTATCTAATAACCTTATTTTATTTTATTTTTTTTTAGATTTATTAATTTACATTTTCACATATTACTAATTTATTATCTTACTTACCTAATTGCCCTAATTAACCATACTTAATACCTAAAGGCTAGGATTAAGGGTCCACTGCAGAGATTAACTTCCCTAAACCTCTAATTAAGATCCAAATCAGTAATTAACATCCTAATCACTTAATTAACCCTTAATCACCCAATTTTACCATCATTTTAGGGCTAAAAATTAACTTAAAAATTTTGAAAATTAATTTTAAAAAAATGGCTTCATAGCACTGTTATACATCAAATGAGCATCCTACAGAAAAATTTTGAACCCCAAACTACATCCCTAAACCTATTTATTTTCCGGTTTACTAATGCTCGGTTTTGAACAATTCGTTAGGGACCCTATATTTCCAGATCTAATTAAACTAAACCAATATTTTTCCCTAAATATACATACAATAAAACCTCAGAATAACAAGTTTCATAATTTTCTGGACAAAATAAATAATTTTACAAAATTTTACAAAAATCGGCTGAATAAATGACTAACCGGTCCGAAACTTTTGGGCCGTCCAAACCCGGTCCAATGTTGTCGGCCGGTCCAGGCGGTTGGTCTACTGTAGGGTGGTGGTGGTGGTTCGTTCCCAGGTGGTGGTGGGTGGTGGTTTTAGTTCACCTTGCTAATCTGCACAGTTTTCTTTTTCTTTTTTTTTCTTCTGGAATTTCTCTCGATTTTTGTTGTGTTTCGATTTTTCTCAGATCACAAACTAGCCAAATGACTTCTAAGAATTTTTTTCCTTATTTATAGACAAATGTGGTAATTAATGTGCATTAATTTGATGGGATTTTTGCCCCATTTTCTTGATTTTAGGCTTTTAGTTTGTCAAATTCTTATTGGTTAATTTTTTCTTTTCATTCCACGACCTGATCTTGTTGCAGTTATCTTATCCTGATTTTTTCTGATTTTTTTATAATTATTTTGTATTTTTCTTTAATTATTTACTTAGTTTTCGGCCTATTTTAGCAATTACGCGTATTTTTATCTACACGTAAATACATGTAGGGTACACGTGAACATTCCTAAATATTCTTTTGGTCATTCTAAAATTTTTAGTACACATATAATTTATCTCTAGTAATTTTTTAGTTATTTCATGACACTTTTCGCCTTTTCGGTAATTAGCAGTTATTATGCTTAAAATTTGAAAATTTTATAGTCTCCTATTTTACTACTTACTTTCTTAAATTTAAGTTTACATGGTCATTTTTACTAATATTCCTCTCAATAGTTTCCAATTTGGGTTTGATCGGATCCTTTAACCGATCGCCCTAAACCTTGGGTTCTAAGTTCAATCCTACGGTTACTTGGTTTGGCTTTAGGGCTTACACCTATTACTAACTTAAGTATCGGAGTGACTACGCTGGACAACCTCTCAGCATCCCCTCATTGTGCACTATTTTGTAGGACCAATACATATAGACCTTAACCAACTACCGGTAAGAACTGAAAAACAACATTTAGCGCCGTATGTGGAAAACAAATATTCCTACACCCAAAATCCTAAACATACCAAACACATGACCCACAACAAGCCTTTCTACATCATGTCTCAATATGATGGATAAGGATATCAACAGTTAGTGAACAACCAGCCCATTCTAAGAGCTGTGTTAGAAGAACATTTGGAGCATGCAAAGAACTTGGTTGAGTAGAATGCTGAGCAGAATAGGAAACTCTGAGCTCGCCTAGATGAGATAGAGCGTCGCGCTGAACAAACTTACCAAACCAAAGCTTCGGATGCCTGTACTGGGCAGGACGAACATCCGGTAACAGTTGCAGAATGGAAGGAATTAGTAACCCGACCCGTCGTTACAATAGCAATAAGTAAATTTTGCAGTTACCCGCGACCGAGCTCTAGCTGGCAATGAGCGAGAAGTCGACTCACAGGGAGTCCAGACTTATTCAGCTGCATGACGAGCTCACCTGGTGGATGACGCCGACCTAAATGAGCTTCATGTAATGGTAAGGCAGCTCTATTCGGAGCTACTTGGAGGAGGGAACATTACCAGAGGATAAGAGGGAGTCGAAGACGCCACCAATTATATACTGATTGACGGCATCTTATACGGCAAGGGAATCAACCTCCCTTTGCTTCGATGTCTCCGAAAAGGGGAAGGGCTACGCGTTATGGAAAAGCTGCATGCCGGAGTGTGTAGCAATCACATCTAGTCTCAAGCCTTGTATCTTTGATTGCTATGGCTTGGATATTATTGGCCCACCATGAGGCAAGACACAAAGGCCATAGCCCAGAAGTACCCACAGTGCCAGAAGTACTCCCCAATCAGTTGCACACCTAGCACCGTACTCCAACCCCTAACAAGCCCATGGCTATTCGCCTAATGGGGGATTGATATCCTTGGCGCCTTTCTGAAAGCATCAGGAGGATGGCAGTTAATAATTGTCGCCATGGACTACTTTAAGAAGTAAGTGGAGGCCAAAGTCATAGTTAGGATCACAGAAAGGAACGTAGAGTCATTTGTCAAAAATAACATTCTCTCTCGGTTTGGAGTCCCCCACACACTGATCATAGACAATGGCAAACAATTCAACAACCTCCAAGTTCAGGGAATTCTGTGCCAAGCACTACATTACAGCGCACTTCACCTCGGTTGCCCACCTCTAATCAAATAGACAGGTGGAGGTGACTAATCGAGTCATTTTAGATAGCCTAAAGAAGCATATGTACCGATCTAATAGCACCTAGGCCGATGAGCTGCCTAATATCTTGTAGGGGTACAGGACCACGTACCGCACTTCGATGGGCGAAACCCCCTTCCATCTGGCTTTCGGGTTAGAAGCTATCCTCCCTATCGAACTTGAACTCCCCAATATCTAGACTTGAAGTTTCGATGTCACCCTAAATGACTCATTGCTACAAGCAAACGTCGACACAATTGAGGAAATCAAAGACCTCGTTGCTGCTTGGGTTATTGCATACCAACATCGGGCCATCCGGTATTATGATCAGAAGGTCCAATACAAGGAACTCAAGGTCGGCAATCTATTGTGCCGAAAATTGGAGGCCACTGGTTCACAAGAAGGCTAGGGTAAGTTAGGCTTCAATTGGGAAGACCCAGTCAGAATAAGGGAAAAACTGGGCAATGGAGCATACAAGCTCGAAAGATTGGATGGCGAGCTTATCCCGCGTACTTGGAGCGCCGACAAGCTATACCTCTACTTTGATTAAAATTTCATGATGTACAGTTTTATTTTCAACTCAATTACATCATTACTTACATAATCTAGTACAGACTCGATCTTTATAACTATATAATACAAAAGATTACATCAACTAGTTATATCAGACCTAATTATGGCGTACATCTAGTTTGATCCAGAAGCTACAAAATACATCAAAAGATCCTAAAATACATCAGTTTTCATCAAAATTGTTACTGGATCATATCTAAAGATCTAACTAACAGAACAATTCAGTCACTTAACTGAGCTAATCCTCCTCTGAATCTGTAGTAGCTACCCCATCAAAGGGATCATGACCCATATGGCCTCCTACCAAGTGGTCCTTATGCTCGTTATCTAACTCAGAGTCTATAAATACTATCTTTGGAGTCTCAAGAACCACATTACCTCCTACATATCATCATCATCTGGCTCAATTGCATCACCAGCCCCTACTCCAACTATTCCGATGTTTGCTATCACTTCCATAATTAAAGCATGTATATCTATACCAGGTTCATCCTCATTCTCTATGTCTTGCTCCTCCTTAGGGTCTTCTTTTGGATTTTCTTCTTCAGGGTCTTCCTCCGGTTCTTCTTCTTCTTCAGGGTCTTCCTTAACATGAACTCCATTCTCTTAGGGTTCAATTGAAGGTAGGTTTTATGGTGGTGGTTCTTGTATCTCAGGCTCAGGTTCGAGGTTCGAGGTCTAATGGTACCTCTATACCTTCCCCAGTAGGTTTTAGAAACCAAGGAAACCAATCAATTATCCTTAGTAGGTACTGTTTGGGAATGTATGCGATGTCAGTAGGGATATGAGCGATATGAGCAATACTAACTAAGTATGGTCTTCCATCATCTAACCTAGTAGGAAAATATCGTAAGAATATCATCAAAGTTACAATTCCCTCTCTCTCTAACTATCTTTGCTCAAAAGCTGCTATAACAGTGTATCTATTATACTGAGGTCTTAGACTCATCTCCATCCATACCTACTGATCCTTCCAACTGTAACACATCCCACCATAAAATTTATCAATAATCTCATTGATTTTCTTAAAGATATTCCAATCAGTTAGTTCCATCAATAACTGCTGTAACTTAGCCTTATAGTCGATAGAGGGCACCTCTCCATTCTAACCAAACTATATCCAACTAAGTATTAGTTCCCCCCTTCGACCCTGTAATTATAGTTGAAACCAATTAACATTTACTATGCTAAACACCATGTTTACTTATGTTTACATATGCTTAATACAACCTTTTATCGCCCACTTAATAGTACCTACTCTCAATATTCCTATAATATCTATTTCTTTTAGAGTATGACGCTTCAAAACGAGTCTACTAAAACTAAACTCTGATACCAACCGAGAATTGTTACGCCCCGAAGTTGCAAAGTCGCAACAGTCCCACCGTGTAAACCATTCTATAATAGTAATTGACCTCATAATACCTATCATAGATATGATCTACGTAAGGCGTCGACGACTCCTCATTTTGAAGTAAACAGTTCAATTAAGAATTTAAATAAAGTTACAGTAAATATTAAAGCTTCAAGTCAACATATATATGTTTACATGTACATTACTGTAGAATTCTTGGGTGATTCTACATCATATCATAACAGTCAACTGATTTGCATATCAAATATCAATCTATTAGTCTTAAAAATACTAGTGAGACTCTAAATATACATTAATTAGGCAAATTGATCCTCTCACCCCCAAGCTTAAAAAAGAACTAATCTCTAGATAGTTGTAAGGCAACATATTAGTCTCAGTAATCAGAGATCAAGACCTGCAAAAGGATTTATACAGGTATGAGTAACTATAGTTCGGTAAGTTGAATTAGAGACTCATAAATATCTACAAACACAAATAAGATTATCAAGCAATTATTTTCATGCAATGCAACAAGCAAGTGTCATCATATAACATAGTTCGGTCCGTTGCGAAATTAAAATAATTTCACTTACTCTAATATGAGTTAAGAAGTTTTCATGTTATGCAACAATTCACAACTAAACCTAAGTTTGTGCAATAGAGACATTGCTCCTCCTAAGAATATCCTTCAAACTAATGCCCTATTCCTTACCGCGACCTCCTCTCCTATCACTCAGTTCGGTTAATGATGAGGAAAGGACCAATTTACTATTCGACGTTATTTTTTTAAAGGTATCGGTATTTGGTTGGAGGATCCTAATATTCTCTTAAAGAGTTATGATATATGACAATTTAAGGTTTTAGGATCAATCAAGATTAGGTTTAATTTAAGATATTTAAACAATTTCACACCAATCCAGTCATTACAAACATAACACAAATTCTAACATGAAATCAGATACGCAAGCATATGCATAAAATTACTTATAATCACAATCATACGCAATTCTACATCTCCGAATACCTTAAAATAGTACTCCAAATACGGCGAAGTAATAAACCTAACTTACTTGGAATTCTCAGTCGCTCAATCACTTAATTGTAGATTGGTTTGTTTCTAGGTATCCTATAATACAAATACGCCTTTTTAGTACTTATACTTTGACAATACATATTCTAAGTTATAATTTAACTCACTTCTCTATATATACCTATTATTTACTAATGATTCACTTTATATTAGCTTGAGGTTTAGTTTTTGAATTAGATTCCAGTTTTGGTTCTAAATTGTTTTTAACTATGGGGAATCCTAAATACGCTCGAATCCTAATGTGAAATTAATCACATTAAGCTTGAATATTCTAATATCATACTAGATCTTAATTTAGTATTCTAACCTATTTGGTACACTTTAATCCTAATTAGGGTACCCAATTTACTCCCAATATGAGAAAATTTTACATTTTTTATTTAATTACCTAAAATTAATTTTTGTATCAAATTTATTTTATACTTATATTATTATTATATTATCTAATTTAACCTATTTTTTTATATTTATTAAAATCCCAACTTCACATATTCCTAAATTTCCTACAATTACCACATAATTCCCATATTAATTACAATTAACACTCTAAAGACTAGGATTAGGTTTTCATATTAGAGATTAACATCCTTACATATCTAATTACCTTTTAAATCAGTAATTAATCATTTAATCACTTAATTAAGCCAAAATTACTCATTTTTTCCCATCATTTTAGGACTAAAAATTTACTTAAAATTTTTGAAAATTAATTTTAAAACAATGGCTTCATAGCACTATTCTATATTACTTAAGCATTCTAAAAAAAAAAAAATTAAGTAATAAACTATCCTCCTAAGCCTATTTATTTCTAATTCTAATTATGTTCGGTTTTGTTCAATTTCTTCAGAATCCTATATTTATAGACATGATTAAAATTAATCACTATTTCCCTTAAATTTACATATAATAAAACATCATAATAACAGACAAGTTTAAGAAAATTTGCAAAATTGGAAAAGTTGTGAAACTTACCTAGTTCGAAAACTTTTCGGCCTCCAACACCAGTTTAGGTGTGTCGGCCAGTCTAGGCGGTGGGTTTGGAGTGGGGTGGTGATGGTGTGTGGGTTCGGCCTTCTTCCCTTATCTATACAAATTTGGGACAATATTTCTAAAACCCTAATTTTCTCTTTCAATTTCGGTTTTCTTAATTTTTTCCCATTTCTAAAACCCTAATTTTCTTCTTTCCTTGCTGTCATAGCTTGATCTGGTTTATTCCCCCTTTCCTTGATTTTTCTAATTTTTTTATAATTTTCTTTAATTATTTAATAAATTTTTAGCTAATTTCGAGCAATTTAAGTAATTTCATGTATTTCTACCTATACGTAAATACATGTGGGATAAAAGTAAATACTCTTAAATATTATTTAGGTTATTCTATGATTTTTATTATATATATAATTTATCTCTAGCGATTTATTAGTTATTGAAATGCACTTTATGCACTTTAAATGAATAACAAGAAACATACTTAGAATTTGAAAATCTTATGTCCTCTTATTTTATTATTTATTTTCTTAAATTCAAACTTATGGAGTTACTTTTACTAATATTTCTAGCTTTATTTTATAATTTAGGTTTGATCAGATCCTTTAATTAATCACTCTAAACTTTGTGTACTAAGTTTGATCTTATGGTTATTTGACTTATCTTTAGAGCTTTACTTTTACTAATATTTTTAGCTTTAGTTTATAATTTAAGTTTGATCGAATCCTTTAATTGATCATCCTAAACTTTATATACTAAGTTTGATCCTACGGTAACTTGACTTATCTTTAAGGCTTACACCGAGCCTTAACTTCAGCTTTGCCGCCTTCCTTATCGGCTGGCCTACCTTTAGCCATGCTTGGTATCGGCTCATCAAATCGTCTACAGACAGACGAGGTACCTTCGAAGCTAAGCTTTTGCTTGTAGGAAGATCAATCTAAAAGTTAGAAAAAGAAAACAAGGTGAAATCGAAGAAAACTATCGTTACCATTTGTAAAACACTACCGTAATTAGTACGACTAAGGAAGTCTACCCATCCTACAAGTATCGGACGAAGCACCCCAACACTAGCACAATAAACAGGTACGTAGGAATGGACAAGAACCTTCAACCCACTTCTCCGCCACAGCTTTCTTCATGCTGGGGAAGAGCTTGGAGATCGGACGTCGAAAATACCTTTCTACGGTCTCTACAATGTTGATCTCTTCACCATCTCGTAGCTCTACGAAGGCCAAAATCTCCTGGATAGCTTCGGCGTCACTCTGATCGAGCCTCTTCTTGCCTCTAGTACGGACCATTTTGGTCCACCTAGTCTAGAATGTGGCCTCTTCGAGCAACTCCACCACTACATATTCATCTTGCCAACCTTTAACTGAGTTGATAAGGCCGCAAAACAATTTTTTTCCTGGGCGTGACTAGAGTTAAAGCCACCACCCAAAACTTTTCTACATTTAAAAGTGATAGAAGAGCTCGGAAGTATCTCTTACCACTAGGTATTCACAAAGTGCTTGGAATGCCTTCAATACCCTCTACCTATTAGGAGGGATCTGTGACGGGTTGCAACGTTAGTAGTCGAAAAACTTCCTCTCAAAATAACTTAAGGGAAGGCATTGCTCAAACTCCAAGCACTTCTCGAAAACCACAAAGCACCTCTCCGATGGTAAGGCCACCCATTCATCCTTGTGCGGCAACTTAATATGCCACCCCGGTATCGCCCTAACAAGAAAGTTGTTAATGACCCAACTGAGCGTAGAATCCTTACTTTTGCTTATACGGTTGTCAGGCCTTTCTCGTATTAGGAACGTTGAACAAATCCTTAGCGGGGGTAAGGGGATATCCGTGTACACGTCTTTAAGGATGGCATTGATGATTCTAGCCCTATCCAACGCCTCCACGGCCATCCTCGTAGATTCGTCTAGTGACGACGCTTCGCCCTCCTACATCTGAGGAGGATCACTCTTTATTAAGTTCCAACAAAAAAGAGCTAGCCTTACCCCTATTGGTAAACATGCTTGCGATTCTTGAAAATAAAATTAAAGCTTTTGAAGAAGGTTGAGAGTTAGAATGCAGACATAGAAATTATGATAATTGAGCAAAAAGATTGCAAAAAAGTAGTTTCTCTTTGCAACCCTCCTATTTATAAGTAAAATGCTTAGGAAGCTGTAAAGGCGGTTATAAGGATACGTATAAATACGAAAACCTTGGAATGCTACCTTGTAGACACGCGGAAAGCATCTCGATCGGGTTGCCACCTTTAAAGGGTAGAAAGCATGTTGTTGTACGCTAGTCTACTGCAACATGGTACTCGTCATGTCACATTTATTACGTGGAATAAAAGCAGGCAAAAGTTGCATTTTGAAAGTCCCTTTAACAGGAAGCTTTTTTGGGGCCAATTTAATCTGCACCTAGTCGACGTCACAAAGACATGACATACCTATGTCTACTTAGCCCCTATTAGGCCCTATTTAAGTAAACCGGTCCGTATCAATGGAGCACCTTAATACCCCTGCTCGCCTAGCCTTAAACAACTTTCAGACTAGCAAACCACTACTTAGGATGACTCATCACTTTGTGCCTTCACACCTCGCATCATCCATCACTTCAAATCTACAACCTTATCACATTGGCATCATGGCATCAGATTGAATTTCTTGGAGTTGAATTGATTATGCTTGAGCAGCTCATGCATTCCTTCTCCTTGCCTCTTTCTTGGCCGGGAGGGAAGGGGTGGCGCAAGTGTTGACAAAACACTTTGAGTAGGGACCTCTTAGGTTTGATTAGATTCGTCAAGCCTTATGTCCCTAGGCTCGCCTACAAGATGAGGATAAAAATAGTAACGTCCTAAGTATGAGACACACGTCGGACATAACAAGCCTTATTCTTTCATACTTACAGGAGAAGATCTCTCATCCCAACTAATTTCTAATGATTGACTTCACTCCGCTATAAATACCAAATATCTATCTAACGATAACTTTCTTTACAAATTCTGTATTTTAAGTCTGTACACTTAGTACTCTATTTCGTAAAAAGTTTATTGTTGACTTAAGTTTTGAAATGGTCACGCCAAATAACCTCTGGCATCCCTTTATTATGCACTATTTTGTAGGCTCAGTACATGCAGATTTCAACCAACTACCGACAAGAATTGAAAAATGACAGAAGTGATTAACATTTATGTTAGGCCCATTGGAATAGAATAAAATTGAAAAATAATAGCAATTGTTCTTGTGCTATAGTGTTTTATAGACATTTTTAGTATAAAAGTTATATTCTATATAACCAAGGATAATAGTAGTTTTTTTAAACTGCATTTATATATAAAAGAAGCATGTTAATATATTTTAAAGTACACGTCATCCACCGTCAAATTGTGTGAGAAATACTATGGTTCCCGGAACTTTTTTGTTTTAATTTATTTATTTATTTATTTATTTTTTTTTGCATACATAAAGCGACCAAATTGAATTTATGTCAGTCTTTGCTTCTAGACTGGCAATCTATGTCTAGGGCTTCTCAAGTGCACACAACTCTATGGAAGAACCATCGACATCGACCTTGGACTACACCTCCATTACCGACCTAGACGAGGACGCTCTGTCTCATTGCGTTAATTACCTAACTCTCCAGGATGTGTCCAACATGGCAATGTCTTGCAAGCACCTCAAACGCATGTTTATATGAACTCGTCTCTGCTTCTGTTTTCCAACTTTTGCTTGAATTCTTCTGTTTCTTTTTCATGGTTCAAGTTAATTGATTGATAAAAGCAATTGAAGCTTATTGATCTTCTTTTTTTCTTTTCCACGAAAGTTTTGGGTGACAAAAGCAGTCTTTGAGATTCTGAGGTTGATTCGGTACCTGAAAAATAGTCTCAGCGGTGAAATTGGAACTTTTCCTTATTTCTTGTAACTTATGTCTTTCATTTCTGTGTCTCATTTTCATGCATCACATCCTATGTTCAATGTTCAAGAGCGACTTTATTTAATCATGTCAAAGTACATTGAGGATAATCTAATCAAAATAGGAAAGATCATTGAGGCAATTCCATCAGCTGATTGATTTTCCTTTGTGAATAAAGGTGGCGGAAGTCCTTAATTGGAACTTGTCCTTATTTCTAAATGTGTTTCTTTGAGCTGCAATCTGTCTTTCGCAGGAATCAGTGGCCACAACAAATACATTCCAGTTTTTCATCAGGAGTTAGAGAGGCGTATTTGGCGAGGCTCTCTGCATTGCAGCAATTTAAGTTCATAGATCCTTTAGTTACTGACTTTTACACGGAGGCAAAACCTTACAGTTGTATTTTATTAGACAGAAGGAACATGATTCTTTCACAGGTACTTGTGTTTATTAAATTTTTCTTACGATGATATTTTCAGCTGAATATTATCCCGAGAAAGTGCTGAATAATGACGTAATTTCTACATTTTTTTAAGTGTCATTATTTTATAATTTCAATTTAGTTTCATATTAGGCAAACCATTTATCCATCCAACATTTTTATGTACTCTAAAAAAATATAATCTTGCATCTAGGCTCCTAGAGGACGTGATAATGTTTGTTAATCAATACTTCAGCAAGTGTAGTGGGTACATTGCAGCAGTCTTAAATGTGGGTAAACAATTACTAAGCTATTCTCACTTGTGTTTTAGTTGACCCAAATAAATTTTGTGTTTGGCAATGAGGAAAACAGGACTAAAACAAAACAGCTAAGATTAACTTCTAAAAGACCGAAACTTGATACGGTAGAAGCATGGTTCATAATGTAACATCACTCAGCCGATTGTGAAAGTCGTGATTTTGGCAAAAGTTTTTGATTGAAAACTGAATGCATTTACAAACCTACGAGTGATAGACTGCACCATTCCATTTAGTAATCCATCCTAAGTGCAAACTGTGTTGCTGATGTGTAGTGCTAATGAGAGCTCAACCCTTGGATCTTGCACTGATACTAATCTCCTGAAAAGCAAGCCATCTAATGGAAATAAATCACTGAATTTGTTTTCTAGAAAAGCTTTGTACTAGGTTGAGTTTTGTATTTGTTAGTGCATTTTAATCTCTACATTGTTAACTAACTTAGATTAGAGCCTTGAGAACAGCAGGAGCAAAAACCATCGATAAATTAAATACTCATTTGCATAAAACCACGTTCTCCTCAACCGAAAGTGAAGCTGCATTTATGAACTAACAACTTAACTAGAGCTTTCAACTTTGAAACACACAAAAACTAAAGATAGAGAATGTTTAAATTAAGTTAAATCCTCTAAAAATCTACTTCAACTCGTATTATATAATTAGTATAGGCTAAAGAAAGTTAAAATGTGTTTTAGAGCTAAAAAATATTCTGGAAGAAGTAAATCTAGGTCTACTTGCAGCTAGATTATGTAAGAGGATTATTTATAAGGAGTTGCTACATCTGCAGGGTTTTAGTGTTACATTTGAATCTCATTGGGTAAGATTTGGATGAAGTTTTCATCTACTTAAAATTTTTGCTTGATAAGGCTTCATCTGAGTCTCTCTGATGGATTTTGACTGGAAGTCATCAATTGATGTGTTTGCTGGCTTTCACAGGACAGGAATGGGGATCTTTTGGATCTCATGATCCACTTTTGAACAATCCCATGCATGATCCACCTTGTCTGCCTCTTCTTTTTGTTATTTGAATCTTGTGCTCATGTAGCTCGAATGTGATTGCTTTGACTTGATATTCTTGGCTTTTGGACTTTGTGCATTTGTAACCCTTATATATTGGCATAACACCCAAAAAAAAAAAAAATAGAGGAAAAAATTTTGAACATTTAACATATATAGACATGCTATATTTCTTTTTATTGGTGGAGTAAACATGATCTATTTGATGGTTATCACTTGGCATTTGCTTTATTGGTGGTTTCCTAGGGTTCCTCAATGCAAATGCTTAACATGGATAAATTTTTGAGTGGTAGAGATTCTCTCATCATGCTAAATGATCACAAAGCAAGAATTACCTGCATGAGGTGAGGCGACTGCAGTATTGACTACTTTCATCCGATGTCTAGTATCATAGTGGTCAACTCCTATCAATTATCACATGGTATGCTTAGTCTGTAGACTTATATCTGAGTTTGTTCTTTGCTCATTTTGCTGAGATTTCAAGCTCTTTGTTGGCTCAGACTAACAACACATTTATTGATAGTGTGGTTCAAATGCTATTTATAAGCATATGCAGCAAATGTTTTGGTAAATTTTTTTGGGTATTTTTCTCTAAGAATGCCATCCGGGTAGGATGTATTAGATCAAAAATGTATTATGGGAATGCTTGCCTCTCTTTATGATATTAGTCTATTAAGTGATATGTTCTGTGTTTTAACCTTTTGCAGGGAGTCATCGTATCATTTTAGTTATTTAGTGGTGTCTCATGACATGTTAGTTATGATTTTTTACCACAGTATACGTGCTATGAAATGCTACTATGTGCTTCCTATTTCAGCTTTCATCAGAAGCACTGCCACCCAGTACATAATAATCTTTGAATTTTATTTGTGGAAAAATTGTTGTTTTGATGAATGAGAGAAATATGCATTATTTCGATCTCTCGAGGGTCAGCATTATGGGTGGCAAAATAATTTTCTAGCTAAACTCGTCAGCTGCTGACTAATTTCTCTTTGATGATCAATCGCAGGGTTTTTTCTCTTGGTGATACCTCTTTGTTTTGAAGTGAGACTGAATGCAAAGAAAATGTTCTAGTCACCTCAAGTTGTGATCATTCCATCCGGCTATGGTATAAGGTAGAATCACATTGACCTAAATTCAAAATGGTTTTAACATATCACTACTAATCAAGCTTGCAATGATCTTCTGATAGTTTGAATATTGAACTCAAAGGCTTGTTTTATCCCTCTAAACTCTTTTCTCCTTGATCTACATTTGTTGTTACCTGCGTTAAGATTGAAGTTATTTGCGAGAACATGGTCACTGTAGTTGTGTTGAATGCTCTGTTTTATTATAGGGTTCATGCCAGCAGTGCTTGCGAGGTCACAATGGCCCAGTTTTAACACTTTCAGATAAATTATTAGTTGATGGAAATGGCAAAGTCTTGGCAAGTGGAGGAGAAGATGGGACGATTCGTTTATGGTCCCTGACTTCCAGTGGTAAATGTGGTCGTCATGCTTTAAAAGCCACATTGTATGGTCATGAGAGGCCACTGAAATTGCTTTAGTTGCTGGGTATGTGGTAATTGCTGTAGAAGATCTTATTTACCAACTATTTTTCTGCTTCTTAGGGGGTTTCCTTTTGCCAACGGTTTGCTCTGTAACTTTCTTTTTTCTATGGACCTGAAACTTGGAGCTGAAGAGCCATTTGGTAGATATGTCTCATGTAAATTAACTAATGCCATGTCCTCATTTTGGCTTCACTTTGATGAAATGGTTCTCCCTTGTATTACATCGTGCCTTGCAGCCAAATAAGTAACTGGCCTGACAATTAAACGTTGATCTTTACTCATGACGTAGACCATATCTAGTAGCTGTTTAAGTGATGGAAGGTTTGGAAATTCTGTTGTCTCTTTTGAGAGTTTTTCAGCCCTATATTTCCCTTGTCAGTATGCTTGACAAATAAAACCCTGATGAAGCGGTACTGTGGACCAAGCTGTGGGCTTTCATAATGTCATACATAGTGACCCAGTTATGTATGACTCAAGTAATGCAGAATTTGAAAGTCTTTAGTCCTGTGGATTACTCTGTTATAGCATGATGCTCCAGGAATGAGCATTCTACTCTTATGTACTGCTTCTTCCTGAATCCTAATGGTCTGTTGTCTTTTATTACCATCTAGACCTTTTCTTGATGGTATTCTTGGTCACTTATGTTCTAGATTTCCATTAATTATACAAAGGGATGTTAAGAATGTGGACTTCTGTTGAGGTTGCCTACAAGTAATTTTTATCCAATTGATATGCATGTTCCTATCCCTTTGAGAAAATTTGTGATACATTGATGGTTCCTTGGTTGCAACAAGAGAAAATTATATCATTGGAGTGACATTTGCTGTGACTGTTTGGTCAAGAACTGGCTTCTTGTTTGAACATATAGTTGCTAATTTATGCATCATCTTGTAATTTTTACCAAGGCAATTGTCAAGATGGCAAATGGACTGAACATCACCAGCTTACAGCAGATTATAATGCCAACCAACCCATATTGTGTTGCAATTCTATCTTGAGTCTCTGTATTTAATACTTTTTCATGGGATCCAGAATGCTACTGTTAATGTTAATTCTATGTGTGTTTTACTTCCAGGCATAAAACTTTGCTTTTGGTCTCCATCTCCAGGGATTCAAAGGTACTTTCTACAAATGATCTTTTGTTACACGAATATTTTCCTTTATTTTTGTATAATTTTTGATGTTTGAACTTGAACTCCTTATTTTCTCCACCGAGTCCTTTCGAGCTACTTAGCACTATCCTTTTTGATTTGGACTTCATTTCTTACACTTAGTTATGAACAATTGTGAAACTAATTCTACTTTGTGTTGGGAAACTAATTCGATGATCATTTTGTTTGAAACAGAGTTTGTATTAATCATTCTTTAAGTTAGTGAACTATGTAACATTGGCTGCTTTTATAATCTGCTGAAGAGCGATAGATAAAATTATTTCATTTGTGTGCATGTCTCCATGTGTTTTGCTATATAAGGTTGTTAATAAGAAATGTGGGATTTGACGTGGTGGGGTTTGTCATAGGTCAGAGTTTGGGATATAACTGTCATCTGCAGCCGTTCCTCCTCCTGTGTTGGAATGATTACTGTTTCTGGTGCTCCAGTGAGTATGAGGTGTCATGAAGCTTTGCTCTATGTTGCAGCCAGTTGCTCTGTTGCTGTGATTGACTTCAGGACCATGCAAAAAGTAAGTAGTATAGTGATTTCTCAACCGAAGCTGTATGCTTTTGAGATTATGCCAGAGAAACACTTGGTCTGCACAGGTGAAAATGGAAGGTGAGGCTTTTGTTTCCTTGTTTCGGGTTACATAATCATTCTTTTGTTTCCTTAGCTATTATGTGATCAGACCTAAATTTAAGTGTTTATATTTTAATGTTTGGTTGGACCATGAAACTTTTGGGAGATTATTAGGCTCATAGTGGATAATTGTCAGGAATTCACCTTCAGGCTGAAGCTAGTATGTATGGCATGAGCTTTCATCTTGGTTAGAAAAGTTTTCTGCCTCGATCATTATCTCAACAAGCTCTCTGTGTTCTTTGTAAAGTTACCCTTTTGCCTAAGTTTTAGTGAGAATGTTACTGCAGATTCTGGAAGTTGTAAAAATGAATAGCCTCAGGTTATTCCAACGTAAGGAGATCCTCCTGTCTTATATTCTCCTCAAATTGTGCAGTGATATTATATCACATGGCATGAGAGATTGGACTGCATGATTCGACCATGCTGAGTTGTTCTATGTGTGGCCTTGCTATATACCATGCTGAGTTGTTCTATGTTTGGAATGCAGATGTTTGAAATGGCTCACCATGTCAACACCATGCACGAAAGCTCACTGCTGGTAAATTCTTGTATGTCTATGTTTTCTAGCTCATCCTTTCAATAATTCGTGGTTCTTTTTTTTTTATTTATCTTTTTCCTTTAATCACTCTTTCTTCAGACCTTTCCCTTTTTCCTTTTCTCAGTTTTAGTACACGTGTGTCTTCCTTCTAGCCAGTTTAAATGGCCCAGGATACTTCTGTTGTTGCCATCACATTATGAATGTACGAAGACACGACTATCTGATGTATTGTATGAACTAGAGTTTCTATTGAGTAACGAATCGTATAGACGTATAGTTACAGAAACTTAATAAAATGTTGTCATCTTAATAGGGAGTAAAGAAAATCCTGTTTACCGTACTAACTACTCATAAGATCATTTAGTTGTGGATCAGTAAACTGCGGTTTGGTCAATTTCAGGGGCTAAATGAAAATCGAATTGCATTTTGCATCAAACCATAACATGTCCATAGGAAACTGAACAAGTGAACGGAGGGGATCCTTTAAGCATGTTGGGTCGGTTTAGATGCAGTTTGAGCTACATTATCTTAATTCTTTTTTCTCTTTTGCCATCTATGATATATTCTCTTTGTACATCTTCACTATTTGTAACTAAATTGAATTTTAACTTCTTAAATTGTTATACCCCACTAGAAAGGAAATATTGATGTCTTTTCAGTCGATTTGAAAGACACCCATTTGCTAAAGTTAAATAAAGAGGTCTAAATAAAATTAAGGTATAAAAAGTGAGTCCATTTCAAGGACAGCTATTTGATTGAACTTGAAACAGCTCAGCAAGTCAAACTGTATTGTGAATCATTTAGACATCCCTTGAATCGCATGGTAATATAAATAATATTGCAAAAAAAAAAAAAAAGGTAACTCTACAGTCCAATATTCTTCTGTGTGGTTTATGGACGTGGCTGTTTCTAGTTTATGTGGATCTTCAAAATACGTGGGACATATATAAGTCCAAGGATCTTAGACAAAATGGGAGAAAACGAAGGGTAGCTAGTTGAAAATAAGATAACTGAAACGTCGTATTTCGGGTTTTCGTCAAGGTAGTTGTGCATCGATAAACTTTTGAATATTCCTGCTTTCGGTGACCTATTTTTTCTTGATTCGCAGTGACTGAAGACCACCGCCGGGACTCGAAACATGCAACATCAATGCACAGTCGCTATTGGAGTTACGTATGTTCAAAAAATCACAGTGCGAGGAAAACACGATTTCTTCGTATACGATGCCGATGGGTTGAATCCTGGGTCAAGTGAGTGTACACACGTGTTGCTGATCTTTTTACTTTTCTCCATAAGAAAGGCGGTGGAAAACTTATAAGGTCTTGAGTCGAGAGATAACGTAGTATTGAGCTCATCTTCAGTCAGACTTGTAATACTGTGTTTGAATGTGACTGAAAGTAGTGCTTGTCATGGTAAAAGATTAATTCGATTAAATTCATTTAAGTTTGATTTATTTAAAAATATATATTTTTTATTATAATAATATCAAATATCCAAATTCAATTTAAACCCAATTAGTATATATGTTTAATTTTTGTTTTATTAAATTCTAAAGCTAGTTGAGTTAAATATCAAGAAAAATCCAAATGGAAAAATTAATTGAATAATTCAGATTTTACCATTGATTCAATTATTATTGAATCAAATTCGAGTATATATTAAATTGAATTCACAATAAATCTAATTTATATCCCTAAAAATGACTATAGTGTTGTGATCAATAATGATCCTGGAATGATCTTAGTTCATGAGTTGTAGTTAGTAAATCTATAAAAGGTATTCATCTACCAATCATTGAAACGGTTAACACATGGCAAAGAACTTTAATTCTCATATATTTATTATAAAATTGATTTTAGAATTTTCTTTTTGTATTATTGGTGTTGTAAATCAATAGTAAATTTTTTAAACAAGCATCAATTCCTTAAAATTTTGGAATTCCAACAAATAAGATACTAAGTAAAAAGTCGTAATAATTTAATAGTATAGGTATTGATTTTTTAAAGAGAATATTGATTGGATTCTTCTCTCTTTAAAAGTTGCAATGTGCATGGAGTGGAAAATAAAACACTCACAAGATGAAATCGAATTTAGAAGATTTCACATGAAATCTCGAAATAGAAAATCTTACGTCGCAAGCCGATACAATTTCGAATCCCTTAATTGACTAAATCAGCTTTCGAAATTATCAGGTTTTCCTTGTACTTGGATTTCGTTTCTAGGTTCAATGTATCAATGTCTATAAATAGGCTTAACATTGCATTGAATTCAATAAAACATCAGCATTATGCACTTGGGACTAAAACACAAAGTATTCATTTGTCAAATTTAATATACTCATATTTCTTAATGTTACAAATGGTATTTAAACTCTATTAATATATGTAATTTACTATTTATATTTAAAAATATCAATTTATTGCTTAATTGAAGTTTTTGTACTCTATTTTACTATCTAAACTAACTTTATTAAGTTGATTTTCTAATGTGAATATGAAAATAAATCGAGATTTAATCTATAATGATTCGCAATCCATTTTAGTAGTTATTTCGACTATCATAATAAGACTGACTAGTATATTATGGCTTGGAATATGCTTTCTATGTCATATCAGAGTGGCTTAACTCTGTATTGCTGAAAAACAAGATGGTTCAAAATTGAAAATATTTTGTTCTGCAGGGCAGGGTTATGGGATGTGAGGAAGGACCAAAATTCAATAAACCCTAAGCCAGTAACTGAGTTGGATGGGCACAATGGTCCAGTGGTGCACTTGTTACAAATTCATTAATCTGTTGTAGTCCAGTGGAGATGGATTGTGTGGTTGGTTGTTCTGCCATGGCGGTAAATGGACGTAAGATTATCACCTCTGTCACATGGTGAAGAGTTTGGACTTTTACGATACAGAGACCTTGCGAATGCAACTTGTCCAGTTCCCGTTTGCGAGGATCCTCACACATCAAAATTTTGGAATGATGAGACGCACTCATACTCCGACACAGATGTCTAAAATGGCTCACCATGTTAATAATACAATGGGTGAAAGCTCAATGCTGACAAAAATTTTGCATGTCTATGTCTATGTTTAATAGCTCGTCCCTTCAATGGATCATGGTTTTTGTCTTCTTTTACTTTAATCACTCTTTCTTGAGACTTTTTCCTTTTTTATCTTTTCTCAGTTTTTAGTTTTTAGTTAAGATTGTCAAAATCCAAGTTGACTTCTACTGTCCAACATATCCTATTCATAAAATTGATTCGATTAAATCTTATTTTAATTTTAATTGAACTTTATTTTATTCTTTTAATCTTTAATCTTCTCATATGTTTAAATCAATTATTCAAATCGAATCTAACAATATTGGTTTTAATACACGAGTTTTCTTACTAGCCACTTATGGGTAAAGATACTTCCATTAGTCCTTGAATCGTTAGTACCATTATACTGTAAATCAATAAAAGCACAACGATCGAATATCTTATCTCAAATAATGTTTCTTATAAATTATATAGTTACCAAAACTTATAAAATATTATCATCTTAATGGTGAGTAAAGAAAATCTTGTTTGGTACATTAAATAATTCATAAAGTTATTTAGTCGAGGATGTGTAAACTGCGGTATAATTAAGTTCAGAGGTTAAATTAAAATGGAACTCCATTTCCAATAAAAATATTAAGCTCTTAATAATACGTTGTGCACTATTAATAAAGAAATACCAATATTTTTCTTAATAGTTTTGAAAAAGATCTATTTGTTAAAGCTTTTAACCCCTCACTTCACTAATAATATCATATATTATAATTTAAGAAAGAGATAATCAAATTCGATTTATTCTATTGAAAAAATAGTATTCTCATTGTTTGGTTATAATAGTTTTAATTAATCAGAGTAGTTAAGATTGTTAAAAAAAATAAAAAATAAGAAAAAAAGAAGACAAAGTAAACAGCTGTAGATAAACTTAAGGCAAAAACATGTGCATTTGGTTCGATTTAATGAGCATTGGGAGTGACTTTGATGGGACATTGTTGCCGATATACAATATAAACGAGTAAGGTTAACGAAAAACGGGTCTAATGTTCAAAGCGCGTGGGACCATATAAGACAAAGGAAGAAATTTTCGACAACAGACAAAATGGGAGAAAATGAAGCGTTGAAAAATAAGATAACTACAAAACCGTATTTCCATCAAGGCAGTTATGCATGGGTAAGCCTTTGAATATTCCTTTGTATTCCATGACTAGGCCTGGCATGGTTTCTTAACGTGCAGATAGAGAAGAGCACCGTCGGGCATCGAAACAATGCAACATCAATGCAATCACAATCACAATCACAATCACTATTGGAGTTACGTATGTCACGAAACCATCGTAGTGTGAGGAAAGCACGATTTCTTCGTACATAATTAGAGATGTTTAAATGGATTTTTGTTTGAGGAAGTATCCACTTAATTCGCTTTAAAGTTAAATATTTTTGTTTCATTTAAAAAACATGTTAAATAAATCTAACCTATTTGTCATGAGCTAAAGTAAGCTGATTTAAGTTAGCCTATTTAGTTCACTCTTACTTTTAGTCCGAAAGTTAATTTGTTTAAAAAGCGTATCAAAATGAGTTAGATCGGATTAACACATTTAACTCATTTATATACTTCTATATATAATGAGTTGAATCTCAAGTCAAATGCATCCATTAATGAGTTTTTATTTTTTCTAAAAAAAGGTGGAAAAATAATTAAAGTCGTAAAGAAGTCAAATCGAAACGATACAGTACTATGTTTAAGAATTAGTAAAACTTAAATATTTTTGTTTGAATTCAAATGGAAATAACACTTATCAAATTTAAGATCAACTCATTTGAAAAATAGTTTATTCTAATTATAGTAATATCAAATATTAAAATTCAGTTTAAATTTAATTGATATATAAGTTTGATTTGAACTCTATTAGACTTGAGAGCTAGTTAAGTTACATATCATGAAAATTGAAATTGAGAAATTACTTGAATAGCTCCTTCTTAAGTTTCTGAGTCAAATTAAAGTAAATACCAAACTAAATTGAAATAGTTAGAAATAACCATATTCTTGAGATGGAGATCTATAGTCATCTTAGAATGATCTTAATTCATGAAAAGTAAGTAGTTCATCTTTTAAAAGTGTTAGTCTAACATTCCCTAAAATGTTTTACACATGGCAACCATAGTAAAGAACTTTTCCTTTCATATTTTTTTTACAAAATTGATTTTATAATTTTCTTTCTGTATTATCAGTGTTGTAATCATTATTAAATTTTCTAAATACGGATCAAATCCTTAAGTTTTGGAACATCAACTCATGAGACGCAATCAAATTTAGAAGCAGATAGAACACTAGAAGATTTCATATCAAACCTCTAAATATTACATGTTACATCGCAAGTTGATATAATTTCGAAGATTTTAATTCTATTGGGTTCGCCTTGCACTCAAATTTCGTTTCTGGGTTAGCAATGAGCGATTCTTTCTTATGATCCATTACCATGTGAACTCCATCCATTTTGAGTCTAAATCACATGTTAACTTATTTGGTTTTATGATTTAATGATTTGTTGTGTTTTTTTTTTAATCGAAATAAATTCACAATCATTTAGGTATAAACTTTTTATAGTATTATGAGTTTAAGTATATAATTTTACAAACTTATCGTTCCACCAATTATACATAATGTTATCAATACTTTATTTTTCAATTTTAAATAAAATCGCTAGTTTCACAACTTATATAAATATAAATACTGTGTTGAACATCACTGATGAGTAAAAGATTGACACTCATAAAATGAATTCACACACTTCACTAATTCACACTTCATTTATTTAGTGTACACAATATTACACTGTCATTTACACTCTCTTTATCATAACACTCGTTCTCATAAGTCTTATATTCTCACTTAATGTTGCACTCTTCTTCTTTTTTTTTTAGTTATTTGCTAACTCTTTGCATTGATCCTTTTATACTAACATAACCCTACTAACCGACTCTAACCGACTCTCATTAATATTAATTAACTCTTACACACACTCTTTAATTCATAATACAAGATGTCAATGATTTAACACTAAACATCATACAAAATTTTTTGAATCGATCAACTCTTAACACCTTTGTAAGAATATCAGCCACCTGCTGATTTGTTGAACAATACTTCAACTTAAGATTTTCATTATTCACTTGATCACGTAAATAATGGATCCTTGTCTCTACGTGTTTGCTTTGCCCATGTGTTATTGGGTTTTGTACAAGAGTTATTGTTGATTTGTTGTCTACAAAGATCACCAGCGGTTGCTTCACTTCAACTTTCATCTGATCCAATAAAGACTCCAACCAAAATGTTTAACATGTACTAAAAGCAGCAAATACATACTCTACCTCACACGAAGATAAAGCTACAATCAGCTGCTTCTTTGAATACCAAGTGAACATTGTTTGGTCGAACTTGAACACATATCTACTTGTACTCTTATTATCGACCTTATCTTCACACTAATCCGCATTAGAATAGCTAATTGCCTCATCTTCATTTGTGTTAGCACTCTTATGAAATAGAACACCATAATTTGATGTCCCTTTCAAGTACCTCAATATTTGTTTTGCAATAACCAAATGTGAACTCCTAGGATCCTCCATAAATCTACTCATCAACCCTACTACAAAACATATGTCAAGACAACTATTACATACAAATCTTGATGATCCTAGAATTTGTTTGAACAAAGGAAGATCTATTGCCTTCTCATTTTTTAACTTCCTAAGTTTAATTCTAGCATCAAGTGGAGTATCAACTAGCTTATAGTTGTACATATTAAATCTTTTCAATATATCCAATACATATTTCCTTTAATGCATCAATATTCCACTTTTAACTTCAATACCCAAATCAATCATATCAAATTCTTTCTTCATCACCCTGTTAAATTGCTTAATTTCTTGTTCACTACTACCTATGACCAGCAAGTCATCAACCTACAAACACACCATGATTATACTCTTGCTACCCTCACCATCTTTAATCTTCACATAAACTCCATACTCACATAAACACTTTTGGAAACCCTATTGAATTATGAATGAATCTATTTGTTTATTCCAAGCCCTTGGTGCTTACTTCAATCCATACAATGCTTTCCATAATCTATAGACTTTGTGCTCTTACCCTTTAATTTCAAATCTTGGTGGTTCAGTCACATAGACCTCTTCCTCTAAAGGTCCATTAAGGAATGTTGATTTCACATTCAATTGAAACATAGGCCATGACTTACTGCTTGTAATAGTAACTACAAGCCTTATTGTCTCTATTATGGCCAAAGGTGAGAACACATCTTGCTAATCTAATCCTTATCTTTGAAGAAACCCTCTTGCTACTAATCTCGCTTTGTACTTTGCAATTGCACCATTAAGCTTTAATTTGGTCTTATAAATCCATTTAACATCAATAGGAACTTTATTCTCTAGTAACTCAACTAACTACCAAGTTTTATTCTTCTCAATGGATTTAAGTTCTTCTCCATAGCATTCAACCATCTTGAATCTTTCAAGGCTTAATCAATTCCCATTGGTTTAAATCCAGCAAATAATGCCAAATTCACTAAGTCACCTTCTATATTCACAGCATAGTCAGGGAATACTTCATAATCTAAATATCTCCTTAGAATTTGTCTATTTCTTTGCGGTTTAGAACTACATTGCCGCTGATGCGTTTCATGACTTGCTGTTACATGTTCACCCTGATCATATTGAACATTAGGAGTATAGTTGTTGTCATCCACAACCACCTTCACCTCTTTTCCTTGTTCATCATCATTACAATCCCACTTCCAACCTTTTGTCTCATCAAACACTACATCCTTATTCACAATTACCTTCCTTGAATTAAGATTATATACTTTATAAGTTCCAAGAGAGTGATATCCCAAAAGAATAGCTTCTTCGCTCTTATCATCTAATTTCTTTCTTTTTATATCAGGAACATGAGTGAAACACAAACTACCAAACACCTTAAAGTGAGCAGCACTAGGTTTTCTTCCTAACTAAACTTCTTCAAGAGTCTTATTCGTAAGTGACTTCGTCGGGAATCGATTCAAAATATACACAGCAGTATCTACTACTTCTCCCCAAAAATAATGTGGCATGCCTTTACTTTTCAGCATAGCCCTAGCTATATTCAATATTGTATGATTTCTCCTTTCCGCTAATCCATTGTGTTGCAGAGTATAAGGAGCTATTACTTCATTTACTATCATTCATCCTAACAAAAGTTTTTAAACTTTCTCGATGTATACTCCCCTCTACCGTTAGTATGCAATACTGTAATAGATTGACTACTTTGTTTTTCAACTAGTACCTTGAACTTATTAAAAATATCAAACACTTTCGACTTTCTTTTTATCAAAAAGAACCAAGTTTTCTTACTTAAGTCATCAACAAATGTAACAAAGTACTTATTTCCTCCAAAGGTTTCCACTTCAAATGGACCACATACATTTGAATATATTACCTCCAACAAACCAGAAACTCTAAGAGTAATCTTTCCTTTGAATGTCACTCTAGATTGCTTTCTAAATTGACAACCTTCGTACACTTTATTTTGCATTTGAATAGCAGGGAGTCAATGTCACGCCCCGAAACGACAGAGTCGTAATAGCCCCGCCGTGTAAACCATCCTAAGATAGAAGTTGGCCTTACAACCGCTATCTTAGACCTGATCTACACGAGGCATTCACAACTAACCCGCTTTGAAGTAGACAGTTTGTAATTTAAATAAATCATTTACCTATAAAAGTGAGGAATTATATATATGTTATAATTCATTTATTGCAGTTAAAGTTTATAATATTTTTCTATAGTACTTTTCTATATCATTACATCATTCGGAAATGAAAAATAATAAAAACTTAGACCTTAAAAATATGTGTTTATTCTTCAATATTTTTCCTCACTCCTCAGGATCCAGCAGTTGCTAGCTTCAGAGTAGTTGTTGCCGCTTCTTAGCTAGCACCTGCACGACGTCTATAGGGATGTGAGCAACTACAGCTCAATAAGTTAGGACGAAGGACTTAAAACTATACCATACACACAACAAGGTTTTCAATCACTTATTAGGTGCAATGCATGTGCAAGCAAATGCCATCGCACGACGTTGTCCGGTCCATCGTGAAATTAGAGAAATTACGCCTGCTCTAATCCGGGTTGAGGAGTTGCCGTTAATGCAACAGCTCACGACCAAACCTAGGCTTGTGTAATGGAGACCTTGCTCCTCCCGTGACTACCTTCGAACCACTGTTTTCACCCTCGCTGCGACCTCCTCTCCTGTCACTTAGTTCGACTGAGGATGAAGAAGGGACTATTTTGCAATCCTGCGCTATTCCTTCCGAAGGGGTCGGTATTTGGTCGGAGAGTCCTAAGTTCCCCTAACGGGTTGCCATGCATGTCCGATTATGATTACTGGTCGGATATTTAATTAAGTCCAGTTTAGGGTCATCAATCCTTTCATACAAGTCATACAATATGTGCTAGAGCAACAAACAAAATCATAGCATCACCCATAATCAAGCACATGCACACATTCTGTATCTAACAAGCACAACCAAGCATAATCTTAAGCCTCCAAAATACAGCATCGTATTAATCCTAACTTACCTCGACTCCTCGCTCACTCACTCGAGGTCCGATTTGCTCAGGCCATCGCCGATCATCCCTATAACACGAACGTAGTTTCAGTATTTCATATAATATTATAAGTTCATCTTATCCTATAACGCTCATTGTTAGGTTTTGTTTAAGGTTTAATATGCCTAATTATCTAGGTATTAAGTCTTTTATAATTATTTTAGGTTTGGGTTTAGGTTCGGGTTCCGCATCGATTTCTAAATTAGATTCTAGTTCGATTTCTAGGTACTGTTTTGTACCCGGACCCTAGAAATTTGTTTCAACTCATAATGTGAAACTAACCACATTATTTCCAGATACCCTAAATACGATTACTACCTCTAGTCAGCATTTTATTCCATCCAGTACACTTAAATCCGTATTAGTGTACTGAATTTACTCATGTTGTGAGAAATTTTTATATTTTTCATATAATTACCTAAAATTGAATTTTGTTTCAGATTTGTTATGTTCTGATTTTCATTATTTTATTATCTAAGTAAACCTAATTTTTCCATATTTATTAATTTTTAATTCTACATATTCCTAATTTTCTACATTTACCACATAACACCTTCATTACTTATACTTAACACTCCATACACTAGGATCAGGTTTCCACATCAGAGATTAACATCCCTAAACATCTAATTACTATCTAAATCAGTAATTAATATCCTAATCACCTAATTAACTCCAAATTACCCAATTTTTCCATCATTTTAGGGCTAAAAATTAACTTAAAAATTTCGAAAATTAAATTTTAAAAAAATGGCTTCATAACACTGTTCTATATCACATGAGCATCCTATAGAAAAAAATTGAGCTCCAAACTATACTCCTAAGGTCATTTATTTTTAAACCGAAATGTGCTCGGTTTTGCATGATTTCTTAAGGACCCTATATTATGGGACATGTTTTCATCTAAATAATATTTTTCCTATAAACTACATACAAAAATATCCCAAAATAAAAAAATTCATAATTTTCTAATTATATTTACTATTTTTACAAAATTTCACAAGTATCGGGCTGGAATTTGGACTCACCGGTTTGGGTGGCTCCGGCCACCGCGGGCCACCGTGGCCTTATCGGCTGGCCTGGGCGCTGCCACCACCGTGTGGTGGTGGTGGCTGCCCACTCCCAGCTCCTCGTCTGGTGTGGGTTCCCTTTAAAATCCCTAACTGCATAGTTTTCTTTTTTTTTTTTTTTTTTTCTGGATTTTCTCTCGATTTTTTCGGTGTTTTGATTTTTCTCAAATCCTAAACTGACCAAAGGACTTCTGGAATTTTTTTCCCCTATTTATAGACAATTGTAGAAATTAATGTGCATTGATTTGATGGGATTTTGCCCCAATTCTATAATTTTTGGCTTTTTGTTTGTCAAATTCTTATTGGTTATTTTTTTTTCTTGCTGACCACGACCTTATCTTATTGCAGCTTATCCTCTTCTAATTTTTCTGATTTTTTTATAATTATTTTGTATTTTTCTTTAATTATTTTCTTAGTTTTAGGCTAATTTAGGTAATTACGCGTATTTTTATCTACACGTAAATACATGTGGGGGTACACGTGAACATTCCTAAATATTATTTTGGTCATTCTAAAATTTTTAGTATACATATAATCTATCGCTAGTAATTTATTAGTTATTTCATTACACTTTTCGCATTTTTGATGATTAATACCTATTATGCTTAAAATTTGAAAATTTTATAGTCTCCTATTTTACTATTTATTTTCTTAAATTTAAGTTTACGGGGTCATTTTTACTAATATTTCTCTCAATAGTTTATAATTTGGGTGTGATCGGATCCTTTAGCCGATCGCCCTAAACCTTGGGTTCTAAGTTCAATCATACGGTTACTTAGCTGAACTTTGGGGCTTACAGTCAATCCACTAATTTAGACTCATTCAAATGACAAAGGCTTCGAAAGTTCAAATGCCTAAATCATAGATGCCAAATCCAACTATCATCATGTACCGATGCTGCAAAGTTCATATGATCACCTGACTATAAATCTATCTTAAAAGTGCGACTCTTTGACAATGGAGTCTTTAATACTAATATGTTCTTATTATCAAACAACACCAACTGTCGGTCTTTAAGGTTCATAGCGTAACCTTTCTTAAGTAATTGACCTAAACTAAGCAAGTTAGTTCTCATTCGTGGAACATACAAAACATTAGAAATATGCGAGAGTTTTCATTCTTTTATTGAATTAGTATTTTTCCTAGTCCTTCAGCTATTACCATACTGTCATCTGCAAATCTTACTTTGCTTTTAATCTTTTCATCTAGTTCTATAAACCAATTCTTGTTGCCTATCATATGATTTGAACATTTGGTGTCCAAGTACCAAGAGTTGAAAGTCACACTTTCTAGTGAAGTAGTAACCATCAAGAGAACTGTCTCGAACTCATAACCATCTTCTTGAGCAAACCCTATTATCTCAGTTTCATTCTTTGAAAAACCACTCTTAGGATTTCTGCATTCATTAGCAAAATGCCTAAATTTTTGGCAATTATAGCATCAATGTTTCTCTTATCAAATCTCTTCTTAAATCTTCTACCATGAATTCCTCCTCTTCTTAGGGCTACATCAGTTCGAGATTATTCTTGTATACCATCTTAAATTCTAGACTAATTAGTCGCATTCTAAGACACATTCCTCCCTCTTCCTCTGCTTCGACCCCTATAATTTCCCCGTTTACCTCTAAAGCTTACACCTGCAGACCTCCTTACTTGAGCTTGCAATGCTTATTTAACCCTTTTCTTACTTGTCCTCTCGCTCATATGTTGTCTGTGTGCTTCAAGTAAACTTTGTAACTTGTTTAATGTTAGAGTATTCAAATCCTTTTATTCTTTTATAACTGCTACAACATAGTCAAACTTAGGGGATAGTTGTCACGCTCTGAAACAATAGAGTCATAACAGTCTCGTCATGCAAACTATTCTAAGATAGAAGTTAGGCTTACAACCGCTATCCTAAACCTGATCTATACAAGGTGTCCACAACTAACTTATTTTAAAGTAAACAGTTTGTAATTTAAATAAGTAGTTTACCTAAAAAAAGTACAAATATATATATATATATATTCACTAGAATTCAGTTATTGCAATTAACGTTTACAATATTTCATTGTAATCTATTTTTCTAGGTAATACATTATTCATAAATGAAATATTCTAAAATAAGAACTTAGACCTTAAAAAATATAAGTCTGTTTTTCAAATGTTTTTCCTCACTCTCTAAGATCTAGTAGTTGTTAGCTTCAGGATAGTTGTAAGTTACTTCTTAGTTAGCATCTGCAACAACGTGTATAGGAATGTGAGCTACCACAGCTTAGTAAGTTATCCGGTTCGTTATGAGATTAGAGAAATTGTGCTTGCTCTAATTCGAGTTGAGAAGTTACTGTTAATGCAACAGCTTACAACCAAACCTAGGCTTATGCAATAGAGATACCGCTCTTCTCATGACTATCTTCGAACCATTGGCTTCACTCTTATCGCGACCTCCTCACTTGTTATTTAGTTCGACTAAGGATGAAGAAGGATCCCATTACGCTATCCAGCGCTATCCTTTTCGAAGAGGTCGGTATTTGGCCAAAGAATCCTAGGTTTCCCCTAATGGGTTGCTATGCAGGTTTGATTTATGTTTACAGGTCATATATTTATTAAGGCCAGTTTAGGGTGATCAATTATTTTTCATACAATACAAGTTAGAATAACAAACAGAGTCATAGCATTACTTATAATCAAGCATATGCACGTTGCCAACTATCTAACGAGCACAACCCAGTATAATCTCAAGCCTCTAAAATATAGTAACGTATTAATCCCAACTTACCTCAACTTCTCACTTACTCACTCGAGGTGAGATTCGTTCAGTCCATTGCTAATGATCCCTATAATACCAACGTTGTCTTAATTTTCATATAATTGTAATAAGTTTGTTTTATCTTATAACATTTATTGTTATCTTTAGTTTAAGGTTTAATATGTCCAATTATCTAGATTCTCAAATCTTTTACAATTATTCTTGATTTGGAGTTAGGTTCTGGTTCAGTTTCCACATCGATTTTTAAATTAGGTTTTTAACTCAATTTTTTATTAGAGATTTATATGTATACCCTAAGAAATCATTTTGACTCATAATGTAAAATTAATTGCATTATTTTCAGATATCCTAAATATCGTTTTTAGTCTTTAACTAGTGTTCTAATCTGTGTGATGCACCTAAATCCTAATTTAATTATCGAATTTACCCTCGTAATGAGAAAATCTTACATTTTTTATATAATTACCCTAATTTAAGTTTCCTCTCAGATTTAGTATATATTCCTATTATTATCATAATATCAATTCTAACCAATATTTTCCTAATAATAAATTCTCATACTTACATATTACACATTATTACCTAATGTGTACATAATGTACACATCTAATATTTTCATCACTTCAAATATTATCTCCCTAAATTCATCCTAAATTAGGTCTTAAACCTAATTACCCTAAATTATTAAATTAACTTAAAATTTATTATTTTTACCTATTACATATTTACTCAATATAATATGATAATAATTACATCTAACACTCCAAATACTACAAATAGCATACTCATCAGATTTCAATATCTTAAAACATATAATTGTACATCAAATCAGTAATCATTCATTCAATTACTTAATTAACCTTAAATTACCCATTTTATGTATCATTTTAAAGCCTAAAAATTATCTAAAATTTTCAAAAATTAATTTTTGAAAAAAAGGCTTTGTGGTACTGTTCTATGTTATCTAAATAGTCTACATAAAAATTTTGAGCTCAAAACTACACTCTTAAGGTCGTTTAGTCCTAATCCGAACAAAACTCAAGTTTACATGATTTCTTAAGGACAGTATATCATGGGACATATTTTCATTAAAGTAATATTTTTCCTAAAAACTAAATACAAAAATATTCTAGAACAATAAGTTTCATAATTTTCCAACTAATTTTGATATTTTTAACGATTTAAGAAAAATCAGGTAAAAATTCGAACTCATCAAAACTGGTGGCCATGGGTTTGTCTGCCCATCTGAACACTCTCAGCTGCTCGTCGGGTCTGGGTTCTTCTTAAAAGCTCCAATTGCATAATTTTTTTGTAAAATCCTAATTTCCCCTCAATTTCGCCTCTCTCTAATTTTCTAAAATTCTAAACATCCAAAATGAGCTTCTGAAAAAGTTGAGATATTTATAGAGGTCTTAAGGAATTACCGTACATTAAATCGATTTGACAATTACCTTATCTCTTCTTTTTCTTACTTTCTATTTGTTGTAATTTGATTGGTTGCTTTTATTTCTTCAATTCCAAATTACCATACCTCAATTCTGGATATTTCATAATTTTTGTTGATTTTTTCTTAATTAATTATGAATTTTATTTAATTATTTAGTATTATTTTAGTACATTTCTAATATTTTAAGTAATCACACGTATTTCTACTTATATGTAAATTCATATATAGTACAAATAAATATTCCTAAATATTATTTAGGTTATTTTATGATTTTTTGTATGCATATAATTTATCTTTAGTGATTTGTTAATTATTGGAATACATTTTATGCATTTTCAATAAATAACGAGTAATATACTTAAAATTTGAAAAATTTATATTCTTTTATTTTATTACTTATTTTCTTAAATTCAAACTTACGAAATCATTTTTACTAATATTTCTAACTTTACTTTATAATTTTGACTTAATTGGATTTCTTACCCGATTACCTTAAATTCTACGAGCCAAACTCTAAGTAACTATTTGTGGGTCTTACAATGGTAGTCACAATATTTTCTCTACTAACATGACTTGAGTAATTGTTTCTCTATTTGACTTCATTTGATTTGATGATGCTATCACCTTTGAACAAAATTTTTCTGCACTTTCTTTATCCACCATTTAAAGCAGTTCATATTGTCTTCATAAGATTTGTAACTGTACCTTCTTTAATTTGTCTGTCCCTTTGTAATATTTTTCCAATGTACCCTGATATGAGGCAAGCGCACCTATCAGTTTTAATATAGCGGATGTGAGTCCGAGTCGATCCCTCAGAGATTTTGAGTACTAATATTAACTTTAGTTTTATTATCTAACCAGAAAATTATGATGAGTTGAATGAATTAAAAATACTGAAATTAACAACTAAACTACTTATGAGACTTAATTACGCAAATTAGGAAGCAATAAATTACGAACGACTTCAAGTATGCAATAATGTATTTAGAAATTATTTCTCCTAGTGTTTAACATGTAACCTTTTTAAAATATATCCAATTCAATTTCTATTATTCTTGACCGGAGGGATTCACAATTAAAGCTAATATCTTTCTCAAGCATATTAACCCTAATCCTAAATTATTTACCGGAATCTCTTCACTTAGTAATATAATTTAGAATCGCATTAACGTGTAATGAATTCCCATGCAAACAATCAACTTTCCGGAAGAAACATGTATCTTATCTCTAAGTATATATGTAATTCTCTTCAATTATGCTTAGATCTAATTACACATGCAATTTCTCAATTAACATGCATAATATCATATATTGACACTCTAGAATTATCAATTCATAATTAATGAAATAATTGAATCAAGAAAAGGTAAAAACTTTATTGAAATTATAATTCAATCCAAGGGTTACATGAAACCCTAGGTTCCATAATCCTAAATACTCTAATTATAAGCTATCATAACGAATTTAAAAACGAGTTTCATCAAAAACGTAAAATAAATCATAAAAACCCCTCTTGATTTGATGAACAATCTCTCTAATCTTGAAATCGATGTCGTTCTTGCTTCTTGATTAATGTTCTTCTCCAATCTCCTCTCTTCTCTTGTGTCTCTTGTTTCTGTAATGTCTCCTCTCTTTTTGAAACCCTAATATGTTTTTTTTATAGCATATCAAAAAAATTTTGTTTTCGTCACCCGACATGGCCTGGGACACGATTGTATCCCCAGGTCGTGTAACTTTCTGCACTTAGGCAAATTTTCTGCACAACTTCAAAAATTCATAACTTCTTCGTTTGAACTCAGAATTGAGTGAAACTTGATTCCTTTTCTTCGTTTTCGAACCTAGAACGCGTTTAAACCCCGAAATCAAAATTTTACTCAATTAAGTATCAATTTCTTTAAAGAAAACCAAAAATGTGTGGAAATTGCTATAAAATCACCCTATAAAATATGTTTAAAATTAGAGTTATCATACCCCATGCTTCTTTATAGAGGTTGTGAACACAATCTTCTCAAAGTTTGTTGGATCAACATACTGATTGATATAGAAAGGGGCTTCACAATCTTTCTTCACAGCATTTCAATGGGTTACTCGTTACACATCAAATGGGTTTTCAAGAAATGCTTGTACTCCACTAACAACGGTATCTTGCACCTCTTGACAGCCAAAAATAACTTTCACCTATATACTCCATTTCTCATAATTCTTGCCATCCAAGATTAGCAAAGATACTGTCAGATTACTTGAGGAATTCGCTATGGTATCTTAGTGCTAAATGTTCTCGATTCACTCATGTACAGTAAGATATTTGATTAATGGCTCTGATACCACTATTGAATATCATTGTTGAGTAAAAGATTTTGTTGAATATCATTGTTAAGTAAAAGCTTGACACTCACAAAATGAATTCACAGACTTCATTGAATTCGCACTTCGCTTATTTAATGTACACAATATTACACTATCATTTGCACTCTTTATCACAACACTCATTCTCACAAGTCTTATATTTTCACTTGATGTTGCACACTTTTTTTTTTAGGGGGGGGGGGGAGATTTATTAGCTAACTCTCTGTACTGATCTTTTTATACTAACATACTCCTACTAATTAACTCTAACCAACTCTCATTAATATAAATTAACTCTCACATACTAAAGATAATAATAATAATATATACTTCATACATGGCTAGTTCATAACCAAGTAATACTAATTATAACACACTACAAATAGTTAACTTTCAACTAAACAACATCTCAAATTATGCTATATAATTATAAAGCTAAAATAACGTAAATGATAATCAAATTATAACATTCTTAGTTAGATAATGTTGTACCTTAGTAAAGTAAGTTTAAGTCTTACACTTATGAAACGTCTAAGAAAAATTATTTTAAAAACAAAGGCATTATTGTAATTTTAAAGAGGCCTTAATCCCATCCCATCTAAAACCCTAACCTTCTTTGTACCATTTCGGTTTATCATTAGAATCTCCTCCATATGCAAGTTAAGGTGAGAGGGTGAAGGGAAAACCCTCCCTAAATTCATTTTTGGTGAGAAATCACTATTGTGATGAAGTTTTTCATGGTTTTGATTGAAAATGAATCTAAGTAAGCTTTGTTTGTAGCTTTTCCCTAAGATTTGATTCACATTTTGGATTCTAAACTCATTCTTGTTCATTCAAATAAGTTCTCTCTTTAATCTCTCATCTATTATATGTTTGTTTTATATAGGTTTGATAAAAAAAAAGACGATGGATATTAGATTAGAGTTGGTGATTTGATATATTATGAGTTGAGTTTTGGTTATTAAAGTGTTTGTTTGGGGATTCAAGTTATTTGTGATTGGTTTTACAAGTAGTGGTGCGAGAAAGTGGGAAAAGTAGAGGTTTTCAAAGGAGAACTTTCACATTCACTATAGGGAATATGACGGAATAATATGGTCGTGTTGTAAGACCGTGTGTATCTTATGTTTAGAATAGAAAATTATATGACCTATTGAAACGATTATGTCACTGAGGTCATGTCCATCAATAGGACCTGCTTGGCATGGTTGTATTATGAGGCTGTGTCCATTAACACAACCTACCTGACATGGCTGTATCACTTGGAGTAGATAGTCGGCGAACTACACAAGCACGTGACCATATTGTTCTCTTGTACCTCCAGTTTAGTCCTTTCTTATTTTTCCCCCTTACTTTTCCAAATGAAACCCATTGTGTCACTTAGAGTAATTAGCTAGCGAGTTACATGAGCACGAAATGACCATGTTGTGCTCATATACCTCCAATTTATTCCTTCCTTATTTTTTCCCCTTAATTTCAAACTCTATTCCTAACCTAAACCAATGCTAGTTAAGGGGATTAATGGGTTAAGAGTTACATTAGCATAAGTAAAACCTTAAAGCAAAGTACAATAATTAATTTTAAGTTGTGTATCTTATGTTAATTGTCACGTTGTACCATTTTGGTTTCGTCATTGTTTAGATTCGACTTTCTAAGTATGTCATGCATGTTTAATGGTTGTTCTTAATAGGATAGAAAGTAATTGAACTAACCCATATCTAGTTAATAATTTCATTATGCTTCGCTCAGCTCAGCTCGGCTTAGAAGCCTATAGTAGCAAATCATTAGGGAGTACTTGCTAATCAATATTAATTATTTAACTTAAGGTAAACTTGCACTTTCCATTAATAATGCATTTCCATATCCATTAATATGAGTTGCCATTTAAAGCTGTTTAGCTTTGAATTAGATGGTCATGTGCTTAGTTGTTAAAATCGCAAATAAAAAATTTGATTTTATAATATATTTTTTAATTAAAATGGATGCAAAATTATTCATATGCAAATTTTTAGTAAAATTATGAATTTTTATGTACGATTTTATAAGTTTACGATTTTACTGATTTTATACATTTAAATAAATAGTAAAGTCGTGATTTTAATAATCATAGTGCGTATTGAATAAGTTACGCACTACATGGAATCTAAGAGTAACAACATGAATAACAATAGGAGATGTGTGAGAGAGACAATGAGGAGGAGTAGACAAATTCAATTCGCTCTAACATGTAGTATGATAGATGGAGTAGCATTGTAGTATCAAACATAACCATTTATGACAAGGGTGTATTACATTCTTCAAATATTTAAGTGTGCAATCTTTTAGGGAATGAATTTAATAGTGTGACAGCATTTATATAGGATTCTCTTATGTCTAAATAAGGAGAAGGATTAGGTATTTAACAGAATTGACCATTAATCTCATTTAGTGGATCGCGATGACAATCAATAGCTAGTATTTTCCCCTTCGTTAGTGGACCTCAAATTCAACTCTCTCTTTAGATCCAAACTAAGTAAATGTCTTATTTAACATTTAAGCTAAATTAAGAAATATTAGTATTAGACAAGTCAATTCAACAAACTAACCTACTTCAAGCCCATCGTATCAAATCTTCTTTGGTCATCCCAAACACATGGGCTTAACTCTTTGGTCCACTTGGCACTAAGAATTAAATCCAATTTAATATTGGGTTTAAAGCCCAAAATTAGATTAAATCCTTTTCATCATTAATAATCTATATTTTAAAGCTTAAGATCACTTTTTGGTGTGTTACATATTTTATTTTATTTAAACGACTGAAACCTACATTTTTGTTATTAATTATATTTTTCAATTTCTATTAATATCATTTCCTCTATAAATTTAAAATTTGAATCATTAATTTATGATGTCATTAATAATATATTTCAATTTCTTATTAATACTAATTTCCATTAATAATCTATAACATTAAAGCCTTCGTAGACTCCTTAGTATCACGTATATTTGAGTTCAATTAAATTATTGAAACCTCTCTCAACTTTCTATATTATTATTACCATTATCCTTTAAATTGAGATCATTTTCTTTTCTAGTAAATATCTATGTCAAGTTTTATAATCTTTCTTTGTTAGTTTTTTATATTCATTTATCCACGTTGGAAAATGTGTGGAACTTTTAAATCTCATGAAATATAGATATTAATAAGGCCTTTTTGCTCCCGCATACAACTATCATCGTAGACAATTTGTAAATTAAATCTCTTCTGTATAATACGTTCCACATTTTGAAATTCAGTAAAAAAATATATATGATTGTTGATTTATAACATATTTTATTTTATTTTTTATTAAAACTTGGTTTTCATGCGATATATCATGTGCACAAAATTGCTATAGAAACAATAAATTAATACTAATATTTAAATCATTACCAAATTTTAATAGACAAATAATTTTAAAATAATTTAGAACTTAATTGCTAAAATTAAAGATTTTCAACCAAATGAAAATTTTCAACATGTAATAAAAATTAATTATTGAAATTGAAAGTTTTAAAACTCGATTTGAAGAATTGAAATTGTTTAAAAGGACTTCTAATTTATCTTTTATTTATTTTTAATATATACATGTATGTGTACAGTCTGCTAATAATATACAGTACATTTCTGATTATTTTTATTTTCTTTTTTTTTTTTAAATTTTATTTTATTGAAGTACCTACAAAATATCTCTTGTCGGAACTGTTTCTTCGTGTGCATGAAAACGTAAAAACTTTGACCTTTGAATTCGATTGCCTTCCTAACAATGCAACCGTAACCCACAAATTCAATGGAGTTTCCCGAATGTCCCTTTTAGACCTTTTATGTTATCATATGGTTTTAAGACTTTACACGATGGCATATATGACAGTTTCTGATTCACGAGTACTTGAGTTTCGTATAAAGACAACATGAAGAAAGAGACATGTTTCTTTCGTAGCCCAAAAAAATTTGTAGATTTTTAAAGCAATTTATTGGTGGCACTTATTCTCACACTTTTGACCTAATTTAGCAAAAAATTCTTCCATACTGTTTCTCATATAACTCAGTACTTACATTACTTCTCTTGCAATTCACTTCTTTATTCCTCCTCCCTAATAATCCCTCAAACCTCTTTGTTACTTACAATTGAGAAAAAAGGCAAAATTTCAGGATTATATAATTCAAAGAATAGACATTACTTAAGTGTAAATAGAGAATGCTCATTTTGCTTAAAACATATGTTTTTCTTTCTTTCTTTTTTTTTTTTTTGGATTTTTATAACCCTAATTTCGATAATAATTATATGAACTTTGTCATTATTTGTTTGTGCTTGTAATGAATATCTTTTATGTGTACTACATCTTCTATATGAACTTTATACAAATAAATATATTTAGTAAACACTAGATATTGTAAAGTCTATTTTGATTTATATTAATTAGAACCAACATCCTCTATTTGTACTTAGACAAAAATACATCCTTCTCCTTATAATAATTCCTTTAAATTTTAATTTAGGTATGGGCAGAATCAATTAGATATAAAGTAGATACCTATAACTAGAATGCCTATATTCTTCTTTTTTTCTTTTTCTTTTTTTTTTTTCAAATTTTTGAATTAAATAAGAATATGTTGCTTTATTTCTGAGATGAGAAATAGTGAAAAGCGTGGTGTATCTAGTAGAAAGATGAAGCTACCACATCTACATGTTGGATTAATCGGAGTCTTTTTCCTGTTCTGGTATTCAAGTTAGTGAAAGATGCCTATTGGTCATGGTTTAGAGTTATGTCGGCCTATCCCTCTTTCCATAAAGAACCCAATAAATTACCAAAAATATCAAAGAACACACCGCAAGAAATCTAGAATCCAATCTGTTCTTTTCACATGTTCTCCACAAATATGTCCTAATCTTATCTCCAATTAAATTCTAATATGAACCCAATATATGTAAATTTTATAACAGCATAATATTTATATCACATATATGATACGAGTATTATACTTTAATAGAATCCATATTAATTGAGTCTACTTAAACTAACTACAACCAAAATTCTTTTAAATTAATTTTTATCCTTAAACCCTTAAAATCTATTCTTTTAACATGTTGGGTATAAATATGCCTCCATCATTTTTTATATTATATCTTAATATGATCATGATAAATGTAGATTTTATAATAGTATAACATCTATACCATATATATATATATATATATATATAATATGAATAACTACATTCTAATAGAATTCCATGTGGACTTACTAATTGGGTCCACCGTGGTCAAAATTCTTTTGAATTAACATCGTTATTAAACTCTCAAGATCAAGATTTACGGCTAAGTAGAGGGAAAAGAATATTATTTAGGGTAATGAACCTGAGAATGAAATGTCCAAAAGGTGATATAAGGTTTGATTTTTGAGACAGTCCAGATGATGAGACGAGAAAAGGTTATTCTTTGAGAGCATGAAAGCTTTCATTGAAGCTTCTTATAAAGATAGGCATTTTCACACCATCGACTTTGATGAATCGTAGAAAAGAAACCAACACAACACAGCATAGCATATAACATAAGCATCCCCTTCTGTGTAGGAATTTATACAGGAATACTAAACGGAGTAGTTAGTAGACAGACATCTACAATTCCCCCATTTTTTTTTTATTTTTTTTATTTTTATTTTTTGAAAACACCATCAAAACATGATTTCTGGAGCAGATGTTTATCATGTCATAGCGGCTACAGTTCCACTCTATGCCGCGATGATTCTAGCATACGTATCCATGAGGTACTGGAAACTCTTTACGCCCGAGCAATGCGGGGGTATAAACAAGTTCGTTGCAAAATTTTCAATCCCTCTGTTGTCCTTCCAAGTGATATCCACCAACAACCCTTACAAAATGAACCTCAAGCTCATACTTGCTGACTTCATGCAGAAGGTACTAGCCATTTTGATATTGGGATGCATCACAAAGTTTAGAAACCGGGGCGGATTGAATTGGATCATAACAGGCCTGTCTCTTTCAACGCTTCCAAACACTTTAATACTCGGGATCCCGCTCTTGAAGGCTATGTATGGTGATGAAGCAGGGGGGCTGCTTGCACAGATTGTCGTGTTGCAAAGCGTAATTTGGTACAATCTTCTGCTGTATCTATTCGAGCTCGGTGCAATGAAGAAGGAAGCTCCAGTGACTCCATCTCCTGATGCTGCAGGTAAGGCAGCCTTTTCTTTTTTCTTCTTTTGCCCTTCTTCGATTCAGCTTATACTGCAGACAACATGAATAAAGGGGCATCGTTTCGCTTCAGTAAGCTTTAAAAGAATCAGATTGCCCAATATATGCTCAAGTGGGTCCCTAGATGATAAATTAAGGTTCTTCTTGTTTCTTTTTTCGGTTCAATTTTTCAGAAAATCAAGTTGCACGTGTATACTTAACGTAAAGACAACATCGTAAGAAGCAAATTTTAGTTAGTACAAACAATGAATTCAATTTTCTTTTAGCAAAAGCCTGAAGAATAGTTTTCTTTGTGCAAACAGTGTATTGCCTTTTTTTTTTTTTTTTTCTAACTTTTGAGGATGTCTGAGATTTATTTCTTTTAGACCGAACCCGAAAACACAGCGCGATTTTTGTTCAACAAAATTTTACACTAGAAATTTGAAAGAGTTGTTTGGTTTATTTTAACGTGGGGCTTATAGGGGAAATGGAGATCTCCCAAGAAGAAAGACAAAAAGATGTAGCAGGGACTGAGAAACCAAGAAATGGAAGGACATATCAAACCTTGCTAGTCCTTCTGAAAGTAGGAAGGAAGCTCTTGAGAAACCCGAATACTCATGCTACGGTGTTGGGTCTTATTTGGGCAAGCATCCACTTCAGGTCAGCCTACATTGTTGTTCTTGTAATTTCGTTTCGAAAGCGGTAAACTGATAAAGTGATCTTCAATGTCCCAATTTTATCAGGTGGAATATAAATTTACCAGGAATCGTCAATGACTCGATATTGATACTTTCACAGGGAGGGCTTGGCATGGCAATGTTCAGCTTAGGTACGAAAAATCGGCAGACTACAAGCACATTATTATGTATTGAAATAAAAATTGAAAATGTTTATCTTACTTTCTGTAATTGTGTACTGAACAGGACTTTTCATGGCATCCCAAGCTAGTATAATAGCTTGCGGTGCTCGGATGACTGTGGTAGCCATGGCAATGAAGTTTTTGGCAGGGCCAGCAATAATGACTGTGGCAGCATTTGCCATAAGACTGAAGGGCACCTTGTTTAAAGTGGCAATTGTTCAGGTGGTTCTGTTTCCGTGATTGTTTGTTTAACAATGACACCCAAAAATGCTGACATACGTTTCCTTCTAATGTAGGCAGCTCTTCCTCAGGGAATCGTACCGTTCGTTTTCGCCAAAGAATACAATGTTCATGCTGACATTCTCAGCACAGGGTAATTCATATTTATTTACATGGAATAAATTACAGTAAGAGGCTATATTCTGCAGTTCTCTGTCGGTTTAGGGTTCAAACTTTTTTCGGAAAGGCATCAAATAATGTCCATAGGATGAATTATCGAAAACTACAGTCCATGAAAATACGAATACAATCTAGTCGGAGGTTGGATTCTTGTCCTGCAAACAAATTTAGATGCTTCATGAATTTGTAGGAATTCCTCTCTCATTTTCTTGCGAAACCTGTAGGAACTTATGGTTTCTTGTTTATGAAATGTTCAACTGGACATAGAGCGAAAAATTTAGGCTTTTCTCCAAATTTCAGGATCCTTTAGTAGATTCCCAAGACATCCACCTAAATCATCTAGATTCACCCTTGGACGGTCTTGATTAGGGTTTTGTAATAGCAGCAAATGTTGTGATCTTCTCCATTAATAGAATTTTTGATAATTTACTCAAAACATAAATGCCATCGGAGATTGCTAGGCGAGTCTAAACCAATTCTGTTTGTTGAGGATCAAATTGATTTGTTAGGGTGCAGCCATATCACGGCAAAACACGATTCCACAAACGAAAGTTTCTGTCATCGACAATGCTAAACATGAGATGATTCGATTTCAATCCTTGATACGGAACGTGTTTCTACTTGACATCTGAATCAGCCAGGGAGATTAGCTTCTAGTTTGGAGAAACACAGATATTGAATCCAGAACAAGTATTTCCAACAGCCATTGAAAGCTTGGACCCGTTAATGATAGGAGGAATCGATCTTATGTTGTACTTTCTGGTTCAGTTCAGGGTTTGAATTTTCAATTGTTCCTCTCGATTGTCCGTTTGAGTACCAGACACTGCAAAAGCTGAGTTTTATTCGTCAATCTTCTTTGCAACTGCACTGAAGTTTCTAACAGCTTGTTTTCCTTTTCCTTGTCACAGGGTGATATTTGGGTTTCTCATTGCCTTGCCTATAGCATTGTCCTACTATCTCTTGTTGGCATTGTAGATTAACATGGAGAACGAAACCACAAGATTCTGCAGCAAAGATTAGGAGGGGGAAAGATGGAGATACAGTAGATCATTTGCACAATGCTCTGTAATTTAAACATGTACTACAAAAAGCCAATATAACATTTACATGTTACAAAGATTACAGCTCTAGTGTGGTGCTTACATCTGTTTGCACAAGCATGAAGATTGTTAAATTTAACAATCCGCATATTCCAGGTTAGACTGCTTGAAAATCAGTACTGAAACATCAAAGTTACAAAATAATGACACATAATTTACTCAATTACCATTCCGGAAATCAAATACATAGCACGGGACATTACATCCATTCTTTACTCATAAACACGAAAATGGACAAATAAATACCATCATTTCCTGGAGAAGTTACACATATGCTGTGGCTGTAGATGGAAACTGAGGTAACATGCCTTGAGGAGGAGTGCACTCAAATAAATACAAGCAACATCTATGGTACTGTGCCATTGGGTTTTGGTGATCTTTGAGGAAGATTATTGGGCGAGGGATGGCTACCATTTGGTATTGAAAGGCTCCTAACTGCTTGCCCATTCCTTGTTGCAAAGCCTACCTGTGTCCTAATGCCATTTTTAGACATTGAGTTGGCTCTGGAGCGGTCAGCTTGCATAGTCTGAAAGTAATATGATGAACTGGCCATATCTTTGAGATTGGGTAGTGGCTCTAAAGCTTTAACAACCTCGCTCATACGCGGTCTCAACTTTTGGTCACGCCTAAGACAGTGGGCGGCTAGCTGGGCAGACTTTTGTGCACCTTTAATAGAAAAGTGACCTTCAAGGCGAGGATCGATCAACCGGAACACTCGCCTCCTATCCTCTAGATGGGGCTTTGCCCACTCAACTAGGTTGTGCTCCCCATTTGGCCGATTCTTGTCCATTGACCTTCGACCAGTCAACATTTCAAGCAAGACCACTCCAAAGCTGTAGACATCGCTCTTCGAAGTCAAATGCCCTATTACATGAAAGCTAACCATATTATACTCTTATAACTTAAGGCACATAATATATTTGGACACTGGTTAGGTTGATTTACTTGCTTGGTTAGAGATACGACAAAAATTTTATAAGCACACCTAATGACCGTACAGAAGAGCTCTAAATCCAAAACAGAAATAAAAGAAGCTGCATGCATATTGCAATATCACAGTCCCAACCTGTCATCACATATTCGGGTGCAGCATAGCCATATGTTCCCATAACTCTAGTAGACACATGAGTTTTATCTCCCTCAGGGGCATCTTTGGCAAGTCCAAAATCAGAGAGTTTTGCATTGTAATCCTACAAAGACAAACCCTTTTTCAGACAAAATGGAAAAATTTTTAAGAAACTCTTGAATACTGGACATAAGTGTTCCAGATCACATACTGCATCAAGCAATATATTGGATGTTTTGAAATCACGATATATCACTGCTCTCTCAGCTTCTTCATGGAGAAAGGCAAGACCCTTTGCAGCACCAAGAGCTATTTTCATCCTGATTGACCAAGGAAGAGGCAAGGACCCTGCTTAACATGGTTGATAAAAAGAGTCGTCAGAAGCTGATCAGCAAAGGCAAATCCCAAAAATTTTCATTTAAATATGAGATACAAGACATTTATGGTGGATCACTTTAAAAACCTTATTGAATAAAATAAATATATTCGCAAAAAGAAATATAAATGAGGCAGAAGAAAGTATGAGGTCTCCAGGAAAAAGGAAAACAGTTATTTCTGTATATATAGATATTTCACATCATAAATATATATATATATGAACATCTGACAGAAGATTCAAAAGGCACACTAATTGCCTTATCAAGTGAATATTAGTGTAAAAATTAAAGAGCAGTCAACTCCATCTACTGGAATGTGTCAGTTTCACTCTCATCATGCATAAGGACAATGACATAAGCTAAAACCATGCAGAGCATGAAATAGGAACAGTTGAACAGAAGCACAACTGCTGATGAAAGACCTGGGGTTATTTCCCAAGGAAGGATGAGTTATAAACTTTATATTCTAGGTAAAGACAGACTATAGAATTCAAAAATATACTTTTGAAGGAAATTCTAATTTGTCCAAGGTTAATTATAAAGAATTCACCAAGTTAGGTCGTGGCTGGGCAGACCAGCAACCCTCTATGTTTACCACTTCTAGCAGCGGTTATACAATCCAGTTCACTCATTGGAAATGAATCATCATTGTAGAAGAAAGGTCAGTCACCCACAAAAATTGTAATTGGTAACACGAGTATATCTACCAAATGCAAGAGCTGCTATGAGACAAATAAAGGTTCCATTTGTTTAAAGTAGGGCAGTAAACTAACTGAATTGAATCAAACAATGCCAAGGTGGAGTTTGACTAGAAAATTCAAGGCTTGAACTTGGCTGGAAATACTATTCAATGAGCAAGAGCTTGAGTCAACTAAGTTCACTTACCTAGGGAAAAAATTTAAATTCCTTCTAATGATATATATATATTGAAGCTCCAAGTGGACTCAAATTCGATAGGACTCCATACGTATTTAAGCTTAATTTTAACTCAATTAAGCTCAAGAGCCAGTTGGAGAAAATAGGATAAAGTTCAAGCCCAGCTAACTAGACTGCTTATGGAGCTCCAGCTCATTCAACTGTCGTCAAATTGATTCGAATATATATCAAACCAAACAAGCAACTTACAAGCCAACTTGGTTCATTTACACCTTCATTTCAAGAAATATTTTTCTGGGACATTTCCCTCATGAGTGGTTCCCTTCTAAATCTCCCATACATTGATCAGTTCCAGTATAATCACCTCCACATACAACTACTCACCTCCAACTTTGTCATTGACCATCACCATAGTATACAATTACCATGTAAATTGACCAAGCATTGTAAAGGAACTAAAAATCTTTTGCACAAAAATCATTGAGGCCTTCAGCAATTACCACTAGATGTACTTACCAAAAATATAAAATAAAATTAACACTAGATGCTAGACACACTAGTGCCACACTAGTCCATGGTCGATTCCCTTCAGCTAACCATAAGAGGTAAGCAGTAAGTTGATAGTAATCTCAAGCGCATCTTTATAAAAGTTACTTCATTTTGATCATCTTTCCAATGTACTTGTCCAATCTCAGTAACTTCTCATGAAAATGTGCATGCATGTGTTTTTCCATTTCCCCTTTCTAAATTAAAAAATTAATGCATGCATCTGCACATAGAAACCTATCACAAGGTATTTACTGATGCATTATTGCTCAACAAATTTAAAGAAAAAAATTATCATACAATAATCACCCATTAATATATGTGGCTGCGTAATACATACTTCTGAATAGATGATTCTCTAAGCTTCCTCGAGGCATAAATTCATATACCAGCAATCGCTGATCATCTTCAATGCAATAACCAATCAACTTAACCAAATTCGTGTGACGAAGATTCCCAAGAAAGCTAACTTCAGCCTGAAGAGTGATAAACAAAAGCCTGATATTAGCCTTTTTTGTTTACACTGCTACCAGTATTGTATCTCTGTAATACCTCACCCAAAAAATAAAGTATAGGCAAACGGGAGACATACCAGCCACTCTTTGTGACCCTGAAGTCCATCATGGTTCAGAGTTTTAACTGCAACAGTAAGTCCCGTGCCAGGTTTTACAGGAGCAGTTCCGTTCTCCTCTACCCAACCTTTGAAGACGCAGCCAAAACCACCCTCACCAAGAAGACTTTCTGGTCTGAAGTTTCTGGTTGCTGACTTCAGATCATTGAATGTAAACTTTCGAAGATGGGGAGCTACCTTCAATTCCTCACTGAATTTGGGTGTTGATGATGCACTTTCTGTATTACTAGTAGTTGTAGATGATCCCACAGGAGCAATCTGCTCATCCCGACTTTTGTCATTTGTCGATTTACTTTCAGCTGAATAAAAAATTTGATGAATGAGTAACAACATACAGTTCTTTTGTATCGTAATCGGCCAACATCAGAATACATGTGGAAAAATCCACATGTACAAATTAACAAATATTATTACTATCATCTGATCTGGTGACATTTAATTTTCTTCAATGCATGACAAATGATTGTCCTTTCAATGTAAAGTAGTTCCTAGGTGAATCTACAGAACTTCAGAGCTCTACATACAAGAACCACACTCTCGTAAGCCTCATGCCAGAAAAGAAGAAACCTCATTGATCACTTAGTTTCATAACTAATTTTTTACGCAAATAACTTGTTGAGTGCTTCTAAACATAAAAAAAAAAAAAATGCAAGTACATTCTGAGTGATAATTGTTTTATCGATATGATTTTTCATCATTAACTATAACCGAGGATAGTTCACTCGCTGAACAAGGACAAGATGGCAAACCGCTAATAGAGAATTATGCATTTCGATATCTTAGGCATCCATTCAAATGTAAAAAAACAGTATACACATGCGTACATATGGATGCAATTGTAACTTAACTCGTCAACTATTCTATTATACACTAGCGAGAGCATCAACAGTACAGTTACTGAATTTAATGGCTCTATAGAACCTAGATCAATTTGAACAAACATTGGAAGTCTTATTTCTAAGGATTACATAGTTTTTGGTATTACACAGTTGGTGCTGCAATAGTATTTGCAAAGCAAAGTGAAATTTTCCTTTCGATCCGAAGTGATATCAAATTTAGCTAAATGAAGGCACATTCACTGGCCAAGCAAACATTTTCCTAGGTATTATTTTCCATGTTTTTCCTTCCAAATTACCAACACCTATGCCACAATCAGGCACTATTTTTTCATTTGCAAATATATGATTAACTAGTAGCATTCGACATTTTTTTTTTTTAGTTGCCAATAATTACTACTAAAAAGGACTAAACAGCAGAAAAATCTTCTTACTAAAGTAATTTTCCAAGAAAAGTCCTTTTTTCCCAGTTGAAAACCTCAAGTACACAGGACAAACACAGATAAACGATCACTCCATTTTCCAAGAGCAGAGCATAAAAAATTAAAGCTTCAACTAAAGTTTGGCATGTTAATCTCATTGAACTGACACTGACAAGTACATAAAAAGGAACAGCTACCTCCAACGATAGTCCTAAAAACATATGACCGAGCTAATAATCAACCACATATGCAATTAAAACCAAATACATAACACATATATAGATCAAACAGAAGAATCAAACCCACAAAAACAAAAAAAAAGTGAGAAATTACCATAATGGGTACTGATTCCACTAATAGAGTTGTTAACTTTTGATTTGGAAGGCATGCAAGGACAACAACCCATGAATTTAAATCTCATCCAAGATCCACTTTCTTCCTTATCATTCGACTTCTCCTGCTGCTTCTTGTTCTTTTCACTTTCACTTGCCCAACTCTCCACTTTCGCCGAATCAGGACCTAAAGCCATCTAACAAATCCTAATCACTCTCAGAGGAAATGAACAAAAGCGTCTTTTCTTCCAAAGATCCAAACTTTACCGAAAACCCACCTTCTAAGTCCCAAGAACATCTAAGGAGGACTTAAAAAAATAATCAAAACCAATCATGTTCTACCAAAAAATGGCATGAACACAGAGCAAACAAGCTAATATCAGAGGACACAACTGAACAATACAAAGACTTGATTGTTGGGTTGATGAGAAAAGGATGGAAAATAGAAATCCAATCTTCAGTTGTGGAGATTTTTGAGTCAAAAAGGAGGAGGGGGTGAACACAGGAGAGAGAGAGAGAGTTGAACAACGGGCAATACGGGCAGTGTTGAAAGAAAGAAAACGGGCAGTTTTGGGCAGGAGAGAAGGGAAGAGAGATTTGTTTGTCTCTCACCAACAGTAGAATTTGGCATATTCCACACATCAAATCATACATCATTATTCATGACTGCAGATAATAAGCGCTTCTCTCATTTATTAAATAAAATAATAATAATAATAATAAAAAAAAACTTTGTTTATTACTATTTTCATTTTGGAATAGGGATTTAGTTAGGGATTTAACAGTATCCTCCATTAGGCAGTTCGATTCGAGAAAAGATTATATATTGTTTAAGCCTTTTAAAAATTATTATTTATATTTTTATATAATAAAACTTTATTAATATATATATACATTATTAATCAAGTCATTAAACGTATCAAGATATGAAAATCCTCAGACCAACCCAGATTTAGACAGAGATGCTTTGCTAATTATTAGGGTTACTATATTTCTACTGGCTACAACTGGGAAAAGTTTGGTCTTTAGTTTTCTTGTTTAATCCGATGTTCAAGATTAGGACAAAACCGCCGATTGATTCGGACGAAGTCACCGATGACCTAGCAATGATTGAATGCCTTTGGAATATGAATGCCATGAAAGTTCCTGATTCGAAAAGATAAGATAATATAGTGTATAATAAATATAGAGATGCAATTTAAAATAGATAAAGATACACAATATTATTCTTAATGTAACAAAAGGCAAAATATATAATTAGTTATTGTGAAATTAAATTATTTATTTATTATATATCAATTACTTTTATATATATATATATATTAGTAAACGTTGCACCTATTATACATATGCAAGTTTAATAACATCAAGTGTTTAAAATATTAATATTATGATAAAATTATATAATTAATTAAATGTAATAGTAAGTATTAAAAATATGAAAAAAAATATTTAACATATAAATTGTTTAATAATATCAACAGTGTAAAACTTAATAAATATTCATTCTTTTTTAATTTAAAGTAGAACAATAATGCTAATATGATACACTTCATAGTAGTCAACAGAATTTATCATGGCAAATACATTATTAAAGATTAATATTTAAAAAAGTTCACAAAAGAGTAATATTTAACTCGAAGGAAAAAAAAAATAGAATTATTTTGCATGATTGTCTTTTAAAAATTCCTTTATTAACACTTCTTTTGAAAATACTCAAGGAAAATGTATTCATCTTTACCCTTTTAGATAAATTAAGAAGATAAGTTATCATTAATTTCACGCTAACTAGTATTTGAAGTAACTCTTTCTCCTTTAGAAAGATTATAATATTTGAAATTTCTTTTCCTCTTCAATTATTTGATAATCTTTTTTCTTAATTTTATTCTCTAATGAAAAATTTTATCATGTCGGTAGATAATATAAATATGCTAATAGAAAGAATTTATATGAAAAAGAGAAAAAAAGAGACTTAGTAATGAGTTAATTTTCATAGCATTGGGATCAAGTGTATTGAGAGTTAAATTGTTTTGTCTGTGAATGTGTATGAATCTATCTCTTACGTGATGATTATATTGATGGTGTCAAGACTAGAGAGGGAAAGATTCGAGGAAAAATAGTAAACATGAAAGGAAGGAGATATCCATAGGAAGAGGGAAGGAGAAGATATGAGGAAAGAAAAATGAATGACTTAACAAATATATTCATTTTATAAGATATTTTATGGTTTTAAGAATATAATTTAATGTTGGTTTCTTTGTTATATATTACTAGATTGAGGTCTAAATGATAATTTTATGAGGTGTCAATAACACAAAACCTTTTAGGCTTTAATAATATGGATATATATATAAATATATATGATTTCATTAACATAGAGACAAACATCAAAAGAAAAAATTCATAAAAATATGAACAAGTTATTTACTTCATCTATTAAAAAGTTAAGTCAAACGAACAACCCCAATTTAAAAGGTATGGATGAGGAGTTCTAACTAGAACAATCACGTATAAGTATGACGTAAAAATGACACTTATAATATGATTGAAGTGAGAATAACAGCAAAGAGGAATAAGTAACTCTGAAGTCTCAAATGTATAAGTGATAGGCAAGAGAGCCTAGGAAATCTAAGACGTCAATCTTGTAATTCCTGAGTAATTAGAACGCTATTTAATTTTAAAGAGTAAAGGTTTTACAATATGAAATACAGTTTCTCTAATCTCTAAAGAGTTTTCAAATGAGGAGTAATGGTTGAATATTTATAGATTCATGACATTCGTTGGATCGTTTTAGTAATTAGCGAACAAGATAGAGTTTAATCTATTCCATAATTATCTAGAATGAATTTGTAAGGGTAAAAGCCTAATAGCCTTTCTCATAATGCATAAGCTTACTTAGTAAAGGTTAGAGGTGGACAAATCAATCCAACAATCTTTATTCCGAATCTATCAAGCCAAATCCACTTAAATCATCCCAGATATAGATCAAACTCCTTGAGCCCTATCATTTAGTCCAAAGGGTCATACTAAATAAATAGTGCATTTAGCCCAATCTATTAATATAACAATTTTAACCCTTGACAAAAAGTATGAACTTGTGCCTTACTTGATTGGTAGGTCTCAAAGTAACAGTTTTTTAGAATTGCTCCTATAAAGTGGGTACACGAGTATGGTGTCTTCATACCATACATATCTTGAAACCTGCATCTTAAGTTATAAATTGTGCTAACCTTTAAAATTTATTATATAACATATATTAACAAATGAAGAAGAACCTTATATTTTCTTTCATTAAGAAAATTAAAATAATAAAAACAATGTTATATTGATGTGAGAAGAAAAAGGCTTAAATCCAGCAAAAACTATATAATAGTAAACGTAAATCACAAGAGTCAATATTTATTGTTAACTCCAAAGAATTTATATCCTTTTTCTTTTATGTGTGCATCTTCATGCTTCTTGCCGTTTAGTTGTTCTATTTGATAAAAGGTTTCATTTAACTTTTAGGTTTCATAAAATATTTTAAAAATATTGTTTTGACATAGAAAAAAAAATAGAATTTATTATAAAAAAATGTGAAGTTCAAATTAATCGAAAGGTAGAAATAAAGATGAAAATAAAACTATGCATAATATATAATACATATGTTATTCTTAAAAAAGTGGATACAAATTTATTATTTTTCCTATAGATGACAATTTATAATAAAAATAAATAAACTTATATATTTTCTTCTTTCCTTAATATTTACCGTATTACTTAATCACTTCTATAATCATTTGTAACACTTCTACTCTATTTACCTTAGATAATATAGGACGAAGTAATAAATTGTCAAAAGAAAGTTAGTCTAAGTTAAATATAGAAAAGACCCAGCCAAGTAGACCCAAGTCAGCTTTAAAAAAAATAAATAAGTAAACAGAACACAAATAAATATGTTATCCGAGTTTACGAGCTGATGGAGATTGAAGCACATAAAATAATACATGGTTATCAAACTAAATTATTAACGAGTGCTTCCCTAAAGTTATAATGAGAAAAGATTTAACGATATTAATACGTCTTATAAATTGATAAGTGGTATATAAATATCAATAAAAATTTAACATATAAAATTATAATTGATATATTTTTAAAAATTATGTTTATTATCACAAATTAAAATTTTATTAATATTTACACATTACTCATAAATTATTTTAATTACATAGACCATTGAATATAATTTTCTTTTCCTTTTTTTTACCAAATTACTAATTAATTAGAGATTGAGGCATTATTGGTGTGGAGATTAGTTGAACATATAATATCAGCCAACTTTATACTAATTTATATTATACGAGTCTTAATAATCTGAGAAAGCATGAAAGTTTGTTGACTTATACACGCAACAATAGAGTATTAGGGGGCACATTAGCACTAATATTTTGTTCTAAAGCAAGTTATTCTCTAGGTGTTTTTTATTTTTTCCCAGTTCCCTCTTTCTTTTTCTTTATTATTATTTCAAGGTTTAAATCTACTTAGCTACACAAGTTATAATTTACATGCCCTTCTATCCAAACAAGAGATAGAAGAGATAGATAGCTAGATAAACTGATAAATAACATATTTTTTTCTTTTTCAGGAAAATAGGTACCAAAAGAATATGAACTTTTATAGAGAATTTATAGCTATGGATAAGTTTATAAATAAGTCAAATTGAGCAATTTATAAGTTGAAGTTGGACTCATTTAAAAATTATAGAGTTCAAGCTTGAGGCAAACTTTTTATCGAACATGTAATTGAGACTCAAGTTTGACTAGTTTAAATAAACAAGTTTTATCTTAACAAAATACTCGACTCATTTAATAATCAAACTTGAGTCAAGACAAGCCTAAAGTAAGCTAATCTCACATCTATTTACGAGCCTAAATATATAAAATGAAGAAAATAGATTAATTAATAGCAAATAATGATTAAATTATATGTTATATATTATCATATAACTTATTAGATCTTTATTATGTATTATATGGATATTAAGCTTTAGATTTTAATAATATGTACTATTTGTAATTAATATATATATATATAAGCGCATAAGTTTGCTCACAAGTCTAAAGGAGTTGGCTCATGAATTTAAACCAGAGTTCGAGCTCAATTGTTTCAGATAAATAAACTTTATCTTTAACTCAAGCTCAACTAATCAAGCTTTAACCGAACCAAACCAAATCGAGCCGAACTTAAAACAAGTTGAGCTCAAACAGCTTAGCTCATTTACAACCCTATCCATAAATTTATATTCGCCATTGTGAGCTTTTGTTTTTTTTTTTTCTTAAAAAAAAAAAACTAACAACAACATTACATATTACAACCTAATAAATAGTAGATTCAAACTTGGTTTATTAAGAAAGTAATGTTCATACTATTAGGTTACAATAGTCTTACTAGTATAAGTTGGAAGCATAGTTTTCTAGAAAACACAAGTATAGCCTCCTTTCCAATTTGAATAAATAAAATTTGTAAAAGAAAGGAATAGGCTTATAGAATTTAAACATTACTAAGGAATAATTTCTTAAGGGAAATTACTAGTTGATGATTTAAATTCCCATGTTTAGTCTTTTATTGCACTTTTTCATAACACTGTATTTTTGTTGTGGTAAATGTGCTAAAAGTTACTACTTCTCAGTTTTTATGCAACTTTTGGTAATAGTATAATTTCTAATAATGTAACTAGAAAATAAGTATGATTTTTTAAAACTTAAAATTAAGGCACCATGTGGCAATTGGCTCCAAATACATCCATTATTAAGCTCATCATTTTTTAAATTACATTTAAGTGTTTCTAGCTTTATCATAGCGAGATTAACCTAAAGTGAAGTCTCGTACAACTTCATACAAGGTGACATGCCATAAATATGGTACAAAAATATGAATTTTGTTACAAAAATATATAAATTCTGGTAAGTTATTAGAATCTGCATGTTTTCTACCAAAATTCACATATTTATACCACATTTATAATATGCAACTTCATATAAAGCGACTTCATGCAAGAATTTTACTTATCAAATGCACATTAAGTATCCCCATCATATTATTGCCATCTTTAATGTATTTAGAAGTCCTAAATTAGTAATCGAGAGAGGGCAAATTGGCTATTTTTAAAACTTTAAGATCAATTTCATCCTTTAAACAAATTTTAAGACAAATGCGTGAGTATATGCAATAAAAATAATAAATAACAAGCAACAAAATAAATAAGGAGAGAGAGAAAGAAAAAGTCTAAATATATACAAGTTTCGGTTTATATATCACTATTAACTCAATCATTGGGTATCTACTTAACTTCAAAGTTTCAAGAATAAGAAAGATAATTTTCTTTGTCTCATTTAAGCCTTACCATTCTCACAATCACAAGAAGAAATCCTTTACTAGTTGCACTTGTTGTACTTGTCCCAAGTACTTCGTAACGCTGCTTAGTCTAATACAACAAGCCACTCTATGCATACATCTCTTACTTGTTGTCATTAAAAGAATAATTAAAGGATATTCTATCATGGTCACCCTAAAAGTTTAAATGTTTTTAAACACACCACAAATTACTCTCCTATTTTGTTGTGGTCAGCTTTAAAGTATATATACAGCATCTATAAGTACTGCAACCAAACTCACTTCACCTATATGTTTCTAATGGTAAAAGGCATTCTTACTTGCTAACGTGGATAACTCCTTTATCTCAAACTCAATGCAAGCTATAAGACTTAGAATGTGATAAAAGTCTTTAATCTTGGACATGTGCAAAAGTAATAAAGGAAAAATTTACACAACTGCTCTCATATGTAATAAGAGAACATAACTTGTCTTTCACCACACTTTGGATATGGAAATAATTTTCTCTTCGCCCATTTTCTTCTAAGGTATTGACATTTAATAGTACTTAATAACCATAGCGATAGCTCTTCTCTCCACTTTATTGATACCATCCCACTCTTTTTAGCCTCCTTTAAAATAACCTTTGCATCTTTTACATACTCCTATACTTCCATTTCACTATTAAGTTTAAGCTTTGGAGTGTTACCTTGGCAATCATCATTATTTTTTTCAAACATTCCGTAGCTAAATGATTGTATCCTAAAAGATGTGTCTAATGAACTATTTGGCTACTGCTCTCTTCCTACTCCTATTTCTTAACATCTCTTTTATCAGATTCCAAATCTATATTCTTCAACTCAACTTTATGAACCTCTCTATCATCACGACTTATAAATCTACTAAAACTAATTGGCTTTGAAAGCGATACTAGTGTTCTAAAAAATTAATTTATATACCTTTACCTCTCTACTTTAAAACCAAGTTGTCTAACATCATTCAGAGTATTGAACTTATCTAGCTCAACCACATTGCATATTTCATATTTCATATTTCAACTTGTAACAAATCTAGCAATAGTCTACTCTTTAGGCTTATCGATATCACACTTAGATCATGAACGTTACAAACTCTTTAACATAATCATTATGATTGATACTCTCAATTATAGTATCTAAAGGTATGTAAGTCAGCTTTGGCTCACGAGTTAGCTCATTTAATCTGCTTTTTAAACAAGTTTAGGTTAAGGTTTTTTTGCCTGTTTAACCTATGAGACAAAGTGGGCTAGTTCGAATCAAGCCATTTAACATATTTACGTTTTTAGCCCGCAGGTCGATCCGTTTAACTTATTTTTTGTGTGAGGTTCGATATCAAAAGAGGTTACATACGTACTGCGTCTCGTACCACGCTACACGTGATTAGGAGAATGATTTGACTTGCATGTATGGAATGATCAAGTGAGGTAGAATAGGAAGGAGGAATAGGCAATCTTAATAGTTTCTAACACATCAGGTGATAGGTGAAGAGCATGATGGTGTCAAACTTTACAGTAAGTAAAGAACAAGGTAATGTTCTTAGAGTGTTTGTGTGTGTCATTTTTTAGACAGAATTCTAGCAAAGTAACTGCGTTCGTAAAGGCTTATCCCTTCCCAAATAATGAAATGAATAAGGTATTTATAGAAGATAGTAGGTGAATTCAATCCATTGGATTAAGGTATAGATCAATGGCTAAGATTAAAACCTTTTATATATAGATATTAGGTAGACTTTTTCTATGAGTTTAAGCCCAAATAAAGGATTTTACGTCTTATTAGTATGAGCCAAGTCAAAAACTAAGCTTACCATGCTAAATCTCCCTTAATCATGTCAAATTCTTATAAGCTTGACTCTCCCAACCTTGTCACATTAGCCTAAAATGTCAAATCCATTCCGTTATTAGGCTTAAAGCCCACAAGTCAAATTTAGCCCTTTATATTTTGCTCCCTGATCAAAATCTTTTAGATGTAGTCGAAAGGGATTTTAACATTGAATGAGTCTTTCAATTGACTTTAGCGCTTACGCATTATTGAATAGTTACACTACAGTCAATTTTATTCAAGAATTGACTTAGTATATGAATTCGCAATACCTTTACATTTACATATCATACTCAACCAAATAAAGTCGTATGTTGCTCCCATGAGTAATCACATACGAAGTTAACAATTCTTCATGAGCTAATAGGCTTAGTCTTCCATTCACCTTGTAAGAAGTTTTTCTTTAGATACACTGTATTGACTACTTCGGAAAACTCTTATTTGAGTATCTCATCACATTACTTTTGTACCACATCACATTACTTTTGTACCACGCCTGACCCTCCTTTAAGAATTCAAGCATGATCATATGTGCTGAAGATGTTAGTCGTTGCATTGTTTCATTTTCTTTGATAATGCATAATATAAGAGTTGGTTTTTATCACCACAAAATGCCTGAGTTCTTTTAATTGTATAAAATCCATTGCATGTGTGTTGCTAACCAAGAGATTATTCTTCACCGCACAACAAATTGAATTCTTGGTTGACCCTATTCCTTTTATCTGTTTCATATAAGTAGATTTGTGAACTTGCAATTATGGAAATTTAGTTATTTGCTACCAAGTCATGCCCATGACTAATGCTGCAATAATCAAGTCTTTCTTCTTCCTCTTCATGGCCATAAAGTGTAGTCATCGGATTGAGGGTTTACAATAAGGCAATAGGAAACAGCATACTAGCTTCATTTTTGTTAAGAATCAACAATGGGAACAATGCCCTTACTCTTGAAGTAGAGTTTGTTCTCTAAAATAAAAAAATAAAAACATCTACAATAGATCCCATAATGTCGATTTTAAATAACTATTCATCAAAATGAAAAAGCAGCCATAATAAATTATCATGTGATGTTCTTCGGTATAGACACCTCAACACAATCTTCTCACAAATTGTCCACAACAGAATGAGAATATTCCTCCATGCAAGAGGGAGGACAGATGTCACTATTTGATGAGTTCTCAGTACACATAATATTTTCAGTTACAACCCCCTTTCTACCAATTCCTCAAAATCATTGGATTTGTGAATCATCTCATGCTGTAAATTTTCTTCCTTCATGGATTCCACTCTTTTCCGCACTCATAAATCTCGGCTCCCATGAAAGCAAAGCAAACTGTAGAAAAAATTCATTCTCTGTTCGTATTTAGTCATTGAAGCACCCAAGTATCTTCTTCTCTTCTAAATCTTCCATACACTTACCTTTTCCATTCTCTATTCTCGGTCTTTATTTACATCTGAATCTTCATTCTTTTCTCTTCTTCCGTTTTATTCCCAGCTTCATTGAATTCCCAAACTTTCACACAATCTTTTTCAATTTTGCTTTACTTCTCCTACACTTCCCTGATTTCATTTCATTTCTTTATTCCAAACCTCAGCAGTACTTCCCCTTATACTTTTCGTCTTCCATACACGTTCTTCGATTTTATTCTGTTTCGGTATATACACTTCCTCCTTTTTTTTTTTTTTTCTTTCCTATACACAACAAATTGCTTCCCAACCCAAATACAGTCTCTTTCGACTTCATCTTGAAGACGATTAAGCTCAGAGGTCGGTGGGGATCATAACTAAGGAGGAGTCCTTGTCGAAGGCAAATGGAATTTAAGTAGTTCCTATCGTAGTATTGATGATGGCGTCTGTAGGTTGTGAAGATGGTGACACCTGAAGTAAAAAAAATGAAATCGCTACTAGAATTCTCAAAACCAACATAATTCGAACACACTGTCTGTCAACAATTTACATAACCTATGGTAGTATTGATGATGGCATCCGTAGGTCCGTAGTGTTCGTTGACCTCATTTAAATGAACTGCCGCAGTACATACCATGCCCTGCGTCAACTGAAAATTATAATTTGAACAGCATCTATTGTGACTATCCCAAAGTTTCTTTTATGAAATATGGGAAGTCTTCACCTTTTCAATGTTATCATGTAGCGGTTCAGGCCTAAATCTGACTATAACATCCTACTTATCTTAAAAGCCTAGCATTCAAAGCTTGAAATTCCGGATCAAATTCAATACCTCCACTAGTGCAGACATGTGCTTTGACAAGCCATTGCTTTCTAATAACTTTAGAGGATTAGATAAAGTTGTCTTCTTTCTTACACCGTCTACTTTTTTCCACAGTTCACCATAACCTACTATATTTGCATATATGTTACCAAGAGCGGACCAAAGATCCTCCCATTCTCCTTGATACCAAGGGCATAAAGACTGGACAACTGAAAATCTCTTTATAGTGCTTTTAACCTCCTCAGATGCTTCAAGACAAGGCAACTTAGCAGATTCTGCTGAGGACTGTAAAATTTCTGCAACCTCACTTGTTTTTTATTTTTTTAGTTTGCATACCAGATAAATCAGTCCCTATTGGAGGATTCTATCAGACGAATATCCTAAAATTGGGATGCCTTTTAATATAACTAGCATCTCCTCTTTCAGCTAAACAAAGAGATCCCTGATCCCCTTATTCATACCATTTAGCAAAAACTTTCCAGTTCTTATCACTCACATGCTTCCTTAAGCAAACAAGAAAATCAGCATTAACCTTACTGAAAATGTTTTGGAAAAACAGATCCTCAAATTCCTGATATAATGGAATGCATACATACTGTGCACTCATAGGCTTAAAACCCCCCCAGCAGATCAGCAATATCACTTGAACATATTGGACACTTCATTATGTTTTTTTTCTTCTTGCACACAGACTTTGACGGTCTTCACCCCTCCGTCTAATGTAACTTTGCCCAACAAATGCTTCTTCAGGACAGCCCTTGCCCAAAGCATTAATGATCACAGAGAATGCATAAGCATTTGGCAATATGTTTCTAGCAATCATCTCATGCCAAAACTTAAAGCAATCATTTAACTACCCTGCTTGGCAATGGCCATCAATTAACGAAGTAAAGGTAACAACATCAAGTTGGCAACCATAAAAATGCATCTTCTCATACATTTGTAGGGCAGAACGAATTTTTCCTGCTTTACCAAACCCATCAATAAGAACATTAAAAGTAACTAAATTAGGTCTTACTCTGATATTTATCATTTCCTCAGGAAGAAACTAATCTTCCTTTCTAAATCAAACCACTCTGGTTCTTGTTTCGATATAGAATTGAATAGAAGGCTTCAGACCCTCACCATAAGTTTCGTTCCAGCCCAACTACACAAATCTAGTTAGCTTGTCATGGCAAATATGCAACCAACATCTAGACTAACAAGAACTAAACAGAGATGCCCAACATCTTTCTTCATCATTTTCTTTTTGTTTTTGTGTATATATACATACACACACACACATATATATATAGATATATATCTATATATATATAATCAGAGTAGAATGTAAAGGACCCATCCAAAAATGAAAGAGATAGTAAAGAGGATAGCACCTGCATGCATACCCATCCCCACACATCTGATGCTCCCGATGCACAATCGAATAGGACCAAGCCGTTCTCATTGTTTCCAGCATTCACAACAGAGCTATTGGAGCAAAATCCCAAAACCAGATTCCTGGAAAAAAACTACTAGCAGTAACCGAAGCAAAACCCTATCCTTTCTGTTGAAAATAACCCCTCCATAATCTTATCAGTAAAGGCTAAAGTCCCAAGCTCTAAGCTCGATTCAATTTCATTCCTATATTCCCCTTTTATGACCTCTAATAATCTGATTGTCCGAGCTCCCTCAAACCCGTAGAGACAACCCCAACTGTCTTAATTGAATCTGCAACCACTTTGGCCATCGAAACCAAAGCAACCAACAAACTTCACTCACAATTCCGTAGCTACTATCGAGTCGAATAAGGTGTGTACACAGCACGATTTCACATGCATACAGATAAGTCTGTAACTAGGTTTCCATCGTGAATTTTTGAAGGGGGAGTATATGAGAGAGTCGAACTTTACAAGAGGGCGGGGGCTTTTACATTGAATGAGAGTGAGAGAGAGAGAGAGAGAGAGAGAGAGAGAGAAAAGGGGTTTGTGAGGAAAAAGCTGGAAGTTGAAATTTTGTTGGGGTTTATCGTGTTTGCAATGTTTTGATACCGGGCGGACGTTACGAAGTTCCGGTAAAGTTCGACGAAGTTTAATAGAGGGAATGAAAGAAGGGGATAAGGTTATGACATGAAGTGTTTTCCAGGCTCGTAAGTAATAGGACTGTAGTGGGCATATCAATCGAGAATAGAAAGAAGGTGGACTTGTCGAGGTTGGAACAATCGAGAACAGAAAAGGGAATGTCGTGGGGGGCAAATATATAAGGTTATTAGGCACTATCATTCAACCATAGCTAGCAGGTAGGTGATTTCATATCGAACTGTTCATTTACACGCTTACATGATCTGGCAACTTCGTAATGTTTTAGGTTATTCGCCGTGTTTTGTGGTAGAGCGGCGTATTTTCTAAAATTCGGTCCAACATAGGACCATCTTACCTGAATGTACATATATTACTAAACTCAGAATTTCAACTTTGATTCCTCGGTTTTGTCAGTAGGCAATGTATACTTTTCTCTCTTCTTTTCCTTTTTTTCCTTTTTCTTTTTTATCCAACATGCTGTATTTTTAATAATGTTAAATTAGTTCATTTTCACCGCATAACTATCTGATTTTTGTTGCTCAATTCTACAAGTGATATTGAGAGATGGATAAAGAGTGCAAAAAGAAAATTTCCCAAAAGAGTAATGGTAAGCAAGTGTTAATCGTCGAAAAGGGTCGCATTTCGATCCTACTTTCACTACGGGACAAATGGCATTATGCAACGATAAAAGAAGATTCCTTTTAGGGTGATGTAAGAAGGTAAGACCTATACAAATAACCAACTGCTCAAGGTGTCTTACACTTCATCATACGGGAGCCTCAAGTACACGAGAGGCGAAATATAAAAGGAGATTCGGTGTTTCGATTCAAAAATGAAAAGAAAGAAGTCCCAATATGCGAAAGCTTATTTCGCTTTCCTCAAATTCCCATAATCGGTTGGGTTGATTGAGTGAATCATATCTTAAGCAACTTAGCTTACATTGATGCTTTGGAGAAGGCAGACATATATCTTTCGATGTATATTTCCTCCCGTTTCAGTTTTTCTCATTCCAACAACATGGAGATTTAGAGAGCACTAATGTGTCGTTGGAGCACTCAAACACACACATTTGTGACTGCATGGGGTGAGATCATACCCACCTTAGAAGACGTCAGCACACTTTTGCATCTTCGTGATTTCGGTGTGACTGATATCACCACATCTACAATCTTTAAAGAGGACCAAGACCTAATCTTGACTTTGGAGACAGAAAGAAAGAAAGCCATAGACACCCATAGAAAAGCTACTTTTAATGCCTAAGTGAGACATTTCTTCGAAGGGGATGAAGAATACGAGTGAGTATCAACATTCTTACTTCTTTTATTCCATTTTGTAAATCTGGCTGAATTATCTCATGAACGATCTCTTCTTACAAATATGAATTAGAGGCTTTTATTGCTTCTTGGCTAACATTGTATATGTTTCCTGGTGGTCCGGAAGATGGTGTGAGTCTACATTTATTTCACTTGGCGATCCATGTACTGCATAGAGAGTATTTTTCCCTGGGGCTATTTTACTTAGGATCATTATACCGACGTCTCGATCTCTATCATGAGGCCTCCATTCAATCAATGGGTCAGTACGCTATCATGTCCCATGTAGATGTAGTATTCTTGCATATTTTCTTTTGTAAGCGGTATAAGGGATATTGTGGATCCTATCTTGATGGGCCCAAATGTAATGAGCCACAAGCTTGGGCATGGGATAATAAGCGACCTTTAGGCACTATATTAGATATGTTGGACAACTATAAAGAAGTCACTTTTTACCTCTACGCCAGCAAGATACCTAGATATTTGTGGTTCCCACATTTTTATTCAAAAGGGTCAAAAGATATCATGAACTTGCTTGGTGCAAGAGAGAGACTCGATGCTACTGAAGCTAGTTTCATCCTTTGGTGCTCACCTAGGCGTCTCCCTTCTTTACTTAACTGAGGTAATTCCAATAACCATCATCTAGAGTGTAGGGTGATGTTATACGCACTATACCGGGTCGCTCGCCAATTTGGTTTCAACCAAGGGGTCCCCTAAAAATATCAATTGATAATGACTTTGATGAATATTGTAGATCATTGAGCCCGGATGACTTTAGAAACATCCGATTGGGAGTGAGACAATTGTTTTTTCCATCTATCAATTGCTACAGGATTGCATCCACTGGTTAGCCTACGTACTGGACAAGTTGTTTAGAATACTTAAAGAAATATGTTACTACACCAGTCAAGAGTAAACTTTCGATGAAGACTATTTATAAGGATGAATTCCTATTCGAGCTCCCAATAAGAAGAAAAAATCATCTTCTAGTGTAAGAAATAAGAACAAGAAAGACCATTCCACCCCCAAATTACCTGTCATCAAACAAATCAAGCGTTCACAAATTTATGAGGTAACTCATTAATATCACCCTTTTAGTATTTACACTTTATATCTCATAAATTATTTACCCATCACTCTTCTTTATTTCTTTACAGGATAAGGACGACAAACATGTTACTACTACTTTGAAGAATGATAAGACATTAAAGAAACTTCCTTCCGTTATTTCTCCTTTCCCTGTCCGACATGGCTTTAAGAAAGCACCTCGAGCAAGCGATCATCTTACTGAGGTTGCCAATGATAGTGAAAGTGATGATGAGTCTTTAGACACCGATAAATCTCCTAAAGATACGAGTGAAGGTAGCGATGGAGACGATCCATAAGGTAATATTAGCAATCAAGAGGAAATTTGAGACCAATCTATCATTGAAGCGAATCAGCCAATCAAGAAATAAATTGAAGTTTTGAAAGAGTTAAGCAATATTGTTGATTGAGAAGACCATGAAGCCACACACTTAGAGCAGGCTGATATCCAGTAGTATACTGAGGTTCTAAGGGTAGTTGGCCTCTGTGATAGTCAGCTAAGTAGTGTAATAGAAGGCATTTCCTCAGGTACCATCACAGTTGATGACATCACTCCAGTGTACAATTAGATTCCTTCACTAGTAGTTCATGACCATATTAACCCTATCGTAGCTGTTACGGTACCAAAGCAGATTGAGGGAGGTTCATCCCATACAGTGGTAGTAGAGACATCTCAGCCTTCTGGTGTATACTCTTCATTTCATGGATTCACAGTTCCATCGAATCTTTTACAACCGCTGGAGGACTTACGGGCTATGGAGGGTGATTTTTGGATTGGATCAATCTGTCTTGGTAGTGAGGTGACAAATACTATAATAACCTTCCTTGGGAAAGCTGCTTCGCTTATGGACAAATCTTGGGAAACAGTACCTATTCGAGACTTACAGCTATTAGTAAGCAATGTTGTTGGAACATGCAGCTTGAACTTCAAATTACCAAATATGGAAGTGATCACCTCCAAAGCCCGAAAAATGTTAGAATCACAAGACATTGTAGAGCAACACAATTAACTTGAAGCTGAGCTTAAAATAGTTAAGTTGGAAATACAAAAACGTATTGGGGACATAGATCACAAGGCTTCTACTAGATTAGTGCTTCGTCATTGAGTGATCCCCATTTGAGTCTTTTTAGTTATGCATTTTTGTAGAAACTGAATGAGTGAACACTTCCCCTTTATTACTTAGACTTTCTCCTGCTTTTTCTTTTATGTCATTGAATGAATCCTCATACTAACTCAATTCTTTTATGAGCATTAAGGATATCATAATAGTTATAGTTTGCATTATATTTAGCAACATAATCATGATGTATATCATAATAACTTTAGATCAGGCTTTAAGAATTCATTTAAAAGAGTAGAGAATAGAACATTGCGCATATTATCTGCAAGCAACATTTGACGACAAATTTGCAATATGTCATTAATAAAAACAGCATTCAACGTATTAAGGGGGTATTACCCACTTCCTAACCTCATCGATATGATCATATGTAGAGCATTAGATAGTTAAATTAAGTCATGTATAAAAGGTGTCGTGTCATGCACTCAGTAGACAACACTCTTACTAGTCAGCATAACATGAACCTGTAGCTATCGCGCCCTTAAGAGGCAAAGCTCTTACCAAGTAACAGCGATGCCATGCTTACCTTAACTAAGTGTTAATTAGAAAAACAATTAACTGAAAGCAAGCTCATATAATTGGAACTACAAATTTCATTTAAATTGTGATACATCATACCTTTACATGTAAAACTTTTTTATGTATTAGAAATTTATAAGTGCTGTGATGGCATTAGTCCTGGGGTTCTAGAGCTTACAATACCTACTTTCATGGACTTCTTCAACGATGAAAGGCCCTTCCCACTTAGGTGTAAATTTCAGCGCTGAAATACCTCAACGCACATGCTCGGCTATACAAAGTACAACATCACCCTGTTGGAATGATCTCTTTTTCACTAAGCGATCGGAAGCCACTCCAAGTCCATGTCGATAATTAATGAGACTATATTTTGCGGTGTCACACCTCTCGTCTAATGCTTCCAAGTCTATTATTCGTAGTACATCAAGTTCAAGCTTAGCATTTATGGCCAATCTAGCAAATGGAATCAAAACTTCTATTAGATCCACCGCTTCAGCCCCGTACACCAATGAAAAAAGAATTGCTTGCATCAGCCTTTGTCTTGATGTCCTGTAGGCCCAAAGCGTTAGTGGTAACTTATCATGCCATTCTTTATGATTATTGTGTACCATACGACTAGGACTTTCAATAAACTTTTGTTTGTTTCCTCAGTGTGCCCATTCCCTTTTGAATAGTAGGGCGTAGATTTAATATGATTGATACTGTAGGAAGCTAATAACTGTCGAACATGAGAATTAATGAAAGGAGTCTTGTTGTCGGAAAGGATGCACTTCGGGATCCCGAATCAGCATATAATGTTTTCCTTTATAAAAGTTGCCACAGCTGGACCTGTTGCTTTCTTTAGGGGAATTGCCTCTACCCATTTCATAAAGCACTATGTTCCAACCAAGATCCAAATATATCCCTTTGATGGAGGATGTATAGGTCCAATGAGATCAAATGTCCATGTATGGAAAGATCAAGGGGTTGTAACACTATGAAGCGTGACCGTAGGGGCATGGATAGCATCACCATGTTGTTGACAAATAGTACATCTCTTGGTAAAATTGAAAGCGTCTACTTCCATTATAGGCCAATAGTATCCTCTATCTAGTAAATAATAATACAACTTTCTTCCTCTCTGATACTCTCCATACTCTCCAGCATGCACCTTAGTCAAAACCGTTTCTGTTTCGAGAGGGGGTGAAAGGGGGAGTGTAATGCATTTTAAGGGTTTCCCCATGAATGATACTTTATAAAGCTCACCTTTATGCATGACATACTTTCTAACCTTGCATTTTACGAGTCTAGCATCCGTACTATGTATAGGTAACACATTATTTTCTAAGTAGTCAATATATGAATGCCTCCAATCTCCTACGCTAGACACAAAATTACATTTACCTTGATCAGGTAACTTAAAACATTTGGGACAATGTATTTAGACATAGAGTGTATCCTTCACCATCGAGGGCCAATAGTAGCTTATACATTGAATATGTCAATATAACGAAGGCCCTTCCTCTCTACACCAAATCTGGTGATACTTGTCTAATTTAAGATGAACCTGTTTTGCTCCAATGCCGCAAGACAATACCCCTTCTAGGCCTTTATAATACAACATTCCCTTGATGTTGATGAAGTTTTTCGATGTTGAAACAGAGGCTGCACTAAGATGCACCAACTACTCCATAAACGAGGTGCGCCAATCATTCTGTACCTCTTCTTATTCCTTAAGAAAATTCAATGTTGTACATAGGATAGATTTCTTTATTACTCTGACATTCACGCCCTTACTTTATCTTAAATCAAAATCTTGGATGCCAAAGTGGCCAAACATTGACATATCGATTCATAGATCGTGTTGTGTGCTCATATCGCACGAAGTTAAACTTTTTTGATGAAAGTCTATACTGCAGCCTTATAAGGCACTGGTATTGAATCTAAACTCACCCATGGCTTGCTTAATGATTAAGTTCGAGTCACCTCGAACACATAAATTATGTGCCCCCACTTCTTATTCCTCAAGAAAATTCAATGTTGTACACATGATAGATTTCTTTATTACTCTGACATTCACGCCCTTACTTGTATCTTGAATCAGAATCTTGGATGCCAAAGTGGCCAAACATTGACATATCGATTCATAGATCGTATTGTGTGCTCATATCGCACGAAGTTAAACTTTTTTGACAAAGGTCTGCACTGCAGCCTTATAAGGCACTGGTGTTGAATCTAAACTCACCCGTGGCTTGCTTAATGATTAAGTTCGAGTCACCTCGAACACATAAATTATGTGCCCCCACTTCATGTGTCAACAATAAACTAAGTAACAATGCTTCATATTCAACCTCATTATTAGTGCATCGAAAATCATGTTTGAATGCCAGTAGTACTTCATGACCCTCAGGTCATGTCAATATAATTCCAGCTCCCCAACCTTGATTTCTCGCTGACCTGTCAAATTGCAATGTCCATTCTCCTTCCATTTCAACCATGAAAGAATCCTCATGAAACTCAATCCATATAGCATCCGTACTCAAGCTCTTTTGTGCGTTTGGGAAATGTGCTAAAAGATTAGCTAAAGCTTGTGATTTGACAGCTTTAAGAGATTGTACCGTAATATCAAACTCTCCAAGAAAAAGCAACCATTTTGCTTTGCGTCCTGACAAGGTCGGTCGAGACAGTAAGTACTTGATCGGATCAAACCGAGTCACCAGATGGATCTTGTACGCAAGGAAGTAGTGCCGTAATTTCTGTATGGCAAATACCAGCACGAGACAATGTTTCTCACAAGTTAGGTAATTAACTTCGTTCCCATGAAGGGTTCGGCTTAAATAATATACAAGTTACTTTTGACCTTCCACTTCTTGTACAAGCAAAGCTCCAATAGATTTGTCAGTAGAAGCAAGATATAAGACCAAAGGTCTCCTTTTGATAGGCATAGTCATAGTCTACGAGGAAATCAGGATTGTCTTAATATTCTACAGTGCCTCTTCATAGATTCGATCCCATTCAAACAAGACTCCCATTTTTAAAAGTTGATGCAATGAGTGTGAAATTTCCATAAGTGTAGGCATAAATCTTCTGATGTGCGAGACCTTTCCCATAAAGGTTTTCAATTCCTTCAAGGTAGTGAGAGATAGCATTGATCTTATGGCTTGTACTTTTGCAAGGTCAACATCAATTCTTTTTCAATGCACAACAAAGCCATGAAAGTTCCTTGAAGACACGCCGAAAATACACTTGAGAGAATTCGTGTGAAATTTATATAGTCGACATCATTCAAAGACCCTTTACATATGGACCAAATGATCAGGTGCTTTTTCAGACTTGATGACTATGTCATCAACATAATCCTCCATACAATCGTACATCATGTCATAAAATAGAGCAGTCATTACCCTCTGATATGTGGCACTTGCATTCTTAAGTCCAAATGGCATGACAATATAATAGAAGTTTCTAACTAGTGTACAAAAGGCTACGTACTCTGCGTCTCCTTTTGCCATATTAATTTGATTATATCCACTAAAGCCATCCATGAATGAAAATAGCTCATGACCTACGGTTGCATCTATCAGAGTGTTAACATTTAGTAAAGGAAAATCATCCTTAGGGCAAGCTTTGTTTAAATCCCTAAAATTAACACATACTCTTATTTGTCCATTCTTTTTCCTTACAGGAACAATATTAGTAAGCCAGGTAGGATATTCGATTAGCCTTATGAAACCAGCTTGTAACAATTTCTCTACCTCTTGCTTAATTGGACTTCAATCTCAGGATGGAAAATTCTTTGCCCTTGCTTCACAAGGGTAGCCTTAAGAGCAATATTCAGTCTATGTACTATAAGGTTGGAATCCAACCCAGGCATTTCTTCATAAATCTATGCAAATACGTCTTTGTACTCCTTCAATAACTTAGTAATATGAACCCCCATTTCCTGTAAGAGACTCTTACTAATGAATATTGGCCGTCATAACTCCCTTGATCACGCCAATTCTAACTTTTCTACCTCCTCGACTTGAGGCTTCATTTGATCTTGTAATTGTTGCGGGCCACGCTGAACTTCTTGAACTGGTGTGGGATCTGAAGAGGATAGGCACACGTCTTCAGATCCCTAAAACTATCATAAACGATATACATGCCATCCATCTTCTCTAATGAAACTTTCAATTTTAGTAGATTACTTATTCTTTTTTCTCCCTCCACAACATCCATACGTCATTTTCTTCTTTTGTTGGTCCTCTTAAGTTTCCTCCCATGTAGGCAAGGGAATACCAGACGGCCTGGATATAGCTGTTTCCACATCCTCAGCAAACTCATCAAAGAATCCCGATTCAATAAAATGAGATTCATGTTGTTCAAAGGATTCTTTGTGGTTAGAATAAACACATCTTTCCCATTCCAATTTCCTTTAACATAGTAATCGCATAGCTACTTCCTACCTATTAGTAAGTGATATTGCACAGGTGCATCGATCACATGAAAAGTAGTAGTGCTATAAATAGGCCCACCATTAAGATCAACATTAACATATCCAACAAAATCAGTAGGGGCGTGACTGAACCCATTTATCAATATAAGTTTTCTAATCAAGCACTGGATATTGATCTCTGCAACTTTGAATGTATTCATTGGCATTATATTTAAGGAAGAATTGTTATCAATGAACATTCTTTTAACCGGATAGCCATTAAGAACACCTTCTATGTAAAGGAGATGGTTATGGTTAGGCCTTTCACATACATATCTGCTTTAATGAATAAGATGGCATTTTCATACGCTTTAGTCATTCTCTTTACGAGCTACACTGCATTACACTCCACATATTGACCTTCAGAGATCTGCGTAAGTGTAACCATTGCTGCAAGCTTAGCATTTTCATCAAATCCCAGCAAGTTGAAGAAGTTTCTAAAGTTTACAATCTTTAATAATGCTGTGACAAGAGGCAGGCACTAATTGTCATGAGCTTCCGTCGACTTTTCCTTACTTTAAGAAGGTTGTACGTTGACTGCTTCAATCATAGAAGGGTGACGGCTAATGGCATTGATAGCTCCTCTCTAGTCGTTATGAGCTGGAAGCGAATTATTTCTAACATAGCTGTTGTCTATAATCAACTCTCCTTGTGCAACCCGTTCATTGAATATTCTCTTTAGAGTGAAACAATCCTTAGTTGGATGACCAACAGTCCAATGAAATCTGCAATACTTAGGATCGCTCTTTTCCTCATTTGTAGGGAGACGTTCAACCTTTGGGAGCTTGAGATTTCCATTGCACAACCATTGATCGAACATCTGATGTACCTTAGCGATTGAACAAGGATATGTCGATACTGGCCTAGAGTCATAAGACTTATCATTTCTAGGTTTCTTCATATCATTTTGTGACTCACCTTGAGCAGCATTCACAAACGAGGTACGCTTATTGAACCTTCCAACTTTATCCCTTTATCGAGCTACCGAATTATTGGTCTTTTGTGCATTCTCAACCAATGCAGCAAAAGAAGTCAATGATAGGTTCTCGAGATAAACCACATATTCAAGGAACATCCCTTGTATACAAATCTTAACTAGCTCTCTCTCGTCATAAACATCTTGTATATCTAAAGAGCGTTCTTTGAACCGCTCAATATAATCCATGAGATCCTCCTTAGACCTCTGACGAATTCATCCCATGTTGGTGAGAATTACCCTTTCTTCAGTGGGAAAGAATTTTTCAAGAAACATCCTACACATTCTACCCCATGAGTCAACTGAGCCTGGTGTGAGATTAACATACCAAGTCTAAGCTTTTTCTGTAAGTGATTTTGAGAATTCCTTTAACTTCAAATCATCATCTAAGCCATAGACTTCTAAGGTCTCAATGAATTTCAATAAATGTTCTTTGGTGCTTCCCTTCTTCCCATTAAACAACATCAACTTTGGACTCACATAGTCTTTTGGATATAGCTTGATAGCGATGCGTGAATGGTAGGAGAGCTTCAATTCTAAGATGGCTAATGTAGATTTTGCTTGTATCTCTCTCATGTACACATCCAAATCCTCTTTAGTCATAAATGAAGCCCTCTAAGTAGATGCTTATGTTCTTACCAATCTCACCAAAGCATGGTTGGAGAAGTTCACAAGAACAAAATTCTTCAGAGCTAAATTCATAAGGATAGGGTGCACAAACTCAACAATCGTAACACATGGAGTAACACATAAAGATGATGAGCCTCCTATCTGGTTTCCTTGATTTACCAATTCAAGTGGGGTCTGCTGTATGGAGATAAGCTCCATTGTAGGAGGTTGTTCCTTAGCTTTAGGAGCGTCTTGCTCACTGGTAATTAAGGGATTGAGTAGTTAGGAAGCAGGTGTAACATATTGTTGCATCACATTGGCGGGACCCGCAGTAGTTGGCCTTTGTTACGCAGCAGCGAAAGGCTGTCAAAACAGGTACACACTGGGCAAACATTGCCTTAAGTTCATTTAGATTTCAATTAGTTTATCGCAGTTCTTACGCTAGTTGCGCATTGTCGGGGACAACTTCTTGAGCACACTTTTCTTCATTTGTACCTCCTATTGGAGGTGGATTCTAACTATTGATAACAATAATACCATCTTATTCTTAATCGTTAGCGTTGGTAAGATCAACAAGCCTTCTTTGCGGGGGTACCATGACATAAATGTTAAATCTCTCCTCCCCAGTAGAGTCGCCAAAAGAATGTATGGGGTTTGATATCGAAAGAGGTCATGTGCATGCTATGTGTCGTATCGTGCTACGTATGATTAGGGAAATGATTTGACTTGTGTATATGGAATGATCAATTGAGGTAGGATAAGGAGGAGGAGTAGACAATCTTCGTAGGCTCTAACACATCAGGTAACAAGTAGAGGAACGCAGTAGCGTCAAACTCTACAGTAAGTAAAGAACGGGGTGATGTTCTTGGAGTATTCGTGTGTTTTGGTTTTTGAGACAGAATTTTAGCAAAATAATAGCGTTAATGAAGGTTTGTCCCTTCCTAAATAATGAAATAAATAGAGTATTTATAGAAGATAGTAGCTAGATTTAATCCGTTGGATTAAGGCATAGATTAATGGCTAGGAGTAAAACCTTTTATATATAAGTATCAAGTGGGCTTTTTCTATGGGTTTAGGCCTAAATAAAGTGTTTTATATCTTATTAGTGTGAGCCAAGCCAAGAAAGGTTGGATCAGGCAAACCGATCCAACGGGCCCTACTTTAAGCCCACAATACTAAATCTCCTTTGATCATCTCGAATTCTTATAGGCTTAACTCTCTAAGCCCTGTTACCTTAGCCTAAATACTCAAATTCATTCCGTTATTGGGCCTAAAGCCCACGAGTCAAATTTACCCCTCTAAATTATACTCTTCTTCAAAATTATCTCCATCATTTTTCACCAATCTATGTTACTTCACTTGGACATTCTTAGGAGCAACATTCAACTAATTTTCCAAAGTTTGAAAGAAATAATTTCATGAAGCAATAAGATTTCGAATCATTGTAGTGAGATTTTAGATTGTTGATTGGTTCGCCTGTTTCAGAATATTCACCCTTATAACCTTTGTAGCACCTTCATTGCCATGTTCACCAACATCACCATCATAGACACTTTTACCATACATATCGAAATTAACAAAATCTCTTGTAGATAAATTAATAAAATGCATAATATGCAATATCAATATAAACCCCCTTACTACAAATCACCATAACCATAATCAATCCTTAGACCATAATCACTAACATTTCATAAGACAGCCAAATCCTAATTCAACGTCAATAATTCAACACAAGACGATTCTCTCTTAACCCAATTCCAATAACCTTCAAGCTAGAAATTCCAACTATGGAGTGATGAAATCAAACATTAAACAAATCGAAGTGTGCAAACTTTATGTTTTGATACTAAAGTATGATATGTCATGGATCTAAGCTTATATTTGAAGCATAAAAAGTATAGTGAAGCAAATACCCAAATTGAGTATTTTTGTATTTTTACAACCGGTTCATTTCATCGAATGGAATAAGGGGGAATTGAATTGTTATTCAATAGGAATTAAATAAATATGTAATAATTATTACATGTCTATTAGTTTTTTTTTTAATTCACACAATAATAAATAATAAATAACATAAGAATAAAAAATAAATTGTCCAATATACCTTTAAAATCCCTACCCTTCTCTACCTTTTTATATAATTTATGATGATAAAATATTTATGGCAAAGAAAATAGATGGGATATTAAATAGTAATTCATAAATTGGGGAGATGAATTACTATTTAATATTTTTAACAATAGTAATTTTAGTGTGTAAAATTCAATTGAATATCGCAATAGCAACTTTATATAAAGAAAATGGGGAAACTAAAATGGCCATTCATCACTCCCCACCACCACCACCACCCCCACACAAATGGAAAACACCTAAAAAAGTTAACATGCAATTAGGTTTTCAAATAATAAAATACAAGAATTTTATGCATTTTCATATTTAATATAAGGTTTATTAGGGATATGAACAATTAGTAATTAAGAAATTCAATCATCAATAATTGAACTAAAATGTTGAATTTCTATAATGTATATGACTTACCATGAAAAAAGATAATAACAAATTAATAAAAGGGTAAATTGCAAAGACTCCCCATCTATGGATAATCTCCTTTCTTTCAAAATGTTCAAAAAAATCCCCTAATCTTCAAAACAATATGCAACCATTAAAGCGATAACCTTCTGTTAAGTCTTACTGTTAATATGCAAAATCATAGGCGACAAGAGTATCAAAATTCCTATTTTATGCCTTTCTTTTACTATTAAAAATGTACAATAGAAAAATTCAAAAAATTGGGTCTATAAAAAATAATATGCAATAAGTGATGGTACTTTTTTTCTTTTTATCTTCTTCCTCTATATGCAATGATATAAACCAAAGTTCGTAACAGTAGACATTTGTGTAAAGACATCAATTTTTGCCTTCTCAAGCAATGATACTTTGTTCATACATCAAAGCTCTCAAGCAATGACACAATCGTTAGAGACCCTTGTAACACCAATAAACACCAAAAAAAAAAAAGGGGGGGGGGGGGGGGGGGGGGGGGGGGGGGGGGGGAATAAAATATTGACTTTCATACAAAATGACTTTATACATTTCCACATAACCACCAACAAGAACACTCAAATACCATAGGAAAACATCTAGTTCAACATGACAATCATATGAATGAGGGAAAAAATAGCAAGATTTAAAATAAAGCTGGCACCTATAACTCACTCGATGTGTTTCCGTCACGATGAAGAGAATATACGTATAATAGGTGATGCTTTTTGCCTTTAGGATTTGTGTTGTTTACTGGCTATATGTACAACTTTTTTTTGCCTTTAGGATTTGTGTTGTTTACCGGCTATATGTACAACTTTTTCTTAAGAAATTCTAAGAGGTTCTTAGAGGAGGAGGATTTTATGTTTGTAATAGGATGTTTTACTCCATAGAATTTTTAGGTTACTTTTTCATTAAGGGTATAAGTGGTATTTCACCATTGGAGCCCCATTGTTAACGATGAAATTTAACAAAGGGTTAATCATTAATGATTTTAAATTTTTTGAAGATTAGGAGATGCGTTTGTACATTTTGAAAGAAAGGGAGTTCTACACATAGGGTAAAGATAAAAGGATCTTTGTAATTTACCCTTATATAAAAGAAAGGATGTTATGCACAATGGTTCTAATAATAATTTATAGGTCACCATAACTAAAAGGGTTAAATAGGGATTAATTTGTACTAGGAATCACCTAAACAACAAAATTGTTTTTCACTATGAAAAGAAGTCTAATGGTGCGTCTATTATGACCAAAAGCCTATTAAAATAGGTAAAGACAATAAAACCCTAACAATCTATATAAAAGGAAACTATTTTAAATAAAATAACCGTAAAAACGAAATAACTTAATAAGTACTATTAAACTAAATAAGATAATATAAAATAATAGAGCATAAATGAAGACTCATATCGAAAAATGATTCACCATAAAACTAGATCCGATCGTTTGCATTACGCTTAGTTGACCTCACTCTTGATCCTCTCATCATAGTCCTTTCGGGTAGCCTCGTCTTAATCGGTCTCGCCCAACTCTTTCCTTTGCAAGTCTAGTGTCCTAAGCTCCTGTTCGGCTATTTTGGGACCCTGATTCCTGTGACAACGTTCCACCATAAAACATGCACTCTATAGTCTATACACTCTTAAGCTTCAGTATAGGCCTTTGTTGTGATTTTATGTAAGTCTACTTTTATTGTCTTGGTAGGATCTCTCTTGTTACTTTAAAGTTAACTTAGTTAAATAATTTTTATAAATTCAAGAAACCACCATTATTTATTAGTTTATCCATAAGAGGAACCAGTGATAAGCTAGTATTTGGTATGCAAACTCTTGAGAGTGACATTCTCGTAATTTGCTACTTTATTACTTGTCTACCCGATTGTCGAATTATTTCTAAACAAATGAGGGAATAGTTGTCTCCTAAGAAATGCATACAAGATGGGTCTTTCAAACCTGAATACATGCTTAGGTAATCGAATTGAGGATTGCAAGAGAGATTTTCCGTCGGATTTAAGGCTTTATGTAATTTCTATTTCTTTTATCTGGCTTCATAGAATCTAATTAACAATCATTTATATGATAATCTTATAACAATGTGGATGGAATACGATGATTTCGTTTAGTCAATTTATATTTTTTAGGCTTTTATTGTTTGTATGTGTGTCTGTGGTTGGGGTTGTTTAAGAATACATGTATAATTTGATTCTTAATTGTTTTCTCCTTTTCCTAGCGCAAAACATTAGAACATCTGCAGAATTAAGTCCATATTTATTTGGAAATAATAGATGCCAAATGTTGGGATTTTATATATGCAATGATGATATATCGAGTGAATACTACTTACTGGACATGATGAGATCAACCAATATCTGAGTCTTATGCCTATCATGTGCAGCCCATCATCCACCGTGAGGCATCATATGAATTTCATGTCAGCAACTCGAGAGCCCAGCCTAGAGCTTTAAGAAGCCCTCTCCGCCTCTACAATATTGGACCTGGAGGCCCTGGACTGTGGTGGCGCATTGGTGGTCTGTCATGGTGCATGGTGATGATCTGTAGTGGTGTGGGTTGGTGGTTTACGATGGTAGCTCATGGTGGTCTCTCGTGGGTACCGTGGTCCTTATCTGATAAAATAGTAAAAATAAAGAAAAAGAAGATGAGGAGAATGAGATTATTGAATAGCCATTCATATGGTCTTATAGCTAATTCAATATTTGGTCAGATTTTTCTATCCTGTCAAAGAGCTATTACAATGAAGTTGACATTGTAACAAACCCGTTTTATAAAACAGAGCCGAAACAATAATTCCATTTTTCTATTCAATGAAGGAAACCAGTAATAAATATTAATACAAAGATAAAGCGGTTTGATTATAAAAGTAGCGAAAATTGAGAGTGCTAGACTTTCTGTAACCACACAGTCCACAAAGACACATCAAACATCTATATTTTATAGTATGCATATACTTCTAGCTCAAATTATGGCAATGTAAACTAATGCTATACATATTAAGGTTATATCAAACAATGAAGTATGGACTAGTATGGAGCATGAATGTTATAATGACATTTTCTCTATCCATAATTGTTGCATATGAGACTATTGATGAATGTCAAAATAATTCTTATGAAAGATGTGGTAGAGCTAACAATTAAATCCTTTAATATAATTTGACTCATATAAAACATCCTAACCTATTTAAAAATGACCCTAATAACTATTCACATAAATATTGGAAAAAAATAAATAAATTTTTTTTATTTTATTTTTGGCCAAACTATTCACATTTAGAACATCCTAACTATTCACATAAATATTGGAACATCAAATCCTTTAGATCGACTCATTGAGAACATCCTAACCTATTTAAAAACGACCCTAACTATTGACGTATTTATCTTTGTCATCTAAAGACGATCGTTTTCATGCAAGCACGACACACTTGGCACGATGTTGCGGTTCCTAGCTCCTCTAACGTTGTTGCAGTACGAGGTTGTGTGTCTTCCACCCTTTGTCAACCCCAGATTCACGTCTTTCATGATTATGTCGTCGCAAGGGTGATACCTGCTACAATCCAATGTCACTGCCCTTTCTGCATGTGACGTCCCAGTTATATTCCTGAACGTGACATCGCTAATCTGGACTGCTGAAGTCTACCAAGATTTGAAAAAACACGATTAAGATTAAGATGATGGGAATAATTTCACAAATTTCCGGTACCATTAAAGGTTATCTTAATAAGTATCTTAAACATACTCATTTTAAAAAAGGAAAAGAAAAAAATAAAAAAAATTTCTATAGTTCCGATTTTGAAATAAATGACATAATAATATTTTTAATAGCACCATTAAAACACTCGTTAATAAGCATATGTAAGTATAACAAATTCTTAACTTGAGCAATACATAATAAGTACTCACTTGATCGTGACATTGCTCGTGATCACAATAGTGTTGATCAATAATGATGGGTCGAGATGAACCGTGCGACACAATATCTTCGAAGGTTATATCTCTTGCATAACCTTTACCTCCCTGTTTAAAGTATACATTTATATTAATTAATCAACCATTTGCATAACCTTAGTATAGAAATGCGTTAACATTCTAGTTTTCGAAAGAATTAGAGTATTTTACCTCCAATAAGGATGAGGATTAAGGAATATACCTGCCATGTCTTTATTCTGGCACCGTTCATTGTATCTCTGAACACTACGTTCTGGACATGAACATGCTCAACTGTCTCGCGGTCTCCATGTTTGCCTAGACTCCCAACGCTACGAGGTGAAACAACAGGAAAATGTTAATGCAACATAATATGGCTCTAAGGTGATAGCCCAAATCAGAAACTTTTACATTTTTATGCACTTACTTTCTCGTGTAAATATGAAAAGGTTTTTTCTTTTTTAACCTCGAAAAAAAATTGTACAGATTTTTTTTTTGCTTTAATGTTTTGTTTTACCTGATGCCATGACCAGGTCCGCAATCGATGTTGCTTATTTTGAGATGGGACGTGCCGTCTCCGATAGAAATGCAATCATCACCTTCATGTTGAAGTTGTAGGTTAGTGTTTCATTATCAAACCAATCGATTGACATAATTTCTTTTTTTTACTTAATTTAGATACTTCCTCTTTTGCTAAAACTTAATCTAGATTAAATACCCCCATCAATTTACAAGTATGAGTGCAAATTTCACCCTCTACATTATTGTGCGTTAAAATTCAGAAAATTACTTGTACTACAGCTGAAATCATATACCTTCTATAATTAATCCAAAATTAAATGTGAGATCTATATAGTAATCATATGAAATTTACCTGGAAGTTGGAATAATATGGGGAAGAAACTTAAGTTTATTTATATTATCGAGTTAGAATTGATTATTCGACTATATAATGTAATTTAAATAAATGGGAGTTACAACTTGGTGGCCGGTAATTTTATACACTCGACTTGTCGAAACTGATTATTCTAATTCTATACATCTCATATAATGTAATTTAAACAGGAGTTATGACTTAGTGGATAATTTTCACACACTCGGCTTTCCTATATAAAGAAACTTTATTGTTTATGGCGTATGCACATCGGGTGTTTAACCATTTAGTAAAAACTAAACGAATTGGGAATATAAAGAAGGTGAATATACGTACCTGTTCCGATGTGAAGATTTTCGATGGAGACATTTTGGGAGTGTTGCATGTGAATACCATCAGTGTTTCGGCTGTGCTGAGGGGCTCTAATTCGCAAATTTGAAATATACACCGATGTGGACCTCTCCACTGCAATGTGCATTTGAGGGTTGTCCTCGAACGTAATGGAGCTAAGGTGTACATTGTTGCAATTCTCTATGGTGAGACCCTAATTTATTTATAAAAAAAAAAAAAAAAATCTCCCTTAAACTTTTAATTCATACATAAATTGATTATAAAGGAAACAATTTATTATCATTTACTGAGTCCTCGTTGTTGTTTTTGAATAGGTGATTAAGTTACAATTTAAAAGGGAAAAAATAAAAATATGAAAGTAGTGTAACTTTAGAAAAAATTTAATAATAAGAATTGAATAATTGCTAACATATTCCATTTGACAACAGATATTTATAACTATTTATTTGATAAAATACTCACCGTTGGTTTCTTTCCACAGCCCTGCATTGAGAGAGAGGATTTTTATATCGAGAAATTTATCACGAAAAACAAAAGATTAATTAGAAGTGAGGTGGCATGTGTAATCCTTAGTGGGAGGTAAAAATAGAAAACCGATATTATCCCCACGCTATGGTAGATAACCATAGCAGGTGATCATAAGTAATCTTATTTGTCAAATTTTTTATTCATAATATATATAAAACGTTTCACTTCTAACAATCGGGATTGGGGATAATAAAGGGAGAAAGGGTGTTACAATTTTCTTTCTATGACAGAGGGAATGATCCCACCATCTTGCTCCTTGGCCATTGATGGTACCAGAACCTTGGATGAAGAGGCCATCGATGCCGTGAAACGATAGCCAGTATTTGCAAGTATGTTTCCCACGACATTCTTCCCATGAGGATGGATCGTCTGGAGCCACTATCGTCCCATCAATCTATACAAATTTGGGAAAATATTTTATGCATTAATATAATTATTCCTTACTCATAAAAACAAAAACAAAAAAAAAAACAAGGGGATTTAAACTCTTACATATATTTTAAATCCATATATGCTCTTTAATGATTTGAAAGAGGAAAATATAAGATGCGAGCAAGATAAACTCCAGTTTTGGACTTAAAAATCGTCTATCACACATAATGCAGGTGAAAAATGCTATTCACAAGTTACACTATAATCTAAGAAATTAGGGGGGGGGGGGGGGGGGGGGGGGGGAAAGGACTTCTTATGACTAAAATACAAAAAAAAAAAAAAAAAACTATCTTTAATAAACTCTTGGCATTACCATATTGTTCATTGTCCTGATAAAGTGCCAGTTATTTTAATTTTTGTTTGAAAAATTAGAAAAACATATCCTATGTTTATAAGTTCTACAATTCTCGTATCCTGTATGTATTATATTATGAGAAATCTGTAATTTTTTAACTATTTATTAATCTTAGTAAGGACACACACATCAGTTTCTAATTCGTTTATAATAATTAATTTTATAAAATAATATCATTAAATATTTTAAAATATATATATAAATGTAGAAAATTAAAAGGGCCTTTAAATAGAACTCAAACCCTAGAAAATGACGGCCCACGACATAAGCTATAGCTGGTGAAGATGCCATAAATACAATTATATAGCTTTATAGAAGAAGAGTAACTATCTCATTCTACCTTTATAAGTTCAAAGTCAATGTGTCACTAGGGTCTTCCTAATGAGTATCCATAAATACATGCAAAGGTTACCCAAGAAGGGGGATGATACAATTAATTGATCTCGCTATTCGCAATACGTTACATTGAAAAAGTAGATTTTGTTAATGAGTGCCCCTAATAAGCAATAAGGAAGAGGAAAAAACAAATTCTAATAATAGAAATAAACTTTACATTTTTAAATCATCATTTACTTTTTTTTAAAAAAAAAAAAAAAACAAGAATGCATCTTTTAACCTTTTAACAGGTATTAATGGCAAAAAAAAAAAAAAAAACCTTTTAACAAGTATTTTATAGATATCTATTAATATCTTTCAATCTTTTCCTTGAAAACCCATTAACGAAATCCTTTTATCCATATATTATGCCCTATAATTGCAAAATAAAGTTGAATTTAATTAATGGATAGTACTAAAATGACTTGAAGAAGGGCAAGCCCCGGGGGAAAGTGCTGGTGAGGATATAATCTGGAGATAGAAAGGTTATTTACTTTATTGCATATAATAATATAATATGATCATGTTTTCTAGTTTTTAATAATATTATCGCATTGTGTAAACCATCAGAAAGTATCTTAACGATCCTAGGAATAATGAAAAATAGAAAACAATTAATCAGGTAAAATACTCATGAAAAATTCTTCCATGCTTATTTATCTTTGTTCTATTTCTGATTCATTAAATTCTCAATTTTTATCTTTAAATTCCCATCCCGTCACCAGAAAATCCTTCATCATGCATGCAAGGACAACCGTGGAAAACATTATCGAGTACTTGAAAGCACTTGTTAATAATTAAAAAAAAAAAAAAAAAACTTTTGTCGCTAACTTTTTTAATGAAATATGTAATCTGTTTTAAAAAGATCGATATTTTCTACATCTATTAATAACATCTCATAAGCACTTATTAATGGAAAAATCTTAACCATAGATTATTTGTATGAAAATCTTATATATGAAGATGAAAGTTTCAACAGCATCGTCCATTCACAGACAAAATTAATATAAAACCAAGTTTAACATTAAAAAAGAAAAGGTGAAAAAAAGAAAAAAGAAAAGAAAAGGGAATAATTTCTCTATCATTACTTTGTCATTGAGTTTAAGGTCAAGTATTAAGATTAATGTTACCTGAAACGTGATCCTCTGGGATTGGCATGGGCCTCTAAACGACACCGCATGAAGTAAGAATGTCTTCCCATTAGGAACATACAAGGTAATTGGTCCTGATGCCCCCGAATGGCATGCGGCGTTCCATGCATTCTCAAAAGCCTGCATGGGAAGAAGAAAGTTAGACATTCAACACTATATAGGCTTATATTAATTATAAATACATACTAAAATAAAAACCTTTTTTATATACGGGTTCTCGGATTGATTACACACTTTAAAGAAAAAATAAAAAATAAAAAATAACTACATTGTACAACGTGAAGTTTCTTTATATACACCTTTGTGTCATCGGCATGTCCATCTCCTCTTGCTCCGTAGTGTGTTACATCAAAATGATTATTGTCATTATTACTCCACCGCCGATTTACGTGGTCCTGGTGATGCTGATGCCCGTGGTGGTGCTGACGGTGATGGTGGTGATGGTGGTGGCCATGGTGATGACGGTGATGAATTCCATGGGAATGGGAACGGGAATTAATTGTTGGAGCAATAACAGCCAAAACGAGGAAGAAGAGAATCAAAGTTTTCGCCATGATTAATGCTGTTTTTCTTACTGCAAGGAACTATGACTTTCAAAATTAAGCTGAGCCTGGTTCATATATATATATATAGATGAGCATAATATCTAGAAAAGATCATTTCAATCCGATTAAGGACTTTTGTAAATTATATCATTAAGGTTGTTGATGATGTGTAATCTTCTTTTCATAGTCTCGGATTTTTAGGAGGTCAAAAATCTATATCTTTTGTATAAGATCCAGTAAATATGTTTAAATTTAATTAGGCGATCTATTTGCATCATGATATTGTAGGTTAAGTTCAAAAACGGTTGTCGAGAAATTAGTAGTTGTGGGTACGAGAGAGAAGATGTAGTATATGTCCTAGGTTTTCTTTAAAAAAAAAAAAAATTAAGGATAAATAGTATTATAAGCAAATTGATATTTTATCAATATCCACTCTTATATTTTGGGGGAAAAAAAAGAATAAATAAATAAATAAAAAGAAGGGCAGAATGGGAAATGTAATCCAAAATATTTGGGATTAATTAGTTATTTGACTTACGTATTTTGAATAATCTATTTTTATTTTAGCATGACTTTGAATATATAATTAAATTTTTTTTTCTAGTAATAATAACCATAAGTGAGATATCTTATAAATCTTAATTGTTTAATATAATTATATATTCACACTAGCCTCCTATGGGCATATGATACGCATGTCTAAAAATAAGCATATTAAGGTACAACTTATTCATCATGCTTATTACTTTTGTTTTAGTCTATTAATACTTAGTTGCATAAAAGAGGTTATAACAAACAATTCTACTGCAATAACTTTATTGGAGAAAAATTATTAGGTATTAGTAGTAATGGAAAAAGATAATGAGATGTTAGTCTAATCATTTTTATTAATTATAAAATAAATCATGGTGCTGAAAATTGTATTGATAAATATATAGGTTCGAATTCCTGGCCCTCTCCGCATTGTATTTTCAACCCCGGGAAAAAAAAAAAAAAAAAAAAAAGGTGATATGTTAAAAGGAGATTTTTTGAAGAAATCAAAATGGATAATTTTAAAAGTTATATATCTGTTTATCAAATTTACGCAAATCTGATATACTTATAAAATCTTTTTGAAATTAGGAGAAAATAATAAACCTATTCCTGTCACAGATGGTATAGATATAGTATAAATACAGATCCATCACTTATAATCTATCTAATAGTTATTATATGTGATTTATTACTATTTTGTTGATCCATTATATAAAGTATACTATTGTAGCCAACTAAGCACACATGATGCAAGTCTTCAAGAAGAAAATATTGAAAATAGGAAACTCACCTTGTCCTTTACATAAAATATTTTTGTATTCTATATTTTAGAAAAATAAAATGGAGAAAAGAATTGAAAAAAAAAAAGGAAAGATCGTTAAAAAGCATAAAATCTTGTCCCCTTAAAACCAAATTACTAGAATAATAAAATCATATTATCAAATTTAGCATTTCAATTTTTTATTTGAAAATACTTTATATTTACTCATACAAAACGAAAAAAGAAAAAAAAAAAAAGGATTTAATAATTGTGCATATCTACATGGATGACTTTCACCTTTATAATATATATAAAAAAGTTATGAAATATAAATTCATTTATATCTTGTCATACAAAATATCAAAGATATGTTAGTGTCCGTGTCATCTTATTATGTTAATTTTGTTTGGTTAGATTAATGATAGTATTATCATGATGTCAAATTATCATTTTACATGAATAGATATTTTAAAATATATGATATGGTATTCAAACTTATGAAATTAGTTCGAAATTTAGAAATTTAGTATCAAGGTAAAGATTATAAAAAACGGATAAATAGATATTATAATATAATGATGCTGAAGAATGCAAACAAATTTTTGTTATAACAAAGATACACTAAATCCTTTGTGATTACATGATATAACACATTAACAAGGCATAGTAAGCAAAGCTAACAATCATATGTTAGAGTCGTGCATGGAACATGGTCAAGCAGCATGTGAACAAGAAGGTTTTACCGGTTGTTGGTCTCGATGGAAGGTTAGCACTCCAACCCTCCCACTGGGGATAGCCAACAAAATGCTCTTGTCCCACACTGCAAAATCTCTTCACATTACAAACAAGATAAATTTTTATTATGCCAGTCTTCACGGGTCAATATAGCATAAAAGGTTATTTTCTTTTTGCTTTTTATTTATTTATTTTTTTTTTTGGACCAAGAGAGAAATTATTTCACTTTGAAAATCAAAAAATTCATCAATGTCTCGAATAAGGTAAACCTTTAGATATTTAATCAAATACCTTCAATTAAGCTATATTGGTAGAGTTTATTTAGGTATGGAAATATGATGGAGTATTGTATAACCTTTATTAAGGTTAAATCGGTATGTAACCTTGATTGATGTATTGTCATTCGTATTAGAATAGTTATAAATAAACCAAAATAAAAGTAAAAGCTTAATTCCTCACTGCTTGTGTTTGGGTGTAGACAAGCATACAAACTACTAGTGAATCGATGCTACACCCCTTGATCAATGTGTGATGGTGCTTGTAATGGAGACATCCATTGAAAATGATTTGGTAGATTTAAGTGTTGTGTAGCAGCGCATTGTTGATCATAATAATGCTGTGAATCCGGGTTAGGAGTTGTTGATCATAATGATATTGTGAACCTAAGTTAGGTGGTTATTAAGAAAAGCTGCGGATTGTAATGCTATGAGGACTGTGGGGTCTTGCAATGGTCATTTGTGAGTGGACCAATTTCTTAGTCAATCCCTGTGGTACAACTCAACTAAAGGTTTTGGTATCGATAATGTACGTATGCGTGTATCAATGTGTTGGAAAGTCATGAGTTACTCCGAATTTGTAATTAATCATAAATACTTTAAATCTTTTTTTTTTTTTTGTTATCATAAAAGATAATAATTTGTGTTTGCTATACTAGATTAGGCCACACGTGTTATTAAATATTTTTATGGGGATTCTGTATACTCATTGTTATGTATTGAGAGAAATATAAATTTTGTGCCATTTTAGACTTTAGGATTAGGTTCAATGCTAGTGCACTGAGACAAATTATAAAATAAGTCATTGCTTGTCAAAAAAAAAATTAATAAGTCCTTATATTATATGTTTAATTTCAGTAATTTAGTTTCCATATAAATTGCTAGGTTTTGAGTCATGAAGTATAAAAGATGGAGTATAACATGTGAGAAATGGAAACGATTGTAAAATGGTTTTAATTTGTGGAATTTTTTTAATTATTTTTAACTTTTTTATATTCATATTGTGAAAATAATAGGTGGGCTTGATTTCCCTCTTAAAGTTAGAATCACTGTTTCTCGAAAGCATTGATTGTGAGAATCGCAATTTAATTTTTTGAAAATACTTTTAAAACTTGAAAAAGAAAATAAAAAAAAACAAACAAACAAACAAAATCTCAATCCTATTTTAGGTCTATTCTCCCTTCGCAAATGTAACATAGCAATTAGCAATCAAAGCATTTGTATCAAAGGACAGTGCGTTATGAATCATAAGCATCCGTGCAAACGCTACACAAGTTTTAGGACTATGTTTAAGTTAGAAATCTAGTTCTTAACATCAACTTGCCCGTCAAAAACAAAAATCAATACAGGTGATAAATATTTAGAGGTTTGCTTGCTATGGCAATGTTTAAGCCATGGCTCATTCCGATTTGAAAGTATGTCAAGATAATATTGTAAATACTATCTAAATTATAATAAAAAATTCAATTTACTATTTAAATTTTCAAATTGTCAAATCCAATATCCCATCAAAACTTTTTCTGTCATCATTATCACCTCTACACATTCATAAGACACTACTTACTTAATTGATTACTAGACTTAGCAATTCATAATAGTAACATGAAGAGTTTCACTTAAATATCAAATTTAACAAATTAAATATTAAATTGGAACTTTAACAAAAAGTTAGATAGTAGTAGCGAGACTCTTCCCTCGTATGCGTATGGCTCACGGCACAGTGCTTTTATTTATTTATCTTTGATCCTTTAATTCATGAAATGAGATGACCACAATGAAAGTCATTTTATCTCCAATCTTTACATGATTTTCTTCCCTTTTGCCTAATAATGGCACTTTGTCTTCTTTCTTTTTCAACATGTACCACATTATATGATTACCGTTTACTAGTAACGATGCTTGTATACTTAATTCTAACACCAATACTATAATGGGTTTTCAATCATCTACATATATAATTAGATAGAGTTCAATTATAAATGAACTAGACAGAACAAATACATTAAAAAAATTAAACGGTACAAACCTACTATAGTATATTTGATTTACACAATAGTATATACAAAATTTGTATTAAAAAATTAATTATTTATATTATAAAATAAATATTTTTTTATAATATTAATTAACACAACGTTATAACAAAAATTTCGTTTTTATATCAATGTAAATAAAACAAAATTTAATACTTTTACTCAATCTATCAACTCAATTTTTTATCTAGTCGCTAAACATAAGTTACAAACTAAATTTAGTATAAAATTTTTTATCCACTCTAGCGTAAAAAAAAAAAAAAAAGACTTTTCAGTTATTTAAGAAAGACGCTATAACACAACTTATGTTAAAGGGTAATTTCATATTAAAATTTGCTACAGAGAATAGCTGTAATGTAAACAAAGCTAACTCCCTAATGCCTTCACGTTTCAAGCCATGTCAGGGTTCCCATAATCAAGTATTTACTGGGCAGTTCTCCTGGGGATGGTGCAAGGTATGTGATCTTCTTCCTGCAACGATTAGAAGATGACTTATGAATGGCGAGTTAGGAACTTTGCAAAATGGGTTAAGTAACCATAGGATTTGTACCTTTGGATGTCGACATCCGTGACGTATATGAAGCCTGCAACATTACTGTTCTCAAGAAAAAAAAAAAAAACAAGTGAGGAGAGAATCTTGGCAAGTATAGAAAGCATTCCTACCCCTTGAAACCAAAATAGTTGGCAGCCATTATAATGGGAGTCAGTTGTTTAGAGTCAAGAAACTGTTATGATGTCACCTTTTACCTTGAAACAATTTGATCTGGCTCTTTAGCAAACGAAACAGCAAGAACTACATGAAGGAGATCCTGGTTGATATTTACAGGAGCAATTCTTAGAGGATCTGCAACGGACTTTGCACCGATTGGCAAAGCAGAATGTGGAGCTTGTGGTCCTCCACCAATCCGATAAATAGACAAGTCACCAAAATTGGCAACATTGGAGTGCGGAGAAAGATCATTTGCTAGGCCATAAAAGTACTCCTGGAAAGAGAAACTTACATCGGAAGGTAAAAAAGATTTTTTTTTTTTTCCTTCCTGTTGAAAACCAGAATATATAAAGTTGAAACTAAAAAATCTCAAAAGTGAATATGGATTGCGTCTGAGAAGCCTAACACCAGAGTCGTAATCAACACAAAGAACCATGCAAGCACATGTATTCCTCGAAACAGAAGAGGACAAGTTTTGTTATGTACATTCCCCTGGTTCATATACTTTCAACAGGATTGCCCTAATTATAGCTACACACAGCTCAAAGTTATTTTATCATGGGGCATATGATAAAAGAAAAAATTAGTTTAAGCCAATGAGTAAATATCACACGTCTGTGGCTTACTCTTATTCTGTAGCTCCTAGACTTCTGGCGGTATTTAGGATTCCTTGGAACAACACCACCTGACTTCTGTAGTTTAACAACATCCACATTCAGACGGTTCTTAGGCACATCTTTCTTAAGCATGCTGAAAAGTTTTTCCTGCAAGCAAACAGAATATATATATATATATATATATATATAAATGTATTAATTAAAAAAAACACAGAACATAATAACATATATTTGCAATGTCAATGATGCAAAGGCACAACACTGCAGAACTAAGAACATTAGCCATAAGTCCTAAATACTAGTTCATCAGAAATCCGTCACAAGAATTCATAGATTGAACACTATAAAGGAGTATGCACAATTGTTATACTCATACAACATTGAAGAGGCATGATGTCTCTTAAAGGCACAATTGTCTTTGTAAATGTTTGCCGTTAAATCAATTATCATTGTGCTCCAATTTCAATTTCCCTTCAACTTTTACAGTTACACATATTAATATTTACAACTTTCTTAAAGCAACTACAATATAAGTTTAGGTGGATCTTATTCTGAAGAGAGGTGATTAGGGTGTCTGTCTATTAGGGAAAGTCGGCTACCATGCCCAGTTTGAATATTATTATAAAAAATGGGCCTCTCCTAAATGAGCAGATTGCTCACGTCACAGAGTAAATGAGCAGATTGCTCATGTCATCACCAGTCCTTTGACATCCATCATCATTACCAACCACCGTCCCTCTCATCTTCTTCACCAATACCCACTGCATTCACAAACCCATGACCCTAAACACTTATCCTCGTACATACCAACTTACATATCCTCGTACATTATATCCCCATACGCACACTACCGCGCATTCCAATAATCTTGCTTCAGTAAATACCCATACCGAAATTTCACATACATACCCAATTACACATCATCATACAAGTCCTGCACTCCAACATTTTTCCTTACATACCTACTCATACTATAGCCATGGGCACATAGTTACTTATTTCAGAACATTGTCCATATCACTGCAGATTTGATAATCTCTCTCTTGATTCAGTTTTATTTCCATGTTCCCTTTTTTTATGGGTGAATTTGAGTTTGGTTTTCTGTTGTGAGCTCTATCAAATTATCTATAAGTATTTCTCCACAATCAACAAGTAAATGAATTCTTCTAGCTGCCATAACAGCTGCCAGATGGAATCACAAAACATAAAATATCAAGTCAAAGTTAAACTGCAACAAGTTTGGAACTCAACACAAGTGCTTCAAGATTTTGTGAATCCAAATATATTGTGATTACCACTATTCAGTTAAGATTTAAACAAACTTTATCAATGACAAGAAAAGGTAGCAAGATGCTTCCAAGTTGTATGATGTCTGGATGCAATAACTTTAGACAAGTAAACAAACAGAAGAACTAGATCATCAACCTGACCCAATACAAGGATGACATTGGCACTGAATGCATCAATTGCATGCTGAAGCAACTGCAAAAGGGACAATGAGGTCAAGAAACCATTAAACTAGCTAATGCAATAATTTCATTAGTTGACCTTACTTACTTCATAGCCAACACCTTCAATCCATCCCATGGTATTTATCACCATACCTGCAGCCCTTGATTCAGCATTTCCAGCAAATTGCCTTTCCAGTGTTTGAGCAAGCTCCTTCACAAGGACTTTGTACAAATCAACACTATTGCTGCACCAATGAAAAGCTGACAAATTATAAGTGACAATAAGCCAGATAGGAGAGATAAATTCTAACTCCATTATTTTCAGAGAGAGAAATCTCAGAATAACAAAGAGACTGAACATTGACTTTATGTATGTTCCAACCTATTCATACAAGGTCCAAGAGAAATATGATGTGCACATGGACTTTTGTAAACCTGTTTGTTCAAAAGTTGATGAGGTTTTGCTTTTGATTGCAGTATATAGCAAAAAATCACTATCCCTCAAAGAGTCTAATCTTAAACTGCAAAGGTAATCTAGTAGACCTTACTATTGATTTTATCATCCAGAACCACAAGTTTATAGGCAAAAGAACTAACTCTATGGTTTGACTTTTGAAGCAAAGTGATGTACCTAGGAGTAGTGTGCCCATGAAAGTATACAAGGGGCATTTCAAGAGGAATTCCTTCAACTGGATCAATGGGCAATTCGATGGGTGTAGCAGCAATGCAGCCAGGAATAGTAATTGACCCTTGACCAATATCTAGGTCAACATAAGTAGGTTTCCATCCTTGTTTGGCTGCCCAACTAAGAAGCATCCTTGATAATGTACTCTTTCCAGAATCTGTAGGCCCCACGACTATCACTCTAGGACCCTGGATCACCAAAAGGTATCTTTATATACAATGAAAGATAAAAATAATGAACAAATATCAAATTCTTGATTAATTTTTAGAACTACACAAACCATTGAAATTAAATAAAAGCTTGAGATATAATCTATGATTGCTCAAAATTGGAAATCTAAAGAAATCTCGACATCTCAAACCATTGAAGAATAGTATTCTGAAATTCCACATAATTAGGGCCAAGAAAGTTCCAGGGAAGGATTGTTTAGAAAAAATGTCAAATTACATAAATCCAACTCATATAATGTTGGCTCAAATGGTGCAAGAATGAATGTGCTTAGACCTTTTCAACAATCTATGCACTATACAAGCTTCTCAAAAGAATCTATTTAGGTCAAATTTAAGAGCCGGAAGGTTATACTCATCCTACGTATATATGCAGTTTCAGCCTTTTACAAAAATAAAGTTAGCACCCTGGCTTATTGGGTCAGAAATACATCACAAAACGTGAAACTTCAATTAGAAAAGTTACATGCATAAAATCAGCATTCAAGAGATCCTCCCAACAGACACCATCAATATTCAAGTAAACCACAATTAGATGCAGCCAATCAAACATTGCAAATCTTCTAAATAGGCAAGATATACCAAAAATTGCCAAAACATTCCCCTAGATCATTTGAAATCCTTCACATCGAGAAGAGAGCAAAAAGGTTGGGAAGTATGACGTATGCAAGTACCTCTAAGAACGGAGAAGAACAAGGTAATATTATTCCAAAAGTCAAAAACTAGCAAACCAAAGCATAGCACAATCACTCGAATAATTTCCTTCTCTTTTCAGTAAATACATTGGCATTTTACCCCTGTTCAAACCCCTATGCCCACACAAAACACATAAATGTCAAACTTACACAAAACATTTTTAGAAAACTAAACCAAGATCATAGTGTGTGTATCTTCTCTTCTAAGATAGAAGATATTGTACATTATCCAAGACAAGATTACTATAACCCAAGTTGACATGCAATACCTATTATATAAGTAGTCAGCAATCAGTGAGAACAGGATGCCAAACCTGATAATGTTCAGACTCTGATGGAGATGCTTTGGCACGATTTCGGCGTGCATCAAGCACAGCATGTACATTCACATAGCTCACCATTGGGGTCTAACATTTAATATGAACATCAAACCATAATCAACAAAAAATAAATAAATAAATAAATCACATTTTAGCAGCAGGTTGATTAAATCAAATATTCATTATCAGAAACCACAGAAGCACCTACTTCATCTGCTGTATAATCTGTCTCAGTCTCACCATCCATCTCAATAGTGGCCCCATACCAAGTAAAAACCTAATTACATAATTCAAAAAGAACATCATCAACACATAGAAGGTTGTGCTATCAATATCCCCCAATTCACATCTAGAATATGAAAAATTAGGTTTAAACATCCCAGTCCCCATTTAACATCCATTCATATCCTGCCAATCACATCTTAACAAGAATGGTAAATATCTAATGACAATCCTACTTTATTTTTTAATCATACATGACAAGTAATAGGTTGTGTCATCTCAGGATCAACCAAAAGCAGCAGCAAAGTACTATATATCACAAACAAAACTCCAAAAGTCTAACGGATATCACAATAATGGAAATTAACCAACTTTGATCTTGTTTTGATAATACAATGCCACCAAAAAGTAATAACTTTCACTACATATTTGATCAAAACCAGACATGAAACATAAAACCAACACCAACTACAGGACCAACTAAATTCTATATTGACAATTATCCTAATCATATTTACAAATTTATAGTGTACATTAACAAATGCATTAGATATTCCCTTTAATATTTACTGAACTACAAAATACAGCAATTAACAAGTGCTGGACATCCATTAATATTTTCCATTTCCAAACGATAAATTGAGGTTAAAGAACTCACCGCAAACTTGTGTCTGGGAGGGAAAGTGAGCCAGATTTCAGGAGGCAACTCAGTACCAAATATCTCGGCATTGCCAGAGAGAAGACGGAGACGAAGGGGATTGTCATGTCTGACTTCAATTCGGAGTTCACTCTCTCTATCAAGCTTTACTTGCTTTACGGCCGAAGCGGATGCGGGTGGTCCACCGTAAGCCATGCCTGGTAGAGATTGGATAAACTTTTTTCTTTTCCTTTCAATTAAAATTAGAACACTAGTAAATCCCTAGGAATTGAACAAAAGCTAATCAAGGCTCAAACCATTATCGTAATGTGAACTGTAAATATCATGAGTTTTTTCTCCCCTTTCAATACACTGTTAATATCATCAGTGTTATTCTTGTGAGATGTGCATGAACTACAATTTTCTGCTTGTTGATAGAAATAAAGATTTATCTGGAGTAATACCTTGTCAATTAACATGAATACAATGAAAAACAAAGATCTAAATAGCTGATCCAACATAATTTGGATAAGGCTTGAAATAAAGTATGTTTTTCAATGTTAGTACATCTATTGATAGCAAAGAATTTCAATTCCAAATGATACCTTGTTTGGTGGATGCTAGCTCACCTACAACTATCAATAAAAAAAAAAAAGAAAGCTTTATTCATTTCTATGTATATACTGTGCAGTGCACACCACAATTTTACAACATTGGAACAATTGACAACCACATGACCAGGTGAAAATAACAACCTGCAGGAAACTATATATGTTCTACCACTGTACATTTGAAGTACAACATTACAACCTGTAGAAATTTCTTTTTCCCTTTTCCCCTCTTTTTAGGAAAAATGATAATTGACAACCAATGCCTGGCATTACAACCTGATCATATAACATACATTCATAATTCATATATGTCATCCTCCTAACATCCAGAATTATATTAACTATGCGGTTATGAACTTATGTTGGATTGAGCCTGTCTTATAGACTATCAATTATATAAACAGAGTAAAATACAAAGAGAGGTGAAAAAGGGAGATTCCATCTTAATCCTAGACACTGAAGCATACTAAATAAAACAAAATTTTTACTATAATAATTTTAACAATTTCATCAAAACCCTCTTGTTAATGTACCTATATACATATATATATAGAAGCCAACTTGGTGCAAACTTCCATCAAGGCATTTCCTACATTTAGCACTTTCAAATCACAAAAAGAAACAAAGACTGTGAGAGAAAAAGAGAACATGCAGCTTTATCATCAACATAATTTTTGAGAAAACGTTTTAGCTCAAAGAAGTTTGAATAGTGCTTGGGAAGCAATACCCATGGATCTTTTCTCTAGTGGGTGGAATTCAGAACGTGATTTCAATGCACTCAAGGATGTGTATTCCCAATTTAGCAATGAACTTTTAACACCTAAAATTTCTGATTCAACTTATGATATACACGGGATAAGCACACCAATCTCAAGATCATATATCACATATTCATCTTGCTATAGCGCACACAAAAGACACCTCCTAGTTTCCCACACCAAGATGAGATTTGATATTTTTTACTTATCACAGTACTCGTACACGGTTTGAATATCAGAATACTAAGCATCAAATATGCTAATTATTAACCCTACTACTTCGGGTTATCTTTTTTGCTTTGACGGAAAATAAACTACAAGTAGAATTTGATGCTTATATGCTTGGTTTTCATTCATTCTGAGAATCTCATTAACACCGTAACACAATCCCTTTCTCTTTTCTATTATAACTGTCCTCTGCACCTCGTTAAGCCTTGCCGTCCTCCTGACTGATTTTTCCTTTTCCACTAACAAATTCCATATGGTTTCCTCTTAATTTCTCGTAGCGAAACTTAAACCAGAGCAAACAATTATGCTAAAACCCTTTTCTTGTACATTTATCGTGTAAAATACAGAAACTTAAACAGGATCCATTTCTTCTTTTCCCTTTTCTCATACATTTATCAGTCAGTAGTTATAGTGAAGTGACTACGAAACTTAAACCAAGAAAAGAGAAATAAGAAGTTACGAGCTTACCAGTTTAGACGATGAGAAGCTAGAGTAACTGAAGGAACTGTTGCCGTTGGTGGGCGTTAGCGCTGTTGAGTGTTGCTGTCGTGACAGAGAGCGAGAGGGAAGGAGGCGCTGCGGGCTGTTGAATGTTGGTCGTGAGAGATAGAGAGGGAAGGAGGGCTGTCCCGTTGCGGTGTTGCCTGTTGAACTGTTGGTGGCGACTCGTCGCGGAGAGAGGGGGAAAGAGGCACTGCCGCTGTGTGGACTGTGGACGACGAACGTGAGAGACAGAGACCGAAGTAGGCGCTGCCGCTATAGACAGAGAGAAGCCAAGGGGCGCTTGGTGGTGACTTTTGGCTGACTCGTTAGAGAGAGAGAGAGAGAGAGAGACGCTGTTGTGTAATTAGGGTTAGACTTAATGTTTAGAGAAAAATAGAATAATTATTATTTCTAATTTTAATGGCCAATTGGTTGATCTTTTTCAGATTTTTTTTAGTTTATTAATATCGAATCTTGTCTTTTATAAGAATAGGATACAAAAAATATAGAAACATATATGCATCTCTATTTTAAAAACTAAATACCTTATAAATCTTTATAAATTTGAATATATTTACCTTTTTATTTGAGTAAAATACATGTCTATTAATTTAAAAAAATTCACATAATCATAAATTATATAAAAAATTATCAAAATATCATTATTATATTACATCTTAAAGATACGATATTATTATTTGATTTTTATGTACCGTCACGACACTATTATTTATATTAGCTTTTATATACTATAGCTATATAAGTACAAATATACTAAAATCAGTGTTTTACTACCAACCATAAGTTTATGTTAGGCATATTATTCATATTAGAAATTATGATCAAGCATTTCTTCATCAATCACCATTTACTTCTACGTCAAAAAAGCATTTTGAAACATTTTTCAAATACAAAAGTCAATTATCTTCGCATGACTTAGTAAATTAGGTAAAGTTTTCTTATATAAAATCACAAACAACATCATAAATCTTATCATAAAATAAATGTGACCTACTTATACAATACAAAAAATACTAGATAGATAAAAAAAAATATATATAAGAATGTAATATAGGTACAAATATATTAATATCACATCTTGATATAGATATTCTACTTGTATCACATTTTAAAAATATAATATTAATATAAATAATTATATTACATCTTTAAAATACAACATAATTAGGGTTATAAATGAACCAAAATACTCGAGCTCAGCTCCTTTCAACTCAAGCACAATATAGAACGCTATTTATTTAAATAAATCGAATACGAGTTTCAATTCAAGCTCGCAAACTTGCTTACATAAACTTAAGAGCTGACTCATTAGCTTTCAATTTTTATTATATTACAAATATTATATACTATATATCACTAAAATCCTAAAAGTAACATCCATATAATATATTATCGAATAATATATAATATAATCCTTTTACTAAACATTAATCTCTTTATTTATAATATTTCTTTACTTTTTTATACTTAAACCCATAGAAAAACTTAAAATAAACTCATCTTAAGCTCGACTCAATTTAAACTTCATTAGCAAACGAATCGATATTAAACTAAAAATCCTCATCTACCGAGCAGATGCTTAATTTCACTCTAACTTGAGTTCAAATGGAATGATTTTTAAACAAACCATACCTAAACCTTCAAAAACTTGACACGTCTCAACTTATTTGCTATCCTAAATATTATCATAGTATTTTGGTTATAATTTTTTTATCTATTATATATTTATATAATAATTATTAATTTTGATAATAAATATATAAATTTCTCCCTTTTATTAATTAATTTGACTTAAATACCAATTTAAATATCATTTTTGAATGTATACTACAGAAGGCCAAATTTAATATTGGGCTTCAAGCCCATTAATTAAATGGATTTAACTCATCGGGCTAAGGTGATAGAAGTCAAGCCCATAAATTATTGGGATGATCAAAGGAGACTTGGCATGGTAGGCTTGGAGTAGGACTTGTTGAATTGATCTAACCTTTCTTGGTTTGACTCACACTAGAATAATAAATAAAACATTTACTTGGACCTAAACTCATGAAAATAACCCACTTAAGATCCATTAATAAGGAGCTTCAATCTCAGCCATTGATAATTGCCATGATCTGACGGATATGATCAATTGCACTTTCCTATAGACACCTTACTCGTATCCTCATTTGAAGAAGAGAAAAACTCTCATTAACACTATTACTCTGTCAGAACTTTGTCTCAAAGATCGAACACTTAAACACTTTAAGAACACCATACCATTCTTCATTAATCTTGGAGTTTGATACCGTCACGCTCCTTCACTTGTCACCATTCATAGCAGAGACTTACTAAGATCACCTACTCCTCTTCCCTACGCTTCTCTCATGATCATTTCGATCGAGTCACTCAAGTCATTTCCCTAATTACGCATAGCATAACTTTGCATGCGGCATATATGTAACACTTGCATCTATACCCAACACCCCCACATTTTTCTAGCGACTCCACTGGGAAAAAAAGACTTGATACTCACATCATGATACCTCCAAGGCGAAGACAACCTGACCCTACTGAAAGAACTAATCAAGAGCAAAATGTTAATACTATGACCAATGATTAAAATCCACCTCCAACTGGAGACACTAATTAAGGTGACGGCATATAAGAACGTGTCCTTGATAATGCGCAATTAACGCATAAGCAGCGGGAGATTAATCGGAACTTAAGTGAATTTATAATTGTCACACCTCGAAGTGGCAAAGTCATCACAGCCCCGCTATATAAACCATTCTAACATAAAAGTTGGCCTTACAACCGCTATCTTAAACTTGATCTACACAAGACGTCTACGACTAACCAGCTTTGAAGTAAACAATTTGTAATTTAAATAAATCATTTACCTAAGAAAGTGAGAAAATATATATATACACTGAAATTCAGTTATTACAATTAACGTTTACAATATTTCACCATAATATATTTCCTAGTTATTCATTATTTAGAAAATGAAAAATTCTAAAATAAAAACTTAGACCTTAAAAATATATGTTTGTTCTTCAAATATTTTTCCTTACTTCCCAGGATTCAACAGTTGCTAGCTTCAGAGTAGTTGTACGCCGTTTCTTAACCAACACCTACATGACGTATATAGGGATATGAGCAACCACAACTCAATAAGTTAGGATGGAGAACTTAAAACTATAACATAAACATAACAAGGGTATCAATCAACTTATTAAGTACAATGCATATTCAAGCAAATGCCATCGCACGACGTTGTCCGGCCCGTTGTGAGATTAGAGAAATTGAGCCTGCTTTAATCCAGGTTGAGGAGTTACCGTTAATGCAACAGCTTATGACCAAACCCAGGGTTGTGTAATGAAGACACTGCTTCTCCTATGACTACCTTCGAACCATTGACTTCACCTTCGCCGCAATCTCCTCTCATGTCACTTAGTTCAACTAAGAATGAAGAAGGAAACATTATGCAATCATGCGCTATCCCTTTTGAAAGGATCGGTATTTAGCCGGAGAATCCTCGGTTTCCCCTAATGGGTTGTCATGCAAGTTCGATTATGATTACAAGTCATATATTTGATTAGATTCAGTTTAGGAGGATCAATCATTTCATGCAAATAATACAATACAAGCCAGAATAACAAATAGAATCATAGCATCACTCATAATCAAGCATATGCACATAACCAACTATCTAACAAGCACAACCAAGCATAATCTCAAGCCTCCAAAATACAACATCGTATTAATCCCAACTTACCTGAATTCTTTGCTCAATCACTCGAGGTCCAACTCGCTTAGGCCATCGCCGATCATCCTTATAACACAAACGTGATTTCAGTTTTTCATATAACTATTATAAGTTGGTTTTATCCTATAACGCTTATTGTTATGTTTTGTTTAGGGTTTAATATCTTCAGTTATCTAGGTTCTCAAATCTTTTACAATTATTTTAGGTTTGAGGTTAGGTTCGGATTCAGCTTCCGCATCGATTTCTAAATTAGGTTCTAGTTCGATTTCTAAATTAGGTTCTAGTTCGATTTCTAAGTACTATTTTATACCCGAATTCTAAAAACTCGTTTCAACTCATAATGTAAAATTAATCACATTATTTCTAGATATCCTAAATACCGTAATTATTCCTAATCAGTATTTTATTATACTCAATACACTTAAATCCTTAATAGTATACTGAATTTACTCCTGCTATGAGAAATTTTTACATTTTTCATATAATTACATAAATTCAAGATTCCTACCAGATTTGTTATATATCCCTATTATTTATATAATATCAATTTTTATTTTAATATCTTAGTACATAATATACATATAATATTTTTATCACTCTAATTACCATTTCCCAACATCAATTATCATTTCAAAATGTCTAAATTCATCCTAAATCAGATTTTACACCTAATTACCCTAATTTACAAAATTAACTTAAAATATACTATTTTTCCTTATTACTTATTTACTACATAATTATCCTAATAATTACGCCTAACACCCTAAATGCTACAAGTATCATACTTTATTAAATTTCAACATCCTAAAACATATAATTATTCACTAAATTAGTAATTAATCATTTAATTACTTAATTAACCCTAAATTACCAGTTTTATTCCTCATTTTAAGGCCTAAAAATTATCTAAAAATTTTGAAAATTAATTTTTAAAAACGGGCTTCATAGAACTATTCTACATCATCTAAGTAGACTGTCACGCCCCGAAGCGGTAGAGTCGTAACAGCCCCGCCGTATAAACCATCCTAAGATAGAAGTTGGCCTTACAACCGCTATCTTAGACCTGATCTATACAAGGCGTCCACGACTAACCCGCTTTGAAGTAAACAGTTTGTAATTTAAATAATTCATTTACCTAAGAAAGTGAGAAAAGTTATATGTAATTCAGAAATGAAAATTAATAACATATGTGTTGATTCTTCAATGTTTTTCCTCACTCCTCAGGATCTAGCAATTGCTAGCTTCAGAGTAGTTGTTGCCGCTTCTTAGCCAGTACCTGCACGACGTCTATAGGGATGTGAGCAACCACAGCTCAGTAAGTTAGGACGGAGGACTTAAAACTATACCATACACACAACAAGGTTTTCAATCACTTATTAGGTGCAATGCATGTGCAAGCAAATGCCATCGCACGACGTTGTCCGGCCCGTCGTGAGATTAGAGAAATTGCTCCCGCTCTAATCAGGGTTGAGGAGTTGCCGTTAATGCAACAGCTCACGACCAAACCCAGGCTTGTGTAATGGAGACCTTGCTCCTCTCGCGATTACCTTTGAACCATTGTCTTCACCCTCGCCGCGACCTCCTCTCCTGTCACTTAGTTCGACTGAGGATAAAGAAGGGACCATTTTGCAATTCTGCGCTATCCCTTTCAAAGGGGTCGGTATTTGGCCGGAGAGTCCTAAGTTCCCCTAACGGGTTGCCATACATGTCTGATTATGATTACTAGTCGTATATTTGATTAAGTCCAGTTTAAGGTGATCAATTATTTCATACAAATCAGACAATATATGCCAGAACAACAAACAGAATCATAGCATCACCCATAATCAAGCACATGCACACATTCAACTATCTAACAAGCACAACCAAGCATAATCTTAAGCCTCCAAAATACAGCATCATATTAATCCTAACTTACCTCGACTCATCGCTCACTCACTCGAGGTCCGATTTGCTCAGGCCATCGCCGATCATTCCTATAACACAAACGTGATTTCAGTTTTTCATATAACTATTATAGGTTCGTTTTATCCTATAACGCTTATTGTTATGTTTTTTTTAGGGTTTAAGATACCTAATTATCTAGGTCTTAAGTCTTTTATAATTATTCTAGGTTTGGGGTTAGGCTCGGGTTCGATTTTCACATCGATTTCTAAATTCGATTCTAGTTCGATTTCTAAGTAATGTTTTATATTCCAATCCTAGAAATTCGTTTCAACTCATAATGTGAAATTAATCACATTACTTCCCGACCTCCTAAATATCATTATTACCCGTAATCAGTATTTTATTTCATCCAGTATACTTATATCCTTATTAGTATACCGAATTTACTCTTGATGTGAGAAATTTTAACATTTTTCATATAATTACATAAATTCAAGTTTCTTATCAGATTTATTATATATCCTTATTATTTATATAATATCAATTTTTATCCTAATATTTTCTATTTATTATATTTTCAAAAATTACATATTATACATTATTGCCTATTATGTACATAATGTACTTCTAATATTTCTATCACTTTAATTACCATCCCTAAACATCAATTATCATTTCAAAATGTCTAAATTCATCCTAAATTAGATTTTACTCCTAATTTCCCTAATTTACAAAATTAACTTAAAGTTAACTATTTTTCCTTATTAATCATTTACTACATAATTAACCTAATAATTATATATAATACCCTAAATGCTACAAGTATCATACTCCATCAGATTTCAACATCCTAAAACATATAATTATTCACTAAATCAGTAATTAATCATTTAATTAAGTAATTAACCCTAAATGACCCATTTTATGCCTCATTTTAGGGCCTAAAAATTATCTAAAATTTTGGAAAATTAATTTTTAAAAAAGGGATTCATATCACTATTCTATATCATCTAATTAATCTACACAAAAATTTTGGGTTCGAAACTACACTCCTAAGGTCATTTATTTCTAAATCGAAACATGTTCGGTTCTGCACGATTTCTTAAAGACCCTATATCACAAGACATATTTTCATCAAAATAATATTTTTCCTAAAAAATAAATACAAAAATATTCTATAATAACAAAATTCATAATTTTCTAATAATATTTACTATTTTTAAAAAATTACACAAAATCGGGATGGAAATCGGACTCATCGATCTTGGTGGCTCCGGCCACCGCTAGTTGCCGTAGCCTTGTTGTCCGGCATGGGCACTGCCACCACCGTCTGGTGGTGGTGGCCGTCCACTCCCAGCTGCTCGTCTGGTGGGGGTTCCCGTTAAAGGCCCTAATTGCATAGTTTTTTCTAATTTTTTTCTAAACTGAATTTTTCTCTCAATTTTTGCCTCTCTCTAATTTTCTCTAATTTTTATCTGGCCAAATGAGCTTTTGAATTTTTCTTGCTATTTATAGAAAATTTTTGTAATTATTATGCATTAATTTGACAAAACTTTGGCCATTATCCTTGATTTTTGGCTTTTATGTTGTCAAATTTTTATTGGTTTATTTTTATTTTGCAGATTTGGACCTACCACGACTTGATCTTGATTCATCTTATCCTATTATGATTTTTTATGATTTTTCCATATTTAATTTATAATTTTTTTAATTATTTACTTAGTTTTTGACCAATTCAGGTAATTTCGCGTATTTTTATCTACACGTAAATACATATGGGGTACACGTGAACATTCCTAATTATTATTTTAGTCATTCTAAAATTTTTAGTATACATTTAATCTATCTTTAGTAATTTATTAATTATTTGATTACACTTTTCGCATTTTCAGTAATTAGTACTTATTATGCTTAAAATTTTAAAATTTGAAAATTTTATAGTCTCCTATTTTATTACTTATTTTCTTAAATTCAAGTATACAGGGTCAGTTTTACTAATATTTCTTTCGTTAGTTTATAATTTGGGGTTTGATCGGATTCCTTAATCAATCGTCCAAAACCTTAAGTTCTAAGTTCAATCCTACGGTCAATTGGCTTAGCTTTGGGGCTTACATAGACTACATAAAAATTTTGAACTTAAAACTAGACTCTTAAGGTCATTTATTTCTAAACCGAAACATGTTAGGTTTTGCATAATTTCTTAAAGATCATATATCACAGGATATGTTTTCATCAAAATAATATTTTTCTTAAAAAAAATACAAAAATATTTCAGAATAACAAAATTCATAATTTTCTAAGAATATTTACTATTTTTACAAAATTATACAAAATCGGGCTGAAAATCGAACTCACTGATTTGGGTAGCTTCGGCCACCGTCGGTGGTTATAGGTTTTCCTTATAAGCCCCAATTGCCCACATAGTGGTGGTGGCCGTCCACTCCCAACTGCTCTTCGGGTATAGGTTCTCCTTATAAGCCCCAATTGCACAGTTTTCTTTTTTTTTTTCTTAACCCTAATTTTTCTCTGAATTTCGCCTCTCTCAATTTTTCTCACTCTCCAAACTGACCAAATGAGCTTCTAAAAAATTTAGAGTATTTATAGAGTTTTAGAGAAATTATTGTGTATTAATGAAATAAGACAATTATCTTATCTCTTCTTTTTTTCACTTTTTATTTGTTGCATTTTAATTGGTTGATTCTTTTTCTTCAATATTATATTGCCACACCCACTTCTGGACCTTTCCTCATTTTTCTATATTTTTCTTGATTTATCCTTAATTAATTATGAATTTTCTTTAATTATTTATTATTATTTTAGCACATTTCGTATATTTTAAGTAATTACGCATATTTCTACATATATATAAATTCATATATAGGACAAATAAACATTCCTAAATATTATTTAGATTATTTTATCATTTTTAGTATACATATAATTTAAAGCGATTTGTTAATTATCGGAATGCATTTTATGTATTTTTGATAAATACGCATTTTTAATAAATATGCATTTTCGATAAATAATCAGTTATATACTTAAAATTTAGAATTTTTATATTCTTTTATTTTATTGCTTATTTTCTTAAATTCAAACTTATAGGATCATTTTAGTAATATTTTTAGCTTTACTAATAATTTAAGCGCGATCGGATCTTTCAGCCAATTGAAACTTTAAGTAACTGATTGTGGGGCTTACAATGGCAATGTTTTCTCAATGTGCGCCTGCTTTAGTTGCCTTTTTTATTACATAACAAGGAGTAACTTTCTCAAATCCTTTTAGTGTAGTGTAACAATATACCCCACCCAACCCTCTAATTGTCAATGAGCATGTTGCTCCCAACATTGGAGAACAACTTCCTGCTGCAGAACTTACAACTACACAAGATTTATTACCTGAAGTAAGGAATCAAGGAGTTCAAATTAGAGACTCGTTATCCTCACGTATTATGCCACATGTTACAATTATTGACTTTATTCAACCAACACCAATGAATCCCATGTCTGCAAGATCTACACCTATGAATCTAGCACCCATGCATCCTACTCCTGCGATGTTACTAAGGGTCGTAGCCTCTGTTACGCCCCGAAAAGATGAAATCGTAACAATCCTGCCGTGTGAACCATCCTAAGATAGAAACTGTCCTCACAACTAATATCTTAAACCTAGTTTACACAAGGCGTATTCGACTCTACCCCTTTCAAGCGTCCAATTCGATACCTATTTGATATAAACTTGTAGAGTAATCCTGTAAAATAATTTGTAATAACAAACTTATTATTAACCTTATAAAAAAAAGTAGTAGTAAATTCCACAGGTACTTATCATTTCATATATAGATCAAAATATTGAAAACTACTAAGCCCCTTTAAGGAATCTCATGTAGTTTTCCTTAAAAGATAAAAACTTAATACTAAGGGCAATAACCGACCATTGCTTGTTGTATCTCGCTTCCCGTCCCAATTTACTAAGGATTCTAGTATTAGGTAGGCACTTATAAGCCATTTGGAACCTGTAAAATAAACTATAAGGAAATGAGCAACAACTTGCTTAGTAAGTGGGGGTAAAGACGGAAGTATGCATTTAGCACATCACAATCAGGATTTTCAATCAAGTTAATTAGATGCAATGTATGTACAAGTAGATGCAATCGCACGACGTTACCCTGTCCATCGTAAGATCAAAGAAATTTCACCCGCTCTAATCTAAGTTGAGGAGATTGACGTCACACACTCACAGATCGAAATCAAACCGGAGCTTGTGCAATGAAAAACACCCTCCTCCCATGACCACCTTCAAACCACGACTCCCAACCTTGCCGCGACCTCCTCTCCTGTTACTTAGTTCGGCTAAGGGTGGGGAAAGGGCCATTTCAGCTATCCTCATCAAAGAGAATCCGTGTTTGACTCGAGAATCCTAGTCGTTACCTTTAATAAGTTGCGATGCATATCAAATTAGATATTAAGCCAAATTTGAGTTAGTTCATCTTTTTAGGATGATCAATCAAGCTTAAACAATTTAATAATAACATTCACAGAACAATCATATTATGGAGCTCAACTTGCATCACAGCAAATCGAAACCCAACCACAAGCATTGTATATGTACAAACAGCTAACTACATTCACAGGCCAATACATACCAAAGTCTCCAGATATTCTAAAATAATATCCCAAAATACGGTAAAGCATCGATCCCACTTACTTGTCTTGGCGCTTACTTCGAAAAACTTGTATCGTCAACGGTCTGATCATTGGGAGGCCCTATATATATAAAACCTAAATTCAATTTTCATAATAGTTATGAAATCATTAGGGTTTTATCTAAAGCAGCTATATATATATATATATATATAAAGTATATTATTATTTTTATTATATAATAATATATAGTTTCATTATATTAATCAAGTTAAGTTATTAAGTATTAATAATATACGTTATTATACTATTACGTATAATATATCATTCCGATTGTATCAAAATGTACTTTTAGTAGTTTAAATCATGTTTCGATTGCGATGGAGTTATAATAGTACGTAAATTAGTAATATTGTGGAGATATAGGTTATATTACTTAGGTTTATCTAATTTTAGTAAAAATAGTGTCGTTGGACTCGTACAAACTTAACGATACGTATTATAAATCTTAATTTTTAGATATGACTTCTAACGGGAAATTCGAATTTTTAATACAACTATACGTATCTAATCAAATATTATCATACTATATGTAATTTATTTTATTAAACCATATTTTAGTTAATTTGTCAATATAATCCATAATATAGGTATTATTTAACCCTAATACCTCTATAACGTGTCCCGATTATTAAAATATCATTAAATATATTAAAAATATAATTTTTATCCGATCTGACCAGTACACAAATAGATAGTTTTTATTCGCCTATTTATCATATTTTAACCTATTATTACTAGAATTGGGTATTGGATCGTTATTTAAGTTATTTTACAACGTAAATTTATAATAAATAGCCCTAGGTTACCAAATAATTTCTCAAAAATTTCTATAGACTCCTAAAAATATGTGGAATTCAACCAGTACTTGGTTTCAAGTTTTCTATCTATCACTTATATATTTGTATTTACGATTTTACCCTTAAATTATCCTAAATTACCTAATTATATCCTTTTTGCACCAAATTGATTTCAACCTGTCCCAACATTATTATTATTATTCACTAAAAATTAGTACATGTTCATTTCATCATTTAATTTCATAATTTCTTATTTATTTCACAATTTCAGCCTATTTTCGAGTTATTTTTAGGCAGAAAAATACAATAAATATTAAAAGTATTCAAATAAAAAATCAGGCTACATAGAAATTATCTATATATCATAAGTATTTTACACAAAAATTTTGAGCTAGAAACTACATCATTTAGTATATTTATTTTAAATTTCAAATTTCTGATGAATAGTATATTTGTTAAGAAAGTACATTAAATACTCCTAATTTTATTAAAATAAATTTATGAAATGAAAGAACATCTAAAATAACCTAGAAATTAGTTTTTCCATATTTTTCCTAATTAATTTAATAATTTTTCAAGAATAAAGAAAAATAGGGCAAAAACTCAAAACCTGAATTCATTGGAGCTCCGGCCACCATTAGCTGAAAAGAGGTTGTCAGCCGGCCTAGTCTGTGGTGGCTCTGCTAGGTGGCGGCGGGGCTCCACATCAAGTTATTAAATAGTCGGGGAACTCGCTAAGCTTAGTCCTTACTCTGTTTTTTTTTTTTCTATTTTTTGTCAAAATTTTTGAATTTTTCTTAGGTTTTCTTGGTTACCAAAATGTTAAATCTGAGTCCTACGATCTTATTTATAGTAGTTTAGGTCGGTTGGATTTTTTTTCCTTAATCATTAATTAATTTATTTTAATATTTTTCTCAAAAAACGCATAATAAAAGGTGTTAATTTTTTATAAATTTACTTTCGATGCAGCTGCTTATTCTTTTTAAGCTGCTTAACATTTAATCCAATCATATTTCAGGTCTTTTTTTTATAATTTTTAGATAATATTTTAGGGTATTTTGTTATTTTATATTAATATTTAATGATTTTTATTAATATAGGGTATATATCATATATATATCATACACGTAATGAGTAATTATATACGTGTAATCATGTTTCTTGCATATTTTTTATTTTTAAGATACTTTTTCCCTATATGATTTTGCAATTCTATTACTCATTATGCATAATTATATTATTTTAGGTTAATTTACAGGTATATTTATTATATATATTGATTATACTTATAAAAATACGTGTATATTCATATAGTATATTGTGCTATATTATTTTCTTTTATTGCCTGATTATCTTATTTCAAAAACTAACTTTATCAAATTACTTTAACTAACTTTTCCATCTTAATGGTAAAGTTTGGGTTCAATCGAATAACTTTTCTCGAAAATCCTAAATTTATGTACGATTACCCTAAACTCAACTTTAGGATCTCATATGAAGCAAATTCTCCCTTTCTTGATTATATTCTTGATATTTTATTATATTTTTTACTTCCTCGTGTATGAGGATTTCTCAATTAAGGTTATTGTGTTTCTCATAAGTTTTTAGTCTACTCGATTTACTTTCCTAAATGTTCTAGATCAATTATCGATCCTAGATCATATAAGGATAAGGTTTTATCGTAATACTCAGATGTTCGTGTCTAGATTGCTGATATATAGGTTATTACAGCATTTACTCAGATAGGTTTATTTGCAACCAAAGAAGATTTGGATATATATTTAAAGGAGATACAAGTGAAATCTACGGTTGGGATACCAAAACTAAAGCTTTCGTATCACCAACGCATTGCCGCAAAGTCATACGCTAAAGAATATGTTAGTCCGAAGTTCATGCTATTTAATGCCAAGAAGGGAAGTGCTAAAAAACATTTGCTGAAATTTATCGAAACATTAGAAGTATATGACCTAGATGACGATTTGAAACTGAAAGAATTCTCCAAGTCACTCACTGAAAAGGTATACACCTAGTATATTAATCTCCCTCTAGGATCAATAGATTCATGGGATAGTATGTGTAAAATGTTTTTGGAGAAGTTCTTCTCTACAGAAGAGAGAGTCACCTTTACTAATATGGGAAGGATCCGACAAAAGTCTAAAAAAAATCTAATGAATTATATCGAGCACTTTAGGGAGCGTTCATTAGATATACAAGACATTTATGATGAGAGAGAGTTGGTCAAGATCTGTATCCAAGAGATGTTGTGAGCCTCACAACCAGTTACTCAAGGCTTTGATCTGCTGAAAGATTTGATCAAGCCTAAATTATAAGTAAAGCTAGAAATATTAGTAAAATGATCCTGTAAGTTTGAATTTAAGAAAATCAGCAATAAAATAAAAGAATATAAAAATTTCAAATTTTAAATATATCATTCGTTATTTATTGAAAATATGGAAAATGCGTAAAATGCATTCCGATAATTAACGAATCGCTAGAGATAAATTATATCCATAATAAAATGACCTAAATAATATTTAGAAATATTTATTTGTACTATATATGATATACATATATGTAGAAATACATGTAATTACTTAAAATACGTGAAATGTGCTAAAATAATACTAAATAATTAATTAAAAAATAAATAAAAAAATAAGGAATGATCCAGAATCGAGTCGTGATAGTTGGGGAAAATAAGAAAAAAATCAGCCAATTAAATTAGAGCAACACAAAAGCCAAAAATCAAGGAATTTGGACAATGTTTTGTTTAATTTAATGCACATTAATTACCACAAACCTCTATAAATACCAAAAAATTTTCAGAAGCTCATTTGGGCAGTTTGGAGAGCAAGAAAAATAGAGAGCTTAAAAAATTCAAGAGAAAAAATAAAGAAAAAAAATAAAAAGAAAACTGTGCAGTTAGGGCCAAAAGGGGAACCGACATCAGACGAACATCTGGGAGTGGACGGCCACCACCACCACACGATGGTGGCAGTGCCTAGACTAGACGACAATGCCACGGCGGCCGGCGGTGATCAGAGCTACCTAGATTAGTGAGTCCGATTTCTAGCCTAATTTTGTGTAATTTTGTAAAAATAGTAAATATTCTTAAAAAATTATGAAACTTGTTATTCTGGAATATTTTTGTATGTAGTTTTTAGGAAAAATATTATTTTGATGAAAATATATCCCATGATACATAGTTCTTAAAAAATCATGCAAAACCGAGCATTATTAGAATTAGAAACAAATAACCTTAGGAGTGTAGTTTTGAATCTAAAATTTTTGTATAGACTACTTAGATGATATATAATAGTGCTATGAAACCCGCTTTCAAAAATTAATTTTAAAAAATTTTAGATACTTTTTAGGCCTTAAAATGAGGCATAAAATGGGTAATTTAGGGTTATTAAGTAATTAAATGGTTAATTACTGATTTAGTGAATAATTATATGTTTTAGGATATTGAAATATGATGTAGTATGATACTTGTAGCATTTAGGGTGTTAGATGTAATTATTAGGTTAATTATGTAGTAAATGAGTAATAGGGAAAAATAGTAAATTTTAAGTTAATTTTGTAAATTAGGGTAATTAGATGTAAAATCTGATTTAGGATGAATTTAGACATTTTGAAATGATAATTGATGTTAGGAGATGGTAATTAGAGTAATAGAAATATTAGATGTATATTATATACATAATAAGTAATAGTACATAACACATAATTATTAGAAATATAATAAATAGAAAATATTATAATAAAAATTGATATTATGATAATAATAATAAAAATGTACAATAAATCTGATAGGAAACTTAAATTTATGTAATTAAAGGAAAAATGCAAAAATTTATTACATCAAGAGTAAATTCGGTATACTAATAAAGATTTAAGTATACCGGGTGGAATAAAATACTAACTAGGGGTAGTAATGGTATTTAGGATATCGGGAAGTAATGTGATTAATTTCACATTATGAGTTGAAACGAATTTCTAGGGTTCGGATATAAAACAGTACTTAGAAAATCGAACTAGAACCTAATCTAGAAATCGATATGGAAATTGAATCCGAACCTAACCCCGAACCTAGAGTAATTGTAAAAGATTTGAGAACCTAGATAATTGGATACATCAAACTCTAAACAAAAGATCACAATAAGCATTATAGGATAAAACGAACCTATTCATAGTTATAAAAAAAAAAAAAACTGAAACCACGTTTGTGTTATAGGGATGATCAGCGATGGCCTGAGCAAGTTGGACCTCAAGTGAGTGAACGAGGAGTCCAGGTAAGTTGGGATTAATACAATGTTGTATTTTAGAAGCTTAAGATTATGTTTGATTGTGCTTGTTACATAGTCTGTGGTGTGCATGTAATTGATTATGAGTGATGCTATGATTTTGTCTATTGTTTTGGCTTGTATTGTATGGTTTGTATGAAATTATTGATCACCCCAAACTGAACCTAATCAAATATATGACCTATAATCATAATCGGACCTATATGACAACCCATTAGGGGAACTTAGGACTCTTCGGCTAAATATCGATCTCTTCGAAAGAGATAGCGCAGGATTGCATAATGGTCCCTTCTTCATCCTTAGTTGAACTAAGTAACAGGAGAGGAGGTCGCGGCAAGGGTGAAGTTAATGGTTCGAAGATAATCGCGGGAGGAGCGAGGTGTCCATTGTACAAGCCTGGGTTTGGTCATTAGTTGTTGCATTAATGGCAACTCCTCAACCCGGATTAGAATAGGCAAAATTTCTCTAATTTCACGGCGGGCAGGACAACATCGTGCGATGGCATTTGCTTAAGCATGCATTGCACCTAAAAAGTTGATTGATAACCTTGTTGTGTTTATGGTATAGTTTTAAGTCCTCCATTCTAACTTACTGAGCTGTGGTTGCTCACATTCCTATAGACGTCGTGTAAGTGCTGGCTAAAAAATGGCATACAACTACTCTCAAGCTACCAACTGCTGGATCCTGGGGAATGAGGAAAAATATTTGAAAAAAAAAACACATATATTCTTAAGGTCTAAGTTTTTTATTTTAGAATTTTCATTTTTGAATAATGTAATAACTGAATTATAGTGTATATATATAAATTTTCTCACTTTTTTAGGTAAATGATTTATTTAAATTACAAATTGTTTACCTCAAAGAGAGTTAATCGTAAACGCCTTGTGTAGATGAGGTCTAAGATAGCGGTTGTAAGGCCAACTTCTATCTTAAAATGGTTTACATGGCGGGGCTGTTATGACTCTGCCACTTCGAAGCTTGATAATTCTAAATTGGTATCAGAGCAAAGTTTTAGTGAACTCGCTTTGAAATGAATAATTAAAAGAATTAAACATTTTAGGAGTACATTGAGAGTAGATAGAAACAAAGGGATATTAAAGTATCGTATTACAAATTATAGGATAAGTACCGACTATAATACTAAACTAAGATAGGCGTTAATCAAATTTAACTCTAGTAATGTGATCATATGGAGAAATTGGTGATTAGTTGAGGTGATTTAAGTGGAATGAAGGAGAATTCCTAATTTAATCCAAAATTGAGATGTTGAGAATAACATTATAATTGATTAGTTGGAATATGCTAATACTATGGACTGTATTACTGAGAAGTTTGTTAACGGAGTTATGTTGTAATTGATAAGAAGTGATAAGACTTATGGACAATAACGAAGATTAATCTGAGTTTTAGCATAATAGGGATCGTGTAATATGTCTTATTGAATACGGATGATTTGGAAGTGAAGGATTATAACTCAAGATATGTGTAGTAACGGTAGAAGAAAGATACCCTATTCTGCTAATAGACTTATACTACAACTAGCACATCATATATCTTTAGATAATTAACCCCAAAGGTTTATTGAATGACTTTTACATTTTTCTGGATCAGTTGGAATAGATTAAGATTATATATAGCATGGGAATACAATATATGAGAAGATAGTTGATTTGAACGATGAATACAATGTATTAGCTAGTTATATTTTGTCAGGAGTTAGAATTGTCATATGATTAGCTATTCATATAAGTTAAGTACCTATTGATCTTTTAATAGATATAGTTGTGCTCCTTGATGAATATGTATTCTTTGGATATGTACATATGCTATGATGTATTATACACTTGTGAGTAAGAATATGAAAAGGGATTGGATGTGTCTTAGGTGACCGATTTTGGAAGTGTTATTATATATAAGAATTGGTGGTTTATTGAAGTGATTTAGATTGAATGAAGAAGAATCTTTGAGTTAATATAAAGTTGAGATGTAGAAAATATTGATAGAACTTATTAGTGGGCTATGTTAATATTGTGGATGAAATTCCTAAGAAGTTATTGATGAAGTTTTGTTGTAATCGATAAGATATGATGAAGTAATGAGACTCATAAACAATAGTGGAAATCAATTTGAGTTTGGAACAAGAGAGATATAGTGATATGTACAAAAAAATTAAGATGAATCCAAAACTTATAGGAATTCTGAGATGATTTCGGCTTGGTGCTTTGTATAAATATGAGGTAATATAATTTAAAGTAAAATAAAGCATGGTATAGAAGTGGATTCTAGAAAGACAAAACATTAAGAGGGAAAAGTTAAAAATCGATTCAGAAATGAATCAAAACCTATATTAGAGGTATAATAAAAAACCTAATTACTCTTGTATAAAAGGAGAATGCGGTATAAGAGATGACAGATGATGATAACATTAAGGAGTCTGATAATGATAATGTTGTGGGGGAAAGAAGAAGAATAAGCAGCCTAAAGGAATTGAAAGCTTCGTTCGAGAAGATGAAAGAAGGGTATATCGCTTATGACGGTCTTAGGGGTCTGAGGAGATATATATTTCCTCTTCAGATCCCATACTAGTGGAAGAAGTCCAACTTACCCCACAACAACTATAAGACCAAATGAAGCCACAGGTTGAGGAAATATAAGAATTAGATCTAGCGTAATCAGGAGAGTCGTAATGGCCAATCTTCATAAGCAAGAGCCTCCCACAAGAAATAAAAGTTCATATTGTCAAGTTGCTAAGAGAATATATAGACGTATTTGCATGGACCTACGAAGAGATGCCAGGATTAAACTCTAGTCTTATAGTACATAGACTAAGCATTACCCTAGGAGTTACGCCTGTAAAGCAAGGACAAAGGGTTTTCCGTCCTGAAATTGAAGTTCAAATTAAGCAAGAAGTCGAGAAGTTATTACAAGCTGGATTCATAAGGCCCATCTAACATCCTACTTGGCTTGCCAATATTGTTCCTGTAAGAAAGAAGAATGGATAGATAAGAGTATGTGTGGACTTCCAGAATCTAAAAAAGGCTTATCCTAAAGATGAATTTCCTCTACTAAACGTCGATATTCTGATAAATGCGACTGTAGAACATGATTTATTCTCATTTATGAATGGATTTAGTGGCTATAATCAAATTAAGATGGCAATTGGGGACACGGAGTGTACTGCCTTTCGCACACCGATTGGAAATTTTTATTATACCGTCATACCATTCGGACTTAAGAATGCAGGCACCACTTATCAAAGGGCAATGACTGCTATATTCCATGACATGATGTATGACTTTATGGAGGATTATGTTGATCATATAGTCATCAAGTCTAAAAGGACACATGATCATGTAGTTCATCTACAAAAGGTTTTTGAACGATGTCGGCTATACAAGCTTCGCGTGAATCCTCTCAAATGTGTTTTTAGAGTGGCCTCAAGGAAGTTTTTAGGGTTTATCATCCATCGGAAAGGAATTGATGTTAATCCTGCGAAAGCGCAAGCTATAAGAGTGATGCCATCTTCTACTACTTTAAAAGAACTAAAAACTTTTATGGGAAAAGTTTTTTATATCAGGAGGTTTATACTAGCACTTGTTGAGATTTCATACTTATTGCATCAACTTTTGAGGAAAGGAATTTCATTTTAATGGGAATAGGTCCACAAAGAGGCAATTCAAAAGATCAAAATGATCTTGACTTTTCCTTAAACCATGACCATGCCAGTCAAAGAATTGCCATTGATTTTATATCTTACTTCTACCAACAAGTCTGTTGGAGCCTTACTTGCGTAAGAAGTTAATAGTCAAGAGCGACCTGTATACTATCTGAATCGAACCCTAAAAGGCAGCGAGGTCAAGTACTCAGCTTGTAAGAAATACTGTCTTACATTGGTATTTGTCATGCAAAAGTTACAGCATTATTTCCTCGCGCATAAGATCAATCTGGTAACTTCTTTAAATCCAATCAAGTATTTATTATCACAACCGGCTTTATTAAGATAAGTTACTAAGTGATTACTCTTTCTTGGAGAATTCGACATCTCAGTGCAATCCCCTAAAACCATTAAGTCGCAAGCCTTGGCTAATCTATTAGCACACTTCCCAAATGCCAGAGAGGGCTTGACTGTAGGCATAGTACCGACTGAATTTCATGAAGATACTCAAATGGTTGAGACGGATGGTGAATGGATACTTCAATTTGATGGTTCCGCAGGAAAACAAGGTTGAGGAGTAGGAATCGTATTGACATCACCTGAGGGTCAAGAGATACCCTTAGCATTTAAACTTAATTTTCGATGCACTAATAATGAAGCCAAGTACGAAGCAGTATTACTTGGTTTGTTATCTGCACAAGGAGTTGGAGTGCATAATTTGTGTATTTGAAGTGATTCACATTTAATCATTAGATAGGCTATGGGTGAGTTTGGATCGAAGGAACTTACACTTGCGCCTTATAGGGTCACAATGCAAGTTATGGTCAAAAAATTTAATTATGTATAGTACAAGCACACAAGTCAATCGGCGAATAGGTATGTCGATGCATTGGCCACACTAGCATCGAAAATGCCGATTTAAGATGCTAGTTTTAATGTAAATATCTTAGCAGTTAAGAAATCTATCTCGTATATGGCTTTAAATTTTGTTAATGAGGATGAAGACATGCAAGACGATTGGCTCAGTCTATTCATGGAACAGTTAGCAACCCCTAATGTGGCTTCTGTTTCGGCTTTGAAGAACTCTTTTAAAATCAACAGAATGTTATATTATAAGCGTCTAGAAGGTGTTCTATCTCAATGTATTGGTTCTAAGGAAGCTCGTCTCAAGTTAGACAAGTATCACTAGATCTGGTATGGAGAAGAAGGACCACTACTATATCGTCGTATTCAGTGTGCAAGGTATTATTAGCCATTGATGGCTAAAGATGCACTTCTAGTGTAAGTACATGGCTCTAAATGTTCTGAGCTTCCCGACCAGAGTGAGTGTAATTTTATATCTAGTGCTAGAGACTAGAGGTGCCCATACATCAATTACTTAAGGAACAATGTGTTACCGACGAATAATATGGATGCCAAGGTTATAAAGCGAAAGGCCATGAAGTATCTTATGCATGAAGTTGAGCTCTACAGAGTATCATTTATGGGAAAACCCTTAAAGGGTGTTGCTCTTCCTGAAACGGAAACAGTTTTGACTGAGGTGCATGCTGGAGAGTGCGGGGAGCATTAAAGAGGAAGGAAACTATATTATTATCTACTCGATATAAGATACTATTGGCCAACAATGGAAGTGGGCGCTTGCAACTTCACTAAGAAGCATGTTATCTATCAACAACAAGGCGATGCCATTCATGCTCCTGTGTTCACATTCCATAGCATTATAACTCCTTAACCTTTTCATACGTGGGTTTTTGACCTTATTGGACCTATATATCCACCATCAAGAGGATGCATCTAGATTCTGGCAGGAACAAAACGCTTTACAAAGTAAGTAAAGGCGGCTCGTTTAAGGAAGGCTATAGGAGCAGCAGTTACAGGTTTCATGAAGGAAAATATCATATGTAGGTTTGGAATCCCGAAGCGTATTTTATCTGACAATGGCACTCATTTTATTAATTCGCACGTTCGCCAACTGCTGGTTTCCTATAATTTTGATCATGTAAAGTCTACACCATATTACCCGAAAGAAAATGAACAAGTTGAGGCTATTAACGACAGCTTGTTGAAGATACTTAGTCGCATGGTTCATGATAATCACAAGGCATGGCATGATAAGCTACCACTAATACTTTGGGCCTATAGGACATCTAAACAAAGGCCAACGCAGGCAACTCCTTTTTTTTTTAGTATATGGGACTGAGGCAGTAGTTCTCATAGAAGTCTTGATCCCATCTGCTAGGTTGATAATCAATGCTGAGCTCGAACATAACATATTGCGAGTGATGGATCTGGAAGCATTAGACGGAAGGCGTGATATTGCCAAACATAATCTCATCAATTATCAACATAGGCTTGGAGTGGCATATAACTGTCTGGTGAGAAACAGACCATTCTAACAAGGCGACATCGTACTTCGTGTAGCTGAGCATGTACGCCAAGGTACCCTAGCGCCTAAGTTTACACTAAAATGGGAAGAACCTTTCATAGTTGAGGAAGTGTATGAAAGTGGATATTGCAAACTTAGGAATCCCAACACGGATGCTATTACCGCTCCTATTAATTTTCAATATATCAAATAGTTCCATTTGTAAAAAGGAAACTATGGTAACGTTAAATAAATGAAACTTACAGCTCGAGCTGTAAGCTGTATAAGCTTGTTTTACATGTCTATTCCTACTATTATCTCCTTTATGTACCTTAGGCTGAAAAAATAATAATAACGAAGTATTGGTGTTTGTAATGCTACTTCTTGGTAAGGGACTTCTCTCCCAAATTCACAATATACATTTATCGTATGAGTTGTCGACTAGTTGAAGCTTTAACTCCGGGCGCACTATATGATGTTCTATCAAATAAGACAATGACTTGTACTATTTGAGTATATGTTCATGGAGCATATAAAAATGGTTAAGTAGTGGGTAATACCCCTTTAACTCATGACGTGATTGTCTAATGGAACTAATATTCCTCGTTTCAATCAATATCTCTATACTGTCAGATCATATATTCAAATCTTTACTTGCAAATGAAATATACTTCCACTGCGTAAGGTTTTCTTAAAAATTTATCAAGCCATGAAGTAAACTATCATGTAAAGTGTTGTTAAGGAAATGCAATGTTTTCTAAGAGCATAACAATGTGAACTTTCAAAAGCTTACTAAATTAACAAACAACTCACATCAATTTATGATGTTCCATGTAAAGGCATAGATCTCAAATAAGCAAAAAGCGAAACTACACATACTGAGCTCAACAAGTCCTTACACCCCATTAAAAAAAAAGGGGTGCAAAGAGAACAAAAGTAATACTATCAATACTTGATACTAGATGCAACAGTAAAATCAGGATCTGTGCCTACCAGACGTACTTCTCTCTCAAGTTCTACCTTTGCAAGTTCAGCTTTAAGTAGATCACATCTCTCCTCAATGTCTCGACTACCTAACACCTTTTAAGCTTCAACTGCAATGATTTCCATCTTGTTAAGCTTGAACCTAAAGGCATGTGCTACAGTGACGCTACTAATCAAAAGTTTAAGATTTTCTATAGATAACGAGCACAAAGCCTCATCAAATAGCCCTACAACTTGCCGAAGTAAGCCCAAGATATGAGTAGTCACATTGGAACCCAAACAGACCGATCCTATGTAAAAATCCCTCTCCATCCTATGTAAGCGCTCTAGTGATGCTAGGAGGTTAAAAGGTATCGTGAAGCCATGAAAGGAGGGCGTCTCTTTTGAGCTCAATACTATCTTGGTTGCTGATCTTTTATCTCCACGTTGTATTGTTCTAATCTTAAGGAGAAGTGATGATGTAGGATCCCGTGGAACAGGTGAAGTCGCGTCACTACAAAGGGTAGGATCGTTGCTAACTACAGTAGCATCCATGAAAGCATTGGGAGCAGCATGTATCTCTTCATTATAAAACCTTGTACCCATCAAAGCATCAGTAAACATTTGGATCACACTTTCCTTTAAGAATAAAAATTCACTATCTTCGTAATCGTCATTGATATTGAACGCATCGGGGATTCTAATATTACCATGGGTGTCTTCATCAACCTGTTTTGTGGAGTCTGTTCTATCATTGAATTATCCCTTTTGGTCATCATCAATATCTATCACGGAATTTTTTCTATCATCATCTGTATGTTCAAGAGAATCCCCATAATAAACCAACTCAAAGACATCTTCTCCTTCATCCACAATCCCGATAACAGTAAGCAGATCTTTAGCTTAAAGTACCTTTCCCATACCATAACGACTTGGAAAAGGACGAGTGATAGGAGAGATGCTTTGACTTGAAGAAGTTCCTTTAGGGATGTTACCGCTCACTCCATTAAGATGATGCTTCATCACTTTCTGTTTATTAAAAGTGGCATCCTTCTCTTTTCCCTTTTGCTCTCGTGACATACACAAAATTGAGAAAATTAAAAATAATAAGTTTCAAGAAAATATTAGTGTATAAAAAAGGAGGAAGGAGAATGTAATGATAATGCTACCTCATGAATGCGGCTATGCTTAGGTTGTCTGATGATCAATAGGGGAGAAGGTGAGCGTTTGCTTTGTGATTTACCCCAGGGATCATCAAAAGACTTTACATTATTAGATGATTTTGGGTCTTCTTTGAGTCGAAAGTGAAATTCATATCTCCGAATGACAATTTCAGGCAAATCCCCTTTAGCTGTCTCTGAGACATACTTCTTAAACCCATCCAAGTAATTCTTCCAATATGTGAACCAGCCACTCGAAGCAACCCCAGAACGACTCATAGAAGGAAAGAATAATTGCTTGATCCTCCCATGAATGTTCTTCTGGCTTTCAAGTCTGAACGTCTTGTAACACTCATCAAAACTTTGGTTAATGACCAAATCATAAGGTACTCCTTGATCAAACCCCAGTTGTTAAGCAACCCGATCAGGTGAATATTTCATGACACTATACTTAAGGAAGCAATTAGAAGCATCGACCCAATCATGAAGTAACAGAAGACTCACAGGTGTACTCCATAAGATAAACTCTACCTTAACGTTAGAAAGCTCATCATGAAGCTTTATCAAGTTTACCAAACCCTTTAAATCGAAAGGATAGATTTTTGAGTACTATTTATATTTAAGCAATTCATTTGTATATGGATGAAAGTTAAACTCATGATAGGTATTAATGACATTCTTCAAAGTACTTAGGAGTTTTCTATTGACCCATCCTCAAGCTCGGGGCTTAACGACATCAGAATGTGTAAGTGGGAGACTAGAATATCTCCTATAACACTTGTAGAAGAATATATGAAGAAACACCAAGTCTACGTACGATACCACAACGTATCTCCCTTACAAGCATATCGGAGCTTCATGAAAGAGGTCCAAACGCCTATACAAGGAACCCAAGTAGAAAGGCCCTAAAGCAAAAAATTCCCCTCGTACAATATGAATAGCCAAGTGGAAGAGTCGAGGACTAACGCCTTTTTTGAAGCCTCCTGGGAATACAAACGATGACAATCAACAAGCAATGAAAGCTTCCAACTCGTACCTGAAACATAAGACAAGATAGATTAGGTTAAGGTTATAAAGTAAACGTCGATAGGAAAAAAGGATATACAATGACTATGCTACGTCAAAATGTAGGAACTTGCTTTCACTGATATCGAGGCCCCATCTTATCACCTTTGTCTAGCCTAAAGAAATGCTTGATCCACGCACTAAGTGTACCATGTCTGTGAGTATCTAGAGCTTCTCTTTTGTCTACTTCTAATAGTTCAATCAATGCTCGATCGTCTTCCAAGATTGAAGTTGTAGTGATGTCGGTCAATCCAAGATTAGAAAGGTTCAGAAGGACTGCAATATCCTCTAGTGTTAGAGTGATCTCACCCCACGCTGTCACAAAGGTATGTGAGTGAGTGCTTCAACGAGACATGATAGCTCACCAAGTTTCTATTTCTTGCAGGCGATGTAAAGTTAAACGAGAAGACACCCATATGGGGTAATACACCCTCGCTTCTTCCAAAACGGATGTGTATGTAGGAATCTTGAAAATGTACATTACCCAAGATAACCAACCATTCACCATGTGCTTTGGACCATCAAAACTATTATCTGAGAGAGGGATTTCTTTCTTCTTATTTTTAAAACGCAGCATAAAATTTGCTTCTATCTCAACCCTCTTGTGTACTAAAGGTTCTTGTCTTATGAAACATAACTTGCCATCCTTAGGTGGATGCAGATATATATCCTGCCTCTTTGTATGTCTCTAGAAGAAGTCACCTTCAATAATTGGGTCTACCCATTTGTCTCGAGGTAAGGGGGCTGCCGGGACGTGATCCTCAGAATATGCCAAAATTTCATTGTTCTTATCAATATTGTTGCTATGAGAACGGCACTTGCCAAATTCTTTGCCTATGTCGATGATCCCTAAAAGCAGCAGTGATGTCTATATGAAAGAAAGTGAGCACCTATAAACAAAGGGGAGCAAAGGAGTTAGTAAAAGTAAGGTGCATTCAAAAAGTATGACATCCAATTACGAAAACTAGAGATGACACATACATACAGGGATTCTTGCAATATGTGATGACAATATGCAATTCACACATGACATTAGTGATACTACGCCCAGCTCATATGTTTATGATAATGTTTAAATGATGTTTTCCAGCACGTATTCGTATTAGAAGACTAACGTTCAACTTGTGTAATTGGACCTCACATCGCATTTAGTGCTCACATCGTGTCCAACGTTGTGTTCAAGAGTCATATGGTTTTCAAGACTCATGCCATGGTCTAGCCTCGCGTTGAGTTCAGGCCTTGTGTCGAGCTCAAGCCTTATGATATATCATGTTCAACACTTGTGATATATTTAAGATTCGTTCCATATTCAAAGCTCATATTACATTCATTGATTATGCTGTATTGAGGATTTACATTGAATTCAAGACTCGTGATCATGGCTTATGCTCACTCACATTCAGCCCTAATGTTCAAAACTCATCATCATGGCTTATGCTCACTCACATTCATCCCTAATGTTTAAGACTCATATTTACTATCATGTTCAAGGTTTAGATTCGACCCTTATGTTTACTCATGATCAACCCTCATGTACCAAAGCTGATGTTCGACGCACATGACGAGACTCATGTTCAACTTAAATACCAAAAGTGCTACACTCAAGTTGCACACTTAACTTACATGCACTCGTATAGAAAGTTTAAAAGTGTTCATGTTAAAAGCGTACACAAGCTCATGCCAAAGAGACTGTTGAATTGAAGTGTTCAATCCTCATGTGTTCAAGCGCAAGATCTATGTTACATTGAGCTTGCAAACTCGCCCCTTACTCTTATGTATTTATGTTCAAGGTTTATGTTCAAATTCATATTTTATGGTTATGTGAAGGCCTCATAGTTCTTCTACATGATTAGTCCATGAATGTTTGTATTGAGGAGCAGTGAAGTTCCTTTTATATATTACCTCATAAGTGCTTATGTTAAAGAGGGATGATGTTTAACTCAAGTATGTTACTCTTATACTCTCATGTTTAAGACTTATGTTCAAATTGTTGACTCTTGTGTATGCATGCCCCTACAATTTGAAACTCACGTTCAATTCATGTTACGAGTTGCAATTAGCTATATGGAGATTACAAAAGGAGGCCACATATGACCTAAGTGTAATACCTCTTTGCTATCACCCGTTAATGAAGATCGATACTCAAATCACAATCGTTAACTCTTAACCCTTGATTGGCAAACAGTTACGATCCAGGCGGTAAAAAGTCTACCCTCTTTAGACAGTACTAATTTACTGATTGTTACTAGTTCAAGATGTGGTCCTCAAGTTGCAATCGTAGACTTTTGGCCTTTAACTGCAAGTGGCTACAATCTGGGCGATGAAGAGATCTTCTTTAAACCATTTCTCAAATGTTGATTAAGCTACTTACAAAGCATAGACAATGAGGAGATGTCAGTTTCAAAATTTAAAGAAAAAGGGAAGGAGAAAGATGATATAATTTACCCAAAGACATACATCAAAGCACAAGTAAAATTACAAGAACAAAGGCATTAAGTAAGTTAAACTATCTCATTATTCATCACACGAAGAAGAAATATTGAAGCCAAAGAAAATGCATAAGTTCAAGCTATATACAAGATTCCCAACATCTCGGATCAAGCAAACAAGTGGCTATTGAAATAGTGAAATAAAAAAAAGGGGGAAAGATTATGAAGTGAAGAGTTGCACCACCATGGAAAAACTAATTCGGTCATGTCATGTTGAAAGAAATATTATAGCATACTTTCGAATCAAGACGGTATGTAAATATAAAGATGGAAACTCATACGATAATTAGTAAAGTTTATTCTATCATGGATAAATATCAAGAGTAAATGCATTAAGTGATGGGATACTTCTATGCTCAGGAACGAGGTTCCAAGTAATTCACATATATCACATTTGCCTTATTATATCATTAAAGAGAAAATCGAAGGCATGAAATTGGAATTTATTGCACCAACTGTAGTTAAGTTCAATGCCAATGCCCTTACACGAATGAGACACCTATAAGTGTTTATGGCACATAATGCACTCCTTTCTAGGAATTCCATAAATCTCCTTAAATAGTTAAAGTGGCTTAAGTGGCCTGGGTACCCATTCCCATCGCTTTAGCTCCATAAACATGATAATGGAAAGCTTATTGGACTCTATTTGAACAATAGTTGCATTAGACCTTTGGAAGATGATCTTAAGTTTTTTAGCAATTTCAAGTTCATTAATTTTAGTTACTGTGCCTCTCTTAGAAAGACCCCTAACGTATCATCACTTCCTCATCTTGAGAGCTTAGATGTTAAAGAATGCAAGGAGTTAGTTGAGCTTTATCAATCCCTTAGATTACTTGAAAAGCTAGTACATTTGAACTGCTTAAATTGTTGTAAGTCTCTACTTAAGGATAATTGTACATTAAAGACTATAGCCACCGAATGAGCTTTTAGGGATATCATAGGTTAAAGACTTCCTTATTATCGAAGAAGGTAGGAAAAATTGAGTTGACTCTCGAGATGTATTAATTGGTTAAAACCTTGTAGTTAACAAAAGGGCCTATGCATTGTTAAAATACATTTTCTTATAGAGGGCAAAAAATTGTACAAAATAGAGCAAATAACCTATTACTGAGAATCAGGTTTTAGGCAAAATCGAGGATTGAAGTATACGCAGAACATGTGGATGGAAATTTAATTAGTATAATGATTTGATGGGAACTTCACTTATTGTGAAAAAGCTTGAGTGCTAATTGTTAACGACATGATTAAGTAGGAATAGTATAAAGGTTTCATCCATTATGGAAAAGGATATGAACCAAATTACTCATTAAGGGGTAAAAAGTTCTCTTCGAATAATTTTTTATATTTTTTTTACAATGCAATTATTAACCAAGTGGATACAAAAGACCAGATGCTAATTTACCAGCAAGAGAGACAGTTCCCTTGAAAGCTTGGTCCCAAGGATGTGACCATACATTATTATTAAGTTCTTGATAGGCTCTTTGGAAAACCTCAGAGTAGCATGGATTTGGAATGCAACTAAAGTTTCTTTTTCTTGAATGTATAATTTGCAAATGCAACTTGTAGCCTATGTGACATGTGTTTTACGTAACATACATCCAGATGTATTGCCCAATCCGACTGGATTTAGTCACATAATGTAACTAATGGTGTAATGGCTTTTTACTTATATGGATCATATACAACAGGAATGTAACCTGAACTACTGGACTCTTAATAGGTGCTTTTTTTTACCTTATTTTGCATTAAGGTAAAGTAAGTTATGTACTAACATAGCCCCACAGTTTGAAGTTTCAAAAAGAAAAAGAGAGAGAGAGAGAGAGAGAGAGAGAGAGAGAGAGAGTCAAGACCTAACACACGACATTATATGTTGAGTTGATCTTACCAAATAGTAGGCTGAGTGTTAAAAATAGAAGCTCAAGCAATAGTTGTAACTTCAAACACACCATGCCCAAGCAAAACAATTACAGTCCCAAATTAGAGCATCACACCCAAGCAATAGTTGATGGATCCACAGCTATGTGTGAAACAAAAATCATCTGAGCTTCCCGCATGAACCTAAGTTAGCATTTACAAAAACTGACCTGCTGATGTTCATCCAAGAATAACTTAAATAAGATTTGTTCACTACTTAACAACAACCAAAGAATACTAGGCCAACAGCTCCATGAACATAATCTGAGCAGCTTACTATATGACCCAAGAACTCAAGCTTCTCCACGATAGTGGGTCTAAGCAACTCTAGTGAACAACTAGTTCAAGAGTAATAGCTGCATTTTCATAGCTGCAATTAAACAAAAAAAAAAAGTAGCAACATATAACTGTTCGAACTGTGACCCATTATTCCTACTCTTCTTAAACTGAACAAGTTATGGAGTGAAGACGAGTTGAGTTGCCTACTTACCAGGCATGAGAAGATTGAGTTGTGAGCCACTAAGTTCGATGAAGGAGCCTATATTCGAGCAACAAATTAAAGACAATAGTAGCTGGAGTAAACTTAGATCAAGTAAGGTGTAAAGAAGAACTATAGTTATAAGGAGGCACAGTGGTTAGCAAGTGACAACTAAAACCTAATCACTCCTTTTGTAAGCTAAAGATATGAGCACAGGTTGAAAATATTGGTAGTGAATGGGGTGTTTTAAAGCCCTTCTTTTTTCAAATGGCTAATGGATGATGGACATAAGCTTACTTTACATGGACAATAGGCTTTTATTTTTAATAAATCTCACTAATAGGCTATTAAATGTAGGCCCTTGAATTATGCATTCCATAAGGATACTTACAAAGCTTTTACCAATCATAGCATGATAAATAAAATTTGATTTACACCAAAGCTTTTATATAATACATAAAGATCTTATAAGAAGAATATCCTTTTATATGAGAAGAAAATCAAGATAACATTTGATATATGAAGTCAACCTAATGAGATCACTAATATAAGCTTAATGTACAAATTCAACTCAAAGGAGTCAAAAAGTTATAAGATCAAATCAAACAGACAAATCAGCTTAAGAAGAAACAACTTAAAAAAGACTTATTTCAAAATATTATCTTGAAAATAACATACAATGTAACTAACCTAAAACTTAATATACGATTAAAAGATGCTACGAACTCTGGTACTAAGACAATTCTCAAATTAATTTAACAACGACACAACTATCTAATAGCGTGTACTCACCTAAGTCATCTAAAAAGCTCACTCAATGCCTAAACTCCTTCGATTTTGTTTAAAAAACTTTAGCTAAAGAGCAAAACATAGAAAACCAAATTTAATATTGAGTTTCAAACTTATTAATCAAATAGATTTAGCTCATCAAGCTAAAATGATAGGGCATCAAGAGAAACTTAACATGATAAGCTTAAAATAGAACTCATCGAATCGATCCATCTAATCTAATCTTTCTTGGTTTAATTCACACTAAAATAACAAATGAAGCCTTTACTTAGATTTAAACACATAAAAATAACCCACTTAAAATCCATTAATAAAAAACTTCAATTTCAACCATTAATAATTGTTATGATTTAATAAATATGATCAATTACTTTTTCCTATAAATACCCTACTCACATCCTCATTTTAAAAAAAGAAAAACCCTATTAACACCGTTACTCTATTAAAACTTTCTCTTAAAAATCAAACACTTAAACGTTTCAAAAACATAAGTAATAAAACCTTACTAAAATTACCTATTACTTCTCTCTACACTTTTCTCCTGATCATCCCAATTAAATCACTCAAATTATTTTCTTGATCACATATAGCATAACTTCACAAGAGACACGCACATGATACTTACATCTATACCCAACACTCTCACGTATACATAATCTTTTAAATATTCTTTCCTAAAAATATATAAATTTTTACTTTTCTCTTCTTACTCACTTATCATATCTTCATCATAATTATCTATATTAGCACCCATTAGTATCTCTAGTGCTATAGTATTTTCTTTTTTAATATTTCATTTATTTGAATTTCACCATACAACACATACATCCGAAATAATTATTAATAAATATGCATTAAGGTTATCGCAATAAAAAATTCTATATATCAAAAAATGGTATTTAACCTACAATTAAACTAAAAACCTTTCATCAAACCCACATATTCCATTTATAGCTCAAATCTTAATAAATCTTGATTTTTCGCACAGGGAAAAGCTTCAAAAATTTTATCAATGTCTCTATTATACATGCAAAGGGAAGCAAATTAAATTGCCTGTTTCCTGGCACATCGAACGCAACACAAAAGTTCATGATTGTAAGTTCCATCACAATAAGTAACATTTTTATACCCCTCTAAGGACAGCCACCACATGATATGTAACGTTACACAGAAGTTCTTACGTTTACTCAAGTTCATGATTGTATGTTGCCCAGGGTTAATCGTAAATAACACCCACATAAAACAAGCAAAAGCAACATCAGCAGGTACAAGAACTGCAAAAATTTCATTAACCGTGAAAAAATTGTCCTCAATTTCATGTATTAGAGACCAATTTCTATCAACTATATGCACAACCCCACTACACTACACCTAGAATTAGAACCCTGACAACGCCTATATCCTACAAATTTCGCCATAACATCAAACACCCAACATCGGACTCCACCATCAAAAACCCAAACACAGCTTAATCTTCATCAGCACCTGAGGCTTTGGATGGGCCGCTCTTCTTTGGCAATAGGAGGTTATGAATGTTGGGCATAACACCACCGTTTGCAATAGTAACATCACCGAGAAGCTTGCTCAATTCCTCATCGTTCCTCACCGCAAGTTGGATGTGGCGCGGTACAATTCTCGTCTTCTTGTTGTCTCTTGCCGCATTACCTGCTAACTCAAGAACCTGGATAACACAATATCCACACATTAATCAAATCAAAACGAGTCAGAACCTCTAATGGAAAAACCCATAAAAAAATCCAAATAATTAAACTCCAATTGTCTACTAAGACTATTTACACAATTTCAAAACAAGTTTAAAAACCCTAATTTTTCCCAAATTCAAAACGCATAAAAAATCCCAACTTCCAAACTTCAAAATCAAATCCACACAAAGAAAAACAACCAATTATAAAGCAAAAGCTCAACTCAGATTGATGAAACCAAAGAAATCCCAATAGAATCGCGGGCAGATACTTAAATACTGAAACCCTAGAAGATATTCAATCTTCCACGGCCTGATTACACAAGAAAAAGATAAAAACCAAATAAAGTTAATTGAATAAACGGATCGCATTCATACCTCAGCAGCAAGGTATTCGAGAACAGCAGCGAGGTAAACCGGAGCACCGGCGCCGACACGCTCGGCATACTTCCCAGCCTTCAGGAAACGGGCAATACGACCGACGGGGAATTGGAGACCAGCTTTACTACTCCGAGAAGTGGCCTTCTTGGAAGCACCGGATCCTAGGGTTTTGCCTCTACCTGCCATTGATTGAATTGGTAAATTGAATTTCACGAACTCTTTGCTACTTTCAACAGCGAGTTACTGTTGGGCAGAGAGAGGGGGAGAGAGAGAAGGAGACAGGAAGTGTTAGTTGGGGGAAAGCGGTGAGGTTGAAAGGTATTTATACATGGATTATTGTGATTTTTAAGAGGACGAATGGCAAGGGAGGACACGGATCGAGAATTGTGTCCGTTGGATGATGGATCCATCGACGGTCAAGATTAGGATTTGTTGAGGCATATGAATTTGCGAAGGTAAAAGAATCGGCGCGCGATAAATTGTCAAATGACAAGAATATCCTCTTACTTGTTTCAAACCATATTTAATCTCGAAACAAAGATTTGCTATTTCAACGAAAAAAATAAAAAGAAAAAAAAAACAAAGATTTGCCCATTAAGAAAAAATTAAATTAATCCCTTATAGCGGTTTTTTAAGTAACACTTCCATTAATTTTTCTAACAAATCAAGTGTTAAAACACATGTATAAAAAAAATTAAATAACATATGGATTACTTCTTTCTACATGCTAAAAATTACTATAATCAACGTCCATTTCACCAATATAGCTATAGTTTATATATGCTATCTCAATCTTGTCCTACAACTCCAAATAGAGCGTTACTTTTGTATATTTAATGTTTTTAATTAAGCAATATGGATGTAAACTATGTAAGCAAGAGAAAATCCAATAACTGGAGAATAACTTAGAACATAGCATGACTGGGAAGTTTTCCATCTAAAAAGAAGAAAGACAAAAGAATGACTTCCAAAATGATGTCTTAAAAAATCATGGAAAGAGTCAAAGACCTTAAAATTATGAAATGCAACACATGAATGTGTAAAATTATGCAAAGACTTCAATTTTTTTATACTAAAATGTTTTTCTTATTAATGTAATATTGAATCAATCTCGTTATATTATCACAGTAATTCTTTTAAAACCAATTCATTGCTCAAATATCATATTGATTGATAAAATATTAATTATACTAAGAAAACTCTTGATTTATGTAGATTATCAACATAAAAAATAATTATACATCTACATCATCAAAGTGCATTGGGTTGGGGTGGGGGTAGAGGGGAGATTTTGTGCCTGTAGTTGATTATTTTTAGTACACTAAAAAATATTTCACTGACGGAATCAGGATGCAATTACGGTAGGTTTGAGGCGGTGTCTTATAACATTTAAAGCCAACTAGAAAGGATTTATCAATTTTCAAAATTTTATAAAAATCTTATAACTTTTTTTTTTCTTGATACCAAAACTTGCCTATATTGAGTTTAGTGCCTTCTAAAACCCTACAAAATTTTTATAGTATCTTTTTTTTTAATTACCAAAACTAATATCTATAAGATTATTATATAAACCTAACACCTAACTTGCCTCACCACATTACATAAAACATTTTTATTTTTGCTTGTGATTTTTTAAATTATTGTATGCATATTCTTAAAAGATTTTTATAAATAAATGCTAAATATACCTGTTAATCTTCTTAATAAAAATTAGCAAACAATGCACTCATGCTGGGGTGTAAAGATAATTATATCCATAATCTATTATATTAAAAGATTGATACTTTTCTTGGTATTTCTTCTTTTTTCATTATTTGTAACAAATAATTATATGAAAATTAAAATTGTTAAATACGTCAATTATAATATACCATTCACTTCCTCATCCACTTACACAATAAACGGCAAAAGATGGGAAAAGGAAGAAACAACCCTACATCATTTTCTCATTCATGATTTATGAAAGGAGGGTTGAATTTTTCACCATTGGATCATTTCAGTTTAGTTTCAATTATCATTGATTTAACTATTAGATTCTTAAAGTTTTTTCTTTAATATAATATTAATAATCATTAAACTTATAAAAACAGCAAAAATAGTTACAAGATAATTAAAAAAGAAAAAAGAAAAAAATTCTCTTTAATAATACGGATATATAAAATGAAGTAAATAATGCAATAATATTATTTATGAACAAATGCTCCATATACTCAATATGCTCACATCCAGGCTACTACTTAAGTAAATTAAGGGTAAATATTATCATTAATTTATTTTACTAAATTAAGTTTCTCATCAACGTTTTTTTCAAAAAATTCTCACCCTATTTTCATAATCCTAAAACTCAACTCTTAATCCTATAAAATTTTAAACCATACCATAAAACTTTATATACAAGTTTCTATCTATTGGGGCAAGTTATATTCCACATAACGGCCACCAATCCTTAAAAATTACAAGAGTATCTAGTGACAAACACCAATTACGGCCCAACTTCACAAGCCCACGTTGTTATTTTTTATTATTATTTTTTTTTTTTTTGGCCAAACACGTTGTTATTCGACTTACGGAAAAATTAAGTTCCCTGAATCAGTTCGCTTCTGCTACACCTAAGTTGCCATTATTCAACCAGAAAAACTTACTTCTAATCTACAAAAATAAATAAATAAAAATAAATTAAATCTACAGATCATGCGTGATGTTCAGCCAGTATAAACCACGACCATTTTTTAACATTTATAACCCGCACACGTATTCCTTAAATCGACGAGAGCATGTATTTCATCAACAATGCAAAATCCTAAATTTTATGCACTACATAGATGTCTACGTTGCAAATGTATAAATATATATATGGGGTAAATATGCATGTAATAGCTAAGATTTATAATTGGAGTTATCATGTCGTGTTTTGTTTTCACGTCTCAATAAATTTGAGTCCGAAAAACCTTAACTCATAACATGATCTGTTTATTAATTGTATATAAATACTTCAATTTGTGACCTATCGTATCTCTTCTTCGAATCGGATTCGTTTATAACCTTTTCTAATTTTATACTAATTTGTATATTTTTACAATATTAATCGAATAAAATATTTCAATTTCAAAGTTTTGTATACTTGTATTTATTAATATGCACTATCTAAATTAAATTATGATGCCAATAGAAACATGGTGTTTCATATTATAATTTATACTAATGGATGGTATTTCATATTTCTGAAAATCAAGTTATACAGTTGAAAAAAAAAATGGATGAAAAGGATGAAATATAAATAGTTTCCTAAAGTGCTTGAAAGGCACCTATTATTTGCAAAATGATGTGGATGGAATGAGACATGGATAATAATATTGTATTTGCCAACTATTAATTAATACAATGACTATTATATAACATTTTTCTACCACTTTCTTGCAATTACGTTGTACATATTTTTTTTTTTCACTTGGAATATCGGAAAATATATCTAAGCCTTGAGTTTAATATCAAAATTTGCCAAAGAGATGGATAAAATGTAATTTACCACTTTATCGTTATGAGATGATGGAAAAAGACAGCAAGTCCAGGAACAACTTAATGACATTTGTTAGGATGATTTTATGCCTTCCACCCTGATTTTAGAACGGGCTAATCCAACTTTCTATCCTATTATTTCCTTAAAATTTTTTAAAATTTAAACCATTGAATTTAAAATCTATTTAATAATTAAGATTTTAAAGAATATAAATTAAAAATGATATTTTATCAGAAAAAAAAAATCAAGGTTGAAATATTTACATTATCTAATGAGAAATTACCACCAGCCATAGCTTGAAAAAATCATAATTCTCTTAAACAAAATATCGAATGACAATCAAATAATAGTAATTATATAAAACTCCAAATAGTAATGGTTTACACCAACTTTAAAATAATTCATAGACTTTTGTCTAATCGTTCATATATATCTATTCGATCGAAACTCACTTGTTAAAACCTAAAATCGAAATACTGATGTGTAATGGAGATGCCGGGTATCGATCCCCGTATCTCTCACATGCTAAGCGAGCGCTCAACCATCTGAGCTACATCCACATGTTCATGTAGTATTTGGGGGTAAAATATTAAGAACCATTTTTCTTGATGAGTTAGTAGTGTGATATATAGTATGGCCCCAACCATAGAATATTTTAGTCGCCTTGCCTATATCATCAAGCTAAAGGAGCAATGATGACAATTTTTGCTTTAAAATATAAATATATATATTATAAAAGGATTTTTCCAAATATATATTCATATTATTAATCTATAATATTAAACAAATATAATATATTTTCCATACTCTATAAGCTTTTCGAATATAAAATTTAAACTTTTAGCCTTACCTTTTTTTTCTTTTTTTTTTGAGTTTGCATTTGCCCGCTTGCAATATACCATCATCTTATTTTTATAAGGAACGCTTTTACGATTAAAAAAGCTAGCTATTATTCTATTGTAAGGCAATATTTTACCATCTTACTAACATCAAAACTTTAATCTCTAAATCTCCCTCATCATATCATTTGTGTTTTATTTTGTCAAAGCACATGCATTATAAATGCATAATCCTGTTTTAACAGATATATTTTCGAACAACTATAAACATTCTTCTAAGAGCTCTTTATTTATCTCTTTCTTTTTTTTTTTTTTGATATTGTATAGAAAATGTCACTTAACTTATTATTGGAAAGAAATTATTTTATGAAAACTTTGATCATACTTGTATGTATAAAAACAACAAAGAAAGAGGACAAAGGCTTTATTAGAAGTGATATATCTTGCAGATCAAGTTGTGATAATAAAAGTTGCTTGTAACGATATGCAAAAGTTACCCTATAATAGTAGTTTAATTCAAGTCTCAATTTTTTATTTAATCATACGTACTTGAAAAATTATAAATGTGTGTGGTAAGGTTGTTGTGGCTGGCCGATTATGTACAACGAATGTGTCGGTCAACCTAGGAGACGTTTTATGTTGATGACATGTAGAGGAACATCATTAGGAAGAAGTGTAGAAGGAAGAACAGGCAAATTTGGTATCTCCAATACACGAGTGTGACAATGGATCAAACTCGGTATTCTTAAATCATTCTTGATCAAATTGTTTATTTCATTCTTTTTGAAGTGATTTCAATAGAATTTTGGTATTTATTTTAAGTGTACTAATGTCCTCCCAAAAAATTAGCCCAATGAGAGATAAAGCCTCCTATTTATAAAGTATAAAAATTAATCTTTATTGTCGAATGGTTTTAAGATGGAAGATTAAGATTGAGTTCTTTTATTAAATCTTGTCCTCTCTTTAGCCTTCATGGGCTATGTTAAGAATTTTGTTAGCTAAAGAAAACCAATTATCATTATTACTTGGCTTAAAGATTAACTAAGTCTTCATAAGGCCCAATATGACTAAATGAAACCTGAATCATGCCTAAATAGGCTCAAAAGCATTGTTTTTAAGTCTTTATTTATGCGCATAAGATAACTGAATAAGGCTAAAAATGGAATACTCAGTTCAATGATCCCTGTTTTGAGTTTACCAAGCCAAATTTTCCTAAAATATTTTTAATTGGACTGATTTTGTAAACTTTGTCACTAACATAATATATTAAGTCATGGTATTAAATTAGGTTAAAAAGGCCAATTACTAAAATAATCCTCTACAACACAACATCTCGATTATAAGGATTTTTTTTTTCCTTTCCAAAGCAAATTAAGTTTATGCACCTCTTGTGCCAAATTTTTGTAGTTGGCGATCACATATCACGAATCCTTGGAAAGAAAAACACACTATCGACATATTAGTCCTCTTGTTATGCATGTATTTTTATATCTATCTATAGTGTAAAATAGCAATGATAATGTTTAATATTTAGTTGCTTATGAGTCATTACTAAATGAGGCCCCAAAAAAAAGATTATGGTGTATTATATATGCATTGTTGATGCTTAAACTCGATAATGGGCTTATAGTAATACGTAAAAGGAAAACAAGTAAGGGTATGAAGGTGTTGAGGCTGTCTAACATTGCGTTCTAATGCCTAAATTAGGAGGGTAAAGTATATGAAACATGTAAATAGAGAGCCTACATTGATTACCTATATTGTTTACTATCCTATTTATAAAGGATATATTCAATCGTTTTTGGGAGATAGTTCAGTTGCTAACACATGGTGTATTAACTATTTGGACCATGTCTTGATTTTAAGGAAGTGAAGTGATTGATTGTTGCTAAATGCGATAACCATTGAGCTGTTTGCATCGTATATCATAATTCAAACATTTAATCATTTGAGTTAGGGTTTACCAACCTGGGCCTTAAGTGATAAATTTCTATAATCTTGGTTTTAACCTGTACCAAGCTTTCATATCTAGTCTAAGGTTTTATTAGAAATATATACATAATTTGGCTAGCTTCACGCTTTCTCTTGGTGTTTTCTCTAAAGCCTTATATGTGAGCATACATCCTACTAACTAAAACATATTACGTTAGGTTAAAACAAACCCTCAAAGGGATAAATTTAAACCTTTCGGGCCTTTGACCAAGATCTTCATACATATATATATATAGCCCTTGACAAATTTTGTAAATCACTTGCTAAGACTTAAGAATTTATATATAATTTTTATGTTTTTTATTATTAGTTATGTAAGCCCAAAAATTAGCTATTCGAGGTTTCGATCGGTTAAAGGACCCGATCGAGCATAAATTATAAAGTAATGCTAAAAATATTAGTAAAATGATCCCGTAAGTTTAAATTTAAGAAAATAAGCAATAAAATAAAGAATATAAAAATTCCAAATTTTAAGTGTATAACTCGTTATTTATTGAAAATGCGTAAAATGCATTTCGATAATTAACAAATTGCTAAAGATAAATTATATGTATACTAAAAATCATAAAATAACCTAAATAATATTTAGGAATATTTATTTGTACATTATATGAATTTACATGTATGTAGAATTACGCGTAATTACTTAAAATACGCGTAATGTGCCAAAACAATACTAAATAATTAAATAAAATTCATAATTAATTAAGGAAAAATAAAGAAAAATCAGGAAAAATAAGGAATAATCCAGAATTGGGTCGTGGCAGCTGGGAAAAAAATATAAAAAAATCGGCCAATTAAATTAAGACAACACAAAAGCCAAAAATTAAGGGATAAGACAATTGTCTTGTCCAATTTAATGCACAATAAATTCCCTAAACGTCTATAAATAGGAAAAAAATTCAGAGAACTCCTTTGGACAGTTAGGGATTTGAGAAAAATAAAGAGACTCAAAAATTGAGAGAAAAACCAAGGAAAAAAAGAAAAGAAAAGGAAAACTGTGTAGTTAGGGCCACAAAGGAGAACCCAAACCCGATAGGTGGGCCGACACACCCATGGCCACTGACGGTGGCCGAAGCCACCCAAATCGATGAGTTCGATTTCCAGCCCGATTTTGTGTAATTTTGCAAAAATAGTAAATATTATTATAAAATTATGAAATTTGTTATTCTGAAATATTTTTGTATGTAGTTTTTAGAAAAAAATATTATTTTGATGAAAATATGTCTCGTGATATAGGGTCTTCAAGAAATCGTGCAAAATCGAGCATGTTTCGGTTTAGAAATAAATGACCTTAGGAGTGTAGTTTCGAGCCCAAAATTTTTGTGTAGATTACTTAGATGATATAGAACAGTGCTATAAAGCCCGTTTTCAAAAATTAGTTTTCGAAATTTTTAGATAATTTTTAGGCCCTAAAATGAGACATAAAATGGGTAATTACTGATTTAATGAATAATTATATGTTTTAGGATGTTGAAATCTGATGGAATATGATACTTGTAGCATTTAGGGTGTTAGATGTAATTATTAGGTTAATTATGTAGTAAATGATTAATAAGGAAAAATAGTTAACTTTAAGTTAATTTTGTAAATTTGGGAAATTAGGAGTAAAATCTGATTTAGGATGAATTTAGATATTTTGAAATGATAATCGATGTTTAGGGATGGTAATTAAAGTGATAGAAATATTAGAAATGCATTATGTACATAATAGGCAATAATGCATAATATGTAATTTTTGAAAATATAATAAATAGAAAATATTAGGATAAAAATTGATATTATATAAATAATAAGGATATATAATAAATTTGATAAGAAACTTGAATTTATGTAATTATATGAAAAATGTAAAAATTTCTCACATCGGGAGTAAATTCGGTACACTAATAAAGATATAAGTATACCGGATGAAATAAATTACTGACTAGGGGTAATAATGATATTTAAGAGATCGGGAAGTAATGTGATTAATTTCACATTATGAGTTGAAACGAATTTCTAGGGTTAGAATATAAAACATTACTTAAAAATTGAACTAGAACCTAATTTAGAAATCGATATGGAACCCGAACCCGAACCTAACCCCAAACCTAAAATAATTATAAAAGACTTAAGACCTTGATAATTAAGCATATTAAACCCTAAACAAAACCTAATAATAAGCGTTATAGGATAAAATGAACCTATAATCATTATATAAAAACCGAAACCACGTTTGTGTTATAAGGATGATTGGCGATGGCTTGAGCAAATCGAACCTCGAGTGAGTGAACGAGGAGTCGAGGTAAGTTGGGATTAATACAATGCTGTATTTTGGGAGGCTTGAGATTATGCTTGGTTGTGCTTGTTAGATAGTTGGATGTGTGCATGTGCTTGATTATGGGTGATGCTATGATTATGTTTGTTGCTCTAGCATGTATTGTATGATTTGCATGAAATGATCGATTACCCTAAACTGGACTTAATCAAATATATAACCAGTAATCATAATCGAACATGCATGGCAACCCATTAGGGGAACTTAGGACTCTCCGGCCAAATACCGACCCCTTCGAAAGGGATCGCGCAGGATTGCAAAATGGTCCCTTCTTTATCCTCAGTCGAACTAAGTGACAGGAGAGGAGGTCGCGGCGAGGATGAAGACAGTGGTTCGAAGGTAGTCGCGGGAGGAGCAAGGTCTCCATTACACAAGCCTGGGTTTGGTTGTGAGCTGTTGCATTAACAGCAACTCCTTAACCAGGATTAGAGTGGGCGCAATTTCTCTAATCTTATGACGGGCCGGACAACGTCGTGCGATGACATTTGCTTGCATATGCATTGCACCTAATAAGTGATTGAAAACCTTGTTGTGTGCATGGTATAGTTTTAAGTCCTCCGTCCTAACTTATTGAGCTGTGGTTGCTCACATCCCTATAGTGTTGTGTAGGTGTTGGCTAAGAAGCGGCAACAACTACTCTGAAGCTAGCAACTGCTGGATCCTGAGGAATGAGGAAAAACATTAAAGAATCAATATATATGTTATTACTTTTCATTTCTGAATAATGTAATAACTGAATTATAGTGATTATATATAACTTTTCTCACTTTCTTAGGTAAATGAATTATTTAAATTACAAACTATTTACTTCAAAGCGGGTTAGTCGTGAACGCCTTGTGTAGATCAGGTTTAAGATAGTAATTGTAAGGCCAACTTCTATCTTAGGATGGTTTACACGGCGGGACTGTTATGACTCTACTGTTTCGGGGCGTGACAAGTTATACATAAATACATGAAAGATAAATAATTTTATATTAGCTTGAACAAGTACCTATACTATAGTGCACCTATTAATATACTCATATATGAATAAATATCTGGAAAAGACCATGTGTTGCTATGCTGATAAACAAATTATAGCGGAGAATGTAAAAGATACATAAATATGCATATAGGCGTGTATGTGCGCATAGAACACACGAAAAGTAGCATTTTAGTTTATCAAGCTAAATAATGAAATGATTGTATTTGATTATACATTGTATAGGTAATAAAAAGCTGCATCCTACTTTCGATTTTTATTTAGACAACATTCGACTTCAAGCACATTTTCTCAAAAACTGGACGAGTGGAGTTGTAACCGAAATACGTAGAGTTCGACTGGTAGTTTTGTTAATTTAAAATTAAAAAAAAAAAAGCAATCATTTGAGTTGTAAAGCACCATAGAGCTCATTAAATTAATATTATATATATAATAATATTGTTAGATCTTGTTTAAATGATTGATCCAGATATATAAGAAGGTTAAAAATTAAAAAGGTAGATTTAGATTTAATCATGATTGAATAAGAGTTAGATCAAATTGGTTTTATTATTGGATCAAGTCGAACTATAAGAGTTAAGCTGAATTCAACAATACTAATATATATGTATCATATATGAAATAAATATCTTTTTAATTTATGGATCAAATTTGATATTTGGTTGATATACATATATTAGTGAATGCAACGTATCTTGGATGAAAAAAAAAAAGATAAAGAATTATGCTAATAAATTATGGATTTTTTTATAATTTTGTTCATATTTTATTATAGGGATTGATTCTGCCTGTAATCTTATTTTTGATTTAATATCTTTTAAATTTAGATCAATTTAATTATAATTTTAACAGTTAAGATCTAATGAATATTAAATTATCAATATAATGAAGAATGAGATGAGTTTAATAAAGAATATAAACGGTACGTAAAAGTTTTCACATATAATACATAGGATCTTTATTTCTTTCAAAAAAAAAAAAGATGTACAGAATTATTTTTTTTTTTTTTGGCCGAAATACGCTGGATTACTTTAAAAGAAGAGAAAACACATTTTTCTGCAATAATCAAGCAATAAGGTACATATATCTTCATATAACCGTTCAAGATAATTTTCTCTTTCTCATTTGTTGCACCTCTTTTTCTTTATTTTTCATTTCATTTGAATAACATCATTTTTTTTTTTTGCCAGAATTTAAATAACATCATTTAAAATTTATATAAGACGTTAAAACTATATATTACAGACAGCAAAGTAATAAAGATACGGGGTCCGTGTGCCAGTATCATTGCCATAAGCAACGGTGCATACTTAGAGTGGTGGCCATCGAATTCAGATCAATATACAAAATGATGAATAGGAAATATATTTTCTTATATTTGCTTTACGCTTAGATTTACTATTCGATTTTAAGAATAAGGTACTTAGATTCTAAATGTATTCTCAGATGCTATTATATTATTTTACCCAACTAAAATTGTTTAAAAATGTCGAAAACACTCCTTTTGTAATTTTTTTTTTTCAAAAGTAAAATAGTTAAATAAGAGATTTAAAATAATAATTACTAGCCGACAAAAATCAAAAGCAACCCACTATATCTTGCACACTTCAACTAAAGTCTAAGGATAAGAATGGTGTTTACACCAACTTTGCCTATCAGCCTATGCGTGGGTTGATTCGTGCGGTTTAGTGAAGCTTTCCACTTTCAGGAAACCGTATGTGCAGAAATTCAAGGAGACCACGCTCCACAAGTACCTATGCGAATATACGGCATCCTTACCATAATCCAATATCTACATTGTGATTCTCTATATTCGGGTTCAGATTTCAGGGATATCCTTATAATTGAAGTCGTGTACGGATCCTGAGAGAGTATCCGCGATCATTTATAACGTCAGGATTGAATAAAAACCTATCATTTAAATTTTTTGGACCAAAGTCCACAGAGTTGGTTTTGGTTTATTATTATTATTATTATTTTTTTTCTAAATGACTGTATGCATTATTAAGAAATTGGTAAGAATACACTACAAATGAAACATCCTAATTAGTTTAGTATTTTATTTAAATAGTAAACTTTTTAAATTAGTATCGTTAAAAATCAAAATTAAAATCCCAATTTAATCATTTTATCTATTTACTTATTTATTTTTAAACCCTTACTTCATGTATATATATTGAATACATTAAATTTTATATTTTTCGTATAGGATATAATAATTTTTTTATTAGTATTGTACCTTACGATGTTTATATAAATTATTTTTTTTTACACAATATTTATATATTCTTATTAAAATTAATAATTTATATCTTTTCTAAATATAAATTTTACCCAATATTGTAGAACCCACTCTAAAACCCTACCCTAAACCCTAATTTTCCTTCTTTTCCAGCCGTAATTTCCCTGCATATTCCCCATCCCCGATTTCATCTTCCCTCCTCTCTCGCCTTGTCATCTCTTTCTATTGGCATTAGACCCCAAAACCCCCTGCAATCTCCCTTCTCTCATCCTCTGAATCTTCTTTTCTTGCCAGCCCCTATTAAATTTTCCCCGACCATACGCCCATTCATACTCTCTCTCGGCATTTCAATTTTTATTCTTTGTTTTCAAACCCGTCATTGCCTCTTGTGTTCCCTCATTAATGATTCAAGGACCCATTCCTGTTTCTTCTTCATTTCCAGCGACATTTCCCCGACGATCTCTCCTCTCCCTTACTGTTTCCTTTAATAAATACCGGACCCCACCTCCAATTCTCACATCTCTCTGCCTCTGACTTCCCTCTTACTTGGCACTCATTTGTTTTCACTCCGCTCACAAATTCTTTTCCCAGACAAGTTTGATTATTCACACTGGACAATTAGCTTCTTTTTTGTTTTTTTGGCGCTGGATAAATTACACCCGTCCCTGTCTAATCTATCATGTAAGTTCAATTCCCATTATCCATTTCCCAATTCAAATCTTCAGTAGCTCGTCCGAAGTTCTTTTGTTAGACGCATAGTTGAATTAAATTATCCTCATTTCTTGTGTTTCATTTTAATTCGATAAATATTACTAGTCAATTAATTAGTTATATTATTTTAGGAATTATAACTTTAGTATTATTGTTTGGTTAGCTTTTCACTCGTGTCCGATTTCGTATTCGGTATCGTACTCATAGTGTATATCTTACTATTATTTTATTAATTATTTCTATTGATTAGTGTTGAATTAAATAATGTTAGTATTCAATTACCGCTTTTAAATTATTTGTTTATCATGTTATATAGTGTTATTTATTTAAGAGTTATTGTTAAAAATATTTTATCTTATTTCAGATCGTTAACTATAAGTATATATTTTGGAGCCAATTTCTTTTTCTATCGTATTCGACTTGAATTGCTATCTTCTATTCATTTATAAATTTTGTTAATGATTGTATTTTATATGATAATCTCAAATATCGATTCAATGTGTCATAATACTATATTATGGTTAATATATCTTATTTTTTATATCAACGATATTCTAGTTTAAGTATTTTCTTCACCTTAATATTATGAATATATAGTATATTTTATCGTTTTCGATATATTGATTATGGATATATAATATATATATATGTGTGTATGTTGGGGCCAAGTTTCCATTTACTTATATAGTATATTATATACGCTTGGTATGTCTGTTTTATGTGTTATACATTATTATGTATTTTCTTATGAGTTGTTATGGAATATATTATCTTTTATTTAAGTATGTATTATTTATTTATTATATCGATTCAATAATCTAATTATGGGTCCATCTTATACTTTCTTGTATACATATAGATATGTTATGTATACTTTACGAGTTACTATAAAAGTGATCTTATATATATAATTATGTTACCTTTTTAGTTTACTCATTTTATGCTATTAATATTATTTTTTACTTAATGATTTCCTTCAAGACCTTAACTAAATAGATTTTAAGCTCTTAGATAACTCTTAAGTAGGACTTAGTTTTAGAATATAAGGTTAACATGCTGCTTGTTTTCTTTTAGATTCGTGATATTCGATTTCCTTTGTCGAGGTCTGATTTTTGTTCAGGTTTGAGACTAGGATATTGTATTCGATCTTGAAGCGATTCTAAATACATTGTGTTGGTTGTGTGCTTATGATTGCTAGGTTAAAAATGATCTAATTGGACTAACATGTATTTGGCCTAATTGATATTGGATGTTGATTGTGTTTGTCCCGCTCGCTTTAGAGGTCCATAGTGGCGGTTCCCTAGAGAAACAACTGCTGATCATATGCGACGTTTCCTTAGTAGACTTTCATATAGGACGACGCAGCTAGAATCTTAGGTTTCTGGTCTCTGGACTTTAGACATAAAGAACATCAAGGAAAACGTATAATTATGTCCATCTATGTATGTGGGTAAAGACCTAGTGTGGCATAGTTTGAATACCCATTTGTTGTTGTGTAGGCTAAAATTAAGATATTTAAATTGCAGATTGTATAATTTACTAGTAATTGCATATCTATATGTAAATGATCTATCTGACATGCGTATGTGTTTGTATACTCGTATTGGACCTCAACTCATTCTTTTTTTTTTTAGGTACTGGATCTAAGAACTTCCTTATTTATAAGGAGATGATTGTCAATGACATCCAAGAGGAGAATAGAGTCAAGTATTTATATTTCTATAATAACTAGATAGTGTGATATCTATAGTACTAATGGTTTATATTTTGTTGAGGATTTTGTATTTTGAGGAGATGAATCTTTTTTATATCTGAAGACTTTAGTTATTTGACTTATATTATGTTTTGGTATTAAGTTGGGACATTTCCGAACTCTTAGATGTTTCAAGTTTATATGAGGTTATAAGTGGATGCAGTTTCACATTCTCTCGTGGATTTTATATATTTTGTGTTATGATTCTTTATGTTTCAATTGTGGACTTAAAAAACCTTACATATTTTGGACTAGTTAGGAAATATGGTAGGTTGTAGTACCCATTTTGGGTCTCGGGATGTTACAACTTTAGGTAGTATCAGAGCATAAGTTTCAGGGAATCTTAGAAAACTAAGTTTGGACTTAAGTTCTTGTTAAGTATGAATCATAGTAGACTAAGGTTTGATTTATCAAGTTAAAACTGTTGAATTTTGTGTTAAAGTTGGTTTATGGTTATTAAAGACTCCAGTACTGTTAGCTTATATCTTTGTGGTTGTCACTTACTAAGTTTCTAAGTAGCTTACCTTCATCCTACTAACTTCTTTTTATTATCTCTTGACTCCTGTTTGTCTTTTGTAGTATGCCTCCTAGACGTGTTATAAGACCAGGATCTTCTTCCACTGGGGGACAAGACACCCCGAGTGACATGTTTCCTCCCTGGCCGCCGTGCCCGAGAGGTGTTGGAGTTCAAGTGGGCTCACTTTCTCAGGGAGATACTAAAGGTCAGAGGGATCAGCCTAAGCAGAATTAGGCTCCCTACACTATTTCTATGTTACTTGAGACCATGAACTATTTGATTAGGGTTTTAGCACAATGGATTTCTCCTAGGGAGAGAGTTATCAACTTAGACAAGTTTGCTCAACAGGTTAGTGACTTCAACCTAAAGGGTAAGGACTTTCTTGCTACTAATAGATAGATGGAGGATTTGGAGAGTATTTTTGTTGCTTTCCATGTACCTAATGAAAGGAAGGTAGACTATGCTGCTTTTAAGCTTAAAGGTACTGCTGTTACTTGGTGGGCCAATGAGCCCAAGAGGATTGAGGGGCCACTTACTTAGCCAGAGTTTAAGAACCTTTTTTATGCTAAGTTCTTCCTTATTGGTGTGAGAGATCAGTTACAGGATGCATATTTCAATTGTTAGTAGGGTTGCAGATCAGTTGAGGAGTATGAAATTGAGTTGAGTCGTTTGATCAGATTCTTACCACTAGCTATGAGAACAAATGATGGGGCTAGAGCCCATAGATTCTTGGTTAAGCTGGAGGTAAAGTTACAAAGTGAGTTGATGCCTTCCAGTTGGATACCTATGTAGAGAATGTGATGAAAGCAAAGCATATAGAAAGAACTCTAAAGAAGAAGAAGGACACACTTTCAACTTGATCAAGTTATATGGTTGGAAAAAGGCCAACTTCTGCAGATATTGTTCAAGGTAGTGGGAAGAAGCCTCAGGTGATGATTAGATCGATGAGCTAGACACTTCCCCATGTTCAAATCAGAGCCTCACCCCCAACTCCTATGGCATAGGTGTCTTCGATTGTCAAGTGTCTTAGATGTTATGGACCACATGAGATTAGACCTGGCTAAAAGGAGCTTACTTTTCGTATGGGAAGACCGGTCACTTCAGTAAGGATTGCACCAACAAGTCTATACCACTCTCTTTCTGCCACATCTGCACTCAAAGGGGACACCTTGTTGTGGATTGCACTGAGAGGCCTATAGGGAGTCAGGTTAGCGCAAGACGGCAAGTTGCTAAACCTCCAGCTAGAGTTCAGACTGGGCGACAACAAACTGGAGGACCTAGACAGAAAGCCCCAGTGAGATTTTTTGGACTACATCAGTAGCAGCAGCAAGATCTACCTAATGAGGACACCACTATAGGTACACTATTAGTCCACTCTTGCAATGTTTATGCATTGTTTGATACTAGTGTTATAGATTTTTGTATTTATGAGATGTTTATGCGTGTATGTAGTTTGATTCCTGAGTCTTTGGCTAGGTCTTTAAGTGTCTGTACACCTTTGGTATTTAGGAAAGCCTTAGAGATAATTTATAGAGGAGTTGGTGTAGAGATTGAGGGCACCACTGTAAGTATACTACTGGTTTACTCTTGCAATGCTTATGCATTGTTTGATACTAGTGTTACAGATTTTTGTATTTATGAGATGTTTATGCGTGTATGTGGTTTGATTCCTAAGTCTTTGGTTAGGTCTTTAAGTGTTTGTACACCTTTGGTAGTTGGGAAAGCCTTGGAGAGAATTTGCAGAGGAGTTGGTGTGGATATTGTAAGCTCTACAAATAGCTACTTGAGTATCTAATCGGTTAAAAAATCCGATTGAGTCTAAATTATAAAATAAAGTTAAAAATATTAGTAAAAATGATCCTGTAAGTTTGAATTTAGGAAAACAAGTAATAAAAGAATACAAAAATTTCAAAATTTAAGTGTATTACTCGTTATTCCTCAGAAATGTGTAAAATACATTTCGATAACTAATAAATCACTAGAGATAAATTATATATATACTAAAAATTATAGAATGATCTAAATAATATTTAGGAATATTTATTTGTATTATATGTGAATTTACATATAGGTAGAAATACACGAAATTACTTGAAAACGCGAAATGTTCTAAAATAATGTTAAATAATTAATAAAATTCAGAATTAATTAAGAAAAATCAGAAAAAATAAGGAATAATCCAGATTTACATTGTGGCCGCTAGGGAAAAGAAGAAAAAAAAATTCAGCCAATTAAATTAGAGTAATAAAAAAGGCAAATTGGAAGAAGATAAAGTAATTGCCTAATCAAATTAATGCACAATAATTCTCCTAGACTTCTATAAATGCTCTAAAATTTTCAGAAGTTTATTTTGGATGTCTAGAATTATAGAAAATTAGAGAGAGGTGAAATTGAGAGGAAATTAAGGTTTTACAAAAAATTATAAAAAAAAACTATGCAATTAAGGCTTTTAAGAAAAACTTAAACCTGACGAGCAACTGGGAATGAACAAACACCACTACTATATAGTGGTGGTAGCGCCTAGATGGGCTGACACACTCATGGCCACCAGTTCTGTTGAATTTTGATTTTTATCCTATTTTTCTTAAATTGTCAAAAATATCAAAATTAGTTGAAAAACTCTGAAACTTGTTATTATGAAATATTTTTGTATTTAGTTTTTAGAAAAAATATTATTTTGATGAAAATATGTTTCGTAATATAAATAGGCTTATGGGTATAGTTTTGGATTCAAAATTTTTGTGTAAACTATTTAGGCGATATAGAACGGTACCACAAAGCTCTTTTTAAAAATGAAATTTCGAAAAATTTTAGATAATTTTAGGCCTTAAAATAAGGTATAAAATGGGTAATTTTGGATTAATTAGATAATTAAATTGATAATTTCCTATTTAGTACACAATTATATATTTTAGGACATTGAAATTTGATGAAGTATGATACTTATAATATTTAGGGTGTTAGATGTAATTATTAGAGTAATTATGTAGTAAATAAATAATAGGGAAAAATAGTGAATTTTAAGTTAATTTTGTAAATTAAGGTAATTAGGTGTAAATTTTCATTTGTGATAAATTTAGACATTTTGAAATGTTAATTAATATTAAGAGATGGTAATTAGAGTAATAGAAATATTAGATGTGTATTATATACATAATCGGTGATAATACATAATATGTAATAATACATAATATGCAATTATTAGAAATATAATAAATAAAAGATATTAGAATAAAAATTGATATTATATAAATAATAAGAATATATAATAAATCTGATAAAAAACTTAAATTTAGGTAATTATATGAAAAATATAAAAATTTCTCATATCAAGAGTAAATTTGATACACTAATAAAAATTTAAGTATACCGGATGGAATAAAATACCGACTAAGGGTAATTATAGTATTTAGTATACTTGAAAATAATGTGATTAATTTTATATTATGGATTGAAACGAGTTTCTAAGATTCATGTATAAAACTGTATTTAGAAATTGAACTATAACCTAATTTAAAAATCGATGTAGAAACTGAATCAGAATTTAGCTCCAAATCAAGAATAATTATAAAAGATTTGAGAATCTTGATAATTAGGCATATTAGACTCTAAACCATAGATAACAATAAGTGTTATAGGATAAAACAAACCTATAATAATTATATGAAAACTAAGACAATGTTAGTATTATAGGGATCATTAGCGTTGGACTGAACGAGTCCTACCTTGAGTGAGTAAGTAAGGAGTCGAGGTAAGCTGGGATTAATACGTTACTATGTTTTAGAAGCTTGAGATTATACTTAGTTGTACTTATTAGATAATTAACTGTGTGCACGTGCTTGATTATGAGTGATGTTATGATTTTGTTGTTGTTTTAGCTTGTATTGTATGGAATGATTAATCATCCTAAATTAGACTTAACAAATATATGACTTGTAACCATAAATTAGACCTGTATAGTAACCCATTAGAGGAAACCTAGGATTCTTTGGCTACATACCAACCCCTTTGAAAGGGATAGCATTAGATAGCATAATTGGTCCATTCTTCATCCTTAATTAAACTAAGTGATAAGTAAGGAGGTTGCGGTAAGAGTGAAGTCAATGGTTCGAAGGTAGTTGTGAGAGAAGTGGTGTCTTTATTGAACAAGCCTGGGTTTGGTCATAAGTTGCTACATTAACGGTAATTCCTCAACCTGGATTAGAGCGGGTGCAATTTCTCTAATCTCATGATGGGCCGGATAATATCATGCGATGGCATTTGCTCGAATATGCTTTACATCTACTAATTTGGTTGATAACTTTGTTTGTGTTTGTGATATAGTTTTGAGTCTCTGTCCTAATTTACTAAGCTGTGGTTGCTTATGTTATGGACTTCCTAAAGTAGGTCATTTCCGGGAGGTTCATAAGGCCCAAGACTAAAACCCAAGCCTAAGTCTACTAAAAACTTTTAGAAGATGAAAAGCTTTAGAAGGCTTAAGAGAAGTCGAATCTTGTATAATAGTAGGTGGGGTAAGTGAATGTGGTAGTTGGGAGTCAATTATAACTATTAGATCGAATTGATCTTAATCATTAAATTGTAAAGGCTTTCTGTATATATAGGAGTGTTCTCCTCAGATGTATCACACAAGTCATTTGAGTAAATATAATATACTTTCAGAGTTTCTCTCTCTAAACTTTGTAAGTGTGTTACAGGTTGACTTAGCTTTCCTTAGTGTGGTCGGGAACGCTAAATGCCGTACGGAATCAAGTGACGGAATCCGCCCGTGACAAGTGGTATCAGAGCTTGGAAAAGGGACTACTTGTAGAGAAAATATCATCCAAAGGAGACAACAACACTTCAATGGTCGATAAGTTGGTTGACCATGAAGATTGCTGTGTTACTAGGTAAAGGGCTAGGTCCCGGGACTTACTGAGCTCCCTTCTTAATAGGATGAATAAGGTAGAGTTGAGCATTGCTGAAGCCAATGAACAATTTGATGAGTCTCAAGGTAGTCTTGAGGAAATGGAAGAAGAACTTCGAAGCGAATTGTAAGGAGCACTGAATCGGGCAGTAGAAAAGCTTAGGTAGCATGGAAACGTTATTAAAGAGAAGGGTGATGCTCTCCAAGCCCGAGTTACGGCTTTAGAAATGAAAGAAGAGGCTTATGAAGCTAAGATTGATACAGTGATAATAGCCATGCATCGGGAGATTGAAGATTTTAAGACACAATTGACGGCTTGTCGAATTGCTATTGCAAATGGAGTGACCGTCCAAACAGACCATAGGGTCAATGTTCTAAAGCTGAAGCATTTCAATGGAACGCAGTTCGCTCGAGAAGTAGACAACTTCTTATGGAGAGTGGAACAATACTTTAATGCTTTAGGAATCTTGGATAATGCGGGAAAGGTACATACTGATACCATGTATTTGAAAAACTCTATTATGGTATGGTGGCGCGGAGGGCAGCTGATATCAATACACGGAATAGCTTTGTACAAGAGTTGAAGGGTCAATTCTCCCCTCAAAATGCTGCCAAGAAAGCAAAGGTAAAATTGCGTCACCTAACTCATAAGGGTGACATAAAGCAATATGTAAAGGAATTTTCAGAGTTTATGTTAGAGATTCTAGACCTCAACCAAGAAGATGTTTTGGTAATGTTTGTGTATGACTTAAAGCCCTGAGCTAAGTTAGAACTGGAGTGAAGGGGAATGGAAGATATTTCTAAGGTTATAGCCGTTACTGAAGGCCTAATGGGATTTCGGAAGACAGATCCTAAGATCCCAGGGGGAGCTGGAAGGAAAAAGAATGGGAGTTCTTCCAAAGGGAAAACCAAGGCAGAGGAAAGAGATAACAATCGAGGTAGAACTCGTGAAGGGGGAGATGGAGAACAATGGAAACCCCATGAATTGAAATGTTATTTCTGTAATGGTCCCCATTATGCCAGGGAATGTCTGAAGAAAGAGAGATTAGTGGCACTAGTAGCAGGTGAAAACTCGGATGAAGGGGATGAGGCTTAGTTAGGGTCAGTGCGTTCCTCAGTGCTATGAAGTCTTAAGTTAATGAAAGAAGAAAATGATTGATGTATACTGAAGTATCAGTAGTAGGTAAGAAACTTAATGCCCTAATCGACACAGGAGCATCTCATCTTTTCATTTCCGATTTGGCAGCAAAGAAGTTGGGGCTAAAAGTGGAGGAAACCAAAACATGGCTTAAAATAGTTAAGTCAAAAGAAGTTCTTACTATTGGAGTAGCCAGGGGGATCAAGCTCCATATTAGGGGTTGGCAGGGAAAGGAGATGATTGAAGTAGTGCTAATGGATGATTTTGAGTTTGTGATTGGGATGGATTTCTTAGATCGCATTGATGCACTTATTGTACCGTGGGCTAATTGTATTTGTGTGCTTGATTACAACTCACAATGTGTAATCCCCGTCATAAGAAAGGTAGGCTAAGCCACTAAATTCTTATCGGCTATGCAATTGGAAAAGGGATTCAAGAAGAATGAAGTCACTTACTTGGCTGCCTTAAAAGTTAGGGAAGAGACTATTGGTTAAGAAAGGGTTCCACCTCGAGTGGGGGAGATATTGGAAGAATTTAGGGATATAATGTCGCTAATGTTGCCCAAGAAGTTACCACCAAGAAGAGAGCTAGACCATATGATAGAATTGGAACATGGAGCCAAGTCGCCTGCCGCCATCCCATACAGGATGTCACCTCCAGAACTAGAAGAGTTAAGGCGACAATTGAAGGAATTACTAGAAGAAATTACTAGAAGCAGGTTTCATTCGACCTTCAAAGGTACCCTTTGGAGCTCCTATACTCTTTCAAAAGAAGCAAGATGGATCAATTCGAATGTATATTAATTATCAAACCTTAAATAAGATCACTATAAAGAATGAGTATTCCATTCCATTGATATCGAACCTATTCGACAGGTTGGGAGAAGCTAGATACTTTATTATTTAGATGTTTTATTATATTTAAATTTAGGAAAATATTGGTTTGGTTTAATTATATCTAGAAATATACTATCCTTAAGAAATTGCGTAAACCTAAGTATATTTCAATTTATAACTAAATAGCCTTAAAGAATGTAGTTTTAGGCTCAAAATCTTTGTATAAACTACCTAGGGGATATAAAATAGTCCTATGAAGCCTTTTTTTTCAGAAATAAATTTTCAAAATTATTAAGTGATTTTAAGGCCTTTAAAATATATATAATTAGTGATTTTGCGAGTTAATTAATGATTTATTAAAAAAAAAACAAAAGCATTTTTTTCATTATTCATTAAGAAATGAAAAACCAAGAAATATATATATATATAAGGAGTAGAGGTGGGTTTGTAAACTAAAGTTCGAATAAAATGAAGTTATTCATAATCTTTAGGTCGGTTTAGATCATTGATAAATGCAACTAGCAATAAAATCTTCAGCTTGCTTGAATTAAATTGATGGTCCTCGAAAAAATAAGAAAAGTTGATAAATATTAATAGGTCAAATTTTAATTATTTATCCAAAAATTTTTAATTAATACTAACGTATTATTAACAATTTTGTCTTATATACCATTCTCTCACATCTCTCACAATTTATCAGGTAACTCCTTTCATATTTCATTGACATGGAGTATCACATCGACATGGTATGGGTGGTGGAGTGATTTCACATAGTGCGGTGGTGACTGTAGTCTGCATACCCCAGCGGTAGCTGAAATTACATCCTTTATGTCTAGTGCGTTTTTAATTGATTTGAAGTGTAAGATTGTTTTTTTTTTTTTTTTTGAGATATAACCCCTAATTTCTATTGTTACTCAAATTATTCTTCGATTTTGCCAAAAGTATGAGTATTTCTAGAGAGAGAGAGAGGACTTTTATTGTTCGATCATTTGGCAGATAAGAGAAATAAGCAAATAAGTGACTTGTGGAGACGTAGAGACTAACACGTGTGAACATCATACTTTCCTAATATTTTTCATTTTTTTTGTCCATTTTCCTTATATATCATCCATCCTAAAGTTTCTTGGTCTTCCTAGCGATATATGAGCAATATGTCAATGTTGGGCACACAGATTATTGCCATATTTTACCGTAAAAGTAAGAGTTTAAAGAAAACTCGATCAATAAATAATGCGCTTGATTTCTTAATGCGCGTCGTGGATTTCGCATATAACTTAAAATGCCATCCAATGATGTTGATAGTGCTTCATACGTACACTGACTCCATTAGAAGACACTGCTCCTCGATTTAGTGGGTCTGATGGCAGTAATTTTTTTGCCATTTTCACACTGAAGATACTGACCAGCTTTGCACGGAGTTTGAAAAATGAAAATTTCACGGAGAGAATCCCAAGCTGGCTTGTTAGAATATCGAGGCCATGTTACATATCTTACTCACTTTAGCATGTTGTCGGGGACAGTACCATTTGTTCTTTTCTGTACCATGTAACAACGCGCCTAAATGAGATGCATGTAGCTGAAAATTACTTCCACTAAGCTGTGTCGCTGATGCAAAAATTACATCATATGAAATATTTTATTATTATTATATAGATTTTGATATGTATTTCTACTACTAAAATTTTATATATATATATATATATATATATATACCAACGATTTTATATAAAACTACGGGTATGCAATTTAATTTAAGAAATTCCTTCCAAGCAGCCAGTAGTCATTATATTTGGATGTTCAAATAGATGGGATGAAGTTTAACAATATTCCCGTAATTGTGTCCATAATAAATACCACGATTTAAACATCTTCACTTGTAAGTGAAAAAAATCTATTAGTAAATTCCCTTATTAACAAGCATTTAATTAAGTACTCAGTTAACTGTCGGAAATCAGATTTGGGTTTACCGCTTAATTGGTACGTTTCCAGTGAGTCACCGTTATTATGAGGGTCAATATTATAATTTATATTTAGATTTTATCACTTTTTATTATTAGATTTTTAAAGTTATAATTTATTTAATTATATGCTTAATTAAAAATTTAATTATTATCATATATGCTTTAATTAATTCTAATTTACTGTTAATTTTGTTATTATAATAAATCAATACAGTGGCCGTCTTTAACCATAGAATGGTCATACGACTCCTAATAGAAAGCCATCGACTACCCACGCACAACAATAAGTAACAACCCATCGCAAGACTCATTAGTAGTTATGGCTGATTACACACGACTCTAAAAGAAGGGTTTGGGTGGGGTGGTTTGGGTTGTCATGGGATACCCCTAAAGCCGTAGGTGGCCATTGTGATCATACTAATTAGATTAATAGTGTGAGTTGGATTAATCGAAGTATAGATAGTAAGAACTAAATCTTAAATACAGTGTATAATTTGACAAGTTAAAATTTCAATCATATAATTATAAAAAGTGATAAAATTAAAGTGTAAACCTTGACATTGCTCCATTATTATCATATCTTATCAGTAATTTTGGCAACGTATGCATGAAATTCTCAAGTGTATGATATGATGGTCTACAAAAATTTCTTATGTAGACAAATTATTATTGTTGTTGTTATTTAAGTGGAACTTATAAATTGAAAATATGCAAAATATGTTAAGAACATTATAGTATAATGGTATAAATATTGTTTTCCATACGAAGTGGACTACAGTAGGATTGTATATGACAAACTGAGTTGCTCGCGAGCTTAGCTTTGTTATAATCAATTCACAAATGAACTGAACTTGAACTAAAACTCAAATAAAACTCGTTTATATAAAATAATTGAGAAAAAGCTTATGTTTAGGCTTACGAGCTAACTTGAGAGTAGACTTATTTATATTGTTAATAAGTTGGCTTATATGCTGGCACACGAATAGGCTTGTGAGTAGACTTATAAGTTAAAATATTATGTGAAAGATCATATTACATAAAAATTAATAATATTAGAATCTAAGAATCTGAATAATATGTTTAAAAATTATAAAAAATATATATTTTAAAAATTTTGATTTCATTTGGAGCTTCAATTCAAATTTAAGCTCAAGTTCATATTTATTTAGGCTTATTTATCAAAATAAACTTAAGTTTAAGCCGAATTTAAGTTTAAAATTTTTCAATGAATTTGAACCCAAACTCAATAAAAACTTAACTTTGCTTGGTATTGAGCTCAATAACTTTTAAATCGATCAAGTTTTAAGCTTAGAAAAATTCATTTCAGTTAGGTACGGGTTCTCTTGTTTCTAAAAGTCGTAATAAGTATAACGACGCTAACAAGCCGTGAAAAAGATTGAATCCTGGAAAGCGACTCTAACGGCACCAACATCAAATGGGAGTCTCGTAGAGCAGGGGAGAGATTATTGATATATTGTGGTCTGGTGGTTTTCAGTTTCACACGGTTTCTTGGAATGAATGAATAATCCAAATAGAGACAGAGAAGGATGATGTAGGCTCTGACGCCAAGCTCTGGCCTCTGTCAGTGTATAAGGTATCCACTGAAAATATTACTGCTTCTTTGTCGCCGTTCACGGGAAGGTGTAGGCAAGTGCTCGTGGTCGTTCAAGAACGTTAATATAGTTTAGTTATAATGATTTGCTTGCTATGGAGACAAAGAATTGAATAGGTCCTTTGATGATCTAGCAATACATGTTTTTGAACAGCAATTAGGTTGCTGATGCAATTACGTTTCTCTAAATTCTGGATCTTGAAGAGATAATTTGCACCCAAACTCTAGTCTTTATTTTTACAATTATTTTTATAATCATGTTAAAGTCTGTTTCATAAAATATATATACAATATGTGCATTCCTCCTTTATACTTGATTTTATTTATTTTTTTGAACTTAAGGGGACGGGCCGACGAGAGCTTCTTTCAGAGCCCCCGGCTGAGTTCATCCTTGCTCTCCATGACTACCACTGAAAGGAAAAACCATGTTACCTCCGATTATGGCAACCACTGGACCAATACCGCCATCATTTAACTCATCGCCACTATGGACCACCCAAACGAAGTCTACACCTCAATGGCGATATAAGTAATGCTGCTATGGATATCAATAAATATAAATACTTTTAAATTAGAATAGCAATATTATGTTGAAATATAGAAGAGAATATTATAATAATGTATTTAAATAAATATCCGTTATATAATAAAAGATGATGTTTTACAATTGACATACTTAAAATATCTCGATTAATATAAATAACAGATAATACAAATTAACACTGAATTATAGTATGATTCATATTTATTTATAATATAATAATGGTATTAGAATATTATATTAAATTATGTATTTATTTTATAAGTATTATGGAATAATAAATCATATAGTTAATTTAATTTAATATAGTCATATTATATTAAATTTGTAACATATATATTGCTATACGTAATATTTAAATCAAATTTTAATATCATATAGTAAACACAAATATCACTACAACATAATATAATGAAGTAATTACATGTTATTAGTATTATATATAGTATAATATATGATATTAATGCAAAATTAAAAAATATTATATATTTGATAATTGATACGTATCAATTATATAATCAAGGTACTTTATTATACAATTGGAATCAACTGAATATCATAATATAATTATAATAACTTGTTATGTTGATTATAAGTAAAAGTTTATTAAAATTATAATAATATACAATAAATAAATGAATACACGATATTATAACTTCATAACTTAGTTATATAAGATTTAATACAATGTATAACTTAGTAATGGTTTTAGGGTAGATATAGGATTTGGAGATTTCATATTTGTACCATACCTAGTGAGAATATATTCTAAATAATTGTATTTAGGACATACCATATGATTTTAAATATCCACTTAGTATCTATTTGGTGGAGTAGGATATTATAAGATATAAGGTATGATAGCAAAACTCGCCCTTGCTTGAAACTTGAAAGTCGTCACTAATTAGACGTTACAAGTAAAAATTAAAACGGAAGAAAAAATATTCATCCGTCATTAGAAGTTACTTATATTCCAAACAAATTTGTAAAACAGATAGTCCCAGTATGGTTACGGGAGCTATGAGCTTGTAAAAGTTAATGTACATTGTTGCTAATTAATTTGTTATTTTGGCATTATACAAAATTTTCATCATGCCTTTACTTATTAGTGTCTACAAAAAGGATATATAAAAGAGAGATTTTTGCACTCCAAACCTTTTACTTTAAAATATTTTCTATTTGTATATAGAATTATACACTATGACCTATATTGTGACTAATTCTAGAATTTCATAGGTTCCGATGCTTATTGCTAATTTTCTTGCCTGCAATTATGCTGTTTACACTGGTACTTACTCCATATAACGCCCGTTATCTAATCAAGTTACGTGGTAGTACATGTGGCAAGAATCTTAAACTGAAGTTTTCACATTAAAAATATTGACTAAAAAATAAAGGGCAAAACAAAAATATTATATTATATCATTGTATTTATTCATATCTAATCAATTTTTTATATTGAATATTGTTCAAGGTTATATATATATTATCATATTTTTAATTGTATTGGATTGGTATATGTGTTATCATATCATATTAAATATTATTAGCCCTAGCAACTGACATGTATCCGTAGAAATTGAAAACTTTCTTCTTAAAAATTTTTTACATGAATTTTTTATGTTTGCATATTGTTAACTACATGTTTATTTATTTATGATGATGCTCGGAAGATTTTGAATAAGAAAGTAATTTATATTAAAAGAAGATCCAAACAACTATTTTTTTGCCCCAAAATAAGGGAAAAAAAAAATAAAGTACGCTAGAAGTTGTCAGATTTTCATATTGAAATTTAGCTAAATCGTTTAAATTTAGATTGAGTCTTCCAAATCTTTTATATTTATATATAGAATTAAGTTATGGATACTATAAATGGATAGTTAAATCCAATGAGCAATATTAATCCTTTTATATTCTTTTAAAAGAAATAAAATAACATGAAAACAAGAAAAATAATAAAATAGTAATGTTTATGCTATCATTTTATATTCCTTTTATTCTTGTTCTTGTTTTAATTGTATATTGTTTATTTTTGTTTTGCTCTTTATTTTTTTAGTCAATATTTTTTATATGGAAATTCAAAGTAAACAACATTTGTAGGTCTCATATATGTTTGCAGGGGTACAACGCTCTATTTTAAAAACTTGGGAGATCCATGCAATTATAAAAGTTTCTAAGGATGGTTTCTGTAACTTACCCTAATTTTTTTAACATTTATAAAATTGATTACACACTTCACACTTCATGATAAAATAAGTATATAAGCCTAACAATTTATTCTTTTTTTAACCTTTAATAAGTATCACAAAGCGACTTTTTTTCTTAATCTGTGGGATCGGACCAGGAATTAGGGGCGCAGCTGGGGAAGACATTATTTTTGAGAAAGATGTATGTTTACACTTCCTCGTAGATTCAATAATTTCACTTTAAAACAATGGGAAGCCATTAACGATTCTAACTGCTTTTCAATTACTACATCGAATATATTTCAATAAAAAAAAAAATAATTATATGGGTTAATGACGTTTGAAAACTTTCAGTTTCTTTTCGCCAGTGAAGGAATGGCAGTTGGAAACAGGCTTGACATGGAAATTCTCGTACAAATTATGCCATTACATCTCTATCCACTTTTTCCCGGTTGCGTTTGCATACATGACACGATAAAGCAACGCTCTGTTAGCCTGTCTCATAACAAATATGATTCACTCTGTTTCAGGAAAGAAATGTTTTATGGTACGTCATACGTGTACGTTGCGGGGATAATTTTGCTTGCAAGACATTAATTATAGTTTCCTGTCATTATTATCGGTTCTTGCATAGCATAATAATAGTATGAATATATAGTGTATAATTCATTTTTCCTATTAAATTTCAATTTGTGTTGATCTTCCAATTATATAATTCTTTCTTGGTTTCAAATGGAAACTACAAGCAAACCCTTACATTTCGAAAATAATCGACAACATTAGAAAGAAAACTTAGGGTGGGGTGGGGGTGGTGGTAAAAAACCTGTAGGTTTAACTAGATGGTACATTATTATATAATATTAATACTGTCAGTATATGACCTCTTACGACTATTGAGATTTGGAATGTTTCAATGTGTTAAATTGGGTTTTATGTTATCGATTTTAATTGTGAATAGGTTTAAATGGAAAAATTGGAGTTTGTCACTGGTTTAATAAAAAGACAGCGGAATATTTAATATTTGATTTATATCATCAATGTTCGTATTGTGGCTATTTATTTAATAGCTTCATGGCTAAAGAAATAACAAAAGTACTTAAAAAGTAGATTAGATTTATGACTCCTGGAATGGACGGTCTAACATATATTTAATTTATAGTGTCTTTTTCATATATAATTATTAGGTAAACTTAATGTGTGATTTGATTCTCATATTTTCATGGTGCACTATTAAATGGATTCTTTAGTATGGAGCACTGTTGAATAGCATCGTCCTTTTGTCCATTTGCACATGGGCTAAAATCACCGAATAAATGAGTTTAGGATACTAAACTAAAATTTAGAAATTTAAATCATATATCTTTAGTAATATAAGAATTTATTTCATAGTATGAAATAAATATATCTTTAAAATTCAAATAATAACTCTACATTAAGTTTTCAAATCGCAATACTTAACCTTAGAGTAATTTCTTATACGAATAATTATTCTTTATATTTAAAAAAAAAAAAATTCAACCATAAAAATCCACATCAAGTTCTGCATGCATCCAACATGTTACGAGAGATTTTGTACCATCATGTATTTCTTTATTCTATGCTGTCTAATTATTGTGAACTTATTCAATTCTATTAACCCGACGCTATATATAAATCTAGCCGATTCGTTGGAAGATGGGCTTTCGATTTATATTTCAATCTTAAGTTATTATAAACTTTTTGGCATTAATTCAACGTTTCACAAACATTATGAATTTATGGATAGTCCTAAATTAACGTGTGAATTATTTATTATAGAATGCATATATCATGTCGTTAAACGAACTTTGATCTATGAAAATTTACATAAAAAGGAGATTTCAGATGTGGTCCATAAAAATATATCTTCTCGTTTCCCCACTATTAAGTCATCCAGCGTCTGGAAAACAACCATAATGTTCATGGCAGCCAAAACCGATGGACTAACAGTAACACGTACCGCCAACAGAACCAGACACACCTTCTTTTCTTTTCCTAACTCAGCAACAACATGTGTATAAAAGGATCCTAGGTCTCTTCCATAAGCAATGGAAGATCAAAAAAACCATTCATCATTTCCCCCTGATGTACACATAATATGTATTAAAAAAAAAAAAAAATTTATAAACAGATTGTTTCAGTGACTGTCTGAACTGCCTCACACACACACACACTACTTTTTAGCATAACCCAACTTGGCAATAAGCCATGGAGAATGGAGAAGACAAGAAGACTGTTGCACCGCCGGATGGAGAAGAGAAGGCAGCTACCGTTTCAGCACCTGAGAACGACGAACCTGTTGTCAAATACAGAGGGGTTAAAGCCATGCCCTATATTATTGGTAAGACAAATAAATAAAAAGCACATTTCGGAGTCACGTCATTTTTAATACAATGAACTGGTTGTAATCTTTGCTTGCTAAAAATGCAGGGAATGAGACATTTGAGAGGTTGGGAACTATAGGGAAAATGTCGAATCTAACAGTGTATCTTACCACTATGTTTCACATGACGAGTGTAACAGTGGCTACACTCATGAATGTGTTCAGTGGAACTTCTAGCTTGGCTTCCTTGCTAGGAGCATACCTTTCTGACACTTACTTTGGACGTTTCAAGACACTAGGATTCGCTTCCGTATCCACCTTTCTGGCATGTTTCCCAAATCTAAAACAGAGTCATGAAGCAACAATTAGAGATGATTATGATTATCGAAATTAGCTGAAGTTTGTTCTCGTTTTGCTTTTCAGGGCTTGCTGGTGATAACGCTAATAGCAGCTTTCACCAAATTGCATCCTCCTCCATGCTTGGCTGATGGCAGCTGCGTCGGTCCATCGGCAGCGCAATTAGCCTTTCTTTACATCGCCTTTGGTTTAATGGTTATCGGTTCTGGTGGAATCAGACCGTGCAATCTAGCCTTTGGAGCCGATCAGTTCGATCCGGAAACCGGATCCGGCAAGAGGGGCATCGACAGCTTCTTTAATTGGTACTATTTCACCATGACGTTTTCGGTGATGGTCTCCTCAACATTGATAGTCTACGTGCAATCGGACGTGAGCTGGGGGATCGGATTCGCCATTCCAGCATGTCTCATGTTCCTTTCTTGTGCATTCTTGTTCTGGGGGTCAAGGATATATGTCAAAGTGAAACCTGAGGGCAGTCCATTGACTAGTGTGGCACAAGTGTTTGTTGCTGCAATTAGGAAACAAAGGCTAAAGCTGCCTGACAATCCTGCACGTGGCCTGTTTGATTATATTCCTATCAAGTCCTACAACTCCAAGCTTCCTCCTACCGATCAATTCAGGTACGAAGAGAAGAAAGTGGAAAAGCTTCTTATCTAGATATGAAAATTGACTTGAATCTTGTGTTATCAGGTGCCTGGACAAATCAGCAGTTATTACGCCCAAAGACCGGATCAAATTAGATGGCTCTGCAGCTGAATCTTGGAAACTTTGCAGCATTCAACAAGTAGAAGAAGTGAAGTGCATCGTCAGGTTAATGCCAATTTGGGCATCAGCTATCGTTTACAACATAGCAAGTGCTCAACAGCATACATATGGAATCTTCCAAGCCCTTCAATCAGATAGGCGATTCGGAAACAGCGGCTTCGAGATTCCTGCAGCATCATATACTGTTTTTAGCATGTTAGGCCTCACAATTTGGGTTCCTATCTATGACAGGCTCATCGTACCTAAACTTAGGAAGGTAACTGGCAAGGAAGGCGGAATCACCATTCTCCATAGGATGGGAGTGGGACTTTTCCTCTCCACGGTCTCAATGGTTGTCGCGGGATTGGTGGAAAAGATGCGACGCGATTATGCACTTACGGAACCAACCCTTGGGAATTCTGCCAAGGGTGGTGCAATATCTTCCATGTCAGGGTTCTGGTTAGTCCCTCAGCTTGTTATTGGAGGGCTAGCTGAAGCATTCTATGCAATTGCTCAAACCGAATTCTATTACAAACAATTCCCTGAGAACATGAGAAGCATTGCAGGGGCATTTTCGAATTCTACCCAGGCATTTTCGAGCTATCTGAGTAGTTTCCTGATTTCCATTGTACATAGCATTACTTTGAAGTCGTCGAAGGATTGGTTGGCTGAGGATCTTAATGAAGGCAGATTGGACTATTTTTATTTCCTGATAGCTGGTTTAGGAGTTCTGAATTTTGGGTACTTCCTGGTTTGTGCTAGGTGGTATAGGTACAAGGGAGATGGGAATTCAACAGTTGAAGATACCACCGATACATCTGGACCTGAAGATGAAAGATCTCCAGTTTGAACCTAAAATCCCACACGCGCACATCACAAACTTGTTACGGCCGATCACAAACACCCCGAATAGATTTCCATTTATGCATGATTTCTATGGTTGAGAGGTGGTAGAGAAAACATTGCTGAGTAGAGCATTTGTACAGAATTGGCTGTCTGTTTTTTACATGGATAGGAATGGTAGCTTATTATACACGACAGATGTAGCTCCTTCATAGCTCGACGTTTACAGCAGTTGATTTACTTTACTAAATACATTAAATACTCTTATGAACAGTTTCGTTGATTGAACTGCTTTTTGGTGAGTTCCGTAATCAATGATGAAGTAAGGTTTGATTTTTAGGAGTGTTCTTTTCTTTAGGAGGAGGAGGGATGACCAAACTGGTATCGTGCATGAACTCTAAGGCTAGCATGATACCCTCACCATCCATGTCCGCTTCCTTTAATGTGGATATTCCATTTAGGATAACATACACCAGTACAATAGATTATCTTTATGAAATTCCTCGACGAAGTAGAGAGAATAAATATATACTTATGTTTCTGTTGCAAATCCTTATTTGGATATTATAATGTCCAATCCTGTATCAAATCAAATACCAAGAAAAATAAATTGGATTGGAATGGAATGAAAACCAAAATGATAAATAATTTAATGTATTTTCAAATGTCCTCCGAGTGAAACGAAATGAATTATTTCTACTTATCTTAATTCTTTAAGAAAAAAAAAAAAATTACATATTTATTTAAACCTTGATAATGATGAAATGGGAATTTTACATATACAGCAAGTATCAATAAAGATAAAATAAATCGTTCTTACATTAAAAAAAGAAAAAAAGAAACTTTCTTCTTATTCTACATTATTCTTTCCTATAATACTCCTGGAAACAAATATATTATTCTACATTATTCTTATTACTATTAATCTTCCTTTTGCGTTTCCCCCTACTCACGAAATCGTCAAATTATGCCACTAAGATGACTTATTTGAGATAAAAAGAAGATTTTCTTGGGTATATATAATATTATTATCCCGAACATTCACACCTTTGTGGTTAGGTCTTGATCTAAGAGGATAGAGCATTTGAGTTTAAACCTCATGGTCATGGAGAGCAATACAAAATATTTATTCTCTTCGTAAATCTCTTTTATAAATGAAAATTTTACTATCTTTAACTCGATACATATTATTACCTACCTCTGTAATATAATATATATATATATATTTGTAGATTATCCCAATATATTTTTAAGCATAATAAAATGACAAGAAAGTTTACAATATTGCTAGTACCAATGGAATATCGAATAAATTGAGGGAAACTATTAGAGTAAGCCGTCATTTGATGAGTTTGAAAAGATTGGATAATGAGGAAGAAATTTTATAGAAGAAGATTTAACGATGGAGATTAATTCATGAGTTGAACTTATGGTTTGGATCGAAGACTTCTTTTGAAATCGTCATTTTATTGATTTACCTCAATACTATCTTCAATTTCAGCCGACATAGAGTTAAAAGGCCCTACCAAATGCATGAAATATGTAAAAAGGTCTTTGTAGTGGATGAAAATAATCCAATAATGGCATGCAGGGGTGAGAGTAGGGTCATGGAGGAGTAGAAAGTGCGGGTGTCCATGGTGGACTGATGATGTTTTTGATTGTTGTGTCCATGGCCCGAGAGAGACAAATAATGCTGAGGTAGGCTCTTACGCGAGACTTTATGTATTGTTTCTTTCTGCTGTTTCGTCCTAGTTCACGTGACGACAGTGCATGTGCTTGTTCATGGTCTTTTAAGGACGATAATATAATTTTAGTGATTTGCATCTATATATTATATATATATATATGATTTAATATGTGTCTACCAATCTTTTAAAACAAATTACATAAATATGAATTATATGAAAAAAAATTACTAAAATACAAAATTTAAATCTCATACTTGAATTCGAATCTCAATGAGAGCATTTATCTATATATATATTGTTTGTGTAAGTTTATATAGTATTTAATACAAAAATTAAAATCGCATTTAATACATATAATATTGCTATGATAATCATGTAATTAATTTGATATAATTGATATTTATGTAATATTTATTTATTTTAATAGTAAACATATAATTAATACTATATATATATATATATGAAAAGTTAATCAAGTGGTGGCCTATGAGTAGTGCTGGCCTAAAGAGAAAAAGATTTCGTTGGATACCACGTGTATATAAATTAACTCAATGTTTGGTGATTTTTAATAAATAGAAATGAAAGGAAACGAGTAAAAAGAAAAAAAAAAAATAAGCTAAGTAAAAATAAAAAGAAATATAATTTTCACTTTACGTTTTAAAATATAAAAAGGAAAAGAAAAGAAATGGTGAGAAATATTTTCATTTCCTTTCTTTGATTGGATCTAAGAAGAAAATGAAGAAAAATAAAATTCATATTTAATAAAGTTCTTTTTTTTTAATTAATTTTTCATATATTTATCATGTATAATGATACTTAATAAAAGGTTATATAAGATTTTAACAAACTTAATTTGATTGAATAACGATAATAGACTCTATTTTAATGAATAAATAATAAAGACGGAGATGTAAAGCTATCCATTAAAAAGCAATTTGAAGAAAATAAAAAAAAAATATACTAAAGACCAAAAAAAAGAAATGGGAGATAAGTAAAAAGTATCAAAATGAGACACTTAATTTGAAAATATATAAGAAAATGACAATTTAAAAAGGAAAAATTTTTAAATTTCAAATAAAATTCACTTAATATAATTTTAATAATTTACCTAAAAATAAGATAAAAAAGAAGAAGATATAAAAAATTTGATAAAATCCATAAATATTGATTAAAAAAATAAAAAATAACACAACAATTGCATAAAATTATTTTTATTTAATCAAATTGTTGGGTTTAATTCGGTTCAGTTTAAAATGGTTTGGTTTGATTTGGTTTGACCTGCTTTTCCAAACCGAACCGTGATTAAATAGTTCGTTAAAAAAAAAAAATCTTTTCTTCTATTTAGTTTACAATTCAATTTATCATTCGCGGTTTTTTACTCAATCCTAATAATAAACATGATATGAAAGCCTTTTTTATATAAATACTATTATATATACATTTAATTTCATTCGGTTAGTGTTTTTAAATATATAAATATTCGTTCGTAGTATTAATTCCATTCGAAACAATTCGTATATGCCACATGTAACATGATGATGATGTTGTGAAATTACTAATTGCACTTGATAACAATTTTTAACAGTATAGGTCGAAAAGTTATCGAGATACAATTATATTTCGTTCATAATTAAATCGAGTAAAAACAATCAACATGTGACTGTGCATAAAAATGAGTAACTGACCTCGTTCTTGCTACTGCAGGTTTGTTTGCGTCAAACAAGCTAAACAGACCAAAAGCATAGCAATTCTAACGGCAAATACGACAAATTAAACTTCAAAAGGTTGTAACACGACCTAATTAATCGGATAATAAGTACTGAACATAAGAGTTACTAAGATTTATACTAACGAATATATCACACCCCAAAACTTGAAAAGCAACAATTCTACCATATACTCGTACCGAATCACCTGTCCTAGAGTTGAAATAGAGGCATAATGAATTTTTGATTTTGGGTAGTTAAATTTCGGTATTCAAAAATTAAAAATTTACCTATTTAAATATTTATATTTAATATACATGATAAATACTACTGAATTGCTTGTAATCTAGTATTTATCATCTATATTAAATTTCAGCCTTAATGCATGTAGTGGAAGTTTTATTAAGCTTAAAGTTTTCACATTTATCAGTCAAAGTGCGGTTGAAAACGTAGGTCTTGTCACCCATCCACTAACCCAACGGCAAGACGTCACTCATAGTACTGCCAACGGGGACCAGACAAACCACCAGTCCTGGCTCATCAACGATGTGTCCATAAGTAGTGAAAAGAGGCACATTACATCTTCCAAGTTCCAATAGATGAGCTCCTCCATCTTTCTCTCCCTCTCTCTATCTCTCATCTATCCTTCTCTACTATTAGTCCAACTTCTCATGTACATAAAAACATGTGCTACACAGTAAATACTTCAGAAACCATTATTTTCTAATCTGTAGTACACTCAATACACTAGCTCCTAGCATTAGTAACTAGGTAAGCGATAAGCCATGGAGAATGGAGAAGAGAAGAACACCATTCCAACTTCTGACTACGATGAGCCTGTTATTAAATACAGAGGAGTTAAGGCTATGCCCTATATAATTGGTAAGACAGATTAACAAGACACCCCATTTGATCATTTCATCGCTATAGCTACTTTGTGTCATTAGTTTCAAGTTTGCAAAAATTAATGTAAGACCCTTAATATGCAGGTAATGAGACATTTGAGAAGTTGGGTACTATAGGAACAATGTCAAATCTTACGGTGTATCTTACTACGGTGTTTAACATGACAAATGTGGCAGTCGCCACACTCATGAATGTATACAGTGGGACTTCCAGTTTAGCACCCCTGTTTGGAGCGTATCTTTCTGATACTTACTTTGGACGTTACAAGACACTGAGCTTCGCTTCCATATCCTCCTTCCTGGTACTTCATCTTACTCTTTATTCTAGCTCGACTTAGATGTTTGCTCGAGTTCGGTTTTTAGCAGCAATGAATTCGGCCTTGGAATAGATCTACTCGATTAGCTTATTAAATAACTCAACGATTCGAGGGCAATTAACCTCGGAATAGAAGATGAAATGGATCTTTTATTGAATTTTTAATTAATTTTTCAGGGCTTGCTGGTGATAACGCTAATAGCAGCATCGTCCAAATTACATCCTCCTCCATGCTTAGCCAATAAACCCGGCAGCTGCATTGGTCCATCTGCAGGGCAATTAGCCCTTCTTTTTATCGCCTTCGGTTTCATGATGATCGGTGCTGGTGGAATCCGTCCTTGCAATCTAGCATTTGGAGCAGATCAGTTCAATCCAGAAACTGAATCTGGCAAGAGGGGCATCAACAGCTTCTTTAATTGGTATTACTTCACCTTGACATTTTCTGTGATGGTCTCTTCCACACTGATTGTTTACGTGCAATCCGATGTGAGCTGGGCTATAGGGTTTGCTATTCCAGCCTGTCTCATGTTCCTTTCTTGTGTATTCCTGTTCTGGGGATCAAGAATATATGTCAAGGTTAAGCCTGAGGGTAGTCCATTGACTCGTGTAGCACAAGTGTTTGTTGCTGCAATTAGGAAATATAGGCTGAAGCTACCTGACAATCCAGCACTTGGCCTTTTTAGCCATATGCCTAGCAAGTCTTACAATTCCAAGCTCCCCTATACCGATCAATTTAGGTAAGAATGATGCTCCAAATATATTTGCGAAATTTAAATGATCGAATCTGCCAATATAGAAAGATAAAAATCGACTCAAACTCCAATCATCAGGTCACTGGACAAATCGGCAATTATCGCGCCTGGAGATGAAATCAAATTGGACGGCTCGGCTGCTGAATCCTGGAAACTTTGCAGCATTCAGCAAGTGGAAGAAGTGAAGTGCATTGTCAGGGTACTGCCAATTTGGGCATCAGCTATTATTTTCAGTGTAGCTCATGCTCAACAGCATACCTACGGGATCTTCCAAGCTCTTCAATCGGATAGACGTTTCGGAAAGAGCAGCTTCAAGATTCCTGCAGCATCGTATAATGTCTTTAGCATGCTAGCCCTCACGATTTGGATTCCTTTCTATGACAGGCTCATAGTACCTAAACTTAGGAAGGTAACCGGCAAGGAAGGCGGAATCACTCTTCTCCAAAGAATGGGAGTAGGACTTCTTCTCTCGGCCGTTTCAATGGTTGCTGCAGGATTGGTCGAAGAGAGGCGACGCAGTGATGCACTTACAAAACCAACTCTAGGACTTAACCAAAAGGGGGGTGCTATATCTTCCATGTCCGGTTTTTGGCTGATTCCTCAGCTTGCATTAGCAGGACTAGCCGAAGCATTCCATGCAATTGCTCAAACCGAGTTCTATTACAAACAATTCCCCGAGAACATGAGAAGCATCGCAGGCGCGTTTTCAAGCCTTGCTATGGCTTTCGCTAGTTACTTGAGTGGTTTTCTAGTTTCCGTAGTCCACCGATCATCAAATTGGCTAACAGAGGATCTCAACAAAGGAAGATTGGACTACTTCTATTTCCTCATTGCTGGTTTAGGAGTGGTGAATTTCGGGTACTTCCTATTTTGTGCTAGGTGGTATAGGTACAAAGGAGACGGGACTTCCACCGTTGAAGTGGCCATGGAAACAACTGGATCCGCCGAAAAATCTCCTGTCTGAATCGGAAAATGATGCGGACAGCAAAAACTTGCACGGCTTATGACACGCGAACGACTTGTACAGACTAGTTTGGGTAATTAGGCTATCTTATTTTCTTTAAATAAACAGCCTATGTATATTAAATGAAGCTATTCTATAGCTTGACTATTATATCCTCTAGTACTTAAATTGCTCCAATAAATACATCTCTCCAGTTGATTGCACATTTTAACTCCATATATAAGATCAACGGTTTCAGATCGACACCAAGCTAAACTTTATACTATGGAGGCAAAATCTTTTGTCATTTCTAACATAATCAAGTTCAGTTAGTGTTTTCAGACACGGAATCCATCCATTCTCATCGTGAGATGGCAAGCCACATGGTTTTTTCTCTTCTTAACTACGTTTATATATTACAACTTAGAGAAAAGGGGATTTAAATCTGGTTGATCTTAAGAAATCTACATTCGTACCATTAAGCTATGAAAATTTTCCTATTCTATATGCTTAATGTCATTTTAGTTTAGTGATGGAGAAGCTCCTTTTACATGTTTTCTTTTTACTCAACGAGTCACTTGTTTCATGCTTAAAACCATGCATTCCTTAGATTTTCTCTATGTACTTCAATTATGACATCAATTAAATGAAAAACACTAAACAGATTTCATTATTCTAATTGAAAAAACACATAGGTTAAAAGGGTAGGTGTCCATTAAGATTCAAGCATTCCAATGAGTTAATGCAAGAGTACTAGAAGAGTTAGGTCAAGTCTAGTTCTAAGATCTAGATCGATAAACTTATTTTACTCACTCGGGTTTTTTTTTTTTTTAATCAATTTATATCGTTTCTTATTATTATAACAGTATATTTAAAATTAGACTTTTTTTCTGTTTTTATGTAAAATCTTGATAAATGAATAATTATATTTCTATATATTTTTTTTTTTTTGTCAATTGTTATCAATATTACACGATTGTAGAATACATATCATACGATGGATTGACATTTTTCTTTCCTTGCAAAATAAAGCATGATAATGGTACAAGTATAGTCACTCACTTTTGTTACATTCAACTGCAAACCAGCGCGTCTACAAACGTGCAAAATCATGTAATTTGTTGAATTTTTTATGTCCCATTAATGCTAACATCTTCTCATATTAGATATTAACGATATTACAGGTTAAACTCAACATTTTATGATGAGTTCCATTGAACCCTAAAGTTAGAAATTGATCTCATAAAGCAAAAATCGAGATATCACAACACCTTGAGAGAGGAACTTGGAAGTGTCAATCGACCTTGACTCTCATTAAAAAAAATAAAAAATAAAAATTCCATATATCAACGTAGTAAAGCCCATTTCGTTCGTCTGACTCTTCCCTAAGCCTATGGACCTGAAAAACACAACAAATAGGAAGAAATTAATCTTAATAAGCTGAGTAGACCGGGTGGTTAAACTAGCCTAGCCAAGGCAACGATGGGATGATGAAAATTAAGAACTCTCATTGAAAAATAATTCAATAATATTAATATATTACATGTATCAATAAACAGTATGTAATAATCAATAATATTTAAATATATGATAATGAAGGTACGTACATTTTTAAAAAATATTAATAGTGTTTTCATGTATTAAAATTTTATTAACATTTATACGTAACTTATTAATTTACGTAATTTATTAGTATCATTAAAGCTTTTCTCTTAAGTAAATGTCTTTGCTAAGGATATAAATAAATCGAGTCAATTCACAAACTATTTAAGCTCTTCGATTTGCTAATAGTTGAGTAGAGCTCGAAAGTTACTCGAGCACTAAATCAAGTAGAGCACTAAATCAAGTAGAGCTCAAATTTGCACTGCTAAACTCGCCAGGCTTGCAAGTCTAATTGAATTTAGTATAATTTTTAATTTATTCATATATAAGAGAATCTGATATTAATTAGGAAAAATTTATCAAAAATTCGAGTTAATCAAGTTGAATTTGAATTTGCCGCATATATTTTTGAGTTGAGATCAAGCTTACAATTTAAAACTCCATTGAACTCAAGACGAGCATGAGTTTTTAAGTCGAGTTCGAGCTCTAACATGAACCTAATACTATATTGGTTCGATTTAACTCAAGTATACCCTTACTCTTTGTTGTAAGTGCTCTTAAGCAAGAAATGTGTGATCACCGACTATCTAGACACCAACAAACTCTAGCTTTGAAGCTTTATATAGAATGTGGTCTCCATTTGATTTATTTATTCCCTAATGTGGAAGTTATCTATCCTATAGTCTTTCCCCCACTTGTTTGGTGAAATATATATATATATATATATTTATTGTAGGCTTGTTATGTTTCAATTTTATTTTAAGCTAGTATCACATACTTATAAATGCTTGTGCTCTTAACTTTAATAAAAAATGTAATACAAATAGGTTTAAATTAAAAAAAATTGGGAAAGCTTTAAAATCTAATGTATACATACACATCTTTTATGTTTTCCATATTATATCAAAATGATAATGGAATATATTTTGAATTGTTATTATCTTCCAAATTCATATATTTATACTTATATAGGTAAATTAAACTTTGCATACTTATATTTTCACCATTTTCCTATTTACATAGCCGTTTTTCATTTGTAATGCTTTGTATATCTGTATTTTATCTCTAACTATCAATATTAACAAGTGGATATAAGTCAACTTTTAATTGATCCATAAATTATTAACTTAATAAATTAAAATTATTAATATGTATTAGATGAAATAAAGAACAAAAAGCTACAAAAATTTTAAAAAAGAAAGAAAATGTACAAAATAAAAACACAAAATAGCCCTTAACCGGTACCTTGATGCAAATGGTAATTGATTACCATCAAAGCATAAGGGTTTACCTAATCTTGGCCATAGATGGCTAACATTAGATGCTCTGATTTATTAGATCACTTGTTCCATTATTGTAGATGGATTAAGCTAGACTTAGGATGGGGTTAGTCTAAATCGTGAACCAATCAAGAGATAACCTGTTGGTTGACTAAAACATAGTAGGTTTGGCTAAGCCAAGCCTAAACCAAATAATAAACCACTTTGCTTAATTGATCAAGATGGTTTAACTTTGCAAACCTATCAAACCGGTAGGCTTTAGATCTAATAAGTTGATTCGCTGATTCGGCTTATCATATTTAAAAAAAAATTAATGGAAAAATATGTATGTATGCAAGATATATATGTATATATCTGTATATTTTTTCATCAATAATTTTTTTTATATATTTATCCATTTTTTACAACAAAATCTAAAAATTTTGTACATATTCTATATATGCAAGATCTATATGTATGTATATCAGTATATGTATTTACTTAGGATTCTAAGACATGCTAATAAAATAAATAAAATACTAGTTCATGGGACAATAAACTAGCTATTGAAGTAACAATTCAAGTAAATTATGCCGAAACCTCTTCTAAATTATTCACAGTTCACTATTTTAATGATAGGTGAATCATTGAGCGTAGGTTGGTTTCATAACCTACTTCTATAATGAGATAGAAGGTTTACTCCCTTTTTTATATGTACTTGTATGACACTTAACCATGCTTTATCATATATATTTTCTTGTATTACTTATAGTGAGCTAAACTTTTTCCTTTCCTATTTTCTCAAACTTTGTTTCAAGTCATTATAACTTTGAGAGTATCTACCAGCACTAGCAGTATTACCATCTTCTATATGATTGAGAGGTTTAACTTCTTAATTAATCTGTCATGACTATCGTTAAAAAAAGCCATATCATCTCCCTATTGATGTGCTTACGGGAAATGAATCCTATCTTAAAAAATAACCAAAATCTTACGAACAAATTATCGTTAGTACTGTTCACTTCACATAACCTCCACATTAAGTATTCTCACTTTTTTCTAAAATGCGAACTGTCACACGTATCGTCATAGGTCTAATAACCAAAAGAATCCGTTTCCAATAAATAAACGGATAAATATTCTCGCTTCTTTCTAAAATTCAAACTGTGAACGTCTCGTCATTAGATTCAATGACCAAAAGAATCCTACTCCAATTAAAGAACGGATACGATAGTAGGAAGACTGCCCCCACTCGACTCAACGAAGAGAGAGAGAGAGAGAGAGAGAGAGAGAATGGGATCCTTCCTGTCAGCTATGTTTGGGACCGGTGGCAGCGAACAAGAGAGGGAACACGATGGATCATCGTCATCGAGTGTTCAAACATTCCATTCATCTGCCAGGTGGCAGCTCCACTTCAACTCCATCAAGGACTCCTCTCAACTTGTACCGTTCCTCTCTATCTTCACCCCTTTACCTGGGTTTATTCTCTTTCAATTTGATGTCGGAAATATAAATTACGGCTTTATCTTGTAGATGGTGATTGATTTCTCGGCATCATGGTGTGGGCCGTGCAGGATGATTGAGCCGGCTGTCCATGCCTTGGCTGAAAAATTCTCCGAGGTTCAATTTGCCAAGATCGACGTCGATGAGTTAGCTGTACGTACTTCACCTTCAATTCGATTCAATTACTCGTTTTTTCATATACTGGATTGAGAAAAACCGACCTGTATATTCAGACTCGATTGATAACCGATGCTGATGATGATGCTACCTATGAGAAAGCATTCGTTTAATTCGGTAGATACGAGATTCGCCACTCAAATTAACAATTTTAACTTTGTAGTCAGATTGTTCCTGCCTTTCGTGTACAGAGTCTCGTTCAAAGCTTTTAATGATTAGTTTGTGATCTGAACTAAAGTGTACAAGTTTACGGAGGGGTGGCGTGGGAGGGAAGGGAAGGGAAGGGAAAGCCACTCGTTCTTTAGAGGCACATTATAGGATTTGTGTGATTATAAGTCAAGGTTCTCGAGCACGACCTTCTCTGATGTTTAAATTGATCGGTCGGATTCGTGTGTGAAATTTGATCTGACCGGTCTAAAAACTGAAACACCGTGTTGAAACAGGTAATACAGATGTTGAAGTCCTGCATAGTCCTTGAACTTCCTGCTTGCTTACATTCTGTGTGATCGGTTTTTCTTAATGTCTCAATCCGCATGCAAGGAAATCATATATGAGGCGAATATTTATCTCTAAACTTAAGCCTTTTGATGAGCTTGTTCTTCTTCTACTCAGAGTTTCATAGAATAAAACTTCTCATCTCTAAGCTCAAACTGAAGATTCAGACGGTATCATGAGATGGAAAACCACAAAGGTTGATGTGTTTGTTAGTAATTCGAATTTGTTTTAAGTTGTTCAAGGATTCAGTTTGTGTACATTCTTCCAAACAAATGCAATGTGGTTGTTACATCTTCTAGTAACATCGGCGACCTGCAGTGCTTGTTTCGCCCCTAGGCTTCTTTCTATCTCTCCATCTCTCTCACGATTGTTGGTTTGATCATCGTTATGTGGAATTTAGGACGTGGCGCAGCAGTTTGGCGTAGAGGCAATGCCAACATTTGTGTTGGTAAAGAAAGGAAAGGAAGTGGACAGACTTGTTGGAGCTAAGAAGGATGAGCTCGAGAGGAAGATCGAGAAGTACAGAGCAACCTAGGCTGCTGTTTTTTCAATGGTTATCCTTTCCTTTGTGAAAGAGTTGCTTCTGCAATTGCAACTGTAACATTCAGTGCATAATGTTTTCTTTCTTCCTTCGTCCATAATTGCGAAACTCTGATAAACGTGTGGTATATTTAAATTAATCACTGAATTAGAGGTGTTTCTGTGACTTTGTGCTGATATATTCTGTGCTTTTGTTGAAGCGACTCTATTTTCCCTCGTTTCTGTATTCACTCAAAAGTTACGTTACCAAAGTTTGAATTTTAGAAACAGAATTATTTATAGAAACCCGAGCCATATAAGGTTCAAAAAGCTTGACCTCTATGCTGTTCCATCTGTATACTAAAAATTGGTAATCCGTCTTTAATAATTTAAGAAGTTAATTTCTAAATCATGAATACTGTCTGCATTACAAGTGGGACATTTATACTTGGTACAATGTATGTCCGTGTTTAAATCCAAATACATAATGATGGATGTTATGAAAGGGTGCAAAAATGGGGATGTATTGTTTATTGATGGAAATATAATGTTAGAAGGAAGTGATTTTTCTGTGTAATGTCATGAATATCTTTTGATATGCAATTCCTTGCCTAGACTAGTATAAAATCTGATATCCCTATATTAGGGTCTTCTCCCTTCTCTAATGGTTGTATTTGGGGTAAAAAAAAAAAAAAATCGATCCCTTGGCATGGTTCCCTTTATGGAGCTTTCATTTTGTATTTGTATTATTAAAAACATATTACATTTTCTATATTAACTTGCATACATTTATCGTCTAGTTATATTGAACTTTCACTTTCACTTTTTTTTTTTCGATGCAACCAACCCCTTTCAAATTCTTGAACTCGACTCGATTGTGAACAAATCGAATTCGAGTAAATGTCGAATTGAACTCAAGTAATTTACGAGTAGACTCATATTCAAGTTCAAGAATCTGAGTTGAGTTCAAACTCGAACTATTCAACTAGTTTATCGAGTCGAGCTCGAGGTTTATGATATTTGGCTCAATGAGCTTGCGAGCCTAATCGAACTTAAGTGGAGTTACAAATATTAATTGAGTTTAAATATTATTATTATTTTAATCAAATTTATGATATTTATTAAGATTATTAAATCTAAAACGAACATAATCGAGTCGAGCTTATCGAGTTTCATTTTAAGCCGAGCTTGAGCTTTATAAATTGAAGCTTAATCAAGTTCGAGTCGAGCTTCGAGTTTTTTTTTTTAAGTTGAGTTCAAAATTAATACTGTATCGTTTTGATTCGATTCATTTATAGCTTTATGCACACTTATCAATTAGAGCAATCTTTATTAACATTGTGTTCGATAATCTTAACAAGAGCATAAATAAACTGAAATGTGTGGAAAGAAAATCAAAAGAAATTAAAGGAAAGGAAAGGAAATGTAATATTAATTTTTTGTTTGGTTCTATAAAGACGAAATTGAAGGAAATAACATTATTAAGAGACTAAAATATTCCTAACTTTTACTTGTTTAGTTTTTCTTTTAAGGATGTTTTTGTAATTCTAACATATTTCCATCTATTTTTACTTAGTTTGTCTCCAAAAGTGAAGAGAAAATAAGCACCATTTAGAATGAAAAGATTCCCATTGATTTCATCTCATTTCTATTTTTGCTTTTAATATCCAAACACAACATTTTCACAGATTTCATTCCGTTTCCGTACATTTTCATCGATTTCACCCATACCAAACAGTGTTGTGTGTAACAGACCTTTCACGAGTGATTACCATGTTATCTTCTTAAGCAGCAAAGCCCTTCCTCCTAGATTCTAAATAGGAACTCATCCCGATTCACTTCACCAATGAATTCCTTGGTATTGCAATTTGTACCGAAGACCCTTGTTAAAATTGCTCTTATAGAGTACACTAGTATTTATATTTGTCGATTATTAATTGCACTATTACCTTTCTCTTAAAAGAAAAATATCCATTAACAACAATATACACTCCTTCAACACTATTTATTTGTAATTTCCCAACCTGCTTCCCAAATTTTTTTAATTGTTTATTTATCTATCTATACATATATATATATATATATATATTTTCATTTTTATCTAGTACAAGGACAATTCAGGTAACGCTGACGTCAAAAATGAATAAATCTGGAACCATAGCCTTAAGTTTCGTTAGTAACAATTCACGAGCTAGATCTCCATTCCTTGATCGAATTGAACTGCGAAGCTAAACTCGGAAACGCTCAGACTCTCGACTCACTGTTACTAACTGGTGCTCCAGCTAAAGCTACACTTATTTGATAAAAATATCAGTCCTTTCCGTAAGAGATTATACTAAAACTCAAAACTGATACTTGCAAACGTCATCAGCAGGCGAATTTCAGTAATAAAGACCTCGGCTACCTCATATATACACATGCTTACGTAGCTGATGCATGACGCTCTAAAGACATTACATATCTTATGACCTTTTTTAAGTGTTACAAATTTCCCTTTCTCCACAAGCAGAAAGTTTGGCTCATCTTTTGCACATAGATGAAGAATTGTGAATCTTCTCAGACAGTGTATGCTTGTTGAATAGTGTCGATGTCGAGTCCCTTCAGCCTCACGACTGACTCGACATGTCCCTTGAGTGTATGGAGTTCCCTTAACCTGCAAAATATGAAGTCTCCTATCAGAATCGTTTCCATTTAAAACACACAAAACTTCCCTATCGCAACTACATCTACCTTGCTAATGGGAAAAAGAGAGAGGAGCAGTAGTGAAAAATGCATGAACGGTCAGGCAGTGTAAGTTTCCTAATGCAACTCCATGAGTAAATACATGCTGTGAGGCACTCAATATTCAACCCAGCCATCAAAAGACTAAATGGACTAAAGACAAGATAAGAATGATGATGGCGGAATAAACCACCACTATGAATCAGACATGGGTTTAGATCGTTACAGACAGATTGTACCTAGCAATCTCAGCTCGCCTTTTTGCTTCTTCAGCCATTTGGTTTTGTTCTGAGTAGTTAGTGCGCTCAGTGAACATCTTGGTCTCAGGGGGTTGAAGTCCATGAAGTGTCCTCTGTGCATGTGCCCATTTGAGCTCTCGTTCTTCTTTCCCGAAATCCTTTTTCCTTGTGAAGGCAGTCTGCAGAAATTGAGGAAGAAAAACAATTTAAGTACATAAGCCAACTACTGTATGCATTGTTAATATAGAGTTGGGGGAATTCATACCCTCTGTTCAATCACAAGATCCCAAGCCTTTCCGCTTAATGCATATCGGATAAAGAACTTTATGAAGTCAAGTGGGATATAAAAGATAAGGTTATAAAGCCACACTACTCCGGCCCAACCCCATCCAATCCCTTTTATTGCACAAAAGCTCCAATTTGCATAGACCGCAATCAAGGTGGCAATCTGAATAAAAATGTAAAAGAAGCAAAGACACTGAGCATGTGACTTTAAACTGCAGCTCAAAATCATTAATGCATTAGGTAGGTTCCATACCAGTTGGGCAATTACAAAAGCACTGGCAAGAAACGAGCCTGGACGCTCAACATAAGACCAACTCCGAGCACGAGTCACAAATATTAGGGCCTGGCTGATAGTGCTCACTTGTAGGTATATGGCAGAGGCGAGCTTTCTGAAATTATCTTCATCCTTCTGCTGAAGGCTTGAAACCCCAAATGTACGCTACAGATAAAGATTCATAAGCAAGACGTGAGTTTAAAGTGAATACCAATAATCTTCAATATCGAAAAACTGAAAAAAAAAAAAAAAATGTCCACAAAACAAGAAGGAAGGAAAGCAGATGTATTATGAGAAATAGCATGAATTTGTCAAGGAATTTTGGTAGAATCACAAAGCTCTAGCATACAAGAGAAGTTTTACTATCTACAGAGACACAAAAGCAAAACGCCTGTACTTTTGGATAGAAAAAGGGTTAAAAATAATTACTGGCATGGTCAAAGAGTACAAACCAAGATCAAGCTAATAAATTTCAAGTGGGCAAGTAGGAGTTTGAAGAAACAACGCAATCCCTTGTTTTTGGCTAAACAGAAACAAGTGCACCGTCATCTTTAAACTTAAACAAACTTAAGTACCGACAATAACTGAAATGAGACGATGACACCATGAAAACATGCACAACTTCAACCACAATATTTTCTTGCAGTAGAATTAGTGCCCACAAGATTTCAAACACCAAACAACATAAGCAGGAATTTTCTTTGACAGCTAAGCCAGCCTCTGTAACTGTACTCCTAGCAGTGAGGAACATTGCCAAAAAAGAACATGTGTTTCTTGAGTCTAGCATATTGTAGATCAGTTAATGACGATGCAAGGTAGAACAAACACTACTTACTGGGAAGAAGTTCGTCTTGTATGCTGCCCAGAAGAAAATTACAGTCATCATAGCCAAGTAACCACCCAGAATTATCCCAGTTGTGAAGATCTCTGCCAACTTCCAACTATCCGGTTGAGGAGATGGCTTAACTCTATCCTTTGATATTGTCATAATAGTACCTACCAAGCCATACACTCTTAATATGGGGACCACCATTCTATTGTATGCCGCTGTCTCAAAACTATGTATTCACACACAACACGCACACATGTTGCAGATTAAAAATATGATCAGACAAGCAAAAGCTGGGATAAAATCGACCTAAAAGTACCATCTGTATATAATGTGTCTGCTCACAAAAATTGTGATTCAAACTATTAAGATGCTAAATCCACAATATGACATCTTGTTATATAATAAATATAATAATTCACATCGTATCTACAAACTTAAGCTTTTAAATTAGACGTTTGTGATATTAACCATAATATGATATCATTGGTTACCCCTCATCTAATTAAGTTGTCTACTTGTTGGAGCTTAATCAAAGTTTGGCTCACAAGTGAGAAGGTATGTTATATAATAAAACATAACAGTTTACACTATATCTACAAGTTTAAGCTTTTAAATTAGATGGTTGTAGGTATTGGTCATAACACATATTACATAAGGTAATGAATTATGCAATCTAGTTATATGGTTGGGTGGTGGCAAGAGCTAATGAGAGGTCAGTGGATGATTTTGACCAACTAAGGTAAAAAACGTCTATTGGAATTAACGGAAACGGTTTCCTGCTTTGAAAAGTGAAAATCATTTTCCTCACATCAATAGACATGATGCTTTTAATGGATCACCACCATTGACCACTACTTTATCTTCCACCTCCTCCTAGCATGAAGCACTATCATTTGTAATAACTGCCTTCAAAATGATATCTGGCACACTCATAAATATTAGATGTAACAAGTATCAAACAACATTCTAACATTTTCCCATGGCTGGCTTAAAGTGAAAATTAAAAAAAATACAAAGCAGACCATGTTATCAAAGTACATTGTTGATCTTCACATGCATAACCTTATATAATACAAGATCAAGCCACAGGGTAAAACTATGAAAACATCTAATTGATTGTTAGAACAAATAAGAAAGAGAAAAAAGAAAGACTGTCCTTTATCTGCAATCAGAAGGTTTTTATGAATATATTGGAGAATACATTGACACATCTACTAGTTATAATAAGAATATTGAATGAAGAAGGGAGAGAACAAACCATCATTAAGGATTGCAATAATCAAAACCATGAATGGTGGGAAGTCAAACTGCCAAATGAGGGCCAGTAACATGAAACCAAGCTGTTGCAAGACAATCCAGAAGCCAGCAAAGTAAATACAGAAACTTTGAAGGAGAAAAAAATACATGACCTTAGAAGAAACAAATGGACCAAAAAAACCCTTTAAAGTTATAAAGCATTTTTTATGTGATAGATACAGAGAAATATTTCATGATGGAACACTTACCACTATACGAATCGTAATGGAAACAGCATAGATCTGCAACAAGAAGTAATCTTAGTAACTTTGAATGAAAATTTTCTCTCACAGGGAAACTATAATATTATCAAGTCTACTTTATCTGCTTTGCTTCCCTCACAATTGTTAGTTCACAGCTCTAGGTAGTTTAAAGTTTTTATTTACTCAATAAATACTGCATTCTGCTGGCTATGCCCTAACAAAAAATCCTTATGCCCTATCTTTGTGTATTCCTCATGTATTTTGAGCATTTCCCATCAAAATTTAGCATCCAAGACACCTAGCCTAAGCCTACCGTGTAATTCTTCATTCTTTGAAAAATGGCTCGACTAGTTAGTACTGCACTGATAATAACACTGAGGCCAGGTTCAGTGAGAACAATGTCAGAGGCACTACGAGCTGCATCAGTTGCATCAGCAACAGCAATACCAATATCAGCCTTTTTAAGTGCAGGAGCGTCATTAACTCCATCACCAGTCATTCCACAAATGTGTTTCCTAGCTTGCAATCTTTTCACAATCTCATATTTATGCTCTGCATCAACACATTAATATCAGCAAAGAATACAGATGGTCGTCTATGATATTTGCTACTAGCAGCAAATAAGTTATGCTCTGGATCATGACAGCATTTAAGTTGCACAATCCACCTATGTAGCAGGATTTCAATGGATATGCATGTTATCAAAATTTTGTATGGAGGGTTAAAGATTCACATGATATGAAACTACAGAGTAGAAGTTAAAAGGAGCAATGAACTACCAGGAAATACACCAGCAAATCCATCAGCTTTTTCAATCAGTTCATCTACCGGCAGTGCAACGATTGATTCATCCTTGTCCTGTCCTAATAAAGCAGAGGAAGGATACATGTTGGTTCCCATACCCAGTCGCCGTCCAGTTTCCTTAGCTATTGCCAGCTGGTCACCTTGTGATTGATAGAATTCAAAGCAAAAATAAAAACCAATCAATAGGATGTAGAAGGTACCGATAACAGGACAAAGATGTGAAGTGGATGAATGGGAAAAAATTTCAGAATGGAGGAGCTAGAAATCTGATAAAATTTGGTAAAAAATGTCTAAATGCTAAAGAAAAACAGCAGCAGGAAATTGGCCTACACATTCATGGAGCAAGGTGACCAATATCGTCCAAATACATTTACATGCAATTTGGTTAATGAAATATAATGAAGGAAGCATTTTTCTTTTAAGTCAGATATTAACCAATTGCTGGAAAATTGGAACTATCTCCTATAAATTTTACCTACTCCTCTTAAAGGTAGAACGATTGAAAAATATAGGGGATGGATCACTACTTGTTGACTTCTCATGACTTTTGGCTTGAACAAGAAGTAAATCTACTTTGAAGCTAAATGTACCAGTAATCATCTTCACATTCACCCCCAGATTCAGTGCTCTTCTTATTGTTTCTGCACTATCATGCCTTGGAGGGTCAAAGAGTGGCATGAGACCAATGAATTGCCATGGACCCCCTGGACTCTCTTTGGCTCCTTCTGGAACTTCCTGAAAGAGGAAATGATGTGTCAATATTAAGAAAACAAAGATACTTTATTTGATAGACAAGATGGACATATTACCTGGTAAGCTACTGCAAGGGATCGTAAACCCCGTTCAGCAAACTTATCGATCACAGCATGAACTCTGCGTTCTATCTCTGATCTGTTATGTGCAAGATTCAATATCTGTAAAAGTAATTAATCGTAAAAGGATAGATCAGTAACCGGACTTCATAATTCATGATATCAAATGCTTTTGGAGATGTTGATTTACCTGTTCTGGTGCACCTTTGCTAACACGATGCATTTTCCCCTCACTGTCAATATATGTCAAAGCTGTTCGTTTATCGGTTGGGTTAAATGGTAGGAAGTGAACCTCATGAATACCATTACGTGCCTTTCAGTTCAAAGAAACAAAAAGCATCGGTATATAAGATATGTTATACATAGATGAGCAATGACCAACTATTAGTGAACGTACCTCCTTTGGATCAGCCAACATTCCCACTATGGCAGCATCAATTGCATCTTGGTTTTCAGTTCGAGATGCCCTGGCTGCCATGAGTACAACTGTGTCCACATCCACTCCTTTTGCAAATACCTTTAGAAAAAATTAAGAAGCTCATAAAAATTTTTTAAGAAATTTCCGATCTTAAAGCAGAAGTTACTACTATCACAGAAATTCAACCCAACCTCAATGAGATTTTTGTCTACACTTAGTTTGTTCAGTGTTAAAGTTCCAGTCTTGTCACTGCAAAGCACATCCATGCCTGCCATCTCTTCAATTGCTGTCATTCGTTTCGTGATAGCTCCCTGAATCAGCAAATATAGTTAAGTTATTAGAAGAAAGCAACGCAGACACTAAACAAAAAGGACACTGTACGTGTCACTTATTTTTAAGGCAAGCATACCTGCTGCGAGAGGCGGTGAGACCCAATTGCCATTGTTACAGATAGAACTGTTGGCATGGCAATTGGAATTCCTCCAATAAGAAGCACCAGAAGGTTATCAATTCCAGGACGGTATTCCCGGTGTTGGATCGGATACATGACAATGATCTCTATTATCATTCCCACAGCAATGGAACATATACAGAAGTTACCAATGGCAGTCAGCACCTGAAGGTAATTTCCAGATCAGTGAAAGCTTCTAAACCAGAACCAATAAACTTCCTTTAGCAAAGGGGATATACAGAATGGAAATCCAGCATTATGGCGATATAGTTTCCCATTTATCACAACTATTCAAGAAGCTCATTTCAACATTCCTATGTGCTGCTTTTTCAACATTATAATAGGTGGCATCATTTATCTGATTAAATGGAAGACCTTTGACTCAAGAGAGAAAAAATAAAACTCTAAAAGTATCCTCATTCTAGCATCTTCCAGTTTGAACTAACATGAAAATGATTTATTATATTAGTAGCAAACCAGATCCTAGTGGCATCTACCATTGAAATCTTTCATGATTACTTTTCCACTCTTCAAATGGTGATGTTATTGCTGTCCACGTTCTACAGCTTTATAGTTTCTTCTTTTACATTGAGAACCATAAACTATTCTCTTCTCACCTTTTGAAAATGCCCTACTTGATTCGTACTATCAACAAGGTGAGCAGCCTTGCCAAAGAAGGTATGAACACCAGTTGCAATGACAACAGCTTCTATCTCTCCCTGCTTGCAAGTAGACCCTGAATAAACACCATCTCCAGGACCCTTCGTCACAGGAAGTGACTCACCTGTAAGGGCAGACTGCAGAGGAAAAACCAAAACTCAAGCCAAAGAATTTGGTATCTGACAAGTTAATTCAGTGAGTGAAAATGGAAATTGAAATAGCACCTGGTCGATCTTTAATGGATCACCCTCCAGGAGACGACCATCAGCAGGAATGATATCCCCTAGCTTTATACTGATTATATCACCTGGAACCAAAACTGCAGCATCCTCTTCTATCCACTTCCCATCTCGGAGTATCTATAAAAATTTCACTGAAAATGTCAGACAAATTCTATAAGACCATACATAGAATGATTGAACTATATATTCAGAAAAAATTCCTATTGCAGTTTACATAATATAACAATCAAAAGAATATAGAAAGCCACAAATAAAAAAAAGGTCAGATTAAGTAAAATAGCCCCTTATGTTCTCAAAATATGTACCTTAGCTTTGGGTGCTAAATGGGCCATGAGTGCTGCGGCAGCATTGCCAGCATTGTTCTCTTCTATGAAACTAATGGTTGAGTTGATAAAAAGAAGGGCAATAATTCCCACAAAATCTTGCCAATCAGGAGGTTTCCCCTGTGTTACAATTCAATATTGATCAGTGAAAGTTATGGAAAGAAATGCAAAAAATACAGAAAAAGGTTCGAAAGGAAACGGTTGCAACTGATGAAGATAAAGAACTGGTACTTACTCCACCATTAGCCAATGCAATTGCCATTATGGCAGCCGCTTCCATCACCCAGGAGAGAGGGTTCCACATAAAACCCAAGAATTTCAATATTTTGCTTTCCTGCAAGACCCAGACAATGGAGAGAACCAATCAGAATCAATCATAAGCTAACTTGCAAGATGAAGTAAAAATGGAAAAGAAGAAAACAGGACACGTATATGTATATTTTATGCAATCTTCATATTAGCCAATTTCGAAATGTATGCTTTGTTCAAAAAAGATGAAATGACAAAAGATCCTATGGTAGTTTGCAGTTGACAACATGAAGCTCTTATCATTGAATGTTATGACTAAGTATTTATACACCACCGTCAAATTTACTTAAATTTACAAAACTGGTGAGATTCCATCTTGATGAATATAATAGAGCAAAAGGCGATGAATGATTTGAGAACTGACATATTTCCCATGAAATTTCCTTTTTCCTTCTGAAATTAGTGCACAACAAATAGAAACTAGTGACATAGGAATGATAAAACAAAGTATGATAAAGTGGAATACAACCTGTTTTTCTTCAAGCTTGTTGTAGCCAAAAATGGCCAACCTTTGTTGAGCACCCTCCGTTGTGAGGCCATTTGAATCACACCTCAAGGTCTTAAAAACCTCTTCAATCGGTACGTTTTCCTAAATAATTAAAAAAAAAAACCCACACAACATAAGCAAATAAATTAATTTAAAGAGAAAAAAGGCTTTAACCCATGCAAACTCATAACAAGAAGAACAAAAAGGACAAGAAAGAACCAAGAAACTCATGAACAAGAAAAAAAAAGAAAAAGAGAAAGCAACTACACATAGGGAAGCAGAACATGCAAGAACAAGTGGATTAGGGGTTTGGTTTTGATTTTCATTACCAAATCAACAGCTTCTTTCAGTACAGCTTCCATGCCATCATCTTTAGCATCCATCTCAACAGTAAGCAACAATCAAAAGTCTGCAAAATTCAAGGAAAAAAAAAATACATAAACGCATGATAAATAAACAACACGGAAGCATGATCAGAACTTCATAGAATAAAGAACAAATAAGTTGAAAGTTTCTGGGTAGTAAGAGTAGAGTAGCTACGTTGTTCTTCTCCTTCTTTTTCCCTTCTTAGGATTGTTTGCTTATCTCTCTCTCTAGAATCTTAAAGTTGGCAACTTATAAATATGTATCCTTTCTTTTTTATATAGCAAGTTGCAGAGATGAGAAGCAGCTCGAAGAAGATTGTGCATGTACTTGGCGGGTACACTTCTGCTTATTTTTTATATTACTTTACACTCCTCTCATCTCTGTCGTGTTAGTGTTTGTGTGCGCGCGCGCGTGTGATTGTGATTCTCTCTCTCTCTCTCTCGATTATCCTTTTCTATAATTGTAAATTCAATCTAATAAGCAAATAATCCAGAGAGTTACAAGTGTACGACTCTAAAAGTGCAAGTACAACTCCTCAAAAGAAATGGAGATACCTTCCGAAAGCTATATTTTTCTTTTTCTCAAAACAAATCCTACCAATATCATTATTATTAAACAAATAAATAATTAAATAAGAAAGGTAGAATCTAACTTAAACCATTCTATTAAAAAATTAATATTTATATCATTAAGTTATTCGTAATTTCAAAAACTATATTAACAACCAATTAGCAACTTATAATTTGAAAATAGAATTATTAATTAAAATCTCAATATCAAGTGCTTTGTAAAAAAGAGTGCTTAGATCCATAGGAAATAGCATAAATTGAAAGAAATATTATATTTAGTAAATTAAGCAAAAAGTAAAAATAGATAAAAATTAGTGAAACTTAATGGAAATATTTTCATTTTTTCCCCCAAAATATAATTTTTATTAGATAATCAAGCTAAACTCAACTTGAGTTAAATATTTTAATTGTAATTGCTCAAATCCATATTTGAGATTTGAGTAAAGAGAATATTTAAATATAATCTCGTTACCGTATTTATCTGATACCTTTCCTTCTTTTTTCTCATAAACAAATGGCTACGGGTCAAGCCTTTCCTTTGAAGGCCCAAGGGGGGAATTAATTTACTACTAACAAATACGATATTAAGGATAAGTATGTCAAAGTATAGTAAGAGTGTGCTATTAAATTTGTCTTATTATATTGAGAAAAGTTTTAGAAAGTTTGAACACTTAGTGAATGCAAAATTTATTGCTTGTTATGATCTACAGTTAAATTTAAAAGAGATATCAAGTTGAGCAATATTACAGTCAAAGTATGTTAGTGCCATAAAGAATCTAATATATATTTTGTAACCCTCGCAACCAAGTATTTAGGTTTTAATTCGTAAAATTTAAGACAGTCGGGTAAATTATTTGATTAAGCCTAAATTTTATGATAAAATTAAAAATATTAGTAAAAATGATTTTGTGAGTTTAAATTTAGGAAAATAAATAATAAAATAATTAATTATTATAATATTGAACTATGTATATATTACTTATTATTTATCAGAAATATGTAAAATAAATTTTGATAATTAACGAATCAATATAGATAAATTATATGCATACTAAAAATTATAAAATAACTTAAATAATATTTGTGAATATTTATTTTCATCATATATGTATTTACGTGTAGGTTAAAATATGTGAAATTATTTAAAATATCCGAAATATGTTAAAATAATACTAATTAATTAAAGGAAATACATAAAAAATTAAGGAAAAATCAAGAAAAATTCACAAAAAATGTAGAATGATTTGGAAATAGGTGTAGCAAATTGAAAATTAAACAAGAAAATTATCTAATAAAATTGAGAAAAATAGAAAGTGAAATAAAGAAAAGATAAGGATACTTAGCATAAAGAAAATTAAAGAAAACCCTAAACCAATCCTATAAATTAGGAAAGCCTCTTCTAGAATTCATTTGAACATGTTGAAAGTTTAGGAAAATTAGAGAAAGACTAGAAAGAGAGAAGTAGAATTTTTACAAAAAATTACCAAAAAAATGTGCAATTAAAGCTTATAAAGGGAACACATGTCTGACCACCACCACCACCATTAGACAGTAGGGGTAGCGACTAGGCTAGCCAATAAGGCCACGGTGGTCGAAGCAAGCAACGCCGATGGATCTCATTTCCTTTTGATTTTGCTTTATTTATTAAAAATATTAAATAATTATGGAAAATTATAAAATTTAGTATTCTTAGCCATTTTTGTATGTATTGTTTAAGAAAAATATTATTTTGATAAAATTAGGTCTCGTGATATATAGTGTTTAAAAAACCCCTAAACTTAAGATTATTTTTAATTTAGAAATAAATTACTTTAATAGTATAATTTTGAGCTCAAAATTTTTGTGTTGACTATTTAGAGTGTTTGTAGCAGTGCTATGAAAAGATTTTTTAAAAATTAATTTTTAAAAGTTTTAGATAATTTTTAAGCCTTAAAATGACACATAAAAGAGTGATTTTGGGCTTATTTTGGTAAATTAATGATAAGTTGATATAAATACTAATTTAGCATGTAATTAGGAATCTTGACGTGTAATTTATTGATGTATGATGGTATTTATAGAGTTTGGAATGTTAATTGTGTATATTATGCATATTAGGCAATAATAATAAATGAATAATGGGTAAAGTATAAAATTAAGCTAATTTTGTGATTTAGAGATTAATTAGGTATAAATTATGATTTATGATATAATTAGACATTTTGATATGTTATTAGATAATGAAGGATGATATATGTAGTGTTAGATAAGTGATATAAATATATAATATGTAATAATACATAATATGTATATATAGAAATTAAATGGGTAAAAAAAGGGTAAAAATTAAAGGTATTATAATATTAGTAATATAATATAAATGTGATTTGGAAGGTGAATTTATGGAATTAACTGTAAGTTATGCTCGTATCCAAAGCTAATTCAATAGTTAAATTGGGAATATAGCCTACCGTATGGATTAAAATATTAGTTAAGAGCTAAATTTAAATTTTATGATCTTAAGTATAATGTGATTAATTTCACATAATGGTTTGAAACGAGTTCATAGAGTTTATTTATAAAACTCGTAATTGGAAACTGAATTAGAACATAATTTAGAAGCCGATTCAAAAACCGAATCAAAACCTAATCTAAATTAAGAATAATTGTAAAAATTTAAAAATATGAATAATTAGGTATAATAAAACCCTAAAATAAAGATAACATAAAGAATTACAAAATAAAGCTTATATAAGATAGTTATATAAGTACTAAAATAATATTTATATTATAAAGATTATCAGCAATAGCCTATGCGAGTTATACCTTATGTAAGCAAGCGAATAATCCAAGTAAGTTGGGATTATTACATTATTGTATTTCAAGTATTGGTTTATAGTACCCCGAAGCTTGAGATTATACTCGATTATGTTTTTTAGATAGTTGATTATGTTTATTGTATGATTATGGTTTGATATTTTATATTGAAACTTATGTGATTTATGTGAAATGATTAAATACCTTAAATTGGACCTAACTAAATATATGACTTGTAAGTCTAAAACAGACTTGCATAGCAACTTATCAAGGGAAATGTTTAGGGCTCTCTAGTCAAATTTCGACCCATTCAAAAGAGATAGCACTAGATAGCATAATAAGTATTTTTTTTTTTCATTTTTAGTCGAACTAAGTAATAGAAGAGGAGGTCGCGAAAAAGGATGAAGTCAATTATTCGAAAGTAGTTGCTAGAAGAGTGATGTTTCTATTGCATAAGTTTGAGTTTGGTCTTAAGCTATTGAAATGTGCGCTAAAATCCTTAACCTGGATTAAAGCGAGTGAAATTTCTCTAATCTCATGACAAGTTAGATAACGTCGTACGATAACATTTATTTGTACATACACTGCATTTAACTAATTCGATTGATATTCCTATTTCTATTTAATGTATAATTTTAAGTCTCAATCTCAACTTATTGAGTGGTTAGTTGCTTATATCTTTATAGATGTTGTTGTAGGTGTTAGCTAAAAAGCGATCATATAACTATACTAAAGTTAGCAATTGTTAAATCTTGGAGAATGAGAATATAAAATCAAAGATCAATTACACTTTCAAATTTGGATTTTATCTTTAATGCTTTTAGTATCAATTTATGTATTACTTAAGTAAATTATTATTAAACTACTAAATTTTGTAAACATACTTGAGTTATTTTAGTGTAAATATGTATTTTTCATATTTTTGTAAAAAAAATAACATATTGAATTATGGACAGTTTATTTCAAAGTAGGTTAGTTACGGATGCATTGTGTAAATCAAGTTTAAGATAGCAGCTGTAATGTCAGCTGTAATGTCAGCTGTAATCCTATAATGATTTGCATAGTAGGACTATTACGACTCTGCCACTTTGAGTTATGACATATTTCATAATGTAAAAAACATCATATAACACAAACTATCTACAAAATGTCATACTTTACGAGTTAGTCTAGTATAGAGCACTAGAAAGCCATTTCTAGGATCTTTGATTACTTGAAAAGAACCATAAACCTAAGTGATGTTATAAAATCTAGGAACTCGAATAGCCATAGCTTTACCATGTGTTAGCTCTAAAGGCAAACACGCAAAGGCTAACATGGATCTTTGTACTTGCCTATATTCCGTAAAATTTCATATAACTTGCTGATTCACAAATTAATTACCTCAAAACTACAACAAGAGTGGAATATCAACCACTTAATCTCTACATACATCACAAAAAATTTGGTCAACATAAGTTAAAGGACTTATTCAAAGGAAATCACTAAAGATAAAAATTAGGAGTCTCAAAGCTCCAACAAGTCGCAACCTACTAAATATCAACAACATGAGTCACAAGCAACTCTAAAAATATATAAAATCTCAAAATATGTACAATGGGAAAATAAACATAAGGTTTTTAGAAATTCACTCTTAATAGCTAAACTATGATGTCTTAGCTCATAATCAAAATAGTAATAATCACCCTCATCGTCATAATACAAATAACCATTTGTCGCATCCTCAACATAGTAATCACCATAATTCTCATATCTTAAACCTATATTTGCAGAAAAAAAAAACAACTATTCCTCAAAGAGTAAGCTAACACCTACATTTGTGTGTAAACATATAAGTAATGGGCACATGTACATAACATACAAGTAATGGGTGTTACGCCCCGAAGTCGCGAGGTCGCAACAGTCCCGCCGTGTAAACCACTCTATGATAGAAACTGGCCTCACAGTTCCTACTATAGAGATAATCTACACAAGGCGTCGACGACCACTCGCTTTGAAGTAAACAGTTCGATTAATGATTATACTACAAATATGATGAGTAACTCAAATTACTATTAAACATAGATAATCATATAAGTAAGTCCACAGAGCTTCCCAGGAAGATTTACATAAGAACTACAGTTTACTAATTTACAGAATAACTAACAGTCTTCATCCTTTAACTACAAGGTCAGTCTGGTTACACATTAAGCTAAATAACTTGATCCTCACACCCCTGGCGTCAAAAGACTAACCTCTGGATAATTGTAGGGCGGCATGGTACTCGAAGAGATTACAAATCAGAACCTGCAAAAGGATCTATAAGGGTATGAGCAACTACAGCTCAGTAAGTTGAATTGGAGACTCATGAATGCATACAAGCACAAACAGGATTATCAAACAATTATTTTCATGCAATGCAACAATCAAGTGTCATCGCACAACGTAGTCCGGTCCGTTGTGAAATCAGAGAAATTTCACCCGCTCCGATCCGGGTTGAGGAGTTCCATGTTATGCAGCAGCTCACAACCAAACCCAGGCTTGTGCAATGGAGACCTCGCTCCTCCCGCGACTACCTTTGAACCATTGACTTCACCCCCGCCGCGACCTCCTCTCCTGTCACTTAGTTCGACTGAGGATGAAGAAGGGACCATTTTGCAATCCTGCGCTATCCCTTTTGAAGGGGTCGGTATTTGGTTGGAGAGTCCTATGATCCCCTAACGGGTTGCAATGCATGACGTTTTCGGTTATTACGGTCGACTAAGATTACATTCCGGTTAGGGTGTTCAAACAAGACCACAACAATTCAATCAGTCACAAAATCACCTACAGCACAAATTCCAGCACGAATTCAGATACATCACACATGCGCAAACTACTTACAATCACAAGCATATACAAGCCTAAGTCTCCGAGCACTACAAAACTAGTACTCTATTACAATAAGCAATAACCCAACTTACATGAATTTGCTCGGTCGCTCGATCCTCAAATTACGAGCTGATTTGTTTCTGGGTGTCCTATAATTCAAAGAGGTCCTTTTAGTACTTATTTTTATGGATTCTTATTCTAATTTATAATGTAACTCATTTTCCTCATGTATACCGACAACGTACTAATAATTCGTTGTATTTTATTTCGGGGTTCGGTTCCTAAACTAGATTCTAGTTTTAATTCCTAGGTCGTAATTAGGCTCGAATCCCAATGTGACATTAATCACCTTATGCTCGGGTATTCAAATATCCTATTGGGTCGTAATTTTGGTATTCTAACTATTCGGTACACACTAACCCTAATTGGGATATCGGATTTATTCCCGAGGTGTAAAAATCTTACATTTTAAGATATTTACTTAAAATTAAATATTAATTCCGATTTATTATTTTTCTAATTTCAATTATAATATTATCTAAATAACTTTATTTTTTTAAATTTAGTAATTTATATTTTCACATATTCCTAATTTCTCATATTCTTTACCTAATTTCCCTAATTAACCATAATTAGTACCTAAAAGCTAGGATTAGGGTTCCATTGCAGAGATTAACTTCCTTAATCATCTAATCAAGATCCAAATCAGTAATTAACATTCTAATTACCTAATTAATCCCAAATCACTCAATTTTACCATCATTTTAGGGCTAAAAATTAACTTAAAATTTTCGAAAATTAATTTTAAAAAAAAGGCTTCATAGCACTGTTCTAAATCATGTGAGAGTTCTACAGAAAAATTTTGAGCCCCAAACTACATCCCTAAGCCTATTTAATTTCCGGTTTAATCATGCTCGGTTTTTAACAATTTCTTAAGAACCCTATATTTCCAGACATAATTAAACTAAATCAATATTTTTCCCCAAATCTACATACAATAAAACCTCAGAATAACAAGTTTCATAATTTTCTGGGCAAAATAACTAATTTTACAAAATTATATAAAAATCGGGATGAGTAAATGACTAACCGGTTCAAGGATTTTTGGCCGTCCAAAACCGGTCCAAGGCTGTCGGCCGGTCCAGACGCTGGTCCTAGGGTAGGGTGGTGGTGGTGGTTCGGTCCCAGGTGGTGGTGGGTGGTGGTTCCCGTTCACCTTGCTAATCTGCACAGTTTTCTTTTTTTTTTTTTATTTTCTGGAATTTCTCTCGATTTTTCTTGTGTTTCTATTTTTCTCAGATTACAAATTGTCCAAATGTCTTCTGTGAATTTTTTTCTTATTTATAGACAAACATAGTAATTAATGTGCATTAATTTGATGTGATTTTTGCCCATTTCCTTGATTTTAGGCTTTTAGTTTGGCACATTTTTATTGGCCAATTTTTTTTCTTTTCAGTCACGACTTGATCCAGTTGCAGACCTCTCCTTCTGATTTTTTTTTTTTTATAATTATTTTGTATTTTTCTTTAATTATTTACTTAATTTTCGGTCTATTTTAGCAATTACGCGTATTTTTATCCACACGTAAATACATGTAGGGTACACGTGAACATTCCTAAATATTAATTTGGTCATTCTAAAATTTTTAGTACACATATAATTTATCTCTAGTAATTTCTTAGTTATTTCATGACACTTTTCGCCTTTTCGATAATTAGCAGTTATTATGCTTAAAATTTGGAAATTTTATAGTCTCCTATTTTACTACTTACTTTCTTAAATTTAAGTTTACAGGGTCATTTTTACTAATATTCCTATCAATAGTTTCTAATTTGGGTTTGATCGGATCCTTTAACCGATCGCCCTAAACCTTGGGTTCTAAGTTCAATCCTACGGTTACTTGACTTGGCTTTAGGGCTTACAATGGGCACATGTACATATAAGTAATCTTAATATATGCGACAACAACTATTTTTAGTCCTTATTAATTAGTCCATAAGTAACATAGTCTCAACATCCTAAGACTTAAGGTTACCTATTATCTCTACAAACAAACAATATAAATATCATATAGATATTAGTGTTAGATCCTCTCTAACACCTAAGTAACCGATCACTAACCTAAATCTACTTGAGTCCTTTTAGTGCAAGACTCCACTAAGGATAAAATCGTGCAAAGATTGTTAGTTGCCTAGCTAACACCATTAGACCCTACTAATGGATGGTTGAAGCCAAACACAAGCAACATACATTATTAAAGTCTAAGTTTAGTTAAGTCTGGTTAAAATTCTATCCTAGCACACACAAACAACAACTATGTATCCCATACTTAACTCCTCAGTAGCATTCAACAATTGTCTCGATGTCATATAACTTGATACAACACAAAAATAACACCTTAGCCCCTAAACTCAAACACAACAGCTATTACTCACTCCTTACATCCTAACCCCTCAACTAGGCTACAAGTCTCCATATGAATCTTCAATTTGTTTCTTAGGAAAACAAACTTTGGTTATTGTTTTGATTTAGAAAACTTGTTTAAAAACATGTTGGAAAGGTTTTAGAATGAAAAAGAAGGTTGGAAAAGTCATGAGAAGCAAATTTGAAACTTTCTGTACTCTACTACAAACATGGATCAAGTGTTTGGATACTAGACAACAACTCACGTTATGTGAATTTAAGACTCCTAGCGTTCGAACGCCAATTGCAGTTTGCAAATTTTTGCAGACTTACTTCCCCCTTTAATATAAATACTCCTAAGCTCATGCCTAACTTCGAACCTAAACATCAAACTTTACTTTCCCATCTTTCCCCACGCTTAAATTCACTTCTAAACACTCCATTAACACCTTTCAATCACCAAAATAGAAATCTCAACCCTAAATCGTAGCTAACGCTTCAACTTCAATAAACCACAAGAAGAATGAAACTTTGAATGAATTAGGGATTTAAAAGCAACTTACCCGTTGTTTCTTGATGCTAAGACCCCTAAATCTACAATTCCTACTCTCTAGTTCCATAGAAACAAATTTCCTTTAAGTTTCTTTCACCAACCCTTAAAAAAATGAGATTCCTTTAATAGAGGTATAAAAACTTACCTGAATACGCTTTGCACCCAAATTGGTCTTTGCTTCATTCGATATACTTAGATTCTACCAAATCTGTGTTTAGGTAATTCTTGAGGTGTTTCTTATAAGTTATTTATTGGTATGGAATGGAGAACTGTACATGAAGGACAAAGGGGTAATGAGAACAAAAATAAAATGTAGCGGGGAGGGA